>CM053561.1:2640791-2684096 GCA_028646485.1 Cryptoprocta ferox
TATTTACTTTTGAGAGAGAGAGAGAGAGAGACAGTGTGTGAGCGGGGGAGGGGCAGAGAGAGAGGGAGACACAGAATCCAAAGCAGCTCCAGGCTCTGAGCTGTCAGCACAGAGCCCGATGCGGGGCTCGAACCCACGAACCATGAGATCCTGACTTGAAGTCGGACGCTTAACTGACTCAGCCACCCAGGCACCCCTGGTCCATTCAGCTTTTTGAAAACCACTCTTTAATGCTCTGGGTCTTGTGTAGAATACTGCCCGAATCACACTCCCATTTGTTCAGGGTCCTTCCTCGGCCCAGACAGCTTCACTGCTCCCTTCCTGGATTAACCCGACTCGACCAGTGGCAGGTACCGGCACTCCCGTGGTCGGGTGCCTGCCCTGGTTTTTGGTCGCACTTTGCTCAGTAAGATAACTGGTTCACTGTGGTGTCTCTGTTCAGTGGAGGTACAAACATGCCATGGTTTTCCTGTTCTCCAGTCTCTGTTGTGTTCCCATTGCCCATGATGCCTTGGGGGCAGGTACCACAAATGTCTGGCTTATTTTCAGTTACTGATGTTCAGCCCATCTGGTCCAGTTTGAAACTTCAGTCCCATATCCATTTCAAATCTCTCCCTGTGCATTGTCTATAACCCTCTGCTTGTTGATTATCGCTGCCTCCCTGGGTACCAGGCTGGGACACCCCGTGTCTGTAGGCGTTGGCACGTTCACTGTCTGGTGGCACCCACACGTGGGTTCTTCAGACGACACCACAGGCCTCCTCCATGCCCAGACCCTGAGGTGAACGCAACCGATCCCGCCGCACCTGGGCAACCACCCACTTTCACATATTACTCAGCCTCTTTCTGTGGGTCCCCTTGGCCAATGGGCACACTTTTGGGGAGGACAATGTTTGCAACATCTCCTTGATTCATGGGAAGTTCACGTATCTTTGCTACACTGGACAGTGGGCATTCAGGCTGCCCCATTACAGACCTCTCTGCCTTGCCATGCTCTCCAATTTCTTCATCTTCTATTTTAAGTTTATTTACTTATTTTGAGAGCTACAGAGAGAGTGAGCAGGAGAAGGGCAGAGAGAGAGGGAGAGAGAGAATCCTAAGCAGCCTCTGCACTCTCAGCACAGAGCCCAATGTGGGGCTCAAACTCATGAATCATGAGATCGTGACCTGAGTCAAAACCAGGAATCGGATACTTAACTGACTGAACCACTCAGGCCCCCTCTCCAACTTCTTTATCCCTGCTTGAGGGGGTAGTGATACATCAGAAAGTCAGTTGTGTGAGCACACATTGCAGCAGACACTTGATGTCCTGTATCTCGATCTCTTGGACTTCCTCTGATTTCCGTTCCAGTTGTGGACAGTTCTGTCCACCTTAGGCTCCCAACAGGTTTATGTGCCACAGGGCTTGCTCTGAAGCTTGTGAGGACGGGGAGTGGGTAATGAATGTCCCTGAGGGCAGCTGTCAAGCGCTGGGGTAGGAGTTGGTGGATAGATGAGCCAGCCTCCCCAGCCTTTGGGGGGACAGTTCTGAGACACATTCCACATGTTTTTCCAGGCAGTTCCTGGTAGGATTGAGCCCCAGTTGTCCCTGTGGTGATCAGCTCAATAACATACCATTGATTGACTTTTCCTGCTTCTTGCTCCCTCACTCTTAGTTTCTTGGGAATCACTTCTCCAGAGCATAGCCCAAACTCAGATCCTTGTCTCAGACTTTCTGTTAAGAGAACCCCAACTTAGATGTCCATGATGGAGAATCAGATGTTCCTGCTTACAGGGCACCCCCAATCTTTATGACTGGGTCTACTGGATGTTCTTGTTTTCGTTTGGATGACTGGGAGCGTTTACCCCCTGCTCGCCCCCCATGGGGCTGTGGAAAGGGGAAGCAGAAGCATCTCTTGTGAAAGCTCCGTTTCCTACATGGCCACTGGGTGTGTGTGTTGAGTGGTGGTTGGCTGTGGTAGCATTGCTTGTGCAGTGCCTGGCATGGGGCACCGTACTCCACTGTTAGAGCAGTTTAGAATGCAGAGCATTTGGGCCTGTGTCTCAGCTTTAGCTTCTGATTTTGGAGCAATCAGAAAATTACATTTTAATATCCTGCAACAGCAATGATCAGAAGGGAACAGAGGGGCATCTATTCCTGCTTATTTTTCCTCCAATCAAAAGAGTTATTTTTTACTTTCTCTTAAGAGAGGGCTTTGGTTGACTGTCACACCTGTGACTGATAATTTTCTCATTAATATCTTTGACTATATACATCCTGTGTCTTTTCCCCTTGGGCTTTCAGCAATATGTACTTTAAAATTGGTCCTATACTTACAACCTAAATTGTGTGTAGGTGTGTGTGTGTGTATGTGTGTGTGCAAAATGTCCTTTATCAAAGACTGTTTCCCAACGGATAACTTAAAACACAAGTGGACAAAATACAAGCAAGTTTAAAAACAGAGATATACAATGGTTTTCCAATGGGGCTTATCAAGGCAGAGCTCCGGTTGGCCTGTCCAAATATTTCCTGCTCACATACTTCCTTTCAGGTGGGAACCAGGAGAGATAAATATCGTGTAGTCCGTGATGCTTCTGAGCTGAGTCATTTTTCCTCTGACCAGTGCTTCCTCTAGTCCCTTTGAAACATGTGAGTCTTTATTTTCATTTAATTGTCATGTTGAGACCATCCCACCGTGGAATGGGGCCCAGAGGGGCAAAATGGGATGGCTACGTTCTGGTACCACGTAGCAATGGCCATCACGACCCAGACACACCAGGATATGTTTCTGAAGCCTGAATCTGGGCTCAAGGTGAGAAGCTAGACTGGCATTAGCATGGGATGTGTGGTATTCCCAGGGGGCCCACTGCTGACCCCTTGTCATCACCTTGAGATGGGAGGGAAGGGAAAGAGAAGAAGAATAAGTGGGGTGTGCCGCAAGCTGTCAGCACAGAGAACGATGCGGGGCTCGAACCCATGAACCATGAGATCATGACCTGAGCCAAAGTCGGAGGCTTAACTGACTAAGCCACCCAGGAGCCCCTATTCTTCTTACTCTTTAGACACATTTCTGATTCGTATCTATAGCTGTATCTATATCTGTCTATATAAAGGCGGAACTGTAAAGTTATCTGTATTGTGCCTGGCATTTTTATGGTATTTGTGCTACCACAGTGGCCTCGGTAATTTATGATACTGCGTTGGATGAGGAAGCGATTTCTAGATTTAAACCACACTTCAGTGTTTATAGGACTGGCCCAAACCACTTCTTTCTCACCATTTTCGCAAAGAGGGAGGGATGGAAACACGGAAGTCACATGACATGAATTTGTTAGAATGGTCATCCGTGGGGGGCAGCAGTGAGCAAAGGTGTTCAGAGGGGCTGTACTTGGCTCTTGTTGCCAGAAATAGTCATCTGAACTGAGGTTTTGCCAACCGTAATAATGAGAGCATTGGCCTTGATAAATGTTTTTTTCCTTGACTAAGATTCTTTGATTCCAGAAGTGGCACGAAACAGCAATATTTTTGGCACCATGAAGACGTGTTCGTGTCTGGGAAAGGGACCTTCTGTGTTATACACACAACTGTGTAAACCATAGCCGTTGCCATGAGCCTTTGTGGCATGGGGTGTCCTGGCAGGTGCATCGTCTGGCCTCTCCCCTGCTCTGTAACATTCTCACTCTATGTGCTTCTGAAGGCAACCATCGGAGCAAAAGGAGGGTACAGGAGAGCTCTGGGGCCCCAAGTGCTGGCAGGAAGGAGGTAGTGATGTGGGCTCATCTCAGGCACACTCCAGAAGGGTCAACCCCCGGAGGGTCCATTCCTTACTCAGTATTGTTGAACAATGCGCTCACAAAAACCACACGGTGCACGGGTCACTGGGATGAGCAATGTTCTTACTGCTGTCAGTGGCGTAGGACCTTATTTTACAAATGGGGTTTTATGCTTCTTTAAATGGCTGGTGGAAAAGACGCAAGTAGAAAGGCCAGGCTTTTTCCAGCGCTGGGCAACCCCAGATGGGGGCCTGTTTGAAACCCGGCGGCGGAGGGTATGGTCCTAGAAACGCCAAGTCCCCGTTGGCACCCAGGGCTGCTCTAACATTCCAACCCTCGTGTTTTTAATTCTTGCCCCAGAGGGACTTGATCATTTTACATACTGATTAGTTTATAGCAGCAATGCTAATTTGCACTGACATCAGGGATTACACATTGAGAATTATTAAATATAAAGGGAACAACATGGTAGAAGAAAGAGGAAGCCTGGCTCAGAGGACTGAACATCTGAATGACGGAAACCCGTCCCCTGCTTCATTACTGAGCCACAGCATGTCGTGGGGCCGCCACACAGCCATCTGTGGATGGCATTCTATACTCAGAGTCAAAGTGTGCGAGACAGAGAGATGAGTTTTGGTTAATCACAGGGGCTTTTCTTATGGCTTTAGTAATGAATGTGATTAACAATAATATGGAGAATTCCCAGTTACCCACCTGTAGCGCCTCTGTAGCTAATTTTCAATTCTATGTTGATTTCCTTCAATAACTCCCAGCCCGACCCAGATGGTATCTATTTAGGAAATTCAGGAAACTCTTAATATTTGCATAAGCAGAGCAAATTGGGAAATAAATTAGTGCAGTGAAATGATCCAATGCAATAGAAAGCTGAATATAAACGACTTCTGGATTTCCTCCGCCATGGACTCATGAAATCATTGAACAAATATTTGCTAAGCCCCTACTCAGTCAAAGCACAAGATGAGGTGAGCTCAGTCTCTCCCCTCCCGAGGTTCTCAGTCTGGAGCAGGTGGCCTCATGACAGGCTGAGACTCTGGAGCCCAGAGGGGGAAGCACATCCCATTCCCACGGACATCAGTAGTTGATGATGGTTTTGTTCCAGAGACTTCCTCTTCTGATATGTGTAAGGATCCTTGGGGACATTTCATCTGTAATCCTCACTCTATAGGATGGTGTGCCCACTGGACATGCATCCAGATGTCATTTTCCTGCTGCAAACATGAGACACAAGGACGGCAAAGAGCAAGCTCCCTGAGGTCAGAGGGGCTCTGCCTCCTTCTTAGTACCTAGCGTGAGCGTGGGGCCTGCACACAGTAGGTGCACGGTGCTCATTTGTTGAATAAACTGATTAGGATCCCATAATCAGCCATGTAGGGAAGGCATCATCGTCCTCACCACCATCCTCATTTTAAAAACAAGGAAGGTAATGGGGCGCCTGGGTGGTTCAGTCGGTTAAGCGTCCAACTTCGGCTCAGGTCATGATCTCCCAGCTCGTGGGTTGGAGCCCCGCGTCGGGCTCTGTGCTAACAGCTCTGAGCGGAGCCTGCTTCAGATTTGGTCTCCATCTCTCTGCCTCTCCCCTGATCACTCTCTGTCTCTCTGTTTCTCTCTCTCTCTCTCAAAAGAAAAAAATTTAAACACAAGGAAGGTTAAGGTTCAAAGAGTTTTAATAAATCCAAGGACTCACAGCTAGAAAAAGGCAGAACTCAGGCTCCAAGCTCACCTCCCTCCCCATGCTGAGCCCTCCCTTTCATTCTCAGCTGGCCCTGCTGAATAGCGAGCAAGGGGACTTAATCTGTGCGTGTGGGTGGAGTGTGATTGGAAGCCAGGAGGAAACAGAAGTTCATAATCTTGCTGAGAGCCTAAATGGCATCAGGTTGTCCAGGGAAGGACTGGGACGTGGGGATCAGCCGGATGCATCACTGCCTCCTGGACTCTGCTGTTTGTTCTCTTTGTGGCCCAAGAGGAAGTCCCTGAATCTCCCTGACACCTGCTTCCTCAGCGACAAAACTCTAATAATAATATCTTCGTCTTAGGTCTGTAATGAGAAGTGAGTGTGATAAAAATGGTAGTGTCTGGTGTGCAGAAAATTCTCAGTTCATACTCGTTTGTTTTATTATGATCAGTTTAAGCATTTTTATTACAATGACTGCTGTAATTTGCCTTCAAGCACATGAATCAGAGAGTAACAGGTCTTAAAATAAATTTCTAAATTGCGTGGTCTGTTACACTAAGTAAGTGGTTTTTGAGATTATTCAGAGAATGTGAATCTGTGTCAGGCCCAGGAATATGAGCAGGGTTCCCTTTTCTGTAGCTGCTGTTGTGCAACTTAGAAAAGCTGAGGTGACATATTTTCTACCATTGTTTCTAAAAATATCAGGGCTGCAGTGCGTGGTTGGCTCCCTCGTTTGTAAATGCCATGTTAAGATTTAGGAAGTGGGAGACTCACTTCCACCTTTCAACTCCTAGAGTAATTGGTTTGAAACCTGGTTTGAGCATTTGTCCATTGCCTTTTCCTTTCAGTGTGTTTGTCTCTGCTGCTCTGTGCGGGAACCAAGTCTTCCTTACTGCTGGGTCCCTAGCACTGAGCACAATCCATGGCGCATAGTAGGTGGGCTTAATGGCGTTTGCTTTTTCTGAATGTTTGAACGAAATGGGGTAAGAGTGAAAGGAGATGGACAAAGAACAATCACATGTTAGGACCAGTTACTCATTTTCCCCTCTTCCCTCCTTCCCTCCCTTCCTTCCATCCTTCCTTCCTGCCTTCCTTCCTTCCTTCCTCTCTCTCTCCCTCCTTCCCTTCCTTCCTTCCTTCCTCCTTCCTTCCCTTTCTTCCTTCTTTCCTTCCTCCCTCTCTCCCTCCCTCCCTCCTTCCCTTCCTTCCTTCTTCCCTCCTTCCCTTTCTTCCTTCCATCTTTTCTTCCTCCCTCCCTCCTTCCCTTCCTTCCTTCCTCCCTCCTTCCCTTCCTTCCTTCCTTCCTTCCTTCTTTCCTTCTTTCCTTCCTTCCTTCCTTTTTGAATATAACCCCCACACACTGTTACATTAGTTTCAGTTGTACAACTTAGTGATGTGACCAGTTTATACCTTATGCTGTGTTCACCACACGTGTAGCTACCATGTTCTTGTTCCATGGCTATTACAATATCATTGACTCTATTCCTTATGCTGTGCCTTTTATTCTGGTGACCTACTCATTCTGTAAGTGGAAGCCTGTATCTCCTTCTCCCCTTCATTCATTTCACCCAACCCTGCACTCCCTCCTCTCTCCCAACCATCAGTTTGTTCTCTGTATTTATAGGTCTTATTCTGGTTTTTGTTTATTCGTTGGATATTTACCCAGAGAAAACAAAAACACTAATTTTAAAAGATACATGCATCCCTGTGTTTATTGCAGCATTATTTACGATGGCTAAGATCTGGAAGCAACCTAAGAGTCCATCAGTAGACAAATGGATAAGGAAAACAGTGGAATACTATACAGCCATATAAAAGAGTGACATTGTGCTATTTGGGACAATGGATGGACCTAGAAGGTATTATGCTAAGTGAAATGAATTAGACTAAGAAAGACAAATACCATAGAATTCCACTCATAAATGGAATCTAAAAAAAATGAGTTATTTTCTTTTCTGAGAACCGTGGACTGAGACCCCATGTGCATGCACAAGTAAGAACATGCAGCTTCATGCTCCCACCTGCTGAACCCTCAAGTCGGTGCGCCTTTGGCAGCCGAGGTCCAGCTGTCTGAAAGGGATCCAAAGGGAGGGGACAGGAGTACTTTATGCCTCTGACTGTCCGAAGGTATCGATACCTGCTTTCCTGCAGGGGAAGACACCCTTGATCATTAATGTACGAAATGTGATTTGTTTCAAACCTAGACATGTCTGTTCTGTCCAAGGGCTACAACAAACAGGTTGGCTCTGTTAAAATATTTAAGTAAATAGTGTAGCTACTTAGTGTATGTGGTAGAAAGCATTTCCATTATAGTGTTAAAAATAACATATGCTTATATGGCTAACGGGCATTAAGGAATCTACTCTTGAAATCATTGTTGCACTACATGCTAACTAACTTGGATGTAAATTTTAAAAAATTAATAAAAAAATTAGAAATCAGGGGCGCCTGGGTGGCTCAGTTGGTTAAGCGTCCGACTTTGGCTCAGGTCATAATCTCACAGTCCATGGGCTCGAGCCCCGCATTTGGCTCTGTGCTGACAGCTCGGAGCCTGGACGCTGCTTCAGATTCTGTGTCTCCCTCTCTCTCTGCCCCTCCCCAGCTCACTCTCTGTCTCTCTCTCTCAAAAATAAAATAAAGACATAAAAAAATTAAAAAAAATTAGAAATAAAAAAGGGAAAAAATAACATATGCTTACTAGAGAAAACTTAGAAAATCAAAGATTGGCCAAAAGAAGTAATTCCACCACTCAGAGGTAAGAGCTGATAACATTTTGGTGGATATTTTCCTTATCTTTTACATACATGTTTTTTTTTCTTACAATGGTTGTTTCACATTATACATATTACCTTAATAGCTGCTTTGAAAAAAGTGATCATTTTCCATGGGGTTACATCTTCTTTGCTGACCTAATTTTAGTGGCTGCATAGAGTGACTGCCATGGTTGACTGCTCTGGTCCTCATTTGGGGTACAATTGTGTGTGTTCAGTTTTGGGCTATTAAAAATGTGTTTTTGCAGTTAATATTTGTGCACATCTGTGATCATTTACATATGATGAGTTCTTAGGAGTGGGAATATAGGATCCAAAGTTATATTATGTTTTATGCTGAATTCTTATTCCCTTCCCTCACCAAACAATCATGGGTCCTGAAAACCTTTGCCAGTTAGGTGAAAAATGATATTTTGTGTTGTTTGAATTTGATTGAAAAGTATTTTTGATGGGAAACATTTTCCTTAACTCTTTGCAGTTCCTTTGTATGAATTTCTGATAGATGTGTTCATCTTTATTCTTCTTGGTTTGATCGAACTCTTGAAATCAGCAATATTTTTTCCTTTTCTGATTCATGGGTGACAGTATTTTCCCTAGCTTGTCGTTTGCCTTTTAACTGTAGTTGATGGTGTTTTCCTACACAAAGCTTCCTTGAATGGTTGACATAGGTTTTCACTTAGGGTACATATATATATTTTCTGTCCAACTGCATTGAACCAGAAATCAAATACTTTAAGGATGAATATGTCATCCTTTAAGGACAAATGCCTGCAAAACCCTTACAAAGGCAACTCACCAGCATAAATCTCGAGCCTGTGCTGCATTTCCCCCAGCTTGGCTTTGACCAAATGTGTTAACTCCTGCAAGAAAAAGACACAGAGACAGATTTTAAGTGGGTTTTGACCATCTTTTAGCAAACCTTTTCTGAGAAACTCTGACCCAAGCATCTGCAAATCAGTCATACCTCTTCTTAATCTCCACGGCCAAGATCAGCCCCTGGAATTTGGCTCTGGATGATCAAGACAGTGGTGTCCAATTATACATAATGCAAACCACAGACACGATGTCAAATTATCCAGGAGCCACACTAAATGGAAGAGGAAACAGGTGAAAATAATTTTATGGAATATTTAGTGCAACCCAACATCAAAAATATTATCATTCCAACCTGTAACGAACCTAAAAAACTACTGAGATATTTTTCACTCTTTAAGTCTTTAAAATCTGGTGTCGGGTGCCTGTCTGGCTCAGTCCGTAGAGCATGCAACTCTTGATCTCAAGGTCATGAGTTCGAGCCCCATGTTGGCCATGGAGCCTACTTAAAAAACAAAAAATCTGGTGTGTATTTTACACTTTCAGCACATAGCATATGTGTCTAGGGGCCATCGTACTGGACAATGCAGGTCTAAAACAGCAATCTGGCTATGCGTAAAAAAGCAAAAGCCCCAACAGATTGTAATTAAAACAGAAATATACCTTAGGGACCTCATCCCTATGACCTGCCTAAGAGTGAGAACAGCTGGCGGCCACTTTGTGAAATTTCTTTGTCTTGCTTGCTTTTTTTTTTTTTTTTTAGAGCAAGAGAAAGAGAGAGCATGAGCAGGGGAGAAGGGTAGAGAGAGAGAATCTTAAGCAGGTTCCTCTCTGAGCATGGAGCTCCAGGTAGAGCTCAATCCCATAACCCTGGGATCATGACCTGAGCCAAAATCAAGAGTCGGACGCTCAACTGACTGAGCCACTCAGGCGCCCCTGAAATTTCTTTCTCTTAACACTTTTGTAGATCTGAGGATTTCAGCTTCTCCACATCTGTACCAATATGCATGTTTTACTTTAAGGGCCAGCAGTGACGATACCCAAGCCCTGCTCAGAATGGAGCCAAAGCGGTTCGAACCCACTGCCCAGGACGCCCTGCGTGTGTCCATCACCAGACGAGACTGGCTTCTTCAAGAAAAGCAGCAGTTGCAGGTAAGCAGGTGAAGAAGAATCTTCAGGAAATAGGCCAGCATTTTTCTTACCCATTTAAGCCACATGGGGCAGGGCGGATCTTTGCTTTGCTTGAATGTAGCAATTAGAGCTTTGGCCGTCCACCCGTGAAGTACAAAAGGGAAAGATGGGTGGAGATGGCTGGAGGGCTTGTAGGAATCTCATTACCTACTAGGGGTTGAAAGCTCAGTGGTGTTTCTGCCTGTTTTTGATATTCCTCATTACCTTTTGAATATGCTTTCCTTGTCTGCCAAGCCAATTTGTCACCTCTTATCATTTTGACCTTTACGAGGTGCTTTTGAAAGTCAGGAAGAAATCTGTGCTATGAAAATCCTTTATGGAAAATTGTATCCAGTTGGACTGTAAGGAGCAGCTGTTAGGGGGCAGAGTTGTAAGTAGGGACTGGGCAAGGCTGGCATGTCTGGGAAAAGCTGGTGGGCATTGCACAGACTCCAGGTTGGCCCAGAGCAGTGGGGGAAAGTTGGCCAGGGGTTAGAAGTCTCAGAGCAGCACTGAGTTAAAGGCAAGAGGCAATCAGGAAGTTGAACCCCCACCCCCACCTTAAAGCTGGGTCCATACCTGCTAGAGCCTGGAGGCTTTGAGGCAGCGTGGAGAACAACAAGGAAGCATCCATTGAAGGCATCTGGACTTCCAGAAAGAGCATGGGTCTTTAATACTGAGAGTTAATCTTGGTTTAGGCTCTATATAATATAATGAATTAAGACCAGTTTATGGGGCTTGGACAAGTTACTGGACTGTTCGCCCCCATCCCCACTCCCTCATGCAGGGTATTCTTGTTATCTGAGTTTGCCCACCCAAATCCCCATAATAGCAAGGTGGCAAAGAGAAATCCCCATAATAGCAAGGTGGCAAAGAGAAGCAAAGTCATCACAATTTGAAAATATTCTCCAATAAACTGAATGCTTATATATTCGATGAGCATTATCATAAAAGTTTGGGTGAAAAGGTGAAATCTCGTTTTTGGTTTTGAACAAAATGTATCAGTTAAAGGTCTACATAATTCCTGATGATGTCAGAGTGTACAGAAGATAATGTTAGCCCGGGATGCTTAGTGTTTGAAGGGAATGTTCTTGGCAGAACTCCGGGGGAAAGGTGGATATTCATTCAGCAGGTATTTGAATGCCTCCTCTGTGCCAGATACTGTTGGAAATGCTGAGGATTTCATGAAGTTGATGTTCTAGTAAGGGTGGGCGTGGGGAGATAAATAAAAAATGGCAAACATAATACATACCTAAATTATCTACTTACCCCGTCGTAGGGTGGTAAGAGCTATCGTGCGTAAACTAAGGTCAACTCACTGAGCAGTGAGATTGGAGCCCAGGGAACAGCCATGTGAAGCCTGCCATGTGGATGTGCCTCCCATAAGCAAAGGGCGGCCAGGAGGCCAGGCTAGGGGAGAATGGTGGAGGAGAAGGTCAGGGAGCAAAGGGATCTTGGAGGGCCTTGCACACGTTTGTAAGCACTCGAGCTTCTCTCTGACAGGAATGTGGAGCCACTGGAGGGTTCTAAGCAGCGAAGTGACATAATCTGATCACATTTTAAAGAATCACTTTGACTTCTGTGTGAAGAATAGGGTGTGGGTCTTTTGCACTGCTGGTGGGAATGCAAACTGGTGCAGCCACTCCGGAAAACAGCATGGAGGTTCCTCAAAAAATTAAAGATAGAATTACCCTATAACCCAGCAATTGTACTACTAGGTATGTATCCAAGGGGTACAGGTGTGCTATTTCTAAGGGGCACATGCACCCCAATGTTTATAGCAGCGCTATCGACAATAGCCAAAGTATGGAAAGAGCCCAGATGTCCATCGATGGATGAATGGATAAAGAAGATGTGATATATATACACCCCCCCCCCACACACACTGGAATATTACTCAGCAATCAAAAAGAATGAAATCTTGCCATTTTCAACAACATGGATGGAACATAGCATAGTATATTATGCTAAGTGAAATTAGAGAAAATACAAATATCATAGGAGTTCACTCATATGTGGAATTTAAGATACCAAACAGATGAACATAAGGGAAGGGAAGCAAAAATGATATGAAAACAGGGAGGGGAGAAAACATAAGAGACTCTTAAATACAGAGAACAAGCTGAGGGTTTCTGGAGGGGTGTTGGGTGGGGGGATGGGCTAAATGGGTGAGGGACATTAAGGAGGGCACTTGTTGGGGTGAGCACTGGGTGTTATATGTAAGTGATGAATCATTGGATTCTATTCTTGAAATCATGATTGTACTATATGCTAACTAGCTTGGAAGCAAATTTAAAAAAATAAATAAAAAAATAGGGTATAGGGCCACTGTGAAAAAGCATGGTGGGCCTTCAAAAGATTAAAAATAGAATTACTGGGGCTCCTGGATGGCTCAGTCCATTGAGTGTCTGACTCTTGATATCTGCTCAGGTCGTGATCTTGCGGTCATGAGATCGAGCCCCACATAGGGCTCCACACTGAGCTCGGAGCCTATTTGGATCCTCTCTCACCCTCTCTGTGTCTGCCCCTTCCCTGCTGGTGCTCTCTCTCAAAATAAATAAATAAACATTAAAAAAAAATAGAATTACCACACAATCAAGCAATTCTACTTCTGGGTAGATGCCCAAAGGAATTGAAATCAGGGCCTCAAACAGATGTTCACAGTAGCACTATTGACGATAGCGGAAAGGTGGAAGCCACCCAAGTGTTCATCTGTGGATGAATGGATAAACCAAACGTGGTGCAGCCACACAATGGAATATCGTACAGACTTAAAGAGGAAGGACATTCTGACACATGGTGTAACTTGGATGAACCTTGAGGACGTGATGCTAATTAAACAAGGCAGTCACAGAAGGACAAATACTATGATTCCACTTCTGTGAGGTTCCTAGAGATTCATAGACACAGGAAGTAGAATGGTGGTTGCCAAGGATTGGGGGAAGGCAGGGTAATGGGGGGCTGGAGTTTGACGGGGACAGAGTTCTGGTTTATAAGATGAAAAGAGTTCTTGGAGGGAGGGTGGCCAAGGTTGCTTAGCAGTGTGAATGTATCAGTGCCACGGAGCTGGCATTAAAAATGGTTAAGATGGGGCACCTGGAATTTTGGCTCAGGTCATGATCTCACGGTTTCATGGGTTCGAGCCCCATTTTGGGCTCCACGCGGGCAGCGTAGAGCCTGCTTGGGATTCTCTCTCCCTCCCTCTCTGCCCCTCCCCCACTCACACTGTCTCTGTCTCTGTCTCTCTCTCTCTCCCTAAAATAAATGAACTTCAAAAAAAAAAGCCTTAAAAAGATGGTTAAGATGGTGAATTGTATGTTACACATATTTACCACAGGTTAAAAAAAAAGAAAGGGAAGAACAGGGTTTGGGCAGAGGCAGAGGTGGGGAGTTTAATGGGGAAACAATGGCAATAATACTGTAGTGTTGGACCAATGGAGACACACATTATCTTCTTCTTAGAGTGTCTTAGGGGGCATCTTCAGCTCCTCCTCAGTCTCTACCCCCTATCCCCCAACTGGAAGTGGGGTCAGGAGGTTGAAGTTGTAGGTGATCTGTACCTTGGGTTTCAGAGAACGTGGATGAGAGCTGGGGAGGCGCCCAGGATTAGAGCTCTGCTCTTATCGGCCAGAAACGGATACGCGGAACATGGGAGTGTGGTGACGCAAAGAGCCTCATTTTAAATTCAGAACACGGTGCGCAGTGAGATGATTATCTGCTCCGACACCCTGCACACAACATGCGTTCGATTACCTGCTGCTTGTTTTCTTCTTTGACCTCAAGATTGGATGATACTCTACAGATTCTTTGGATTTTCGTTCGCCATATTAGTGGAAATTAAATTTACTTAATATTTTTTATGAACCTTAGACTGCATCAAACTATCTGCAACATCCCATTGCTCTTTCAGTCTTATAGACTTAGGAAATTGTGATTTTTAATCTTTCTCTACACACTAACTTTTCATGTTTGGGGACAGACCGGCCAAGGACTGTCTGCCTTTCTTTTTCGGTCTGTGACCTCTGTTAACCTGCTTAGCATGTACCTCAAGCACATGACGTTTGCTGCTCTGTGTTCTAGCTCTATTGCCAGAAACGAAGTAAGTCATTTATGTATCTGCTTGGTTCTTCCAAGTCAAATTCCTGGCTCACCCCTCCCCCCCATAGTTATTTGATGCTGGGAGAGAATGTTTTTCCTTATGCCAGCGAATCAGAAATATAAAGCTGGCATGATTTTTCTACTTCAGCAAACCTCCAAAAATCTGCTCTGAAGGGGAGCTTCACGGCTCTCATGCATATGGCTGACTTTCATTTGACGGACTCATTATCAGCAGAGAGGTTTGCCACAAGCAGGGTTAATTTATAAAATCTGGTGTCTCCGCTTTCTCCAGAAAGAAATCGAAGCTCTCCAAGCAAGAATGTCTGTGCTGGAAGCCAAAGATGAGCAGCTGAGGAGGGAAATAGAAGAGCAGGAGCGGCTGTGCCCAGTACAGGGCTGCGACCTGGCCTCCCTGGTGGGCAGTCTGTCCGTGGGTGAGCTGCAGGAGGTCAGCAAGGCCTTGCACGACACCCTGGCCTTAGCCGACTGGATTCCCCTCCGTGCAGAACCACCTGAAACCGTAAGGAGGTATTGATTTCCTAATTGATTTCGGATCACTCACCTCTTGGACCTGTTTACGGGGTGGATGTTCCCTGCTGTCCCTCTCATACAAGAATTGTCCGAGCAGGGCCATCCTTTTCCAGTGGAAGCACTATCGTTTCGAGGAGGAAAATTCTTCACTGTGTAGGGTGATCCTGAGTATTTCAAGATATTTTAGAACCTGGTCACCACCCCACCTACTAAATGCCAGGATTGCTTCCCATTCTACTATGTACTAAGTTACCCCCAGGGGCACCTTCTCTCCCTTTGAGATCTCTTGGAGATTCTGATGCCAGCCTTGGCTGAGGACAGTCATCTGAAGTGATGTAACTATATTGTCGCTGAGGGCGGGGGTGAGCCATTAAGAGGGGGATACTCAGTCAACGACCGTGTTTCCATCAGGAAGAATGAATGATTATTAATAATAGCTAGCATTTATTGAGCGCTTACTCTTTGCCAGGCACTGTGCTAAGCTTTATAAGTTGCTTCTATTATTATATTTACTTTATAGATGAGGAAAAGAAAGTTCAAGGTTAGCAATTTGCCAGAAGTCCCAATAAGAGGCAAAATGGATACTTAAGCTCCTGTTTGTTCCTTCTCAGCCCCGTTTCCTATCCATTTACTGTGGAGTGAGAATCATCCCTGTATTCCATGTTGTGCAATGTCCACAAGATCCACTTGGATGTCTTGATCCTATTTTGGTGAAAGATGGAACTTGCATGTACCCATGTTAGATAAAAAGCTGAGGGGTTCCCGGATGAATATGCAGCTGGGCAGTGAGGTCTGCAATGTTGTGGGTGTGGAGCAATGGGATCGATTCACGTTCTGCTGAGTTATTTTGCTGAAGACAATACTTCTTCAAACTAACCGCCTGTCGTGGTTGAGAATATGTACTCCGCCATCTGATTATCCTCACTCAACTACTTAGCAGCTAGGACCCCTTACTGTTTGGGGGAGGGGATGAGGATGATAATAATGCCTACCTTACAGGGCTGTTATGTGGATCAACTGCTAATACATTCCAAGCTCTTATAGCAGTGCTTCAATGGTAGTAAGCACTTTACTGTGTTTACTGCTTGTCATTTTTTTCTAAAATATTTAAGATTAAAAATTTTTTTTTTATATATACAGAGAAAGTGCGAGTTGGGGAGAGGGGCAGAGGAGGAGAGAGAGAGAGAGCAAAAGAGAGAGTCTTAAGCAGCTCAACGGCAGAGCCTGACACAGGGCTCAATCCCACAACCCTGGGATCATGACCTGAGCTGAAATCAAGAGTTAGACACTCAACTGGCTGAGCCACCCAGGCACCCCATCTGTCATTTTTTAAAACTTTTAAAAAGTGTATTTATTTGTTCTTGAGAGAGAGGGCAAGAGAACATGAGCTGGGGAGGGGCGGAGAGAGAAGGGAAACAGAGGATCCCAAACAGGCTCTGGGCTGACAACGGCAAGCCCGACTTGGGGCTTGAATTCACAAACTGTGAGATCATGACCTGAGCCAAAATCGGAAGCTCAACCGACTGAGCCACCCAGGCGCCCTTCCACTTGTCATTTTTATTATGGGATTTCAGACTCCTGAAGGCCTTCAAACTGCCTGCCCCAGTGTGTCTTAGACTAGTCCGTGAATAACGGTCTCCTCTTCTACACAGATCACATCCTATCCAGCCAAGAGAAGCCGGCCCCGGAAGCTCTTCTAGGGAGGTGCTCAGGGACCCCTTCCAGCCCTAATACTTCCCTTCCGAAATCTAACTCGTGCCCAGAGAGAAGGAGAAGAGATTTGGATTGTTGCTGAATTTCAGCTAAAGGAGACTCACCATTGACTATGCCACATGCTTTCCCATTGCACCTTCATACGTATCCTTATACTCTTGCCTCGGCCTGTAAGGATCTTTTCCACTCCTGCTTCCTGTGGAAGTCATTCTACATCTATATGTGTCCACACACACACGCACGCACGCACACACGCACGCACGCACACATAGATGCAGGTCTATATAATATGTATAGTATACCCTTTGTATGCCGCATATCATTATGTGTATGCACATAATTACACGTGCATTGTATATATATTATACGCATGTATCATGTGTAATCTAGAGCATGAAATCTACATGTGAATTTATTAGTCCATTTATGCATGCATATATTTATATTTGACGCTTAAAATGATCCCTTTCTGGTCCTGCCACCCAGATGTGTCCTACTTATTTCTCCTTTTGCTTTTAACACCACAGAGGTTTGTTATATGCCTCTCATCGCTCCTACAAGCTGACGGCTCTTTGAGGGAAGGAGCTGGGGCATGCTTAACTTAGAATCCGCCACAGTGTGTCGAGCTGAATTCATGGGCAGTGTCCCTGTGGGTGTGGCCTGTACCTGCACAGAGATGCAGAGGGAGCACTTTCTCACACACTAACGCGTGGCCATCAGAGTAGCCCGGTTTGGCAGGCGGGTCGTTCTCCTTGTAGGCATTTCACAGACAAGGGTGCAAAAACTCCAGAAGTTTTCCTGGTGATGCAGTTACTAAGAGACCTTGTATATGTCCATAGCGCCATGGGGTCTGAACCAATAAAAGATAGCCTCTTTCCAGAGCTCCAAGGAAGTTACTTCTCTTAGTGTAAAACCAGATCTCCACCATACAGTAGGCTGATAGAGCAGGGCCCCTAACTTGTATCCTCTCATTTCTAGTCTGTTCTTCTGCCCCAGTTCTCTGCCTGGGATGTTCATCAGGAGCTCAGAGCACTGCCGGCACCAAGCAGAGTTTTGTGTTGCTGGGAAGTGACCACCCTGGGACATCATGTAATCTGGGTGACCCTGCAGCCGGTGACCCTGGGCATCTCCTTTATTTACTCAGAGGTACAGGCAGGCACCTCCCTGCCTTGGGGAAGTTTGGGGTGTGTAGGTGCAGGTTTTGACCCATCAGCTTCCTTTCTTCCACACTAGGGAGGCCAGGCTTCATGCTGTTCCTGGCCAAAAACATCAACTGGAAAAATCATTGTTATTTATGTGCGCTTTCCATTTAAGAAGGAAGACACGCCTTTTCCAAGCTGATGGGCTGTGGCATGGACTCCCAGAAATGGAGAAGTTGAAAGAAGCCAGTATGGAGTCATATGGCTCCATCGATCAGAGAGTGCTTGGTCTAGAATTTTTAACTAATTATACATGATCCTGTTAACTTAGTTTTTCCTACGAGATACTGGTTTTCATTTAGAAGATGTTGACTTGGGCGGCGTTGGGAATGTCTCCTAGGTGCCCCAGCCAGAAGAATGGATCTTCTATGCATCAATAGCTTTGTTGACAAACGTCTTTGTTGATTATGAGAATAGTTTCCTCTTAGGCCAGATGGAGAGATGCTGACAAATTGTGAAATAGGCAAATCTTTAAGTCTTATGAAAAGAAGGTGTAGAGATTGGTATTGTTACAAATATCTGGAGAAACAGACCACTTAACATCATAACTATTATTATCATCACCCATAAAGATTTTTCATAGAGACCAGCTCGGAACTCAGGGTGCCGTCTGGGGAGAAGCTGTTTCTGATTTACTCAACTCAGTAATGTACAAGTTCAAAGGGAAGGATATGCTTCTTCCTCTGGATAAACTACACATTCAGCTTGAAAAGGAACTTCCTAATAGCACTTGGCATTTCTGAGAAAATCACTGGTGGAGACCGTGTGCTTGCATGGTGCCTTCATTTCTGACCATAGCTTGTTGGGAATCATCTGGTGGATGTCGGAGAAGGACTGGAAGTAGAAGGTTGTATGCTGGGCACGAGAGACCCAGTGGCTTTTATTTGGAGATTCTAATAGAAATCAAAGCAGTAGTCTGAATTTTCTATCTGTGTTTTGGATCAAATATCTTAGCAGGTTGGAATGAAGAGCTGCCTTCTCAGAGATATCCTGGCTGCCTCTTGATAGAGCCAACAGAAATGGTCTTCCTCCAGTGGTCAAGAGAACATTTTGAAGGCCCTGGGGACTCAGGACCTCCACAGTGTGGAAGCTGACGGAACAGGGATGTATGAAAGGACAGGGGCCACTGGAAAGATATGTTCATTTGAAATTCCTTTATTGTTGTAGACTCTAAGTCTAAAGTTCTCGCTCAGCCAGCGAGAGAGTGGACGCAGGATTAAAATAGGAGAGAGAGATGGCTAATGTCCAGAAAAAGACAAGAGCCCCGAATAAGGGTCCTTGCCCCGTTTTATTAGGATTACAAGGCTTACAAACATGGTGATGGACGCACACAAAGAGACAGTAAATCCATGAACGTTAACTTGTGGATGTGAGGGAAAGGGGGTCTTGAAGATATTGGGGTTAGGGGTTTGGGTTAATACCAAACAAAATCCTGGTGCTGGGCGGTTGGGTGGAAGGTTGTTTACAGCAGACATGAGGCATTACCTTTGTTTATCTTAGCTAGGCTAGGGGATGAGACGACAGACAGGGGAAGTAACCTCAGGGTTAACAAGGCACCTTTTCTTTTGTTAATCATCTCCCGCTCTGGGCTGCTTTGCCTGCCACACAACCATCTATAGCTCAATTTACCTGTTTACCTAACTTGGTCCTTTCTTCCTATGAAATCAGCTTGCTGCTATAGTACTAAATTGGGGGACGCTTTGCCCTGAATGCCCAGTCTTATTTATTTCATATACCTGTGTATTGGGTGCTTTGCACCATTCTCTATTATGGGGCCTTTGCCCCTCCCTCTCTATTCTGGGGGCTCTGCACCCCCTCTCTATTCTGGGGGTGCCTTAGCGCCTCCCTATTCTTGGTTTACCCAAACTCGGGTGTGAGCATCCTATGGCTCTCTACTTCTTTATGCCTTGTTAACCCATTGGTATAAGCCTGGGGGATCCCTAAGCTTATTCCCCACACTTTATTCCTGGGATTCCAACTCTTAAAGTATACTCCTTGTTTTCTCTTGTAAGTTTTCCTTTGATGGGAGAGGTCTAGATGGATGTCTTTTATCCAGTGAACTTGATTCTCCATCCACATTAACCATTCCTTCTCACTCCATCCCATACTGACTCCACTCCCATTATCGGTAATGGGATTGGGTGTGAGGGGTGTGGGCGGGGAGAAGGATGGGGACACAGAGAGGAAGGATGTGACAGGTTCTGGGCTTTCCTTGGGCCATATCCCTGCATGTGGGGTGTGAGTTTCCATCTGTTTATTTGGCATAAATTGAGGAGGGTCATGACTTGTAGCTCATCTCTCTCCGGTGCCGTTAGCTCAGCCCCACCGCCTTTGTAGTTCTGTGTGCCTTGCACACCAGGGAATGCTGGGCTGTGACTCTGTCCAGCAGCATGTGGCCAACTATAAAGTGACATAGGAATGATCACAGTAGTAACAATAGGGATGAGGGCTGCGTGCGATACTTCCCAACATTCTTTAGATTCCCGTGGCTGGCTCCTATTAGCCTGTGGTTGAGTTCTTCATTCCTGAGCTCCTGGAATTTTTCATGCTTCACGTGAAATGTGTCCTGGCAGGTCAAGGATGCATTGTTTCTTGTGCATTTGGAAGAACCATGTCACATCTTTTTGCAAACCATTGGCACAAACTGTGAAACGAACTCAACCCCTGGTTTTAGGGTGGTTGGCTGGACCTTGGTGCATCTGGCACCTCAGTCAGCACGACTGAGCAGCAATGGGCCATGGGCGGCAAGCCGGGGCTGCTCCCTCCTCCCTGTTGTGTACCGCTCTGGGCTTTCCAGTGAGGGCGGTGGATGGTTCCGGAGCCCAGCATCCCCTTTACTGGTGTCTTCAGTCCACGGTGAGCAGCCCAGGCCAATATCATGGTTTCTTTCAAGACAGACTTGAAATAATGAAATCCAGCAGTTCACAGTTGACTGGAAAAAAAAAAATCAATGTCCCACTTTCCCCTCACATACATATCTTACAAGAGTGAGGAGACCCAGTGAACAGAAAGGTTGGGATGGGAAAACAGGCTCCCGCATCCTTCTAGAAGGAGCATGGCAGATCCTCAGAGTGTGCGTCCCTGTGTGCTGGGGCGATTGCATGAGGTGGCCCCAAAGTGAGGCCACTTCAGAGAACCCCTCAGGTCTCCCAGCCTCTCTCCATTTGCGTGATTGCGTTCTTTAGGTTCTCCATCTGGTTTTTGTTTTTCTTCTTTCTCTGCTTCTGTCCGTCACCTGGTCGGTGGGTCAAAGGCAGTGGCTTTATGGAACTAATCCCTTAGAAATCATCTGGCAGGGGCGCCGGGGGGGCTCAGTCAGTTGAGCTTCCAACTCTTGATTTCAGCTCAGGTCATGATCCCAGGGTCATGGGATCAAGCCCCATGTAGGGCTCTGCACTGAGCACAAAGCCTGCTTAAGATTCTCTCGCTCTCCCCCTCTGCCCTTCTCTCCCGTTCTCTCTTAAAAAAAATAAGGGAAAAAAAATAAATCATCTTGGCATAGTGGCTCTGTTGTTGCTAGAACCGCTGCTCAGGAGATTCTGACTTTTCGTTGTTTATTGTAAAGTATACACCGTGCTTTTCCCAGGAATTGCTGAGACAGGCAGTATTTTTCCAGAAAGTCAGTGCATTGAGATGGTAATACGGGAGCAAAGCAAGAATGATGTGTCCTTGTAGCGCAGTGTGTGTGAGGCAGTGTCGTCACTGGATGGGACTGCTCTGTATGGGTGCCTCTCAAATCTCACTTCTATCATGTCTTTCTTTCTTACTTAGATTTGTAATCATCACGTATTAATTTTAACATTGCTAGTGTTTACAAAATGCTAATTTTGCTCACCGTCACCCTATAAGATAATACTGGACAAAATATTCGTTTTATGCCCATTTTGCAGGCGAGGCTGCTGAGGGCCCCAATTCACACAGCAGCAGTGTTCTGACATCTTTGGCCAACTTTTGATATGGTGGAGCGGGGACAGAGATGGTTAACACTGACAGCCCAGCGGAGAGCGGGGCTTCGAGCCCAGTGCCCAGGCAGGCAATGGAGAGAAGTCTAGCCAACCAGGTCCTGGGTCCGTGGGTCCAAGCAGAAGAGAATGGATGTCATTCCAGACCAGCGATCGTTGTCTCCCTGCCCCACAGATGAGTTGGTGTCACCTGAGAGGGCTCAGAGCAAACAGCTCTCTACACACAGGCAGCCAACTGCTTCAGGTCAGAGAGGAAGGTAGGAGAAACTGGATGGCAAGGAGCCAAGCCCGGCGCTCCAGGCCCTGGAAGTATGGTTTATAAAATGGGGGTTTGAATCAGCTGATGTTGAAGGTTCCTTCTGGATCTAGAACACTTTTGCTCATCGCAGCTATTTTGAAGGTCCCTAGTCTTTGTATCAATAGCTTCTCTGATGCTTTTTTCAAGTCCAGCGATTAATTTTATGACAATTGTTCTAAATTCTTGTTCAGTTATGTTGCTTAAATCTGTTTTGAGCAGTTCTGTGGCTGTGACTTCTTCCTGGAATTTCTTTAGAAGGAAGTTCTTCCGTTCTGTCATTTTGGCTAGCTTTCTGTCACCTGTCAGTTTTAAAAGCTCATTATGCCCTGTGCCCCTGTTAGTATTGCTCTATTAAAGGAGGCTCATTGACTGTCCAGGGCCTGTCGTTTCAGGAAGTGTTCTTTTAATGGTGTCTCTCGGTTTCTCTTATTGTGCCTTTGAGTATTTTATTTCCCTGCTTAGTGATATTTGAGACTCTCCACCATGTGTTCTTTGACTTGTTTCTTGAGGTAGCCATGAAAAGGAAAACAGACAAACACACAGGGAACAAAAGCATGCAAACGCACAGACAAATCAAACAAACATGCAAACCAAAAGGGGAAAGGACGTAAAGAAAAGGAAAGGAAAGGAAATGAAAGAAAAGAAAAAAAAAAGGGGGGGGGGACAGAGACAGCAAGACTTTTGCACTTTAAGATTTTGTGAAATCAGCTAAAACAAACAGCTTGAGAACACAATAATTCTGTCCCTAATGGCCCCCAGATGAGTTCCCCTGCCAGGTTCCTTGGGCAAACTGTGACCATCCATGGGGCGCGGTGTTCAAGTTCTTTCTTTGCTCAGCGAGTCAGTGCTAATGACCAGTGTGTCACTAGACTCTGGCCAGAACCCAAACCCACACTGTAATGACTCTTGAGTTTGGAATGCAACTCACCACTGTCAACTCCTGTGTCCTTTGGAAGGTCATCATTACAGGCAACAAGAAAAGTATACCCATCACAACTTGGAAGAGAAGGAAAGGGTTGGAAAAGAAGGAAAGGGTTGGAGAGAAACTACCACCTCTCTGGGTGGGTGCAGTGGCCATTCACTCCAAGATGACAAAAAACTCTGTTGGGTGTATTTGAGAAGTTCAGGGGAGGAATCTCCCCTTACTTATAGATATTTTTTTAAAAACTTAATTTTGTGCTAGATTAAGTTTACTATGATTTTCTATCTCTGCTTTGTTTCCTTCAAGGAATTTACAACGTGGGTCTTCACTTAGGTGGTTCTTCTTGGGAGGCTTGTAATTTGTAGACTTATCCATTCCTCTTCTGTAATTTAGTGATCAGAGTAACTATTTTCAGCCTGAGGGATTCTTAAAGATGGGAGATAATCGTTTTAAAGTGATCGCAGCCAGTTCTCCTATTATTGTGATTATGAGTGATCTCGGCATACTTGAATGCATGTGGCCTATTTTAAAAGTTTCTCTTCTGGTTCAATTTCGGTTTTTTATTTTCTGTGATGATCACCTTGAGAACTGTTCTGTACTTAACTTCTTTGCAATTTGAGTGTCTCCTACAATCTTCCATTCCTTTCTACTCATTTTCTTATTCCTGACATATCCCAAGACTGTTTCCCTGTTTGTAGGTTGTGTGTTACTATTCCCTGTTCTGACTCTTCAGTGTTAATTTAACACACGCCTAGACCGTTCTTCAGACCTTGAGCTGAAGGTTGAAGTTGAAAGGTAATTACCAGTGAAAGGTAATTCAGTTCTGCTCAGATACAACCTTTCCAAGTGACTGTAGGGAGCAGCCCCAGGTTGGAAATGTCAGCTCATTCGTTGGTGGCCATTTAGTTAGTTAAGATAGTTAAGAGCTTTTCTTTGTGTTTGTGTGTGTTTTATTTATTTTTGAGAGAGAGAGAGAGAGAGAGAGAGAGAGACAGCGTGAGCAGGGGAGGGGCAGAGGGAGAGGGAGATGGAGAATCCGAAGACAGGCTCCAGGCTCTGAGCTAGCTGTCAGCACAGAGCCCGACGCGGGGCTTGAACCCACGAACCGTGAGATCATGACCTGAGCCAAAGTTAGACGCTCAAACGACTGAGCCACCCAGACGCCCCAGTTAAGAGCTTTTCTTAACTACTAACTTAATTACTAACTTCATTAATCCATTCTGTGCTGATTCCTAGGCTGCCGGGACAACCCAAACCAGTGCCACTAGGTTTCTGTAGAAACCCTGCATTTTATACTTTAAGATCATTTTTCTTAAGCTTTTTGTCTTGGCTGCCATTATGATAACTACTTTGTACATCCTTTTGGGCAAATTTCTTCAGTTTTCTCTGAGTTGTATTGATGTTAGTCTTTGATATTTTTATTCGGTCACTTGTTTAGGCAGCTGGATTCTTTTCCTGCTGTTCATTTATTTTGCTCATCAATGATCTGTTTTTGAAGTCTTTGTCCAGTAAAATGTGTAAATCTTTAGCTTACCCGTTGAAATATTTTAGGAAATAAAATATATAATATTCTCTAGTTTTAGGCATCTGACAGATCTGTTGTTTGGTCAGCAGGTTTTGAAAGAGCCTGAGAGAAATGTAAGGTTTATACTGTTTGTGCAGGCTTTACTGTGCAAATGCTCATTCTTAGCCAGACAGCAGGCAATTAAAGATGACTCAGAAAAGCATCATAAACCCAAAGCAGAAAGTACAACCTTTTAGGCGAGCTTCATAGTTATGGAAAGTATACATGTTTATAAATTCAGGAAAACAGCACACATTTTAAAATATTAATATTAAATGGAAATGCAAGCAGTTCAGGGTAGTTCTTTAAAAAATTCCAGGAGCAATGAGACATCACTTATTAAATAGTTGGAATCAGGGGGACAGTGATTGAAATGGAAATCTGAAGTTGCCTTTGGATCACTTAACAGAGTAAACCCAGAGGCAGCCTCATTTCCCCCTTGGATTAAACTGTAGTGTTTTTAAGGATTAGACTCACAGGAGTTTGGTGGAGTAAAGCTCTATAGCCCAGAACTGAAGTCTTTTTGAATGTTTAAATACCTTTGGGTTATGATCATAGTTGAAAATGTGGCGCCCACTTGGTTACTAGTCTTCAAAAAATAAGAGTCTGGTAATTTATTTTCTCCTTGTGTGTGAATAGGTATCACTAACCAACTTGAGAGAAAGGGGTAGAGAACAGAGTACTTATGATCTGAACGTAAGGCTTTTCGTGTTTTTGACCCCCGCTCTCATTTCTTCTTCATTAGACAGCTTAAAATCCCTTGCAGACGGACAAAATGCCTGCAAGTCGAAATGCGTCTGGCCTAGGAATTACAGTCTCGGTTTGGAGTAAGGTGGTTTGAGAAGCAGCGAAGGATCGGTTTGAATCAACACGAGGAGTATTTGGGAAAGCCAAATACCAAGTTGATCAGTTGAAAATAAAGCTGTGAGTTTTAACGGGCCTGGCCTCAGAGGCCAGCTGTGACTCTTGCAATGTGAGGCACTCTCCCAGTGGGGCTGGGGACTGGCAAGGGTGGTGGGGCGCGGGCATGCGTGTCTGCTTCAGCTTATTCACACCAGGCAACTCTCAAGACTCTGCAAATCCAGTGAATTCAGCGCTAGCGCTGGTTTCCGCTGCTCCGCATCATGCATCAGCTTCCCTCCTGACCACAGGAAGTCTTTTCAAGAAGGTGGAAATCCTTGTGCGCTCTTGCTTGTTCTCTCTCTGCTATCCCCCTTAGGAGTACTTACACAAGCTACGTAGATGTATTTTATTAGGAAGAATTTAGAGTCTTACAAAATACACATCTCAGTCTCAGTTCGCTGAGTTAGTGGGGGAAGTCGGATTTCACAATAACTCTTGAGAGTGTAGTGTTTTAGTTAGAGCTTAGACACAGGATCCCTGGAATTCAGAGAAAGGCTCAGTAGGGAGACGAGTCACTAATGCGATCCATCCATATCCAGACAATGAATCAAAGGGCTGAACGTTGGAGTATTTCTCTGGCCCGTTTTTCTTCATTTCCTTCATTTACTCTCTTTTGCTTGGGCCAGAGAGGGAAAGATCACACATACTTACTTTACCCTAGTTAAATACCCATTTGCTTGATTTCTGTCGGATTACACAAACTGTTGTCTTACTCTGATACAGTCATGGTTATTTGTATGAATGCTTTATTAAAAAATCTTTCTAGGGGCGCCTGGGTGGCTTAGTCGGTTAAGCATCCGACTTCGGCTTACGTCATGATCTCACGGTTCGTGTGTTCGAGCCCTGCGTTGGGTTCTGTGCTGACAGCTCAGAGCCTGAAGCCTCCTTTGATTCTGTGTCTCCCTCTGTCTCTGCCCCTCTCCTGCTTTCACTGTCTCTCTCTGTCTCTCAAAAACGAATAAATGTTAAAAATTAAAAAAAAAAATCTTTATATTTCATTCTGCCCAAGGTCCCCAGGACAAATGTGGGGGTCTGTCACGTGAGCAGGCACTGCTGTCATGCTCCTGTCCTTGCCACCGACAGAAATTACATGCTATACCAGAGGTGGCGGGGATGGCCACGGGGTGCCAAAGCTTCGGCCTCTGGGTGCAAATCTCTCTCCACTGCCCCATGCAGGCTTCCCCAAGAGTAAATGTCCCGGGTAACCAGTTCCATAGCTTTTACAGACTTAAAGAATGGCTTGCTCCTGATGAACACATGTGCCCTATCACGCCTTCTCGAGATCATCTGATGTCTGGAGGAATTCTTGGCATTTTTTTTTTTTTGTCTGTGCCCTGGGTATGTCCCACTGGTGACATGTGACATTATCAACTGTGAGGCAAGAAGGGTCCAAAGAAGGAAAAAGGCCAAGTAGATAAAATCTTGGCGTTTCCTAAAGCTGTTTTTGCTGTCATTTCCTCAACCACTTGCCCCCGACAGAAGGTTAGAGGACCGAGCAGTAATTGGCAAGCTTGTTAATGTCAATAGATTCCTACTTTTTTTTTTTTTTTTAAATTCAAGACCCAAGTAATGCCTTTGCCAGGGTGGCTGTCATTCTGCCCTTTGTGTCATTTCTAACTTGCCTTAGTAACAACCTCTCATTCCTAAACTTATTTTTATGAAACAAGACACAAGGGATGGAATTGCGAATGGGGAGAGAGAAAGGAGGTCAGGGAGAAGGCTGTTTGGAGATAAAACTGATAATCCTCCTCCTTTCCCAGAGCTTTTTGCTAAAATGGGACTTCAGCATCAGGCCACGTATACACAGGCAAGGAGATGGACAGGCAGCTGTCAAAAGACAGCAGATTTTCTGTACAACTCTGTTCTGAGGGCTGAAAAAACCATGCCTTGCCCAGAAAAATGACAGAAAAATGGCCTCTATTTCTGCCTTGTCACTAACGTCCTCTGGCATTTTATATAACCTCTGTGTCTTGTAGACTCTCTGGCTCTCTGCAGACAAAATAATGTTGGTAAGAGAATCTTGAATGGTAGAGTAGTAAAAGAATCTCAGATGTTAGGATTGAAAGTTTCTCAGAAATAACTTGGCTCAACTTCCTCACTTTGTGGGTAAAGAAATAGAGCTCCAGAAAAAAGCGACTTGTATAAAGTCTCACAGATAGTTAGTGGGGTGGTGGGATTCTCAGAGCGTCATTAATATTCCTGTATTCAGCAAAGGTCAGATAAGAGTCGGGATGGAGTTTGTGGTTGAAAGGCTCGTGTTTGGGACCAGGTATGTACTTGGCATCCTGGGTGTGAGTCTAACATGTAGGGCCAAGCCTGGTGCCAGGGGTGGTGATGACAGGAGGAAGCAGAAAGAATAAAGGAGCATCACATAAAGTGAGACGTAGTTTCTCTAGGACATGCACATAGAGGAGTTAATGGAGGCGTGCCTGATGTTTGTGGCCCAGAGGAAGAGGGACCAATGGAACACCTGCCTGACCTTGTCTTCCCACCCTGGGATTCTGATGGGTTTTCTATGTGGACACCCGGCCTGCATGTCCAGGAAATATCCATAACTTCACAGTAGCCACTGTATGACCCCTGCTTGGGCCTCTAGGCATGTCTCCTGTGCCATGCTTCACCCTTGAGAGGGATATGCTGAGAAGAGACCCTGGCAGGAAGCAGGCTCATGGCTCTTCTGGAAGGCACTTCTGGTCATGGCTGCCTGGTCCAGTTCTGGATGGGCATGTTTGGCCTAGTGGATGCTTCACTCCAAGAGTAGAGAGGATCAGGGCCGGGCCCTCTAATGTCTGGATCTATGGGATGTAAGGAAAGTACTACTAAGAGAGGGTATGGACTCAAGTTTCTTTAAAAGGCTTTTGAGATATGCTTCCCTAAGTCTGGAGAAATAGGGAGTGAACCGTGGTTGGTTGCTATTTGAGTGCGGTGTGGATTCTTTAAGCAAATAGATACCTAATGCAGCGATAGGTTTTCTGAATAAGAGGAGCAAGATGCTCTATGCATTGTCACTCCGAGTTTTACGGAGTGACCCGCTGGCCTTGGCAGCTCGGCAGCAGAGAGGACTCATTTGCACTGGCTGGAGAGCAGCTCCAGGCTGAGACCTCTGTGTGCCCTTTGCACAGCCCTGGTCCTTCCTTCCAGCCTTCTAGCTCTCCACACGTCCCCCTCCCCATGATGGTGTGCATTAGTGTGTTAGGGCTACCATAACAAAGTACTGCTGGTGGGTGGCTTAAACAGAGCTTAGGTGTCCAAGATCAAGGTATGGGCGGGGCTGGCCCTTCTGAGGGCCTTGAGGGGAGGATCTGTTCCAAGTCTCTCTCCTTGGCTTGTAGGTGATGTTCTTCTTCCGTATCTCTCCCTACTCTCTTTCCTGTCTGTGTTTCTGAGTCCAAATGTCTCCTTTTTATAAGGATACCAGTTATAGTAGAGCAGGGCCCACCCTAACAAGCTCCTCTTAACTAACTACATTTGCAATGATCCTATTTGCAAATAAGGTCACATTCTGAGATGTGTTGGGGAGGTTGTTAGGACTTCAAGATATGAATTTTCGGGGAATACAGTTCAGCCCGTACACAGTCTATGAAAAGAAACCATCCAAAAGAGATCAGTGAAAGAGAGCAAGAGTTCTAAGAGATGGAATTTAGGAAAGGGAGCAGAGATCTTAATAGATACCAGGTTTTTAATCTCTTCTTCTTCATCTAAAGCTCCACTGACAACAACATGGTCAAGATCAGTCATAGCCTTTAATCTTCACTGATGCTGGGACAGTAGTGGAAGTGAGGACACAGATGGAGCCTCCCGCCATCTTGGTTTGAGGGTGCCTCTGAGAGAGATGAGAGTTCCCACCAGGCCTCACCTATCACACCCCCTCCTTATCCATGGGGATGCGTTCCAGGACCCCCAGTGGATGCCCGAGGCCGTGGGTAGCACTGACCCCTACACATACTGTGTTTTTTCCTCTACATACATACCTATGATAAAGTTTAAGATATAAATGAACAACAATAACTAATAATAGATGAACAACAATAACCAATAATAAGATACAACAATTATACAACATATTGTGATAAAAGTTACACGAACACGGTCTCTCTCTCAGAATATCTTCTTGTACTGCGCTCACCCGTCTTCTGATGACATGAGATGATAACATGCCTCTGTGATGGGATGCAGTGAGGTGAGTGATGGAGGTGTTGTGACGTGGTGCTTCGTGTCCTATTGACCTTCTCGTGGGGCCTCAGAAGGAGCATCACCTGCTTCCAGGCTGGTTGACCACGGGTAACTAGAACCATGGGAAGTGGACCACAGGCAAGGCCGGGGCTACTGTATTCCTTAGGAAGAAGGTGGGCAGCACCTAGGAAGCAAATATCGAGCACCCGCTGTGTGCCAGGAACCTCTCCATGAAAGATCGTTGCCCCCGTACAGCCTTCTTTCCAGGGGGAGAAGGTGGAAACAAAAAGTGTTATATAAAAAGTATAATAAATAAGTAGACCGCACAGTGGGGAAGGGCGTGGTGAATGCGGTTGTCCGGGGGGAACAGGAGAGGATGTGGATTTGCGGTTTGAGACGGAGTAGTCAGGCTGGGCTCACTGAGAGGGGAAGATGGAAGGGGGCAGCGGGAGCGTCCAGGCAGGGGGCCTGCACCCCCCGAGCAGACTGAGGAGCTGTCGGGAGGCCGCTGTGGCAGGGCAGAGCCAGCGAAGTGGACCTGGTGGGAGGGGCGGTCAGAGATCTGATGGCGGGCGGGCCGCGTCGGTCCTGGGCCTTCCCTGGCTGTGCGGGAGCAGGATCTGGGCCGAGCGGTGGGAGGCCAGAGCGGGGGACGGTTCACAGGCCTTCGCAGCAGTTCGAGGCGGCGCCCGTGGGCCAGAGCGGCCAGCACAGGGCGTTCTTCGGTGGGCCCGCTCTTCCTTAGAACCGTTCCTCACCCTGAGTCATTGGACCCTAAGTACCGGGCCGAGAGTCTCCCGCACATGTCCCCTTCTGGCCCTCCACCAGATTAGTTACTGTGATTGACTCCCATTCCCTTTGCCCTTCTCGTTATCGCTGAAAAGCGATTTGTCGGTCCCCAAACGGAATTTTTTTGTTACTGGTATTTTTGACAGCAGCATCCCGGTGCTATTGCAGGAGTGTTTCAGGGAGCCCCTTTTCATTCCTAACCTGTTGCTCAGGCATTTATTTGCGAGCTCCTGCACTAGCCCAGTGGTCCCATAATTACTTTTTGCTTTTAAAAATCAAAGACACTCTTATGTGAAATTTTCTTATGGCCTCCCTTCAAACCCTTAGCTCCCATGCTACCGAGGAGAATGTTCACGTCCAGCACATGTCCGTTGCCGTAGCCCCTCTCGGTCTGCTACTTGGGTGGGTAGAAGATGAAACTGTCTTGTGGAGCCCAGGCGGCTCAGTCGGTTGAGTGTCCAACTTCGGCTCAGGTCATGATCTCACTGCTCGTGGGTTCGAGCCCCATGTCGGGCGCTGTGCGGACAGCTCAGAGCCTGGAGCTGCTTCGGATTCGGTGTCTCCATCTCTCTCTGCTTATGCTCTCTCTTTCTCAAAAATAAACAAACATTTAAAAAGTTAAAAAAAATAAACATTAAAACAATTTTTAAAACTTATTAAAAAAAGAACGTGAAACTATTAGTCTGAAACAAACAAAAGAGCTATCATGCTGTCTGTTGTCCGCTTGCTGCTACATAGGGAAGTGACTTTCTTCTTGTTGGACCCAGTAAGTATGATCTTAATAACACATATGATTAAGTGTGTGTTAATTTCAGTTGAAAATTGAAAGTCTTGCATGTGTTAGGTGCTCGGGCGGCTTTGACAAGGTACCACACACACTGGGCAGCTTAAATAACAGAAATCCACTGTCTCACTATTCTGGAAGCTGGAAGTCCAAGATCAAGGGGTCAGCGGTTTTAGTTTCTTGTGAGGCCTCTCTCCTTGGCTTCTTGATGGCCGGCTTCTCCCTGGGTCCTCACATGGTCAGCTGTGTGCGTGTGTGTGTGTGTGTGTGTGTGTGTCTGTATCCGAATTCTCCCTTTTCATAAGGACGCCGGGCGTGCTGGATTAGGGCCCACCCTAATGACCTTGCTTTAACTCCATCGCCTCTGTAAAGACCATGTCTCCAAATAAGGTCCATGATGAGGACACCAACATAATGAATTGGGGGGCGGGGGACAAAGTCAACTCAAAACTGACCTCCTTGCCCTCGATTTCCTTTTGCCACCACCAGCCCTGGACTCACCTGCCCCTGATGTGCTTGCCCTGCAGCACATTCTTGCCAGCAGCCTTGATTTTTCTGAGTTGTTGTTGAAGGTGAATTTTGCTCATTTGATTTAAACATCAGTTTGTGAGTAAAGAATAATGTGCATCCACAAATCATGATATTGATTGTATTGTCAATTCAACGTAATTCTAAAATAGAATTCCAGGGGCGCCTGGGGGCTCAGTGGGTTAAGCATCCGGCTTTGGCTCAGGTCACGACCTCATAATTCATGGGTTCAAGCCCTGCGTCGGGCTCTGTGCTGACAGCTCAGAGCCTGGAGCCTGTTTCAGATTCTGTGTCTCCCTCTCTCTCTGCCCCTTCCATGCTCATGCTCTGTCTATCTGTCTCACTCAAAAATAAATAATAAACATTAAAAAAATAATAAAAATAACAAAATAGGATCTAAATGCCAGTCTGGACAATGAGAGCATGTTTTGAATAAGTGCACGGCTGCCAGCAGAGGTGGTACAGGTTACTGGTCAGGAGAACAGACAGCAGAGCTGCTTGGCTCATCCTTTACCCATTTACCAGCTGGTTAACCCTGGGAAAGGTGCTTACCTCTCTCTCGGAGTTTTCTTGTTTGAAAATGTACGTATGATAGTACCTCCCTTACAGAGTTGTGAGAATTTAAACTGATAATGTATGCGAGGAATATGGAAAAGTGCCTGGTACGTAGTAAGTGCTCAATAAATGTTTCACACTGCTATTCCTGGGGTGGCTGCTTTGAACAAAAGATACGTTTGAGTAAATGCGATCTCATGGGCTTGTTAAAACACTGTATGTGCTTTCAGGGTCCAGTGTAATTTGATCTGAGAAGACAGTTCTTATCTGTTATTAACAATATACCAACTTAAAAAAAATTTTTTTTAATGTTTATTTTTGAGAGAGAGAGAGAGAGATGGAGCACGAGCAGGGGAGGAATTGGGAGAGAGGGAGACACAGAATCCGAAGCAGCTCCAGGCTCCAAGCTGTCAGCACAGAGCCCGACGCGGGGCTTGAACTCACAAACTGTGAGATCATGACCTGGGCTGAAGTCGGACGCTTAACTGACTGAGCCCCCCAGGCGCCCCAACAATATACCAACTTTTAAGAAACATGGGGATGAGTTTCAATCATTGAGGTACATGTAACTCTTGCTTATAAACATTTAACTTATCTAATTGGGTGGTTTTCAATTTGAATTCCTGTTCCTGGGATCCTGGCTCAGGGACCACAGTATGATGGCAGAACACTAAGTGCGTGGGGTCATTGTGACCTGGTTTGTACCCCAGGCCAGACACCCACCCTCAATCAGAACGGATCTCCTGTTGCGTATTTTATTTTTCATCTTTTTTCTTTATTTTTAAAAAATGTTTATTTAAGAGAGAGAGAGAGCGTGTGAGAGCATGAGCTGGGGAGGGGCAGAGAGAAGGGGAGACACAGAATCCAAAGCAGGCTCTGGGCTCCGAGCTGTCAGCACAGAGCCCGATACGGGGCTTGAACCCACAAACCGCAAGATCATGACCTGAGCCGGTCAGAGACTTAACCCATTGAGTCACCCAGGCACCCCAATAATTTTATATATTATGGTTCTATGTAAAATTTGTGTGAAAGAGTTCTGCTACTAAAAATAGCTTGAAAACCACTAGCCTGGTATGTAGATTATTCATATTCTTCTGTCCGCCCCCCCCCCCCCGCCTTGCTTTCATTCTGTGTATACCCCAGGGATGCAACCAATGTTAATATTAGCCTGAGCAAAACATAATTAGCGAGGTAAATCTACTGCAAAAAGCAATACAGCATAAATTAAATAAAATTAAGTATAAATCAAATCAAATACAAAACAATGCATTCAATTATCCGCCTCGCTGCCTCCCTGCTCTAACCTGGATATTTGAGAGGAGACTCGTCTTCTTTCCGGGATAAGGCCAGAGCTGAGCCAAGACCAATGGACTGTGTCAACCCCCGGAAGGCTAGTGCTTGACCTATTGAGCAGTAGCTAAAGGCACCACTATTCGGTCAGCTAAATTTTCAGGGTCAGCGGGTGGACCCACTGCCTATCTGTCTTCACTGCTAATGCATGAACTCGTCTGTGTGTGTGTGGCTGGGAACACCTCCTTGTATAATATTATCAAATGCTCACGTAGCATCAATTTTGTGAACTGTCTACTGGAAAGTTTCTAGTTGAATGGACTCCCATGAACCTGGCGAGGGAAAGTGCATCTCTGCCCACGGCAACTTTGAAGTTCAGACAGCAGACGTCAGCAGCAGGAGGCTGGTGCTGTCTCTGGAATCAGGCAGAATCTTCTCCCTGCCCTCTGTGTTGGCATGCCGCTTACACTTACCTCCCTTCGAAAGATCCAGTCTTGGGGCACCTGGGTGGCTTAGACGGTTGGGCGGCCAACTTGGGCTCAGGTCATGATCTCACAGCTTGTGAGTTCAAGCCCCGCATCGGGCTCTGTGCTGACAGCTCAGAGTCGGAGCCTGCTTCGGATTCTGTGTCTCCCTCTCTCTCTGCCCCTCCCCTGCTTGCACTCTGTCTCTCTCTCTCTCTCTCTCTCAAAAATAAATAAACATTAAAAAATAAAAAAGATCCAGTCTCCAGCCAGCTAAAATTCTCTAGGGAGGATTTCACATGTGCCTTCCCACCGTTCCCACCGAGCACACTGATTTTTGGCGCACCGTAACTCCAGGATCCGGAAAACTCTGCTGCCCCATGCCCTGCTATTTGTCAGCTCTCCTCTGACCTCAGCTGGCCTGGGCCCCCCTCCTCTGCTGAATGGAGGTCTAACGTGGGGATGACTTGCTTAGAATGGATCTGCCCCAGTTGCAGGGCATTTGCAATGAAAATGAACTTGCTTGTCCTCAGAAGTCAGAGGTGACAACATTCAAAACCAGTTTTTAGAGTTGAAGAGTAACAGCAAACAGGCCAGTTGGCAACCTCCCTGTGACAGTTTGCAACCCCTGCTACAGTGGCTGTTCCTGACCCCCCTCCCCCGCTCCCATACCCCAGGAAACCTGACCTTCCCCCTGCTTTGCCGCTCACCATTTTGCTAAGAGACCTCTTCTCTTCTAGTACCTATAACTTGTTTTTTCTTTAAATTTTTTTTTTTTTTTTTTTTTGGGCTACTGTTGAGCAGCAGTGAGCTGTTGTGGACAGGGACCGTGTCTTTATGCTCCAAGTTCCTAACTTACCAGGTGCCCAGTAGATGCTGAAAGAATGAATTAGTATGTGAATGAATGAATGAATGAATGAGTGGAAAGCTCCAGAGCTTATGTGATCACTGCTTTTCAGCATTAACAGAATGAAAGGATCCAGGCCTTCCTTTCCTTCCTGACTTCCATCGCTCTGTGCCCGCCCTTCGGCCTCACAACTGGGTTTTTGCTGAAGGCGCCTGCCTGGTTTGTCCCGTCCGGTGTGTTCCCCCTCCAAACCCCCTCTCATAGTGCTGCCCAATTAATTTTCCAGAAAAGCCACATTTCTTTGCTGTTGCTCTCCTGCTCAAAACTGGAGTAATTTCCCGTTGCCTGTGGAAAACATCTCAGAACTCCTTCGCCCGGCATTCAGTATTGACTAGAGCCGGTCCTTGATACTCCTTTAAGAATCGTTTTGACTATAAATATTCTAAACACATTGGAAAATATAACATACACTCATTTACCCACCAATGAGATTAAACAAATATTAGTGTTTCCCCCACTTATTTCCCTAAAAAAATAAGCACACATTTCAGATGCAGACAGACTTCTCCCTTCTGTCCTTGCCCTTCCTCCCTCCCGTTAGAAATAATCTTTCCCCTTCTCATCCATCACGGTTCACCTCTGTGAACCTTATGGCCCAGCTGGCCTCATCTTTTCCCTGGAGTTTCATCCTTTCGTCTTTTTCCCCTGAGGCCCAGTTCACTTTCCGCCTCTTCAGGAAGCTTTCCTACTAATCTCCTGGTTTCCTAAATCGGTACCTAACTTCTGTCTCCACTGTGCCCTTGGAGACGGTATTTGCCCGTGACAGTTTTTATGTAGCAGTTTGATCCTAGCACTGGGTTTCTTTTCTTTTCTTTTCTTTTCTTTTCTTTTCTTTTCTTTTCTTTTCTTTTCTTTCTATTTTTGAGAGAGAGAGAGAGAGAGAGAGAGAGAGAGAGCAGGGGAGGGGCAGAGAGAGAAGGAGACACAAAATCTGAAACAGCCTCCAGGCTCTGAGCTGTCAGCACAGAGCCTGACATGGGGCATGAATTCAGAGTGGCAAGATCATGATCTGAACTGAAGTCGGATGCTTAACTGACTGAGCCACCCAGGTGCCCCCTAACCCTGGATTTCTATTCTCAATAGTAGTTTTTCTTCTTGCTTTATACTGTAGTTGATTGTCTGGGTGTACTTCCTCTCTTTTGGTAACAACATTGAGAATAAGATCCAATACTTAGTTTCATTCGTTCCTTCGTTCTTTCATTCATTCTGCAGGTCTCCATTGGATGCCTACTTATTAGCTGCAGGAATTGTTTGCAGCACTGAGGAGACAGGCGTGAACCCAACTGACAGTTGCTGCAGTGGTAGAACTTATATTCCCGTGGGGGTAGAGAGAAATTACCCGAATAACAGAAGTGTCAAGGTGAATAGTGCTTGGGAGAAAAAAGAAGCGATAAGGCTGAAGAGAGTAAGGATAATCTATTTCAGATGTACTTGAAATACACGCATCTCCTATATGCTCCACCTCTCTGCTAAACACAGTGCTCCGTGTGTATTTGTTGGATTGCATAGTGTACCTGAATAGATCATATTTGATTACTGCTCGTGAAATGCTGCCCTGTGTAGACCATCCTGTGTAAATTTTCATCCTTTGCTGCCAGGAGCACATCTGAGTTGTTCCTTCTCCCTGTCTATGCACTATGGAGATGTGCACTATGGGAATAACAGATTTGAGTCCTAAGCTAAGTAGAGTATAATTAGGCAAGAGAAATCTGCTTCCTGGCATTATGTTAATTCCACAGTCAAATGGGACCAACCTGGCATCATCTTTCCCACTGTTGTTGAGCCTTTGGGCTGATGGAGGTTCACTGTTTCACAGTGTTCCTGTATTTGGTGGTATTAAACTATGATCGCAAGGAGACCAATGTCTTCTTTTTAATTCTTCCAGCCTCCGGGAACGCATAAAATCCCTCAACTTGTCAGTTAAGGAACTCACCGCTAAGGTAAGTACCTTGCTATGCCCACTTTCTAAAGAAGTCTCTGAAGTTTTCTTTTAACTTATGTCATGTCCGGCTCACATGGAATTTCGTGTCTAGCTGATGGCCCCGGAAGAAGTGTAGACTTTACAAAGCCATTCCATAGGCCGGGCGATGAGGCTGGAGAGCTAGGGGCGAGGGCTGCTCCCGAGGTGGAGGGCCTGGCTTGTGGCCCCCCAGGGACTGACTGGTTTGGCCTTTGCTTCACAAGGAGGTGTCAGTGTTAGGGGACAGAAATGAGTGCTTCTGGGTACTGTCAAGTGCCTTTGCATGAAAAGGCTTTTGGGATGGGAGCAACCCAAGAAATTAATTGCTTTTCTTCCAGGAGGACAGGGTTCAGGGATTCTCACAAACAGGTTTGGAAAAGGCATCGTAGGTGTTTGTGTTTTAAACTTTTTAAGTTGACTTCAGAATCATTTTGCCCGTTTTCACTGCCATGTGTACTTCATATCCGGCCCTTGGTTGGCGTGGGGAGAGCGCACTCCTGCCTTATTCCCTGGGAGCCCAGAGTCAATTCAATTAAATAGTCCATGTCGTGGTTAGTTAGGATAACCACAGTTTACAAAACGAATCCTTCCCCGCAGAGATAGTTGTATGTGACCGAGCAGGATCAATTACTCTGTGAATTACTACGCGTGTGGCACAGAACTGGGTGTGAATTGTTGATTATTTGTGTTAGGTCTGGGGGCCGGGGGTGGTGATGAGAAGGCCAGAATTGTAAAAAGAATGGGTTTCAGAGCAAAGAGCCAAGCAGACGAGAGTCCACAGTCCTGGAAGAGATGTTTTCTCATTTTCAGTGCCCAGGACGGGTCAGGAAGACCAAGGAGTTTGCCGATCACCGCAGCTGGGCTGAGACTGGGGACGTGTTGTTGCCAAAAGTTATTCTGGCTCTCTTTTTTTCAGTGTTTGTGTCTGTTTTCAGAAACAAACAAACAAAAAATCAACCAAACCAAACCAAAACAAAAAACCGTGAAATGGTTCTGCTACCAAATCACACAGCAGCGGTTTGACGGGTAGTTGTGTCCTGCAGGAAGGTTTGCCTGAGGAAGAGCGACATGAGATTCGAGGCACAGCTTCATTCAGAGCCGTGCAAGGAGCTGAATCGCCCAGGCAGGACCCTGGTAAAGGGCTTTTCTCATGGGCTCTCACACCGCATGGGGCTGAGAGACCTTCTATCCTGCTCAGGGGAGACTGACTCAGTTTACCCATTTTGTCATGTGAAGCAGGAGGGGAAGTGCTAGAGGGCATAGCATATAAGTTTCCTCGATGCTGCCGACTGGCGTTCATGTTCTGTGGATGTCTGCCAGGGGACCTCCAGGCAGAGCCACAGGGGAGGTGAGGAGAGGTGGCAGTTTCCTGCACGGGCAGGGAGTAGGAGGATTCCTTCTCCTGTATTTTCTGATGTAACTATGTGCCATTTAGCAGGTGCATCTTCATTTCTTTTTTTAATTAATTGAGAGAGAGAGAGAGCGCAAGAGAGCAAGGCCTAGTGGGGGAGAGGGGCAGAGGGAGAGAGAGAGAGAGAGAGAGAGGGAGAATCTTAAGCAGACTCCACACTCAGTGCGGAGCTCGACCCCACGATGCTGGGATCATGACCTGAGCCGAAATCAAGAGTTGGACACTCAACCAACTGAGCCACCCAGACGCCCCACGTGCATCCTAATTTTTGCGCAGAATTAAAAGGTGGAAGTACTCTAGGGTTTCGGTGTATTGAGTATTGGAACGTGCTGTGTGTAATCTGAATGAGTCCCTACCCCAGCAGTGAGCATGCAGTTGGGCCAATGACAAAATACACATGGTGTTTAGGTTATGAGTGTGTTTTATAGGACATTTTATACTGTGCACACACGCATATTAACACATGCACACGATGGTGGGATTTGTTGATAATCTCCAGCTACTGTGAAAGCTCTTGGATTTACCCAAATGCCGAAAATGATCGGCTTTGTTTGCATACTTGCTCTAACGTACTTACGAAAAACTTATAATTCCCTTGCTTTTCTGTAAGATTAAGGAATTCATAGCTGAGATTTTAAAATGTAAATCTGAAAGCTCCATTTGTAATGAGTTCCTCAGGGTCCAATTTTATCTGGAAATAAAAAGGAGATGCAGATTTTCCGGGGTGTGTATGTGGGTGTGTACGTGCACACAGCCATGTGTGTGTGTATAGGGGACATACATGAGTCCACACGGAATTGAAACAAAACTGCTCAGTCCCACAAAATAACTTTACACTCTGGACTCGACTGACTCACGACCTTGAGGTAAAAATTGCAGGTTGGCACAGTTTTCTTCCTTTAGTGTATTAGATGCATAGACCTGATATTCTTTTGTTTCCTCCCCCAAAGAGAGATGGAATCTTCCTTCATTCATTACATTTCTTTGACTCTTATGGTCACCCAAACCAGGTAATTAAGGGATAAATGAGATGGAAGAAATAGTTGGAAATAAATGGAATAGCTGGAGATTGGTAGATATTAGATTACATCCAGCAGTGCCTGAAAGAAGGTACATTGCAATTTAATAAGATTTAGAGAAGCTCTTTCATATTAATAGTGACAGCTTGAAGGATAGGTTTGCTCAACAAAGGAGAAAGTGGCCCAGTTATGATGAACAGAAACTGTTAACCACAATCAGAAAGACTGGACAGACATTGGATGAGACATAAGAATTACGGCAGGTGTTACGGACTTAGCAGCAATGTTCTCGGACCTCCGATGGCATTCTTAGATGGATGGAAAGGGATGAGCCCATCGTCGGGCTCTGGGCCAACCTGAGACTGGGTGTTGTGGGGACGAATCCAGAACATCTTCTTTTTAACATCCAGTTCTGACTCCTGACAAATCTCAGGACCATTGCGAGGGTCTAGGAATTAATCACTTGGGACATGGGTACGCTCATACCTGCTGATTCCAGCTTTGGTGTGGAGGCCACCACGCTGTCGCCTTCATCCAGAGAACGAGTTTTGTAAAGAGATTTGGGAAATTACAGCTGCTTGATGGAAAAGAACATATTTAAGGCCATGGAAGAAATAGAATAATGTTTCAGGCAGGATGGGTGAGGTCTGCTTTGATTCCAAAAATAATTTCAATTTCAGTCTAAGATAAGCACAACAATTCAAGCCCATGGTATCTGGCAAGATCTAGATTCTTCTGGGGAAATTAAATTTTATATTTTCTCTGGGCTCTGTGAACCCAAGTGGGTTAATTTTAGTTTTTGAATGGAATCAGATTTTTCGCAAGAAAAGGGGGACGTTTTTAGGAAACATCCTTAGTGGAACACCCAAAATGTCTCTATGCACATGTTCACTGTTATTCAACTGAGCCACCGTGTGCTTTTGTTGAATGGATGTTTTTCTAGGTAGCTCGCTCATCTGAATGTAGATATCAATTGAATATGAGGTTTTTGCTTTAAACAGTAGAAAAGAAATGTGATGTTTCAGTTTCAAAGAAAATAAAAGGTAACCTAAGACATTTGGAAAAAGAATGTGAGATTTAAGATTTTTGCTATCTTTGAAAGAGCAAGGAAAAAACATAGGAAGTGTTTGGAGCATCCTGGAAAAGTACATAATAAACTTGTAAAGCTCAATGAGGTCTCCTTGTCTATTTTTCACATCTGACTGACAGGAAATATCTGCCCTTAAAGTTTCATTAGACAACATCTACTAGTAATTAGCCTGCCACTCTGCCCTTGACCTCAATTGCTTTGCACCTTTACTCACTAAATACTGTGTACCAGACACAGAGCAAAGCCCCTGCTCACAGAGAGCTTGCATCCTAGTGGACAGAAATTCTAGAAAAACCGCAGAATGGAAACAAATAGTGTCAGCCGGAGAAGACACTGTGGAAAACCATCATGCAGGGTGAAGGCGAAAAGGGAGGGAGGGTTGAGGCTGTTGCTATCTTATATGGCTAATCAGCCAGGCCTTTCTTCCCAGGCGATGTGTGAGCAGAGCCTGGAAGGGTGTGAGTGACCCTACACTTGGGTCAAGAGTATTTCAGGAGGGAGTAACCCTGAGGAGGGAATAGGTTATTCTAGTTTGTAGTTGCGCTTTGGTGTGGTAACTCTTGTCATTTTTGCATTTGGATGCGGTGAAGGTTGGGACCTAATGCTTGAAGTGTGCAGACGCCTGCTTCATTGAGTCCTCCCTCCCTCCCTCCCACCCTTCCATGCTCCTCCCCCCTCCCTTCTTCCATCTCCCCGCCTCCCTGCTTTCCTCTTAATCTTTCTTTTTACATTGCTTGCTTTTAAAGAACTCTCCTTCCGTTACTCTTTACCACTCCTCTTAATGACTTGCAAACCCAGAAATCTCTGGCCGGCTGCTCCACTGCCCTCTGATTTTTACCTGAGTAAACCATGGTTCATGGCCATTTCTCTCCCTCTAGGTGTGTATGAGCGAAAGAATCTGCAGTTCTCTCAGGAAGAGAGTAAATGATATTGAAACCCAACTACCGGCGCTGCTTGAAGCCAAACTGCTAGCCATATCAGGTAACTGAACACAGAGCAGACACAGCAGTTGAGTGGACGAATGATGGTTTTTGTCCTTGAGGAACATTCTAACTGTTACTCATATCATACTTGGACATTTCAGAGCTTTTGTGGGAAGTTTCGCTAAAATGCATGGAATAAATAGGCACCATGGCCACCTTGTAAAGGGCTGGAGAAGACTCTTAAAACTACATATGCACAGGGGCACCGGGGTGGCTCAGTCGGTTGAGCATCTGACTCTTGATTTAGGCCCCGGTCATGATCTCATGGGTTCGTGAGTTTGAGCCCCACATGGGGCTCTCTGCTGACAGTGTGGAACCTGCTTGGGATTCTCTCTCCCCCGTCTCTCTCTGCCCCTCCCCCACTCGTGCTGTCTCTTTCTTTCAAAATAAATAAGTAAACTTAAAAAAATAAAACTACATCTGCACATATAATAAAAAATAAGTTATCTGTGTAAGTACCATGTTTTGGACTTCCAGTTTCTGTTTCTTTACGAGTGTAGAGACTAGAGTTACCCCGCATGCCATATAATTCTAGTAGATGTTCATACAGCCTTATGTTATCTGTAGAGGTTCCATGAAGTTTTGGATGTGGTCAGTCCCTTCCTATAGAAAGAGAGAGAGATGACCTGAGACAAGGTGATGTACTCAATTTAACATGCTAGTCAGAGATATTAGATTTCTAGAGGATTCTCAGTAGATCATAATCCCTCCTTGACCTGGTAGTTATTAGGAATATATTTTCCCATTAATTAGTAGGTCAAAAACACAAGTCTCTGAAAATAGTATCTTGCCCTGTCATCTGAATAATGCTTTTAAACCTTCCTCTGTATTTTTTTTAAGTTTATTTATTTATTCTGAGAGAGACAGAGATAGCACAAGTGGGGGAGGGACAGAGAGAGAGGGAGACAGAGAATCCCAAGCAGGCTTCATGCTGTCAGCTTGGAGCCTGACCTGGGGCTCGAACTCATGAAATCGTGAGATCATGACCTGAGCTGAAACCAAGAGGCAGACCCTAACTGACTGAGTCACCCAGGTGCCCCTCCTCTGTACTGCTATTTTAGTCTATGTTCTCAACAGCTGTGTGAGGTAGGTGGGAGAGATACCGAGGTCCCAGTGAGCAGATCAGGAGGTTGAGGCCCTGGGGTATAAGTTTTGGTTAAGTTTACTCCGTCAGCTACGTGGTGGCCGAACAGGGACTCAAGTCCAGGTGTGATAAGTGGGTTTTTAACCCAGTTACATCATGATATCCTTCAGGCATTCTCTGCGTTTTATAGGTTGAGTGAGCCTCCAACTCAGCAGATTCAAAAGAATCATAAAAATTTAACGAAAAGGTATAATAATTACATGTATGGGTTTTAAATGGCATTTTAAGAAGTAATACAATAATTGGCAGCTTCTGCTCTCCAGATCATTAAACAACTAATGTTGGCAGTTAACGAGCAATTTGATTCCTGGTGCAGTCAGGCATATTATTTACAACCAGCGCAACATCGAAATGTGAATGTGGGGCTTGGCTCTTAACGACTTCACATGCCATTTACTTGGAATTATGGCCCCATTTGCTAAGAGAAAAAAAAAAGAAGATGGAACACAATCTTGCTTCTGAGTTAGTGTTTTTGCCTTTCTTAATCCATATATCTTCCTGAGGAATACAGGTGGATGTGTCTCTATTAAGCCCAAGGGAGGAGATGTTTCATTCAGGCAGCAGAGATATCCCTCTTTCAGATGTGAGTAATCTCTTTTTAGAATCCCGAGGAACATTCTTAAGATGGTATATTGCATATGGGGCCTGGGTTTTGTGCTTAGTTCTTTGATCAGCAGAGAAAGTCGGTGAGGCCTAATCGGAGGAAGGGTGACCTGACTTAACTGGGATGGGAGCTCACCTCTTTACCTCCCTGTTTCCTGAGGACGCTGCCGGCCCTCGGCGAACAGGCTTTCCAGCCAATGTGCTCTCCTCACGGGG
>CM053561.1:2684196-2716696 GCA_028646485.1 Cryptoprocta ferox
TCCCAGGGGGCCTTTTGTCTGTCTGAAAGTCTCTATGATTCACCGTGTTACATCTCCCACCCTTGATTTGATCTATAGACTAAGGCCTTCTCTTACTCCGAGAATCATTTGCTATCTCCAGAGGCTGGGAATAAGAAAATAGTTTTCTTTTCAGATTCAGCAAGTCCTAGCACTTTCATATTGAACACTGTATTCTTTATCTCACTTCTCTTTTCTTGCATTGTATCCCAGGCAGTGATGGGAAGCCACTGGGCACGTCTGATATCTCCTTGGCCATATGACTAAATTGATTAGAAGTTTTTCTTTACATTTATTTATTTATTTATTTATTTAGACAGAGTGTGTGCGTGCAAGGACGGGGAGAGGCAGAGAGAGAGGGAGAGACAGAATTTCAAGCAGGCTCTGCGCTGCCAATGCAGAGCCCGCCTTTGGGCTTGATCTCACAAACCGTGAGATCACGACCTGAGTCGAAATCAAGAGTCAGAGGCTTAACCCACTGAGCCACCCAGGCGCCCCAGGAAGTTTTTCTGTATTACTTCTGTTGGTAATGTTACCAGACTTTCTGTCGCTATGTGGCAAGGATCCCTTTTCTTCCAGCTTCCAATTGTATTTTTCTTGCTTGTCTCTTAGCCTGCACTGAGGCCTGCCTCAGCTTCTGCCTGCCACCCAGGGCCAGCGTTGGTGCCCCAGGCTTTAGGGGCCTGTTCCTGCAGTGTTCAGATGCCAGACTCTGTTTTCGTTATCGATTGTTGCTTACTAAATCAACCTAAGGAGTTAGTGACTTAAAGCATCACCGACCTTTCATCTTGTCCAGGAATCTGCAGTTTGTGTAGGCCTTGGCAGGGACAGCTAGAGTGACTCAACTGGGGCCGGTGAATCCATTTCAGAAAAGGGAGCCAAAACAGATGAACATATGGGAAGGAAAAAAGAGAGAGGGAAACAAACCACAAGAGACTGTTAATGATAGAGAACAAACTGAGGGTTGAGACAGGGAGGTGGCTGGGGGATGGGCTAGATGGGGGACAGGCACGAAGGAGGGCACTTGGGACGAGCACTGGGTGTTGTATGTAGTGATGAACTACTTGAAACCAGTATTGCACCGTATGTTAACTAACTGGAATTTGTTTATTTTTTAATGTTTGTTTATTTTTGAAAGAGAGAGAAAGAAAGACAGGATGCAAGTGTGGAGGGGCAGAGAGAGAGGGAGACACAGAATCTGAAAAAGCTCCAGACTCCAGGCTCTCAGCACAGAGCCTGACACAGGGCTCGAACCCATGAACTGTGAGATCATGACCTGAGCCGAGGTCGGACACTTAACCGTCTGAGCCACCCAGGCGCTCCCTAAGTAACTGGAATTTAAATAAAAATTTGAACTAAAAAAAAAAGGGGGGGTGTAGCCCGCCCAGACAAGGGCTTCTTAACCTCTTTGTGACCCTCAGTGAAAACTCTGCCCTCTGCCCCACAGATTGATTGCTTTGACCCCCTGCTAGGCTGCTGCTCGGGAGGTAAGGTCGGGTAATGGCCCCCACGCCTTCTGGAAAGTGTGCAGTGGATATGGCCGAACTGGGCTCTGCGGGCCTGACTCCTTCTCTAGAACCGTGCTGGGCCCCTGCCCGACCACTGGCTTCCTGGGATGAGTGCTTGTGCCTTAGCTCAGGCCAGCCCCGCCCTCCGCACGCAGGCCTCCCTTCTCGTGGCCGTGGCCTCCTCGATGCTTCTTCAATTCCCAGGACTTTTTAGGCCCAGACGCAGAAGGTATTTAAGTGGTGCGGTACCCACATGTAAGACTCAGCATCCTTCCTGCATGTTGGTCTCTGGGTCTGCACCACTGCCGAGACCCAGTCCTCGGATGGGTCCCCAGGTCCTGTAACTGGGCTCTACCTCCGTCTGCGCTCTGTAACCGGATTAGCATCCCAGTCTTCGTCCAGCATGACGCCTGCCATGCTCTGACCATTTCCGCTCTCCTAGGATCAAAGCCTGGCTCTCTGATGCCGCCCTTCTGATATTGCTCTGATACTGACATTGTGTATCCAGTCTTTCTCTGCTTGCATCGTCCCCTGTTATTGATGGCGTCCATCTGTTGAGTCACTCCCTTATTTTTTTTTTCTTAGGCTCTGCCTAATGCCTGGCGCTTGGGAGACAATCAGTAAGACTAATTATGTTAAGAAAAAATGGACCTCATTTGTTGATTGCTGATCCCCAGAATCTGTTATTTTCACACCTCCCTGGAGTCTTCCCTCGGTTGCGGTATATTTTCTTTCCCACCTGCCTCCTGTTATTTGTTTCCAAGGAACAAATAGTTCAGATAATCATTTATTTTTAAGTAGCATATCAAGATGTCTCTGGTACTCCAAGCCAATTTTTTTTTTAAACGATGGTTCTATCCAACTTGATTTTTCCTTTACAGAGAATAAAAATTAGCTGCACTTAAAATACCTTGGTGTCTAAATGGAAGCCTATCTAGATATCCACTAGATTTTCCAGATAAGCACAAAATGTTTTGCTCTCTCTAAAAAAAATTAGATCAATGGCTGGAGGAGGTGATAGGCCCAGCAAAGATTTTTCAAAGATGGTATCTGTCCGGTGTGGAAATAAACGAGACTCACCAAATGAGAGGAAGTGAAAGCTATTTCAGAGCTTGCGACAGCAAGGGAGTCAGCCACCACTACCTGTGTTTTGGCAGAGAGTCAAAGGCAGGCCGAAAAGTGGGAAAGCTTTGTAGTGAAGAAAAGGGCAGGCTTCAGGCATGTTCTGACTGGACGCTGGGGAACCTATAGGCAGTCTAATGACAGCATCCTGTGCCATGGGTTAAGGGAGCGTATTTGGCTCTCTCTGGCTGGTCCTAAGTTGGAGGCAGGGACAAAAATTAGGAAAGCTGTCAGTTATTAATAAAATCCTGGCCATCTTGGACCAATTGTTACAGAAGTGAGTGTTTTGTTTCCTGGACTGTCACTAGAAATAGCAATCCGCTTCCTATGCGCCTGCCTCATAGCAGCCTGGGTCCTGGACTGGTTATTGTAGATATGGGGGTTTGTTTCCTGGGCAGGTTGCTGCAGGCTGTGGGTCCGAGTGCTCTTTCTAGAAATGACCTGGCCATTGTCTGTGTGTATATATAGCCTCTCACCAGGCACCACGCTTTCTCAAGCTGTTAGAACCATGTGTATTTGAGCTTGGAGCTCCTCAAGAGATATGGTGTTGTGCCAGAAAAAACATGTAGGAATCTATTAGTTTTGGAGTTTGATAATTTTCAGCACTGGCTTTCTTTCTTTCTTTCTTTTTTTTCCAGTAAGAAGGACAGCTGAAATTTGGGTACATAAATGTGAATAATTTTAGGAGGATCATTACAGATGGAAATGTCTGTGGGCCTGTGCAAGTGCTGTGTGTGTGCGTGCGTGTGTGTGTATGGCTTCCCCCTAAAGTCACGTGAGTCCTAGAGACTGGGTGACACAGCCTACCTTTGCACTCCCTCCCTTTATGGATGATTTGTGGCCACGTTTTCAGGTTTTGACCAAGTGACATATTGAGCTGTATTTGCACCTAATGTGAGGTTGGAAGAACCCAGTTCAAGTTCAGTAACCTGTGGGCTCTTAGAACTCCAAAACTTTGTGACCTTGGGAAGGTCACTCTCTGGGTCTTAGTTTCTTCAACTGGAAATCAGGGTCAGTCATTATAAGGTCTCCATCCTGGCTTGTTGGGAAGGCTAAAGGAGACCATTCCTATAACAAGATTCCTGTGATCTGTAAAATCAGACTTTCAAAAAAATGACCTCAAAAAAAAAAAAAACCCCACAGATATTGTGAAGTAGAGGAGAGAGATATTTAAGTTCAGGATAAATCATAAAATTAGAAGAAACAGAGTGGGTAAAATCAGTTTGGGCTTTGGCATTCACCTGGGGGGTTTTTTAAAATTTTAAATATTTATTTATTTTGAGAGAGAGAGAGAGTGGGGAGGGAAAGACAGAGAGAGTGGAAAGAGGCAGAGAGAGTGAGAGAGAGAGAGTGGGGAGGGGCAGAGAGAGAGAGAGAGAGAGAGAGAGAGAGGGAGACAGAGAGTCCCAAGCAGGCTCTCCTCTGTCAGTGCAGAGCCTGACGTGGGGCTTGATCTAACGAAACTGTGAGATCATGACCTGAGCTGAAATCAAGAGTCAGCCACTTAACTGACAGCCGCCCAGGCGCCCCTCACCTGGAGGTGTTTAATTGTGGCATTTGTAGAAGAAAATAGTTTGACAGGTGCTCTAAAAATCTCTGTGAAGGCCCAAGGACTGTTCTCTTGCCGAAGACCAGGCAGGTGTGCGTGTGGGATGATGGCAAAGGTGGGACATTCATCTGCACAAACCCTCCTGTGGCATTTCGGAAAGGGCCCATTAGAGTCACAGAGATTGGGGTCACGGGGTCACTGATGGGACTTCTGTCAGGGATCAGCGTTTACTTTTCTGTATTTTCGTCACAGAGCTCTTGGCCAGTTTCAGTAATGAGGGGGGGCTAAATCAAGCAGGATTTACCTCATGGGCTTGGATCTGAGACCAAAATGCTTATAAGGTATTCACCGGGGCGGCGTAGCATTTTATCATGGCTTTGGTTGCAATATTAACTGTCTCTCTGGGAATTCACGCTTTTTCTGCATGTATAAAATTTACACGTCTGTCACTATGCATTTTCCCTCAGGATCAAGGAAGGGACCCAGGTTTTAATTAATGATCTCTCTCATGTTTTATTAAGGCGCTCGGTCTCTAGACCTTTCCATGAGTTGCAGGGGTATCTGAGGATGTGTTTCCTGTAAATCCAGCAAAGCTTCGATGCAGGGACTTGCCCTATGTAGTGTTTTCTGGTTTGTTTTTAGAGGTCTTTTCTCCCTGAACTGTTTTAAGAGGAGATCGTTCACTGGGGTATAGTTTGCCTGGTGTCTCTGGGGACACAGTTGATGCCCACTTCACTTTTTGTCACCTCTCTTGCTTGAAAATATGGCCCAGCAGAAAGATTGGGGCTCCCTGAGCCCAGCCATGGAAGGGACATTTGAAAGTGCCATCCTGTGCCCGGGGCTGCCCTGTCTAGACGCAGTCACACCTCTGGGCTGGTCTTCCCCAAACCACCCACGGGACGTGGCATGTCCCTTGAGGTTCTTCTGTTTTTTTTTTTTTTTTTTAAAGGATACCTCTTTATTGTGATAAAATAAATATACCCATAAAATTTGCCCTTTTAACCATTTTTTATGTGTACTGTTTAGTGGCATTAGGTACATTCACATCATTGTGCAAACATCACCACCATCCAGGGCCAGAACTTTTTTCATCTTCCTGTATGGACACTCTGTACTTAGCAAACTCGGGGTTCTTTGTGGAACTCTACAGGGGCTCCATCCCACAGCGGCCCTAACTTGGTCTTTGTTCGGGAAAGAAATCACGGGTCCAGGAAATGATTTTGTTGTGTTGCTATTTCCAGCTCAAAGCTTGTGGAAGTCCAGCTTGTGCTCCTTATCCGGACTTTGTTTTTCCTGAATGGGTCAAGCCCATCAGCTTGGCATCTTGGACCTTCTACCATTTGAATCCAACTTCTTTGTGGCTCTAGTCTCCACCTCGGCCACATGCCTCTTACCACCCTCTGAAGGCAAGCCCTTTGCCCTCTAACCACGTTTCTGTTTCTTCTTTTGGAAACCTTAACATTCTTTCCTCACGTTTCCCCTTCTGGAACAATCTTTCTTCTCTGAGCTCTCCTAGTGCATATTTGCCCATTTCCTAGAATACGTCTTCTTCTCCTTATTTAATGGTACTTCCCAGAGAGCAGGTGGTGCCTTGTTCTCTCCTGTATTTGCCCAGTGTAGTGGTAGCCAATAAAGAGCATCTCAAAAGATATTTATCCAGTCATGAAATTGGACACTGTGGATTACAGTAACAGAAATGTGTGTGCTGGGGGTCCAGAATGCCTTTGTTTATTTTTGAGAGACAAAGACAGAGAGAGAGACAGAGTGTGAGTAGGCGAGGGGTAGAGAGAGAGACCCACAGAATCCGAGCTGTCAGCACAGAGCCTGATGTAGGCCTCGAACCCACGGGCTGGCAGATTATGACCTGAGCCAAAGTCAGACACTCAACCGAGTCACCCAGGCGCCCCTCAGAATGCCTTTAGAGTAGGAAAACATTTTGTCACATTTCTCCCATTTATATTGGGATGGAATCTGCCTATTAATAATAAAGAAGTAAACAGCATAGTTTATAGTACCTAAGAAGGATTCTGGAGCTATGTTTGAGTTGGAAACCTGCCCTCCTTTTGTTTGCTACATAACCTCAGCAAGATATTTTTCTCTTTAGATTTTAGCTTTCCTGATTGTTAAGCAGAGATAACAACTTGTATTTCAGTGAACATAAAATGCACTGTTATTTTATACACTCCTAAGAAAGAAAAATTGCTGTCAGCTAAACAATGATATCATTGCTTTCTGTGGTTCCTTAGAATTTTAATTTTATATGCATTAAAATAGTTCTTCTAGATGTATTTAGGCTTTTGAAGAGTCACGTATCACTCTCTCACTTGATCTTAGCCAAAAGGCCGAGAAACGATGTGTATCACTCTTTCAAAAGGAAAATTAATTGGGGCGCCTGGGTGGCTCAGTTGGTTGAGCATCCGGCTTCGGCTCAGGTCATGATCTCGCAGTTCGTGGGTTTGAGCCCCGCGTCGGGCTCTGTGCTGACAGCTAGTTCAGAGCCTGGAGCCTGTCTTCAGATTCTGTGTCTCCCTTTCTCTCTGACCCTCCCCTGTCACGCTGTCTCTCTCTCTCTCTCTCTCTCTCTCTCTCTCTCAAAAATAAATAAAACATTTAAAAAAAGGGAAATTAATCACTTAAGGTTTTCCTAAAATGTCTTCATATTCAGGGTCTGAGTATTCTGAAACACATTTCAATTCCAAGTGGTTGGAGCTCAGGTTTTTTCCCAAGTTATCATCCTCTGCAGCAGTGAAACTATTGGGGATGCAAGCCTTTTTCCTCTAAGAATGAACTACTGTTTTCTATAGGGTTCTATAGATTTCTGCCAAGCTGCAACACCATTCTTCCAAGTTTTAAATGATGGTGCTTTCCTGATCTTACAAATCCATTACAATAGATGGCAATAGCCAGGTCTCAAATGATCCTTCAAATGGTTTGTACTTTGAAGCACCAAGGGATTGCAGATGGTCCTTGAGGCCACCAGGAAGGACAGTCACTGCAGTAGCAGCTTCTTCCACACTACCTCCTGCCTGATAGCAATGGTAAGACACATCACCACTTCAGAGATGTTAACATGTGAAAACCAAAGGGTGCATTTCAGAATAGGTAACATCGGGCCTAACTTCCCTCATAGGGGTGTGGTTAAGAGCTGGGGGAAGAAAAGGGTTGTGGCTATGATTGTGGAAACATCATGGAGCCCTCTTATGTTGTTATTTATGGAGTGCTCATTAATGTGATATGCTTCTTAATGTATAGAGTAAGTTGCATATTAAAAATTTCCCTAATACATTTTCCCCTTTTTATTGATGTATGATTTATATTCAGTGAGATGCACAGATCTTCTACCCAGTTATATGAATTTTGACCCCTGTCATCTGCAGCCCTATCAAGATATTTTTATCACTCCAGAAACACCACCCTTGTGCCCCTTCCCCAGACAGCCTCTGTTCTGATATCTTTCACCATGGATCCGTTTTGCCTGTGCCAGAACTTAATGGATTCCTGTGGCATCAGTCTTTTGCATTTTTTTCTTTTTGTGTGTGTGAGATTCCCACGTCACTGTGTGTATGAGGCCCTTGTGCCTTTTTGTTGCTGAGTCGTCTTCCGTTGTGCAGATGCGCCCCTGTGTCTGCTTTTCTCCCCTTGATGGACATTAATTTGCTTTATTTGGGCTATCATGTGTGAAGCCACAATGAACTTTTGAGTACAACTAGAAGTAGAATTTTTGGGTCCAAGGACAGGTGTGTTTTTAACTTTATGAGACACGGACAGAAGCCTTCGCAAGGTGGTTGTGCCATTGACACGCCAATCATGCACAGGAGTCCATATCCTTGAGCTTTGGTGTCGTTCATTTGAGCCATTTGAATGGTGTTGTAGTGGAATCTCAGTGGCTTGAATTTGTATTTTCCTGGTGACTAACACCCACCATCATGTTTTCATAGGACCACCAGCCATTTGCACATCTCACCCTGTAAAGTCAGTTGCCTGTTTTTCCATGGGGTCATTTGTGTTTTAATTACCGAGTTGTAGGATTCCACTCCTTTGTCAGATAGACATATTGCAAATATATTCTCCCTGTCTGTGGCTTGCCTATTCATTTTCTTAGTGGTATTTTTTATGAGTAAAGGTTTTTTCATTGGAATGAAGTCCACTTACCTATTTTTTTTATAGGTAGTGTTTTCTGGGTCCTAACCAAAGTTTTGCTTATTCCAAGGTCAGAAGGGTATTCTGTATTTTCTTCTAGAAGCTTTATGAGTTTTGCTGCTACAGGTAGGTCTGTGATCTGTCTCTAATGAAATTTTGTGTATGATTTGAACTATGGTTCAAGCTTCATGTTTCTCCATCTCACTAGCTAGTTGTGCTATGGCTATTTGTTGAAAATACAGTTGACCCTTGAACCATGTGGAGGTTAGAGGTGCTGGCCCCCCATGCAGTCAGAGTATAACTTTTGACTCCCCAAAAATGTAACTGCTGGTAGCCTCCTGTTGACCGGAAGCCTTACCAATAACATAAACAGTTGATTAACACATATTTTGTATGTGATAGGTTTTACATACTGTATTCTTACAATCAAGTAAGCTATAGAAAATGTTATTTAAAAATTATTTTAAAAATGTTTATTTAGTTTTGAGAGAGAGAGATGGAACATGAGCTGGGGAGGGGCAGAGAGAGAGGCAGACAAAGAATCCAAAGCAGGCTCCAGGTTCTGTGCTGTCAGCACAGAGCCCGACATGGGGCTCGAACCCACGAGCCGCGAGATCATGCCCCAAGAAAAGAAAATGTTATTAAGAAAATCATAGGAAAGAGAAAATATATTTGCAGTACTGTACTGTATTTATAAAAAAAAAATTCATGTGTACATAGTTCAAACCTGCGTTGTTCAAGGGTCCATTGTACTGTCTCTTCGTCATTGACTGACTCTGGTACTTTGGTTGAAAGTCAATTGACTTGTGAGTGGATCTACTTCTGGACTGTCTGTTCTATTTCATTGATCTGTTTGTCTATTTATCTATATGCCAATGCTATACTGTCTTGATCTGTAGCTTCAGCATTTATTTTGAAATCAAGTATATATCTCCTCTTCGTTCTACAGTAAGGATTTTTTTTTGGCTGATCCAGGCCTTTGCATTTTCTTTTATATTTTAGAATAGGTTTGTCAGTTTCTATAAAAGACCATTATGAGATTTTGATTGGAATCGTATCAAATGAAGAGATGAATTTGAGGAAAATAGAAATGTTAAAAATACTCAGATTTCCAATATATGTATAGATAGTATTCTATCTTTCTGATTCCTTTAAATCTTCTTTAATTATTCTCTCAGGAGTTTTAAAAATGGTTTTCTGTGTGGAGGTCTTCCACATGTTTCTTTAAATGTATCCTTAAGTATTTTGAGTTTTAAAATATCTTGTAAATGGCTTTCTAAAAAAAATTCATATTCCACTTACTTGCTGTTGATATTTAGAAATGCAATTGATTTTGAATATTGCCCTTGTATCCTGCAATCTTGCTAAATTCAACGTGTGATATATTTTACTTAGTGCTTTACAGAATTTCATGTTTATTCTTGAAGCCGCCTGTGACGCAGGTGTTAGTACAATCAGATTGTATAAGAAGTTTGCCCTGAAATTGCACATGCCTCTTTCTTTGCTCAAGGTCACGCAGGTTGGGTAACAGGAGGACTAGGATTTGAATTGAGGTCTAGTCTGACTCCAATGGCTCGTCTCTTTCCACTCTCTTATAATATTTTACCTCTTTGACCTTTGGATGTTTGAACGGAGTGATAGCATATGGTTTCCCTGGATTTCACTCGGACATCTTTATGTCATTGTGTTTCGCAGGGATGTGAATTGGCCAATGGGACCTTTACAACAGATGTAACAAAAATACGGTGATAAAGAGACTGAGGGTTTTCCTAGTTGAAGGAGGATAGTCAATGTTTTCCCAGATTCCTCCACAGAAGACCATTCATGCAGTCGGATGTAAATGCAAAGCTCAGCCCTCTTTCTCCATACCGTTGGTGCACATTAGCTGTTGCTAAATCTTCCATGTATGGGGATGCTGTAAAACTTGTTTCCCATCCTTCTCTCTTGCAATGTGCTGCAGGAAACCATTTCTGTACAGCCAAGGAGCTCACGGAGGAGATGAGATCATTAACAACAGAGAGGGAAGGGCTGGAGGGACTCCTCGACAAACTGCTGGTGCTGAGCTCCAGGAATGTCCAGAAGCTGGGAAGTGTGAAGGAAGATTACAGCAGACTGAGAAAGGAGCTAGACCAGGGGGAGACTGCCTACGGTAAGTAGTCACTGTTGCCTGGAGAAATATCTATGGTACTGATTGTCTTGTGTAGGGTGCAGGATGTCCTGTGCCTCACGTGAGCGGCACTGTGAAGGGGGTCCTGGAGCACATGACACTTTTCCTGGAGGATTTATTTGGCAGAAGCCTTGGCAAATGGGGTAGAATTACTTCTCAGCTTTTGTTTTGCTATTAGCACGTGATGTCTTTTCTTCTTCTGTCTCCCCCCGCTCCCCTGGATTTGCTAATGGCCTTGTGATTATCTAGAGCAATCCCTCCCTTGGCACAGGTCTTGAGAATTTTCTCTGTTTGACAATTATGTTCCTTTTGTTCCTTGGCTCAGTCTTGTGGCTTGCACAATCAGAGACAAAAGCAGGCTGACTCAGAAAACCGAATAAAGACCATGAAGTGGCTCTTCTGTGTGTGAGGTTTTCTGAGAGCTTTTTTCCCCAGGAAGAATGCTGTAGAAGAGGCCAGTGCTGCCCGAGCTGAAGTATCTGCCTGTTGGAGGAGTTACTGTGTTCTTTCCCTGTTCTGTTGTTAAGAGCGACTGAGGTCACCTTGAGGTTTGTTCCCTGAGGGATGATCTCAGAAGATGCTGGTTGAGTCTGAAGTGATAAAGTGCAAACTTACTTCTTTAAAAAAAAAATGTAAAGAATTTATAGTGATTCTGTTTCTAATCTGAAGAATGAAATCACAAAAAATAAATTCAGATTGAAAATTTGTTAGATGCTAGAACCTGGTTTTTCACTGGGAAAATGAGGTGAATAATATCTAGTTCATAGGCTGATTAAGTGGTACAGATTAAATGAGGGAATTTATAAAGATTTTGAGGTGTGTGTGTGTGTGTGCGCGTGCATACGCCCTTGCATTTCTTCTAGGGAGTAAAAGTTGATGGAGGCCAGAGGTCATACATAGTATATCATGGTCCCTAAATAAATGTTGTTTACTAGAAAAATGAAAGACCTATATACTAATCAATAGCTATATTTACAAAGTATGCTTATTTAAAAAGAAATAAGAAAAGAGGGTGTTAGGTAGCCACATTTGAAATATGGCTATTTGAAAATACTCCACAGATTGAAGTAAATGAAGATGTCTACTTAAGACCAAATAAAGGGGGCACCTGAGCGGCTCAGTCAGTTAAGCTTCCAACTTGGGCTCAGGTGGTGATCTCCTGGTGCATGCGTTCAAGCCCCTCATTGGACTCTGTGCTGTCAGCACAGAGCCTGTTTCAGATCCTTGATCCCCTTCTCTCTCTCTGCCCCTCCACCACTCACATTCTCTTTCAAAAATAAATGTTAAAAAATTATTTATAAAAAAAGAAATATAAAATTAATTAGCAGAAAAATACATTTTGTTTTAACGGCTTACTCAGTTGTAGAAAGAGGTTTCGTTACAGCAGTCTGAATCATAGGTAGCATGGTCATTGTGATGGTTTCTTAGCAATGGGCAGGCCTAATGTGGCTGAACAACTGAGGGCTTCTTGTCTTTCCCCTCCCCCCACTTTCATAGGTCAAGCCTTCTTTTGTGCCAAATATGTAGAGACGATACAGTTGAGTCTTAGAATGTAACGAGAATACTGAGGGATAATGACACTTTTTCCAAAGATGTGATGATGTGCTTTACAAAGTCATGACATGAATGATCATTGGATATTTTAAATGAATTTTTGCTACAGACTTTTTAAGTGTATAAACAGCAAAAGCTATGAAATTTCTGATGTCACTCCATAGTTTTTGGCACAAAATGGGAAATCTATTGTATCTAAGGATGAAGAAGCAAACACATTTGGATAAATTTAGTCCATCAATATATTCATTTGGACACTTGAGCTCTTGAAAGCCATTTATATCTCTTAAAAAGAAAAAAGAGCCGTGTAATGTATGTTGAGTCTCATCCTTGTGACTTTACTAAGTATTTTCAAAATGAAGGATAAAACATAAACAAATGGAATGAGAGAGTGTTACCATCATCAGTGATTCTAAATTGCAAATGGCTCGTTACTGTGTATTCTTTATGTTTTAGACTGGGACTTTGCTGGATCAGCTATCCTTTTCCTGTGCTTTAGGCTGAAGCTAATTTTTAACCAAAGTGAGGTGACCTGGCATCGGGTCAACCCAATTAATAATCTTGGGCTAATGAGAGTAATGCGAGACAGATACATAAATAAATAATAAATTCCATAGTAGATGGAAGCTTTCATCCATTGAAATGCGATAAAACTAGGCCAAAGTCCATGTTCTGTCTTTTGTTGACTTTTGAGAGTTAAAAATTTAGAGGGAGCTCTAAACATAGAGCTTTAAATATAGAGCAAATACAAAGGACTAGTATGCACATGTGTGTATGTACCATGAGCTGACTTTTTTATCCTTAGATAAAATATTTTAAAATATTGTGATAATTTCACAATGTATATAAATATCAAGTCATCATGTCATATACCTCTAAGATGTCAATTACCTCAATTTAAAAAAGACAAGTTAACAAAAAAAAATTAAACAGTAATTGTTCAAAGGAAAAAAAAATAAGACTACTTAAGAAATGAGCACTATGTAGAATTCTTAAAGCAGATTTTGATTTCTAGCTCTGGCTGCAGAACGGTTGCCCTCGGGAAAAAGGCAATTCGGGAATGGATGAGCAACTCCATGATGGTCAGGGACCCGGGCTATTCTATTCTGTTCACCTGTACCCCGGGGACGTTCGGCCCAAGATGGCTGACAGCCACGTACATGTCCAAGTCCAGCCAGGGGTTCTGTTTCTAGGGCAGATGGAGAGTTTTTGTTTTTGTTTTGTTTTCTTTTGTTTTTAGAGAAAGAGACAGAATGCAAGCAGGGGAGGGTCAGAAGGAGAGAGAGAGAGAGAGAGAGAGAGAAAATCTCAAGCAGGCTCCATGCCCAGAGCAACGTCCGACATGGGGCTGGATTTCATGACCGTGAGATCATGACCTGAGCCAAAATCAAGAGTTGGATGCTTAACTGACTGAGCCACTCAGGCACCCTGAGATTTGCAGTTTTAGGGAACAATTAGTAGTCTGTCTCATACAGAGAACCCTTACTGATGGAAAGTGCTTTGCTGATCACTTACGATATTATTACATCTATGTCTCTGGCTAGACTGAGATCAAAGAAAAACACTGTTGTTAGTTTCTTTTGTATTGTCTCAGTATCCAGGGTGGTGTCTTTGAAAATAGTAAATGTGCCCAAAATTTTTGTTCATTTACGGGGGCCATGTGTTAAAATGAAACATTCCTTTATTTCTGTATTATTCCTTTACTCCTTTACTTTGAATTATAGACCCAGACCTTGGATCTAATTTTTTTGTTTTATTTTAATTCTTAAAATTCATTCTAATTTAGTGAGAACAGAGGTAAGTTTGTCTTTCATGAAAGATGCTTGAGTTGTCTGAGTGGGATTTTCAGATGGGGGTGTCAGCAGACAGAACGGGATGATGAAAAAGTACTGAAATGTGCCAGAGTCCTCAAGGGCAAAGAGAGACCAGAAATCATCACTGATTCCATTGACTTTGTCATGGTGACACATAGTCTCTTTGAAGAGGCAAGAAGGCTGTGTGTCTTAACCTCTATTAGCTGTTCTTAAGACTTTTGAAGAACACGTTTGAATTCCGAGCAACTTTAAGTACAGTGAAATAGAATGGAAAGCTAAATCTATCTTTCAACCCCTGAATACTTACGGAGATTAGCTATAAACCTTTGATGATTGTGCATTTTACATTTTAATATTTTTTAAGGAGGGTGGGATAAAAAATCAGTAACTTTTTTAGTTTGCTACACCTGCTTTTAAGAAAAAAGACAACCCTGAGATTTATATAACTTTTCTCATCCCTTGTGTATAAGTTGGTAATCTGTATTGTACTTTATTAATATTGTTGATTTCACACTATAACTCAGATGTAAAGGAAGCAGACGTCAAGGGGAGAGATTTAATCACAGAATAATCAGGGCTAGAATTTTAAATAGGACATCATTAGCATGTTAATGAATTTTCCCACTTTACGCCAGCTGCCTGAATGGAAAGGATGTAGCTCAAAAATCTGGCAGAATCTGAGTCCCACCGAGCTGTCAGGAATTCGTGTAGAGGGTCCGTAAAGTACGTAAAGGGGTTCTCTGTGTGAGTATCAAATGGCAGGATTTTGTTTTTACTGGCAGTGATGGCTGGGCTGTGTTCAGCTTTAACTCATTTGCCTTTCTTTCAGTGTGTACAAGCGGAGGGCAGAGAAGGAGCAGTTTTTAAGAGTAATAAAGTTGGAGTGGAGTCAGTTTTTTAATTAGGGTTTGGGGTGACTACAGTAGATCCCCCTTATCCGCAGTTTTGCTTTCCAGGGTTTCAGTTACCCACAATCGACCCTGGTCAGGAAGAAGATGATTCTCCTCTTGATGAATCCTCAAAAGATCAGTAGGAGCTAACCTTCCATCACCACACCTTCATCACGCACCCCACTTCATCTCACATAGACATTTCATCACTTCACATCATTACAAGGGTGCGTGCAGGACAACAAGATACTTTGAAAGAGTGAGAACATGTTCACAAAACTTTTATTACAGTGTATTGTTATAACTGATCTATTTTATTATTAGTTATCGTTGTTCATTTCTTACCTGCCTAATTTGTTTTTTAATGTTTCCGTATTTATTTTGAGAGAGAGCGTACATGCAAGTTGGGGAGGGGCAAAGAGAAGACAGAGAAAATCCCAAGGTGAAAGTAAGGAGGCTGACATGGGGCTCGATCCCACGAACTGTGAGATCATGACCTGACCAAGGTCAAGAGTCGGACCCTAAACCGACTGAGCGACCCAGGCGCCCCTTACTGTACCTAATTTGTAAATTAAAGCTTATCATAGGTGTATCTGTATAATAAAAAAACATAGTATACATACACTTCCGTACTCTCCATGGTGTCAGGCATCCCCTGGGGTCTTGGAATGCATCTTCTGTGGATAAGGGACTACTGTACCGACATTTTGTGTTAGATTAGAACGGTCACGTGTCCACGCTGACATGATCCTGCCCTGAATTTTGGACTACCTCATGAGTTTTGACCTGGAAATAGCTGATGAAAGGAAGTGTGACATTCTCTATTGAGATATTAATTCCTTCAACTCTGAAGTCCCCAGGTGAAGCCACTTCACACATATTAAGAAAAGACGTTTAGTTTAGGGATCCTGTGCTTTTACAAGTTCTGCATATATAGACACTAATTCCCTTTCCCCATTTGTCAGATGTTTTTAGAAGAAACTTTCAAGAAAAAATAGAACAGAAGAATAGAATTTGCATGCCTTTTGTGTGTGTGTCTGTATGGGGAGGAAATGGAGAATTGGAAACCATACAGATAATGGAAGTATAAAGAACACAACAAAAAATAGAATTTGCAAGTTGAGATGGAAGAAAATCCAATGACAAGTATTAATTATTTGGTTGAGAATATGATGTGATGAGGAGCTTCCTAGGAGCCAGAGCAAAAAAGACAATTGAAGAGTCATCCATCTTCCTCAAAAGCAGCTTAAAGCACAAGGTTTCCAGGAATGCGGAGTGGTCTTAAATTCTTAAAGGCCATTTTTTTTGAGAGCAGACTGAAAAGTCCTCATGAACAGATTCATAACAAATGCAAAGCATTCTTCATGTGGCTGTTATCAGTTATATGGAAAATAACCCCAGGGGGTGTCTACAAAGGAAGATTTCATGGATAGACTGACTATACACGTATCTTAGACCTGTGGGTGTGTACATATTTCTCCACAAAAATTTTGATCCAGTGTTTCAGCATATCCTTAAAGGACCCATTCTAAGATCTCCCAAATTTTAAGAAACATGTTAAATTATAATCATTCCACGGGAGTGAATTAGGAAGGGCTCAGGCTCACTATGTTTAAGTATGGAAACTTCCAGTGATCTGACATGATTCAAACATGAGACTTCGAACCCAGAAGAGTGGCCAGAGATCATATTCTGTAGACTCACCAATGTCACTTCTCCCCTCTGAGCTTTGACAAGGGTCTGCATGGTCGATAACTTTGCTGCCGTGAGGCCAGAGCAGTGATTAAGCTCTTAATAACTGAGGACCAAGCTGTTTGTCTTGGAATCAGATGTGGTTGCAGGGTCTGTATGTGGAGGAACTGAGATTGTTATATGTTTGTGTTTGCATTTCTAACTCAGAAATCTTTGTTCGTTTAGATTTTAAAACATGGAGAATATGAACTTAGGGAGAAAGGCTTCTTTTTAAAAATGTCATCATCTTTTTTTTTTCTCTGTTTTTTCCACGGGCTGGACTTTTCCATCTTTAATTATTTGATTAATTTTATTAATAAAATTATTATTTTATCAGGATGACTGTTAAATACATATTTGCATTTTAAATTTCTCTCCATATTTTTTTCCTTCTCTACTTCTTTCATTGCATCTCCGTTGATAGGGATATTTCTCTGCAACCACTTTTGCCTGTGAATTTCCATGGTTGAAATTTGCAGTGAACTTCTCTCTTTTATCAGAAAATTGTGATAATTCTTTTGGGAGGCCTCGCTACAATGCAATCCTATGTTAGGATGTAGGAGGCTTCAGTTTAATCTCGTTTCTGCTGTTGGCTAATCACCTGTGCAGCACTTGGCATAGAGAGGCATCACAACATGAGGTTTGATGAATGACTGATTTAGAGCTGATCTCTGCCTCTCAGTTCCTTCACATATGAGAGTGTTTTCATCTATCCGTGCATCATTTCAGTAATCATTTATTTGACCCTTATGTATGCCAGGCACTGTGTCAGGCCGCCGTGGTCCAGAGTGAATCCGACAGTCCCTGAGGCTACTGAAGTCCCCGTTTACTCGAGTCCCGTCTGATCTAGCATTCCCATGATTGTATCCATACTTTGTTCATTTTTTCCTTTGCTCTCTACTATTTCTGATCTCCTCCTCCTATTTCTATGTAATTTTTTAGAAGCCCTTACTTGTTACTTTCTTTTCCACCTGTGTCCCTGTTTGCTATCTACACTCCCTTCCCAATACTCCGGTTGCGGTTGCGTGTCCTCTAGGTGGGAACGCAGTGATGACTGTAATTGTATTTCACACCCAATTGCAAGAGGCAGCCTTTTGGTTTGCTAATTTGTTTGGAGCAGGGAACGGATTCTCTGTAATAGGGTGGGTGTGCGGGACGCTGAAGTGTCTGGTGGATCGTTCTTGGCAACAGTGTCTTTCCTAGTCTTTCTTGATTTCATGTGGACTCTGGGCTTTGATGACATAGTGTGTGTGAACGTGCACATATACACACTCCTGCTCCTACGCTCCTCCTGAAGACTACGCTCAGAATGGTGAAGAGGTGGAACCCCATGATTCCTAGAGGAGAGTCCGTTGGCTGTGGTTTGGATGTGGTGTGGGGTGGTTGAGGGGTGATCTGTTACACGAGACCTGTCATGTACCGCAGAGTGCTTCCTGCTTCCTGTATGGACCATTGTCTTCTGTACCAACTCTTTCCCCCGCCCTCATTTTTAAATGCCCGCGGGTGGGAGTGGTGCCGCCCTCAGTTAACTGGACCAACTTCAGCATTAGGTTATGATTTGAAAATAGATCATTATTATTATATTAGAACTTAATTAGAATTAGTAGGACTCCATTCTAAGGTATTCATAAAGGGATTCATATTATCTTTTATAGAGATCCTTACAGGTTTTTTCTTTAATTTTTTTTAACATTTATTCATTTTTGAGAGAGAGAGAGACAGAGCATGAGCAGGGGAGGGGCAGAGAGGGAGGGAAACACAGAATCGGAAGCAGCTCCAGGCTCTGTCTCTCTCTGTCTGTCTCTGTTTCATTTTGTTCTTAAGCCCTTACTCTGTGCCAGGCACTGAGCCAAGTCTCAACATGTATTTATCTGCCTAATTCTCTGGACAGTGTGTGGCCGGCTTCAGTATCATATCCATTTTATAGATGAAGATGCTGAAGCTTAGGGTGGGTCACAGCCTTGTCCAGAGGCACAGAGACAGGAAGGGTAGGGGCCAGGATTTGAATTCTTTCTGTCTGCAATTTTATGTTGTTGTTATTTTTAATGTTGGTTTCTGCTCTTCATGAACTTGATTTCTAACATGCACTTCTTTATGCATCCCTCAACCTCACTGCTCTACCTAAATGCTACCCTCACAGTCATGACTATGAAAACAAAGTCTCCTAAAAGTCATCTCTTGATAATGTCGAGTGCCCCCAAAAGAGTTTTGTTTTCACTTTGAAATTTCTAAGTATCTTCTCTGTATTTCGTTCCTGAAATGACAATATCTTATCTGCAACTTCCCTGATACCAGATGGATCATTTCACTTGATAGGAGGTTCTATAGCTTATCATCGTTATGAAAACAACATATTTTGTATTAAAACCAAAATCCTTTGTTGTCAAAGGGCGACTAAGAGGAACCTAGCATTCCACAACTGACTGGGAAAAAAGTTGAACTGCAGCAATTTAATTGGATGCATATCTGTTAACTTCAAACCACTGTTTGATATTTTTTCAAAGAACTGTTGATAGTTCTGCTTCCTGTTCTAAACTCCTTAGTTTTCAGTGTTTTCCTTCGTGTTCTTAGAAGTGCGGGCATTAACAAGTAGGTCGACATACTGTCCAGAGTTTCTGGTAGAGACTGTCACAAGCCCAGCTTGCCTATGAATTGACTAATAGGTCATCCCACGGACTGCACGGAATTCAACTTGCAGAATGTGATAGTCCTCTTTCTAAGCTTCTTTGAGTGAGTTTTTAAACTTTAAATAAAACATTTAAAATATTCTATAGTTCAGGGCTTTGGGGAATGAAGACCAATGGTTTTCACCGAGTCCAATTTTGTGAGGTGTCACAGAATTCAGTTCTGTTGGTGCTGTGATATCTTTCGTGCTGTCACAGGTTTTTTCAGTGATTAATTTTGTATGAAATATCTTGTTTTTCTCTTGGACATTGCCATGAGTGAGGGCCTCCTGCCACTTCCCTTGGGTATTTCCTTTTCTTTGAAGCTGCCGTATGTTTAGCGACCCAAGAGAGACAATACGTGAGAGGCCAACTTGATTTTTCAGGTGTTCTTAGCTCTTGTAAAGGAGAAAGGATATGCTGATAAATGTTTTCCTTCCCTGTTTTGCTGGACCAACTTTTGCTGCCCTGGGCCCACCACACTTTTGTATTTGGGGGTAGGCATCCTGTCTCATCCGCTTTCCCTCCGGATATTTGTACAGTTGGGGAGGGCCGGATCACCATAAGGGTGGACAATCCTAAGCTAATGCACTGCAGTTTAATATTCATAGCATGACAGAAACCATCAAGAGTCGCTTAAAGATCTATCGACTTGACATCATCAAAAATTTATAAACCAGATATGCTTGTATTTTACATGCTCACAGAGTTACAATGCGATTGTATTTTTGTCTTAACGTTATACTTTTCAAAGTCTTGATAACTCATTAGCAACTGATTGCATACTTTGCTTTTAGATTTAATTATAACTGAACTTTGTAATTCTTTTATTTACCAAAATGACGTTAAGCTTTTGGCTATTTTAGCCTATTTTGAATGTCGCTCTTTTTTGTATGTGTTCCTATGGCTGCTTTATACTTCATGGATCCCCAAATATTATATTACCTTTCCCTAAGAAAGAACCTAGTGCAAACATACTATGATTTCAGGGTGGACTTAGTGAAAGGAAAACTGGTCTTGCTCAGACAAGGCGACTGTAGTCTTGAGCTTCTTTTTAACTCTGTGTGTGACCCAGCATTTGACTTTGGTCCGTATGTCCCAGTTGCATTAGCAAGACAGAACACTAGAGTTGGGCAAATGTCTGTTTGCCTTTCACCCAACCTCATTTTTTCCACCCAGAGACTGAGAAACAGTAGGGGCTGAATCCCAAACTCCATGCCTGCCCCTGGAAGGTCACCACACACTGAAATCCCCAGGTGGTCTGGAATTTCCTAGGAACGCCTCAACCTTTGGAGGCAAAGTAATTTCCTCTATGCATTATACAAGAATCCTCTGAAGTTGAAGCTTATGACATTCCTGGGGTTACTCTAGTGGCTTAAATTTTTTAAAAAAAGTATGCCACAAAATAGCATAAGAATAAAGCACATTTTCAAAGCTGAACAAAAAATGTCCATCATACATCCAACTACCGTAAAAGAGCTCCTGGTGTCATTTTTAGTGTTCACCTCCCACCCCACCCCCACCTCTCTGCACCCCACTCCCCCACCCCCACTCCCGCTCCCCGGTGCCTGGGGCACATGCAGACTTTTTGCACTATGTTCCTTCCCTGCCTTTAGCCTTCCATGGCAATTATGAAAGCATTATATCACTCAAGCCTCGCACCTGTATGTTGTGATAAATTTGTCATTCCCATCCTGCAGGTGTGGACACTGAGGCTCAGTGAGCTAAGGGAGTTGTAGATGGGAAGCAAAGAGCTGGAATAGGACTCCGACCTTCTGGCCCTAGAGCCATCCTCCTCAACACACACTTACGTTTCCCTGTTGTTACGTAGCATTCCAGTTTATAATTTGTGATCTTTATAGCATCCCAAGGCTCAGTGTACCATGATTTCTTAGCCATCCTTTCCCTTATTGTGATGTGTTTCATGATCATTTTTATGAATTCTTTTCTAAAGATAAAGTGCCAGATCAGGATTGCTGGGCCGAAGAGCATAATCATCTTCAGTTTGTGGTTACATGCTGCAAACCGACTTTCAGGAGAATTACACCAGTGTAATCGATGTTACCAATTCATCCTTTCCCGTACTGGGTGTGATTTCTTACAGGTTACCAGTGTAACAGTAATCGGATAGTATTTAGTTCATGCCTTCTTTTCGCATTTATTTGACCAACTGCAAGGCTGAACTCACTTCTTTTTGGGCCTTTGTAATTTTTCTTTATCGTTTATTGTCCCTGGGTTTGCCCAGTTTGGGGGATGGGGAGGGGATGGGAACTTGATGATTTCCTCATCTTTGTATAATATGGTTATTGCAATTTTTTCCCTTTGTTGTGTGCGCCTGTGTGAAATTAACCCCTTATCATAATTAGTAACCGAGCAAGAAAAGCAGTTTTTGTAAACAATGATAACAAGCTGAGATGACAGTTTGGAATAAATTCTGACTTCTTAAGGCGTCAGGGTGCAAATAACGTAACAAACAGCAGCAGAGACAGGTTTTCCCTAGGAAAGGCGTGCTGTCTCCACTCTGTGCATTAATATTCATCGGGCCTGGCCTTTCAAACACATGCAGCATCTTGGGAACTCCCGCACTTGGGACCATAATGGGCCTCACTTTTTATGGTAAATCTAGGGAAGGCATTGTTTTTTATGTTCGTGTCCATGAAAATGCACCAGCCGAGAGAGGTGTGCGGCTTCCAACCGCTGCCTTCCTCCTTCTGCGTGACGCAGCTCATGTTCATGCCTTGCTGTCTTTGGCTTTTTTTTTAGTTTCTCGTTTTCTTGAATAGATCATTAGAAAAAGAGCTCCTGCCGGTCAGAGTTTTTTCTTCCAAAGCATGCTGTTATTTCAGACTCAAGAGCGCATCTATTTATGGTGTGTGTGTGGTCCCTGAAGCTGCAGTTTGAGGGAGAGAGCTAAAGAACATGGTAGGGAAAGGACATCCCCTGTTCTGGACGAATACCAGGAGGGGTGACCTTTTAAATTGTCACCAGCTTTTCGGAGAGAGCTGTTGGGTTTGCCACGGCTCCCTCCCCTTCCCCCCACAGACAATGAGCAGCGTTGGGGGTTAAGTGAAAGATCCCTTTCGGTGGATGATGTGTAATCATCATAAATTACTAGGATTTGGGCTTCAGGAAGGCACCGTCTTAACTGCTGCAGCTCTTGGACGTCAGACTCTCCCTCTACTCAGACGGCGCCTTCCCGCACTTTCTTCTGCTGCTCCTTGGCTTCCGCATGCTTTTCTGGGTTTCTTTCCTCCACCTCCAGAATGCCCTTATCCACCACGCGCCCACTGCCTACATTCCGTCTTAGCTACACCTGCCGGCTCCCTCCGACCCTCCAAACATCCCACGATCCCTGTGGGCTCCCAATGAAGTACGCAAAGCCTCCCCCCCATCTCTCCAGGAGTGGGTCCCCGTGAGATTCGTGTCCGGACACCCTCTGGCCACCGAACGCACGGACTCTCCCGGACGTCCGTTCTGTGTCCTCCTTGAGCCCGTGTTTAGAGTCAGAGCCCTCCTGTTCTCACCCTGCTTGGATCTTGGCCTAATACTGTGAAGGTGATCATTATCCCTCCCTTATAGTTCCGTGATTATTCATTCGGTTTTGCCATGGTTAATGGAATATTTAATAGCATCTATGCAGAAGCCTGGAGACTGTAAATAAATGCTGTCTTTGGTCTTGAAAGGGTTTTATACAATATAAAATTTAGAGCACATTTTTCTCAGGAGCCCTGACATTAATATTCATCATGAGCCCCAAAGTAGAAGCTATTCTATTTGAGCATAATGAAGTTTACCATATGTTTCAAAGTTACTTGCAATTGTGCTTCTCATAATGACAATTAGAAAGGTCATCTTGTCTTGCCAGGTTCTGTTAGATATATAAAGCAGCTCGTGGCTGTCACCGTGAGATGTATGAGGACACTTGTGTGCAAATACAAGAGGAAGACATGCTTCGTCTCATCCCAACGTGTGGCTGTTTGCATCTAACTACCAAACATGGCCCACGCTAGTCTTTGGCCTTACATCATATATGGACATAGACATTGAGACTTCCAAAGCAAATCCTCTGTGTTCTTGATGACTAAGTTATATGAAGCTTTCCCTACCCACCTTCCATTAATCACGATGTGATGGGGCCTCTAAAACATTGGATAGAGAAATTTGACATTCAGATACTCATTTGTTTCTGGTCTTTTTTCTGCCTTATTGGAAAAATTATTTATCTGCGTTAAAGCACGGGAACAGTATTGTATTTAATTCTCCACAGCTGAACTTGGATGACAAAACAGGGAGAGGGTGAGGAGGTGGCCGTGAATGCGGGTAATTGGTTTCTTATGGAGCTTATAGAGGACTAAATCTATGTTAGGATTGAAGCAGGTGATTCGTGGAGGAGAGGGTCTCAGGAGCTGAGGCCAGAGGAAGATGGTTCTTAATCTGGTTTGGGAATAGCAAATTAGGTTGCCATGGTTGAAATATTAATATATTTCTATTTATAAACTCCCCTTCTTTCCTTCCTTTTTTCCCTTCCTCTTTCCTCCTTTTCTTTCTTCCCTCCCTTTCTCCCTTCCTTCCCTCCCTCCTGCCTCCCTTCCTTCCCTCTCTTCCTCCTGCCCTTCCCTCCTAACTCTCTCTTTTCTTTTCCCTTCCTTCCTTCCTTCCTCTTCCCCTCTCCTCCCCCTTCCCCCTACCTTCTCCCTCCCCTCTCCCTCCCATCCCCTTACTTTCCTTCCCTCCTTCTTTTTCTCCAACTTTCTTTGTCTGAATTATGACAGACCAGACTTCTGTATTCAAGTCTTTAGAATTTACAAACATTTATCAATAGATAGGAAAGACAGAAGAACATCTTGGATTCATTAGTGCATGCACATGGTCTCCGTTGTTTTCAAATTCCTTACTTGGGAGAATATTGGAGAAGATTCCATGGCCCAGGAAACATCTGATTGTTGCCATTTGATCTATTAAATGCCTCAGTTTAAAAAATTAACTTATTTATTCTACGTATATTCAAGAATGCAGACAGTGCAGAGAGCTGCCTCTTTCAGGCCTTTGGGCTTGAGCTGCACCCAGGTATCTGCACACCATCTTTCTGGAATGTTTTCTGTGGTCAGTTGCCAGAGGCACAGAATTAGACCACATCCCCCATTGTGCTTTCCAGGCTAATGAATTGATTTTAATTATTTTTACTGTTAAAAATGATCATTTTTAAAAAATGTTTTATTCATTTTTTTTGAGAGAGAGAGAGAGAGAGAGCGCGCACAGGTGAGCATGAGCGGGAGAGGGGCAGAGAAAGAGGGAGACACAGAATCCAAAGTAGGCTCTAGGCTCCGAGCTGTCAGATCAGAGCCGGATGCTGGGCTCAAACCCACCAACCATGAGATCATGACCTGAGCCAAAGTTGGATGCTTAACCGACTGAGCCACCCAGGCGCCCCAGTCAGCTCATGTTTAAAGGTCCTATGCAGCACTGGCTCTTGCAGGACCTGACCAGTCTCCCTTGCTCCGAAGCCTTGGCTGGCACTCTACACCACAAGGGGTTTGAGCACCTTCTAGGTGCCAGGCACAGAGAAAGAAAGCTGGAAAGGTCTGAATCCTGCCTGGAGGAGCTTGCAGTCGTGGGTTGGGAAGGCAGGCACACACAGCAAGCAGGACACTGCATGGGGAGGGGGTGAAATAAAGAAACAAAGCTGAAGAGAGCAGAGAGGAAGGCCGCTAAATGTGCCTTGAAAAAGCCCGGGGCAGCCTCACTGAGAAGGCAACGAGTGGGCTGTGGCTTGTAGGTGGACAAGGGTGGAGGGGCCGGAGGCCTCTAGGCTGGAGGACAGCCCGGCTTAGAGGTCGGGGAGCATGGCACATTTGGGGCCTGATGGGACCAGGGATCTGATCCCAGCCCTGCCACATAGCTGCTGTGTGACTTTGGGTAAGTCTCCCGGTCTCTCTGAGCACCAGTTTCCTCCTCTGTAACAGAAATGTGACCACCTTTCTGTGATTACGCAGAGCTGTAAGAGGATGAAATAACACACGTGGCAGACTTAGCTTGGACCTCCTTGTGTGTAATAAGGGACTCAGTTAATCTCACTTAACATTATTATTGACCTGGCCAATATTATCTGGCCAAACATTCTTATTGATCTGGTCTGGTAATAGGTCCAGTGATTAGGGTCCCAGAGTGGGAAGGAGAGAGGCTGAGGCTGAAAAAGTGGGGAAGAGACAGACCATGAGCTGTCTTTTTACCCTGCTGGAGTTGTCAAGCGTTTCTGAAGGTGGTGGTTAGTCATTGAAGAAACTTGGTTCCTGTGACCTTAACCGCCCCGAACATTCTTATCTTACGAAATAGATGACTATATACAATCTTATACAAATGTTTCTCTCTTAAAAGTGTAACTAACATTACAAGCCTATTACAGCTAGATAAAAAAAAAAAGTACTGATAATGTGGGGCGCCTGGGTGGCTCCGTTGGTTGAGCATCTGACTTGGTTTCAGCTCAGGTCACGATCCAAGTGATGAGGGAGCGCAGGCAGGCTGAGGGCAAAATACAAGCTAGCACACCCTCCCCCACAGATGAGTTGAGTGTGATATTCCTCAGGCGCTCCTGGCTGCCTGAGGACAAAGGAAAGAAAAGAAAGCAAAGGGCTAAACTGATAGAGAGGAAAAGGGCAATCTTATCAATAGCCTAATCTCCAGAAACCTGTAGACTCTGTTTCTTGAAACCCCAACATCACCCCTTCATAGTGATATTGGGAGCACAGGCAAGAAGGAAATGGCAGGTAAAATTCAATTTCCTTATAACCTGCAGCCCATTGACAGATACTTGAGGCAGTAAAATGTTTCTCCAGGAACTCCCTACCTTCCTAATGTTGATGGCTTACTAGAGGGAAAACAACCTTAGCTCAACAACAGCAAGGGCTCAGGTATCTTAGGAGTCCTCTTTAGCATATCAAAGTCCTTCTGGAGACTTCCCTTTTGACTTTTTGTCCCCAACTCCATAGTATAAAGCCAGCCATTCTTAACAACCCCAGGGCAGCTCTTTCTGCCCATGGGTCCTGTCTCCGTGCTTTAATAAAGTCACCTTTTGGCACCAAAGATGTCTTTAAGAATTCTTTCTTGGGGCGCCTGGGTGTCTCAGTTGATTAAGCATCCGACTTTAGCTCAGGTCATGATCTCTCAGTTTGTGAGTTCGAGCCTCGCATCTGGTTCTGTGCTGACAGCTCAGAGCCTGGAGCCTGTTTCAGACTCTGTGTCTCCCTCTCTCTCTGCCCCTCCCCCGCTCATGCTTTGTCTCTCTCTGTGTCAAAAATAAATAAACAAAAAATTAAAAAAAAAAAAAGAATTCTTTCTTGGCCATCAGCTCCAGGCCCCACCATCACCCCAAAACCTCATTGCAAAGGTCATGGGATGGAGCCCTGCGTTGGGCTCCACGCTGGGTGTGGAGGCTGCTTGGGATTCTCTCGCTCCTTCTCCCTCTACCCCTCTCCCCTGCTCACGTTCTCTCTCTTTCTCAAAAAAAAAAAAGAAAAAATACTGCTAATGTCTAGTGTTGATGTGAAGGTGAAACAGCTAGGTTTCTCATAGCTTGCTGGTGGGACGTAAATGTAGTCATCCTGGAGGACAGTGTGGCAGCGTCTTATAAGCTTAAACATTGCACTTGCCACGGTGACCCAGCAATTCCATTTCTGGATATTTATTTATCCTTAGAAATAGTTACGTCCACACTAAAATGTGTCATGAATGCTTATGGCAGCATGATTAATAATCACCCATAACTGGAAAAGCCCAGCGTCCTTCAGTGGGTGCATGGAATAGCAAGCTGTTGTGCATCCATATGGTAGAATACGACTCAGCAATGAAAAGGATCAATTATTAATTCTATGCACAACTTGGGTGCCTCTCAAATGCGTTATGCTGAGTCAAAGAAGACAGACACAAAACTTTTATCCTGTACGACTCAATTTATTTAACCCTATCGAAAAGGCAGACCCCTAGGGATGGGGTGGCAGGGTTGGGGGAGAGCCTGACTGCAAAAGGCAGCTTGAAGGAGTTCCTTGGGGGTGTTGGGATTATTCTGTATCCTATTTATGGCGATGGTCACAAAATCCATCCATGGTATTAAAACCCATAGAGCTGTGTACCAGAGGGCAAAAAAAGTAGGGGCACCTGGGTGGCTCAGTCGGTTAAGCATCCAACTCTTGATTTTGGCTCAGGTCATGATTGCACGGTTCCTGAGACCGAGCCCCACGTCAGGCTCTGCTCTGACAGCGTAGAGCCTGCTTGGGATTCTCTTTCTCCCCGTCTGCCTCTCCCCTGCTCATGCTCACTATCTGTCTCAAAATAAATAAACTTTTTTAAAAAAGTAATTACTGCATCACATGAAAAAAGTTTAAAAAACTCTTCCATTTATAGCTCGTTTCTTGCATGCATTAGCTGTTTGATCTCATGTAAGCCTCCAACAGCCCTAAAGGTTGATGTTACTATTTTCTCTATTATGATATTATCTACTGTTGTTATTATTGACTACATTGATGGCTTACAGGGTTCAGCCCAAGGTCACATACCTTCCAGAAGGCAGAGCCAGGTTTGTTTCAGTCTTTAAGCCCACAGGATTGCATGCCATGCCTCCAGGAGTTGGAGAGGGGGTGGGGGGTCATTCTCTTGGCCTCTGGTCCAGGGTGCTCCCCAGTGACCCAGTTACCCAGCTAACTGGTCAGTGTCTGAGGCGCTGCATGTCACGTGGTTCAAATTTTACAAATGGGCAAAGGTTTTAAATGACTTTCTAAATGTTTAGTCTCAGAAAGGGAGTTGGCTATTGAATATTTTGTCCCTAACTCCTTAACCTGTACTGTTGGCTAAGTTAAATCTGCCTTCTTTTCAAGGAAGTACTACCTCTCCAGAGGGCTTTTTAATGGTGAAAATACCAGTGAAAATCTTGTTCCATTTTTGTTCACTTCACAGCTTCAACTTAGTCTCCTTAAATACTGTTCAGGTTGTAACCCAAGGCAGCTCTGTGGCTGAGAAGAGCTGTTAATTAACTAACATACTCAACCTTAGACCAGAGGGTAGGAGATAACTCCTTAGAGAAGAAAAGAGCAAGATATTAAATAAAGAGAAACCGTAAAAATGAAGAAATGTAAGTCTTTTTACATATTTTATACTTATTTGTTTAAATATCTATTTCCCCAACCTCTGTGACAGCTTTTTGAGATCATTAATCTTTTGTACCCCCCCCCCCAACCCCTGTCTGTGCTTTGCATATAGAGTAGGGGCTTAGCAAAGGCTGGCTAAATTAGATGGATCCTGAATCGGAGAGCCGAATGGAATTTGTATGCAGTTCAAAGTATTATTCTTCCAACTGTCCTGTGTTCAGAATCGTCTATGTGTCAAGTACTATATAGGTGCTTTTAGAGATATTATGTGAATTATTCCTTATGAAATCCTATGGAGCATAGATCCTCCTTCCTGAAGGAGGAAGCTGAAGCCAGGAGGGGTGGGCTGACCTTCTCACTACACACAGCAGACAGGTGTGAGCTGTGTGGTCAGACGCATGCAGATTCACATCCAGATGGTCATGTCTTGAAGTAGGACATGGCATGGGGTGGTTGTTTAACTTCTGTGAGCCTCGTTTTCTGACTGATTTACTCACGTAACCAGCGGTGGATCCATGGTTTGTAGGCCCTGAAGTTTTTAAAATTTGGAGGTAGGTCTTATTTAAGATAAAGCACATAAAATTATGAATCAGAATTGGTTGCATGGCTTGGAAGGGATGCATAAAGTTAAGTTGCCCTGACATGTATGTGTCACTAGATTTATGGTAAATCTGTCCTTTCGTTCTTTCTCTCTTTTTTAATGTCTGTTTATATTTATTTTTGAGAGAGAGAGAGAGAGAGCAGGGGAGGGGCAGAGAGAGAGAGAGGGAGACACAGGATCTGAAAAAGGCTCCAGGCTCTGAGCTGTCAGCACAGAGCCCGATGCGGGACTCAAACCCACGAACCACGAAATCATGACCTGATCTGAAGTTGGAGGCTTAACCGACTGAGCCACCCAGGCGCCCTGTCCTTGGTTCAACTGGTTTTTACTGTGGGCTACTACGTGGCCAGCCCCAGAGATGGAAGAGCTGCTGGGCGGCATCAGCAGAAGACAGACAGCTGCACTGCAGTGTGACAAATACTATGGCTAGGAAGCTTGCATTCCCAGGGCAGGGTGGCTGGAATAAATGACATCTAAGCTGTGACTTAGAGCATGGAAAGGTTACAACAGAGAAAAATACAGAGAGCACATTTGAGGCAGAAGAAAGAGCAAGGCTTGGAGGTAAGAAAAAATGGACTTCCTTTAGGGACTATATAGGAAGTTCAGTGTGGCCAGTTATTTAGTAAGATAGAGGAGTGGAGAGGGCTTAAGTTTCAGAATGAGGGAGGGCCAGGTGGGCTCATGTACCATTTAAAGAGCTTGGAAATGACCAGAAGAGCAACATAGAGCATTGAACAGATTTAAGCAGGGGGTGATTTCATCAGATCTGCATTGAAATAAAAGCAACAAAAACCAAAGCCCCCCGTGGGTCTGGCTGCAGACTGCAGAGGGGATCCACACTGGGCATGAGGGCCCTCCTCTTCAGGAGACAAGTGGGGGGCTTTATCACTGAGAGGGGTAGCGGAGGAGGTGGCTGGAAACAAGACCATGGCCGTGAGGACTGTGAGGAGTAGAGAGAGGGCAGAGAGGTTTATTAGTTAGAACTAACAGGGCTTGATATTGGATGTTTAGAGATGAGAGTGGTAGCATGATGACAAGGCGGGGTTGGCCTTGAAGGTCAGGTTCCTGACCTGTCCCATGACGGGCCATATTCATTAGAATCAAGACTATAAGACCAACAGGGATACCTGGGTGGCTCGTCCATTAAGCATTCGACTTTAGCTCAGGTCATGATCTCGCCATTCGTGAGTTCGAGCCCCGCGTCGGGCTCTGTGCTAACAGCTCGGAGCCTGGAGCCTGCTTTGGTTTCTGTGTCTCCCTCTCTCTCTGCCCCTCCCCTACTCATGCTCTGTCTCCTTCTCTCTCTCTCTCTCTCTTTCTCTCTCTCTCTCTCCCTCTCTCTCTCTCAAAAATAAACAAACATTAAAAAAAAAAAGACTATTAGAACAACAGATTGGGAAGAGCTCATACATTTCCTTTTAGCCAGTTGACTTTGCAGTCCCTGTGTGACACCCAGGTGGAGATGTGCAACAGACAGCTGGTTCTGAAGAGCTGGGCTGACCATGTGGGTTTCATGGGGATGAGGAGAGGGCACAGGAGAAGCAAGAGCAGAGAAAAAGCAGCATATGGGAGGACACTGAAGAGCACTAACATTTAGGGGGCAGGCAGAGGAAGGGGAGCCCCAAGGACGCATGAAGGACTGTGGCCAGAGAAGAGAGAGGAGAGGCAAGAGTGGGAAGTCCCAGCAGCTGTGAGGAGCACAGGTTATTTTTAGTGGTTTTGTTCCCTGCCATTAAGGATTCACTCCCCCCAATTCCTGCAGTCATGGTGAACGTGACCTTAGTGATCAACCCTGTGGCTATTGATGTGGCACGTCACCCAGCATGGGCGATCACAGAACACTCCCAAGCAGCAAGGATTGTTCACGTGGTGGAAATGTGACCTGAGCAGGGTCCATGAGAACCTAGCCTCCCTCCCCAAGCCTGCGTAAGGAAAACTGGGAGGATGAGAAACCGGGGCTGCTAGGGGCTCATTTTCCTGCCACAGGGAAAGGTCACCGGCAAAATGAAGCCATGAAGGGACAAGCAGAGATGAGAGATGGATGGAGAGGGGAAGTGGAGGGTCCTTGCAGCTGCAAAGCTCTGGCTCCTTTGATCCAAGAATCTGGGCCGCAAACATTTTCCTGCCTCTGGCCTTGGAACGACCTGATTATCCTTCCCAATATAAACGCCAGTAGAGCCAGTTTTGCTTCAGCGGGTTTGAGCTGGGCTGTGATATTTCTTTTTCAGCCTTTCCACATGGCAACGAGAGCATTCTGACTAGTAGAGAAGGGATGATAGTATCTCAGAAAAGGAGAATGGTGGTGGCAAATGCTTGCAGAGAAAGCAGGTGCAGGGGGCCTGGGGTGCCTGCTGGCTGCAGGAGCCCTCGGGTCCAGGAAGACACACAGCATAGAATCCGGTCCCCTGGCTGGGTGCCTGAGGACGAAAGGCAGAGGAGGTAGTGAGTGGAAAGCTCATTTTATGAGTTAATTGTGAAGGGAAAGCAAAAGGGAATGGGGGAGAGGAAATGAGTTAAGGAATTTCTTCTCTCTTTCTCGCTCTCCCTTCATCCCTTCCTTCTCTGTCTATCTGTGTCTCTTTTTCTCTCTCTCTTTCGGACGTTGTAGATGGGGACCGTTCAAATACTAGTGATGGAGAGCCAGCGAGAGGATGGGGAGAAGGCAGAGAAAGGAGACAGCTGGCTGGGCTCAGCATCAGTTCTCCAAGGACATTTTGGAATGAACACATGAGCAAGTGAATGAGTGAGGAGGAAGGCCAGGGGGCGGAGGGTCGAGAGGAGTGGAGAAGGTTTGCAGCAGTTGCTTTGGAGCTGGGGGAGACGTGTAGCGGGAAACAGAAGAATTGCCCGGTGTGGTCAGGGCACCCATCTGGGATTTGACCCAATGACTTCTAGAGGCACCTGCCTCTGGGATTGTGTCATTTTGTCCATGCTCAGCAGCCTGGCTTTAGGGAGTGAGTGTGTCCCCAGTGGACATGCCAGGCTGGGGTTTTCCCAGATCAGCCGAGGAGAAGGGCATTTTGGGAGAGGAAGACGGTAGCAGGAGGGTGGCGGAAAGTGATGGACAATGGAGCCTAGGTTGGAGGCTGATGAAAAAGGGAAAGTGAAGATGTCAAGGGACAGATGGCCTAATGTGGGCACAGAACAGGGACAGAATAACAGGTGGAGAGGGAGGGGCAGGAAGGATTGGGCTCGTGAGTGGCAGAGAGAGTCCCCAGAGTGACTGAGGGCTGCGTACCTCATTTTGGGTGGAGGCAAAGGTCATTGCAGGTGAGGCCAGAGCATGGAGAAGCCAGGGTGCTGACCTGTTTATTGGTGGATGACATCAGGGCTTTGGTAGGGTGGAAGGGGACCATCTAGGATGACAGCAAGGAGAAGGAGAACAGAAGGTCACTGTTCGGGGCAAAGAGGGAAAGGCAGTCTCAGGAAGAAGCTGAGGATGCAGATTTCAGTAACAAAGGACTGGAGGTTCCAGACAGCACCGCAGAGCACTGGAGACGGGAGTCCCATGGCAGGAAGGCCGCGGGAACACCGCCCAGCACCACCACAGTGCCTGCCCTGGCCTTCTGAACCGAAATCTGTCCCTTTGCCATGATCCCTGCTGCT
>CM053561.1:2721696-2835729 GCA_028646485.1 Cryptoprocta ferox
CACCCTCCATGTAGAGTAGAATACACATTTTGTAGTTGTGACTTAAACATTCTGTGTGTCTCGGTTATTTCAGATTACAAGAGCCTCTGAGTATATTTCTGAATAGTATTTTTCTTTAAAAAATTTTTTTATTTTTTTTATAGTTTATTGTCAAGTTGGTTTCCATATAACACCCAGTGCTCTTCCCCACAAGTGCCCTCCTCCATGACCATCACCCCCCTTCCCGTTTCCCCTTCCCCCTTCCGCCCTCAGTTTGTTTTCAGTGTTCAAGAGTCTCTCATGCTTTGTCTCCCTCCCTCTCCCTAACTCTTTTTCCTCCTTCCCCTCCCCATGGTCCTCTGTTGGGTTTCTCCTGTTAGACCTATGAGTGAGAACATATGGTATCTGTCCTTCTCCGCCTGACTTAGTTCGCTTAGCGTGACACCCTCGAGGTCCATCCACGTTGCCACGAATGGCCAGATTTCATTCTTTCTCATGGCCATGTAGTATTCCGTTGTATTTGAGAGAGACAGAGCATGAGCAGGGGAGGGGCAGAGAGAGAGGGAGACATAGAATCTGAAGCAGACTCCAGGCTCTGAGCTGTCAGTACAGAGCCTGACGTGGGGCTCGAACTCATGAACTGCGAGATCATGACCTGAGCCGAAGTCGGACACTTAACCGACTGAGCCACCACGTGGCTAATTCTAAGTCCCCAGGCTTTAGACTTGAACCAGTCATATTTGTTTTTCAACTTAGGTTCCTCTTGGCCTAATTTGGCGTTAGCATTTCACCTGTTAGCTTGATAGTAATGAAGACAGCTCTCGCTCACGTCTCCCATCTGGGTTGGTCAGGAGTAACGAGGAGCATGCATTTGTCAGACTGCAGATGACAAGGAGTGAAAAGAAGTCAGAGACTTTTTTTTTTAATGTGAAAGGGAAATTGAATTGTAACTAAATTTAAGTTTCTCTCCTGTGCAAATCCCATCTTAAACGACAAGGGATTATTCCAGATAGTTTTGGACTCGGGCCCAATATTTGACCTTATAGCAACTCTGAGAGATTAGGCTGCAGTTCGCTGGAGAATGCTGTCTGGATTTGATCTTTAAACAGAGCCAAATTAATTCCAGTCTTTTCTGCTTTTAAGAGGAATGCTGTTTGGGGATGCATGAAGGCTGTGCTAGACATCTTTGCTGATATTTGCCTTTAGCATTCTTTCTGGACGTATTTAGACTTCTCTCTAATAAGATGCTACTGTCCTTGGGAAAAGGACGGGTGCAAAAAATATTTGTCAGAGGCCAAGTAATCAAACACTGGCATTGAAAGGCTTCTGAACTGAGAGGGTGGAGAGAGAACAGACACAAATTTCTTATTTTAAAAATAATTAAGGTGCCCCTGGGTGGCTCGGTCAATTAAGCAGCCGACTCTTGGCATTGGCTCAGGTCATGATCTCATGGTTCGTGGGATTGGGCTCCACGCTGAATGTGCAGGGCCTGCTTGCGATTCTCTTTCTCTCTCTCTCTCTCTCTTTTTCTCTGCTCCTTCCCCACTTGTGCTGTCTCAAAATAAATAAACTTTTAAAAAATTGCCTAGACAAAAAAAAAAAAAAAAGATGGTTGACTGACGAGGGCCATGAAGAGCCTGTGGGCTGAAGATGGGCTGGAGCTGGGCTCCGGGCTGCACGCGGGCGGGTGCAGCATCTGTCCTGTCCCGGCTTGGTGACGGCTGTGGTCTCTGTTGCCTGGGTCCCTGATTTCATGGTAGAACTTGAGGCCTGGTGCCCTGATCAAGCTAGAGAGGCCTTCCCTTCACAAGCTCCTTTGCAGCTAGGTTGACAGTAATGATGTGCTGTCTATCGCAAAGGGTTGGGAGGAGTGTAGCCACACCCCAGAGAAAGAACGGAGCTACCCACTCACATGTCTGGGGTGTCAGGCCTCGTGGTGCTGATGCTCGACGTCAAGTCCCAAAAAGCCTCCGGGGGATAGTTTCCTGGGGCTGACAACCAGCCCACGAATTCAGAAAGAAAGGCACTAAAGGAGGGCCGCAGTCGGTAAAGTGTCTGACTTCGGCTCGGGTCATGATCTCACGGTTCGTGTGGGTTCGAGCCCTGTGTTGGGCTGTATGCTGCCAGTGCGGGGACTGCTTGGGATTCTCACTCTCTCCTCTCTCTCTGCCGCTCCCCACTTGCGCATGCTCTCCCTCTCTCAAAATAAATAAATCAACTTAAAAAACAAGAAAGAAAGACACTAAATGAGGCCAGCTTTGGCGTGGGCTTTTCGCTTGGTGGATCCCAGCAAGTTTTGATCCTGGCTAGCCTCCCATTGGCTGTTTGATGGCGTGTCGGCAGCTGACTTCTTTCTGAGCGTCAGATTCCCACCTGTAAAATGAGGGCGAGTCTTGTTATGATCGTTGAGAGGGATAGCTAATATACGTGATAATATAGAATATAATAGATGTGATAACATAAACTATGCAACACTTTGGGGAAAAGGCCTGTCAGACTGTGAAATAACGTGTCCTAGCATATAAACCCTTTTAATAACTTCTATTACATATGCTGCTACATATACGTGATGTAAATATTACATATCCTACTACATAAAATTCTCTTATGTTATATGCAGACTAACAACATATCTGGTTGTAATTATGAATTTTCACGTGCTCCTCCGGCTCTCAGCTTTTCGTCCTTCTGAGAAACTTTGCAGGAGTGTCTTATATTTTCCTATGTTCAGCTTCACATCCTAGACTTCCAAAGTTGTTTCCATAATTCCGTGTGGTGGGAGGTATATCACCATATAGTTGGTGTATGTGATATAAGATTCTAAGGAAATTTTCTAGGTAAGGAAAGGAGTTTCCTGAGTGGAGTTTTTTTTCCCCCTTAAAGTGTTGGGGATAATTATGGTTTTCAGCGTCAAGGCAGTTTCCTTCCCAAATTCTTAAATTGGTGAATGACACTTCTAAAAACTTATGCCTTATTCTAGGCTTCTTTATTAATTTGGTACTATAGGGTAAAGACAGAAGAATGGCTCATATTTAAATAGTACCTTTCTATAAAGGAGCGCGAGCTGTTTCACCCATAGTGATAAAATGTTCCTCATTTGATACAAGCGGTTAAACTTAATTTCCATCAAAACAATCTTCCCTCCCAAACTTGCAGTTCCACATGTGTTTCTGCTCTCTTTCATTAAGCAGCTCCTCTTGTATTCACAGTGTAAAACTTAAGCCACAAGTACTGGAGGGCAGGGGTTAGGGATCTGAATAAAATCGAGGTGTTACTTGCTATCCTTAAACCAAAACTCTTGTACGCTCTCTGTTTCCTAACTAGGATTTATTTTGCTAGCTATGAAATCATTTTATGGATAATTATATCCAAAGGGAAGTGCTCTTTTCCTTCTTTTTCTTTTATTGATCCATTTCACAGCCCACAAAAGTGAGACTCCTAATTTGGAACTTGATTCAAAGTCTGAAAAAACCCTGGATACATCTTTTCTCACTGATCATGTTCACATGTACATTCTTTTTTTTTTTAAAAATTAATTAATTTATTTATTTAAAGTTTTATTTTATTTTGGAGGGAGGGGCAGAGAGAGAGGGGAGCAGAGATTCTAAAGCAGGCTCCACAGTGAAAACAGCCAGCCCGATGTGGGGCTTGAACCCATACACCATGAGATCATAACCTGAGCTGAAGTTGGACGCTCAACTGACTGAGCCACCCAGGTGCCTCTTATTTTTTTATTTTTTAAATTTTTATTTATTGAGAGACAGTGAGAGAGAAAGCATGTGCACATGCGAGCAAGTGGGGGAGGAGCAGGGAAGGAGAAAGAGAGAGAGAGAGAGAAGGAGGGAGAGAGGGAGAGAGAATTCCAAGCAGCAGCGCAGAGCCCGACATAGGGCTTGATCCCATGAACCGTGAGACATGACCTGAGCTGAAACCAAGAGCTTGATGCCCAACTGACTGAGCTGCCCAGGCGCCTCCAAATACACATTCTTAAAAAAGATCCCCCTTGCGAGGTCAGCCATTAGTTTGATGGAATATCCAAATCACACAGCCACCCTACTGTTTAAATCCAAATCCTAAAATTGCCTTTAGCACGTGGATGTCTGAACCAAGGCTGTAACTCTCCTTGTGATTATCTAGCTCACGTACTTAAAGCTTCATTTTTTGGCTTGGCGTGCACGTGGAGGGCTCCACAGAACATAAATCCATGCAAAGGTTTGTGGAGCTGTGTGAGCCTAAACGGTTCATTGGCTGCTAGAGTTATTGGGTGGGAGATGGGTTGCTCCATTTGGATGGTGACCTTTATGTGCGCTTAGCTGGATCGCATATTTTTGTGTCGTAGTGTATTGAAATGCAGTGAGTCCTGTCGTGTAGGAGGGTGAAAGGCAGGAGGGACACTCAGGGCAATGAAGAGGGAGGAAGACAGTGGCAAGACTGGGAGCATGGGAACAATTCAACATCCCTTCCCTTCTGTGCGTTCCCCTCTGCGGCTCCGGGTTACCGATTCAAGTGCGGATGATAAAGCAGATCCTGTTTCAAAATCAGTTTTTCAAACAACTTTGTGAACATCTGTCTTCATTATCTTGACAATGAATTTACTTACATGTTCTTTGAGCTGGTGCAAGCCCGGTTAGTTCCTCCCGCATCGATTTTCTCTCGCGTTTGTGCTGCGGGTTCATTCTCTTGTGCTCAGAGGCATGACCTTCTGGTTGGAAACCTGACCACAAAGGTGGCAGGGTCTTCCAAGTAGATGTGACCCCCAGTAGCCTCCCAACCTTGTCGAGCAGATTATGGGGAAGATTCCCAGCTCTGCTCGGTGGGAAGCTGGAGACAGCGTGTTTCCCTTCGTGTGTCCTCTCTGAGCTGTGCGCCGTGACCCAGGGACCCAGTCCACTGTCAGCCACCAGCTTTTCAAGTACAATCTGCCTCAGAAATGAAACTGCCGTGCTTACTATGCTACAGTTTTCAAACAGTCCTTTGCTGAAGAAATGAGTCATGCTAGACTCATGGCTAGTTTCGCTTGGGAAAAACTATGATTTATGTAATTGATTCTAAAATTTTATATTCGATGACCTGGATTATGGTCATTGAATCCACTATGGGGAAATGGGGAATGCATGGTGTCAATTCCCCTGAGGTGTGCAGAAGCCACCAGTGGGGGAATCATGACCTGGGGTCTTGTGCCAGAACTCTAACCAGCCGAGTAGCATTGGCCCTGTGGTGTAAACCTCTGAGCTTGGCTCTTCTCACAGCAAAAGTAAGGGTTTGTACTGGGTCTTCCGTGATGCTGTGGATTTATAGCTAACGTGGGCAAACAATAAGCTAGAATCGTTAGCTAGAAGCTTGAAGCCAGCTGCTGTCTGTTGGCTTTCTTCTGGAATGGGCACAGCCCAAAACGCAGCAGCGATCTCCCCTTGTCAGAGAGCTAGCTCGCCACGCTGAGGCAGAAATGGGGCTGCTGGGAATGGGGGGGTGTCCCTCATGTCCAAGGATGCGGCTCAGTTTCTGGGCTTGCCAAGCACTCTTTAGAAGGTGGACGGAGAGGAGCCTAAGTGCCCTGCCCTTGCCACCCCCCACCTCGATGGCAAATTCCTCCTACCGCAGTTGAGCAGAGAGAGAACGTCAGCTGCTTGCTCCGCTGTGTGCCCAGGTCAGTTCCCCGGGGAGATTTTCACTCCGGTGACCTACGGTGGCGCACGGCAATTTTAGATCGAGCCTGCCGAACATGGAAACAAACAACCATTTGTGCCAATTCAGTTGTTTCAACGGAAAAGTAAAATAAGACAGATTTTACTGACAATCAATAATTCAGGTGCCCGGGAACAGCGAGCCTAACTGACGTTCCCGTCTTGTTCTGGGAGACATCAGGGCAGCGCGCTCTGCGGCTGTGGCTCTCGCCTGGCTTCACGTCAGAACCGCCTTCTGGGCTACGGGTCCGGGGGGGGGGGGGACTCAGCACAGTTTTTCAGGGCGCTCCAGGAGACTCTGATATCTAGCTGGGTTATAATTAATTTATGGCTGGTTACTTTCCTTAGGGCTCCTTTTGAATATTAAGTCTTGGCAAGAGGACAGAGTATGGATTCCTGTGTAAGTGGTGGCCTCTGGTGATGGCCAGCGTCCTGTCCTGTCCCTCCCAGCCTGGCTACTTACCATTCCACTCACTCGCCATTTCAGATGGCTTTTTTGTTGTTGTTCAACTGAAGGTTATAATTCAGAGCCTCTTCCTGTCGTTTCCTTTTTTTCCTTATTTTCAAAAAAGTGGTTCAAAGCCCAAGTTTTCTCCTCATGCTCGGTTTCTCTGGGGAATAACACAGGCGCTACCTCACTCTCATGCTTCTGGCCTTGTTGGTATTTTAATATGTCCTCAGATGTTCTTGTGCTGGGCGTCTGGGGAAAGTAGAAATGTCAGCAAGGGAGCCCTGGACATAAGACATCGATGGGTTGCAGAGTGACCTTGACAAATGGCATTCATTGCTCGGTCAGTGGTTTTTAGGAAAAGCCTTCAAAGTCCAGAAGTCACTTTCTATTTTAAAATCCATCCTATAGTCTTGAACGCTCACCCACCACCGAGTGGCCCCGGGAATGGGGTCTGAGCTCACTGTCTCATCTATGGAAGCCATTATCTCTTTACCAGACACATTTTGGAAACCAGCATTCTTCAGAGATTTCAACTTGAAAACAACCTTCTGTTTACAGTTCTTTCATCCAAGGCTTTTGCACAGTGCCCTGTGTCTCTCTCACATATTTTCACTTGTTTCTTCTTCAGTTACCTAAGTCTGTCTACGCTGCTATTATTTCTTTTCTGTTTTCCTCCATTTTATGCCGACTTCAAAATCTTTTGTAGCTGCGTCAGAATCTCTTTTGGCTTGTTCTAAAAGCAGATCTCTGTGTGCCTCTTTTTCTCTTTTCTTTTGCATTTTGACCTAGTTTTTGTTTTGTTGTGTTGTGTTTTGTTTTGTTTTAAGAAAACAAAACCACCATCAGATGGTGGGGCTCTCTGAGCACTGGGAAGTCAGGAAGCAGTCCTGCCCATTCTGAGTTAGTCAAGCCTGGAGATCCAGGGGGGCCATGAGCTGCGATCCCTCTGGGGGCTCCCCCATCCTCTGTCCATCTAGTGCCCCAACAGTAAATGGTATTTCAGTCAGAGCATGTGTGGGATCATAACGGCAAGGCGACCTCCTACTTTTATCACCTGTCGAAGGCTTGATGATGAAGGACATTTGTTTGGTGCTTTCACCTGGATTCAGTAGCCATCTTATATCTGTGCCACAGAAATTTGGAAATCAAGGGTGCAATGCAGTGGTATCTTTAAGAAATTGTCAAAAACGATGACAGGAAAGATTCTTAGAGAACTCAATTGTCAGTGCTTACATTAAGAAAGGTAGTGGGTTTTTTTCTCCTTCCAGAATAATTCATGTTTACAAACCAAACTGGTTTTAAATAGTTTAAGGTTTTATTACAAATTAATCCATAAAGCTTTAAGGACTCTGCATCTGGTTGATTTTTCTATTATGAAAAACGGATAGTAGGAAGCCAAAGACACACTCAACATGATAATATATCAAAAAAATAATTTTTTGGAGGTAGTAACGTCTCTATCGTGTGTGTGTGTGTGTGTGTGTGTGTGTGTGTGAGATGTGTGTGTGTGAGAGACGTAGGGGCATCTTTGGAACCTCCTCAGAGTCAAGCAGGTATGAAAAGTTCACATTCTCGGGCCAAAAATTAAGAGAAAAGGGCCAACATTCTTCCTATCTTTGCTCCAGAGTCATTTTATTGTTGCCCACCGAGGACGGTAAACTCACTTCTATCTTCAGATTTAACCCTACCAGGAATTATCTATCCCTCTCATCGATCATTGTTGTTGTCTTCGTGCGTTGTTATAAAAACTGAAATTTTGACTTGAATGAGAGTCATTTCTCTACCCCTTATCATTCACCCATTCATTCCTTGAATCGGGCCAATCTTTCCAATCACAGACAGTTTCCTTCCACATGACATAGATGCCGGACCCTCCTGTGCCTGGTGCAGAGCCGGTGGGATCAAGGTCGGGCGCAGGATGAGTTTGGCAGAAACCCAGAAGGCATTCTTGGACCGCGCATCTGACAACGGTCTGTGCCTCATCAACATTTTCCGAAGGGCATTTTTGCCTTTGAATGATATTAGTGAAAACAGTCTTTCTCCTGCTTTCTGTATGTTAAGAAAGTCTGCACCTGCATTTCTTCTGTTGCCATTCACATCAGCACATGTAAGTGCTAACAACATCAGCAACAGGGAATTTATTCAGGCTCTCTGGGGAAGCCCCTGTTTGACTCGAGATCCTTCAGGGTGCAGACTGGTTATCTAATAAAGACCCGTGATGAGATTGTCCTTCAGGTAGAATGCTTCTTACATTTTTGGGTTCTTTAAGAGCCTTTCCTGACATAATTTTTGGCAAGTTTTACGTTGTTGCTTTGGAAGCTTCTTTCTCAGAGAATATATCCCTACTGATTGTTCTCAGAGCCTATAATTTACTTCTTCATATTTCTCCCCTCTGGTTTCACAACAACATGTTTTATATCTTGTGCAGTATTTACCTATTTTTTAAAAAAATTTCCTGACATTTTGGTAGATCTTTAATGATTATGTAGCTTAATGATGCCACTCACAATCAAACTCAAACCAGGGCTCCGGGCAGGCTCAGTCTGTAGAGCATGCAACTCTTAATCTTGGCGTCAGAGGTTCAAGCCCCATGTGGGTTGTAGAGATTACTTAAAAAAAATAAAATCTTAAATCAAATTCAGAGCACAGAAGGTACAAAAGATCACAGTAGCTTGCGTTATTTGTCCATTTTTATCTTGTAGCATGTTCTCATATTACCTGCACTGTTCGTAAAGTGGATGTTCTCTCATCTTTAGATTTCATCTAATTGTGCGCTACCCCATGTAGAAGAAGGCAATGCTTCTTTAAGAAGCTGATTGAGATTTGTCACCTCACACTAAATTCCTTTTCCCTGAACTTTTGTTCACTTATCTGTTGGCTTAGGAAACTTCACATGATTATAGTATTAACTTAAACCAGTGGTGTGTTGATAAATGTTTAATAACCAGCTCTCTCCTTGAAAATTAAAAAAGCACTAATTTGCAATGTCTGCCCATTTGCATGGTGTAAATACTCCCATCATAGTTGATTTCAGGCTACCTGTGGTTTAACAACTAGCTTTAAATTTCTTTCAATGTTTATTTATTTTTGAGAGAGAGAGAGAGAGACAGACAGACAGACAGACAGACAGAGTGTGAGCAGGGGAGGGGCAGAAGGAGAGAGGGACACCCAGAATCCGAAGCAGGCTCCAGTCTCTGAGCTGTCAGCACAGAGCCCGACGCGGGTTTGAACCCACGGACCACGAGGTCATGACCTGAGCCAAAGTTGGACACTTAACCACTGAGCCACCCAGGTGCCCCTAACATCTAGCTTTAAAAATTCTTGAAAATTTATCAGTGGCCTCTCTTGCTGGGTAGCATGAGCTGCCCCTAAAACACCATAATTAACAGAAATTATGTAACTATACAGGTAGTCATGATTTATAATAATTTAGAATCATGATTTCATTTCTTCTTTTTTTTAATGTTTATTTTTGAGAGAGAGAGAGAGAGAGAGAGAAATTGAGAGAGAAGGAGAGAGAGAGCAAAAGCTGGGGAGGGGCATAAAGGGAGACAAAGGATCTGAAGTGAGTTCTGTGCTGACAGCAGCAAGCCTGATGCGGGGCTTGACTCACTAACTGCGAGATCATGACCTGAACCGAAGTCAGACGCTTAACCGATGGAACCACCCAGGCACCCCAATCATGATGTAATTTCTAAATTTTTTTAAATGTTTATTTATTTTTGAGAGAGAAGGAGTCTGAGCATGAGTGGGAGAAGAGCAGAGAGAGAGAGAGAGAGAGGGAGACACAGATTCCGAAACAGGTTCCAGGCTCTGAGCTGTCAGCACAGAGCCGTCGGGCTTGAACTCTCGAGTCATGAGATCATGACCTGAGCCAAAGTTGGATGCTTAACTGACTGAGCCACCGAGGCGCCCCTATGATTTCATTTCTGATTCACAAGATAAGCTTGTAGTGTAAGTACAGTATCGGGGGAGAACTTGACACCCGGAGAACTGGAAGGAGAGTTCTGGCACCTATTCATAGGCAGAGCAGGGATGGAGTTCTGCCTTTGAACTGAGCATCCTTGGTGCTTTTGTCACTCATGGCAACTGCTTCCCACTGTGAAGATTCCTTCACGGTCTCATATTTGAACTCTAAAGCAGGGTACTCAAGAAATGACTATTTAGCGTTCCATTGTTTTAGCAGATTATTCATTCTTGTTACTGGAGAATATCCTTCAAGGATAATAGCCCTCGGGGGTGCCTGGCAGGCTCAGTCTGTGGAGCACGTGACTCTTGATCCTGGGGTTGTGGGTTCATGCCCCACACTGAGTGTAGAGATTACTTTAAAAGATACTTAAAAAAAAAAAAAAGATTAGCCTGCTTATAAAAAAGCTTGGTGAATTTTTTCCTCTCTGATCTTTGGACATCATTTTTGTCTTCGAATCAGGTGTTTTGGGTATGATTGCTCGGTAGCATTTTATTACTCGAGGGCAGTCTTCAGGCAACCCTTAGTTAATGTTATGGAAACAGAGCCAGAGGGACTCTTCCATTCCTGTTTTCTTATAGAGGACCTAATAAATGTGTCTGAACTACTTCAAGTAACCCAGGAAACATTTGGACATTTTTGTTGCATGTGGAACAACATCTAGTTTGGCAATATTTTCATAACATGAATGCGATTGTCTCAAAAATGACTTGTAATGGGGAACAATGATGGCAGCAGAAGCCACTTACTGGAGACTTCTTGTGCACCAAGCCCAGTTGGGAGTACTTTATACACATTACTTCCTTTGCTTCTCCTTGAAGACAGACACTAATGTATTCAGTTTGCTGAAACGGTGCAGGTAAAGTATGCCCATGTTCCCACAGCAAATGAGTGACAAAGCCAGCATTCGAACCAGTATTGCCTGACTCCAAAGGACACTTATGGTTTCCATACGACAGAGCTGGTCACCCCATCTTGATAAGGGATAATAAATGACAAACACATCTTCATTAGCTTGTAGATAAGCGTCACGTAACAGCACATACGGAGTTGATAATGACGTCTCCTTGGGCCTGTCACTTCATTGACACAAAAATATTGGACTAATAAAAATTCAGTTAGAACAAAATTCAGTTATGATTGACATAGTTTATAAAACGTTCTTTTTGCAAAAGTATAGTTTCCTGTTGAATTCAGATAAATTTGAACCATTATATTTAATAAGACAGTATGGTTTCTTTCAGACACTCTGTGTAGATTAAACTCATAAAGCTGTCAAGACGCAGATCACAACTTCTTTCCAATACCAGAATGCTTAGACTCGTTTGTGTGTTTCTTTGTCCTGAACTTTTTAAGAAACTAGGGTAATGAGTCCCTTGTTTCTACTCTCTGTGAGAATGGAAGGAAGCTGCTGCCAATGACTAGTGTACTTCCAGTCCCCGGAGACATGGTGGGGAGAGTAGGAAGTGCTCTGGATCACAAGTCTGTGGGAGGAAACTCAGAATCAAAGAGGGGATTGAGTTCTTTCTTTCCTTGGGGAAGTCACTGTGCCCCCAAAGAGAAGACCACGTCCCTTGCTCTTGCATAGGGGAAATCTTTTGTGCCTGTCCGTGCAAAAGGGCTGCCGTGTCTTGTACTATACTGTAGATATTTAAAAAAATTTTTAATGTTTATTTTTGAGGGAGACAGAGAGAGAAAACACAAGTGGGGGAGGGGCAGAGAACAAGGGAGACAGAGAATCTGAAGCAGGCTCCATGCTGTCAATGCAAAGCCCGATGTGGGGCTGGAACCCACGAGCTGTGAGATCATGACCTGAGCCGAAGTCGAACATTCAACTGACCCAGCCACCCAGGCGCTCTGCTTTCTTTTTGTTTTGATATGTGCAATCCTATATTCAGTCTTCCATTCTGCGGATTATTCCATAAAGGGAAGGAAGTTTTTTGTTTGTTTGTTTTTCGTGCATGATACTGTAACTTTAGGACACTGGGATCCTTCTCGACAGTTTTTCAGTTATGTAGCTGTGGAGAGCACCCTGCACCATGGCCGTGGTAGACTCAAGACCCGTTTTTGGCCTGAAAGCCTTTAGACCTTATCTAGCAAGTCTTTGGTAGAGAGGAACGAGCTGAGGCCCTGGGAAGTCATGCTATTTGCCAAGTCCCTACAGCCAGTGGGTGGGTGGGCTGTGCCAACTACCTGGTCTTCCCACCTGGATTCTGGTCTTTTCATACAAACATGCTGACTGGGTGCATCTGGTGGTGGCCATATGCTGAGAGTTGAAATCTGGAGTTCACGCATCTTTGCTTCGGTAGACAGTTTCCTAGTACTTTTCGTTAATGGCCACGCTTCATGTTTGCCCCAAACTGCAAAAGACGGTGACCCATAACTGTGTTTACACCTGTTTGTTTCTACATCGGCATTAGGTACTGTTAGGAAATCAGAAGGGGGTTAAGGAATCCCAGAGGTTCACTCGAGAGGAGGTTGTGTTACTTCATTAGGTCTTTTGCTGTATTACGAGTCTTAATCCAAGATAGAGTAATCATTACTCCGAGAAGACAAACATTAGGTTAAGATTTAAAAGTGTAACAACTAAGCAGTCTGCAGATTGGCATCATTGCCTTGGCAATATTCGCCATCGGCTCCCCATTCCCCTGTCTCCAGCCTCTGGCGACCTCTGTTCCATTGTCTGTGTCTGTGAATTTACCTATTCTGGGCACCCGATATACATGAAGCCATACATTTGTCCTTCTGTGGTATAGTATCTTCTTTACGGACAAAATGAACAGAAGTTAGTTCCATAGCTGCCATGCCTCTTCATTCCACATTTGTGCAAGGCTCTCTGGAACCTTGGCCATTGGAGGCAGATATTATCTTAGAAGACGTGGGGGATTGGGAATCTAGCATTCTGGAAACAGATTCCTAAGCGTTAGATTTTAATGTGTGTGTGTGTGTGTGTGGTCATGTTAGGCTTCCTGAAAATATGTGAAGCCAGCACTTCTAGGTAGACTGTACTTTACATGGCCCTGTTCTCTCTAAGTCTTGGATTATAGGTCTCATTACACGGACATGATCCTCATAAAAGGCTACCTATTATTCCTGTGCCCAGACCTCTGACTGGTATTTGGGTGAGGCTCGGTACTGAGCCTCCAGCGTCCCATGTGGCCGCAGGACCCTGCTCCAGCAGTGCACACCCTGTACACTCAGGGCAAAAGGAGCACTTTTTAAAGAGCCATTATGCAGGGAGCAGTCAGATCTTCCAGAGTTAGAAGACTGGATTCTTATTGCAGCTCTCCTGTAACATGGGTAGTCAACCCTGACAGGTCACTTTGCTCCTGTGAACTGGAGGTTTCGCACCTGTACAGTGACACTGGACTTAATTATCTCTGAGGGGCGCCTGGGGGGCTCAGTCAGTTAAGCATCCGACTTCGGCTCAGGTCATGATCTCACAGTTCGTGAGTTCGAGCCCCATGTTGGGCTCTGTGCTGACAGCTCAGAGCCTGGAGCCTGCTTCAGATTCTGTGTCTCCCTCTCTCTCTGCCCCTCCCCTGCTTGCACTCTGTCTCTGTCTGTCTCAAAAATAAACATTAAAAAAAAAGAATATGAAATATATGAGACATATTTAAAAAAATTATCTCTGAAGTTACTTCAAGCACAAATGCAACAATTCTTGGATTTATTTATAAACAATGACAGCAATAACCAATAGCTAAAATTTTTTGTGAGGTTCCAGGCACTTTCAAAGTCCTTTTTAAAAGTAATTAATTATTGTATATTTTTTAGAGATTGAGCGTGAGTGGGAGACGGGGCAGAGGGAGAGAGAGGGACAATCTCAAGCAGGCTCCACACTCAGCACAGAACCCGGGGTGGGACTCAATCCCACAACCCCGGGATCAAGACCTGAGTCGAAATCCAGAGTCAAACGCTCAACCAACTGAGCCACCCAGGTGCCCCTCAAAGTTCTTTGCCTTTGCTGTTACAGCTACCTTAGGAGACAGGTCCTGGACCCAGAGGCATTGGTAACTCGCTCAAGGACGGTTTGCAAGTCAGAGAAAGGTGACTTCAACGTTGAGTGTCTGATTCCAGAGCCCAGGTCTCGACCACTAAGTTGAAAGAGCACTGAAAAGAAATGATGTCACAATAAGAAGAAAAAAGCACAAAGCATGTCTTCTACTCTCTAGCCGTCATGCTTTGTATGGAATCTTCTCCTAACCTTGATGAAAGGGTGTAATTAATCTGTAATTAAAGTAATAATAGGGTTTCTTAGGGAGGGAGTTAGGGAAGAGCGTCATTGTGCTTCTGTGGGCACAAGAGGGCGCTGTGGCAAAGCTTACCGTCTGCATCCTCTGTGCCTTACAGGACAGAGCTTCCTGCGACAAACTTCAGAAGAAACATGGCATTTCTAAGACTTCATTTATCAACTTGACTTAACCCGTCATTGCTCCTGTAAAACTCAGAATAGAAATAGCAGATAAATCAACACAATCACGCTCTGCTTTGATGATATCACCAGTCTGCTGGCCTGCCTTCAAATCTTGGGCTCTGTATTATATTACGGAGTACGTGTGCCTTCTCCAAACCCACCTTGCTATAATGCTCCAGATGGCTGTCTTCTTAGCAGTGGATAGAATTCAGCACCGTAATGAAGGATATTTTATTTAAATCCGCTTTTTCATCTTTCATTACTTATTCATATGTACGGTTAGCTATCACACCGACTTTCCATATGATTGGGAGTGAGACAGATTTAAAGAAAGTAATTGTTTAATGTTCCCCTGATCTACCTATTTTGCTTCCGATAAGAACAGGCAGCACAGAATAGCTGGGGCTGCTTTGTATAAGGCTCCCGCAGCTCGATGCCGGAGCTGGGTTTAAAAAAATAAGAATAGAGGGAGTAGCAAGGTACGCAGGAGAAGCAGCGAGCACCTGTTCTAGCCAGGAGAGAGTCCCCGTCAGATACAGAGAGGCTTTTGATTAGGCAGCCTGCTAGCAAACCCTCCGGAGTGTGCAAGGCAGGAGGAATCATTTTCAAGCCTTAAGAGAAGAAGAGGCTCTAGCACACAGACCCATGGCCCCATGGTGTCATCATGTTATCCATCAGTCAAGCTGCTTTTGGCTCCTGCTGGGCTGCTACAGAGAACGGATCTTTCCATACACTTCTATTTGTTTAGGGGGAAAAATGGTGACGTCCTTGTAAATGATTATAAACTGATGAACTGGAAACCCTGGTTAGGAAACACTCAGAACACTGTGTTTGGCTTAATACAAGGACACATTCTTTTTAGCCCACTGAGCCTTGAGTCATTTCTTGGGTGAGGGTCATCTCTAGAAAGTGAGAGGAACACTCGAAACCCCACTATGGGGAAGGGAGGGAAGAAAGCCCCTATCTGCCCCTTGGCGTGCTGGTGCTAATAACGTTAATGTTCCGTTTATTTGCAATGAGTGTGTTTTGGTACCGAGTGAACTTTAAAGCTCTCGCTTAGCTGGCTGGGAGACGGGGGGGAAAACCCTCAGAGGATACTCGTCTCTGGAGGAATAAAAAATAGCGATTTCTCCTTTTGAAAAACTCATGTATACATAGCCTGGGACTCTGGTGGGCCCAGAGGAGCCCTGGTTAGCACCTGGCCCCCCCGCACGTCACTCTCCGCTCCGCACGTCCTGCTACTCTGCTTCCGTTTCCTGCATTCCCCCCTCTTTTCTCCTACTTTTTCTCTCCTTCCTTTATTCCTCTTTTCCCTCGCTCATCTCTTTTCTCCACCTTTTATTTTTCTTTCCATCCTTCTCTTCCTTCCTTCTTCACTTCCTTCTCAGGGGTGCCGTGGTCACGTGGGGCAGCACCGAGCTCCAAGGCCAGCACTCCTGGGTGTCGCCAGTCCCTCCGCCTGGCTTAGGTCAGCCTCTCACCAAGCATCCTCACAGTGGCTGTTAGTCTAATCAGACTTTCTTTCTTTCTTTCTTTCTTTCTTTCTTTCTTTCTTTCTTTCTTTTTCTTTCTTTCTCTCTCTCTCTCTCTCTCTCTCTCTCTCTCTCTCTTTCTTTCTTTTCTCTTTGCAAGAGAGGGGAAGATAACAATGAAAAATCAAATCTGGGGCATTTAGAAAGGGCCAGCCGTTGTACATTTTTGAAGCCAGTCTTGGGAAATACCAGAATTGGAGCCAGCAACAATTAGGACAAGGGCCGAGGTATGTACTGCCTCCCCTCCTTTCCTGAACGGAAGGAGGAAGCGATACTGTTGGATTCCTGACGGGAAGTCCTTGAAGACATAGTCTAGGATGCTGAGTCCTCCCAGATATCAGTTCCGTGGAATGAATGAATGAGGGAGGGAGGGAGTGATTGACAGGGAGGCAGATGGTTGGACCTGAGAGGAGCATCTGTCTGCAAGGTATGTGGGCACCAGTGAATATCTCGTCTTCACGGACACTTTTTTTAACCCAGAAGCTGAATTGCTAGTTGTCTCCAGTGTGGAGTGAAAAAGGTCCAGATGCCCCTGACAAGAATTATGTAAACCACAGGCCTGGACATTTTCAGTGTGAAGAGTCTCTTCGTAAATATCTCGAGATGAAATGGTTTGGCCTTCTTTCCTGAGCAGGGTCTTGCCTTGTTCAGCCATCACCATTTTTCCCTGGGTAAAAGCTCTCCTGTCCTTGGTTTCTGGAGGAGAGCTGGCCTCTGACAAGCCGAACGCAAGGCTGACTTTCGCATAGGAGCAAGTTAGAAAAGCAGCCGCCTCTAGGGGGCACTACACAAACTGTAAACAGTGGGTGTAGGAGGCCCAAAGGTTCTGGGAATCTGGGTCAGGTGTGTTTCTGCGAGGGAGTGGGAAGAAAAGAAGGAATGCGGGGAAGGCACAGAAGATGAGCTTTGAGCATCTGGCTGCCATTTTGCTGTGGAAACATCCTTCCCAGGGTGGGGCTCCCAGGTGTCAAAGACATATGCTCTTTTTGCTAAAGGGGCAGGACCGTCCCTTCCTCCTCTCAGTGGCAAGAGCCAGCCTGAAATGTACGTGGGGCTCCATAGACCTCCAATGTCATGGTCAGAATAAAACATTGATACACTGCTGCAATTTGCAAGTCCTTTCTGGGGCGCCTGGGCAGCTCAGTCTGTTCAGTATCTGCCTTCAACTCAGGTCATGATCTCACAGTTCATGAGTTCGAGCCCCGCCATGGGCTCTGTGCTGACAGCTCAGAGCCTGGAGCCTGCTGCAGATTCTGTGTCTCCCTTTCTCTCTGTCCCTCACCTGCTCGAACTCTCTCTCTTTCAAAAATAAATAAACATTAAAAATTTTAAAAAAAAGAGAGAAAGTCCTTTCTTAGAGCAGCGAGGCAGAAAATTCTAATTATAGACACCGATCTTCCCCTGTATTTCCCATAATGCATCGATGATCCCCTGGGTAATAGTGCCGCCCTGTATCTAACTGGCTTGTCTCAGCGGTTGGCCACCCTGTGCTGGTCTTCTGCAACCTGCCATTCTGAGGGTCTGAGCCGTCTGCTGATGTTATCCTGAACCCATGGTTGGAACACTGCTGGACCAGGGGGTGTTGGCCAGCTATGGCTCCCTCGGTCCCCACAAAGCTCCAGCTTGCTCAGTGGGGACATGGACTCATTGCATGTTAGCAGCTGGGGAAATTGGCATCACCCAAAAGGGCTACCAAAAAAGAGGAAAAACAAGAATGATGGACACGTTTTCACTTTTGCTATCATATTAATTTATCATAAACTCTGATTTTAAAGATTGGCAATGAATGTCCCCCCCCCCGCTTGCTTAATATGCCGTTGTCCTTCTGCCATAAACCGAGATATGCCTGGTGGTCTTTATGATCAGTAAAAATTGATTTGGATTATATTTTAAAGAATAAATGTTTTTCTCAGAGTTGTGTTATTTTTATCATACCGTGGATTTAATTTTGCTCCAGTAATCCAGTTTCTGAGAATAAACTTGGATCTCAAGTTTTGTGATGCGTATCCAGGATTTTTCTTCTTATTGCTATTAGGAAGGCAGGCTGTTGGGGGTGAGGAGAGGGCTGAGCCCGCCTCCTCAAGGGGGCTTCAGAACTGACTTCGCTCATTGATGTAATTGCTTTGCAGAGTGTTGCTGATTAGTTGTCATTTTCTCCTCAGAGTCCTTTTATTTTTTAATGTTTATTTTTTGAGAGAGAACGTGCACTTGAGTGGTGGAGGGGCAGAGAAAGAGGGAGATACAGAAGTAGGCTCCAGGCTCTGAGCGGTCCATACAGAGCCCCATGTGGGGCTTGAACTCATGAAACTCGAGGTCATGACTTGAGCCAAAGTCAGACCCTTAAGGTGCCCCTCTTAGGATTTTCTTAATATTTTCTATAGCTTTATTGTAAAAACACCGTATAGAATACATGTAACATACAAAACACATGTTAACTATTTGTGTTACTGGTAAGGATTCTGGTCAACAATAGGAAGTTTTGGAAAGTCAAAACCCAGGGTTTTCACCCGCACGGGGGCTCAGAACCCCTCCACCTTGTGTTGCTCAAGGGTCAACTACAGTTGAATCTAGATGATTTGTGCCTGGTGGTCACTTACTGTTCGGGGGATTCCTCCGTGGTTAGCCAACGGTGCTTTAATTTCCCCTCTTCGCCTGATGGACTGCCCGATGGCCCACCCCAAACTGCAGCCTTTGTAGGTGTTCCTCTATCTGCCACGGGGGTCAATTCCCCAGTCTCGGGGTCTGTGGTAAGGTTTGGTTTCAGTGTGTCCCTCACATCTTTTCCATGTCCCGTGTAATCCTCACCTTTAGACTTCATTTTGCTTTCTGGTGGTTGATGGTGTCTCTCTCTTGCCCTGCTGTGCTTCACAGACTCCTGCTCCTGGGTGGTGGGGCTTGACTGCATTTCAACAGCCACGTGACTGCAGTTCATCTCCTACACTTTTTTTCTTTCTTCCCTTTATTTTTTGAAGGAATCCAGATTTTTTTTTGAAGTTTATTTATTTTTTTTTGAGAGAGAAAGAGAGAGTGTGTGGGAGGAGCAGAGAGAGGAGAGAGAGAGAGAGAGAGAATCTCAAGCAGGCTCCGCACTGTCAGCGTAGAGTCCTACTCAGGGCTTGAACTCACGAACCGTGAGATCATGACCGGAGCTGAAATCAAGAGTCAGATGTCAAACCATCTGAGCCCAGGTGCGGGACGTAGCATTCTGAGTCCAGATCGAATGTCTGTACCATACAAGTTGGATGAGACCACATGTTGTTGGCCGCCCCTTCCTCCCCCTGGTGGTCTCCTTGCTGGTGCTCTGGCTTTCTTGTTTCGTTTCTGAGTGTTTTGTCCTTGGAGTTGAATACTCCCTTGGCAACCGATGAACCTGGCGTTCCCTTGGTGATGAGTTGGTCCCCACCTGCCCACATCTGCCTAACTCTTGCACTTTCATTCTGGCCCCACCTTGGAGGCAATGAGAATTGGCCTGGCACTTTTTTTTTTCCCATTTTGGGTAACATTTGAAATAGTCTTATTTCTGGGGTCAAGCATTAGTACTTACACTAGCCCCCAGTGCCTAAATCAGCAATCTTTTGTTGTGTCAGAATGGTTTTTCTATACATTTCTCTTGTTTTGGGGGGTCCAGCTGTGTGCCTATAAGGAGTGGGCAAGACTTCAACTGTGGCTGAGTCTCCTCAACAAGGAATGTCACCAACGTGGTGCTGGCTGGTTCCTGCTGAGGGAGGACTAAACGCAGCCTGCATTCTGCTTCAGGGCTGCCTCTGCTCAACTTTGCCATCGGCTCTGTAAGCCTCCACCCTGAGGGCGGCATCCAGGTACAAGATGGGGTGCCTGAGTCCTAATTTGTCCTGCCCTGAATGCAGTTCCTCACGTGGTTCATACTCCCTCAGTTCCCAGCCTCTTCCGTATCAGTTGCCCGGACCTATTTGACTTGTGATCCCCGTGCCCTAAGCAATATGGCTGGAACGCACCCGTGCCGCTGCGGCCAGCCCCGCTCCTATGTGGTGAGATACCATCCAGGTTGATAACTAGCCTTGCTGGCTCTGAATAATCAAGTCAATGTGGCTTCCTGGACTTGAAACCTGGATCTGCACCTGCCATCAGCCTTCGCCCCACCCCTGGCCTAACCTAAGCATTCAGTCAAGAAGTACCAATTATGACATAGCCACGGAGAGTTTTGGTATTAATAGCTAGTGGGGTTGGACAAGATATCCCTCCTATGCCACCCTCTTCCTAAAAGGCAGCTGTTCAAAATATCAACTCTATGAACAAAGAACATGTGAATAATTCTTTACAAGATTTCTGTATCACACATGACCACCTTCCATCTATCCTAACAACCAGCCTAGTCTTAATGAATCTTTACTTTGTAGCTCATTTAAATGTCATCTTATTAGTGTAGCCAGATTGACCCTGAGGAGTTTCGTCTTCCCACAGATAGGGCATCTAGACACTGCACAGGCGTGGGGACCCTGGCATGTCATTGGTAATGGTGGCAGTGGTGTCTCACAGGGCCCAACCTTGATGTTCACCGGGTCTGTCTCCTCTGCCCACACCAGCTTTCTCCAGACCCACTTCTGGGTACTGAGAACTCCGTTCCTCTTCAAACCTGAATGACAGCTGCAGGCCCAGCTGGTACCTGTGGGGTAGCCCAGAGGCGCAGGTCCGTGTGGGATGGGTGCAGACAAGAGGTGGCAACAAGAAAGCAAGACAGTAGAGGCAGTGAGAAGATAGTTAGGGCTGGGAGAGGAAATGAAGTGTGTGGTGCATGCATGTGTGATGTGTGTGGTGTGCACACATGTGGTGTGCATGTGGTGTGCGTGTGCGTGCGTGTGGTGGGGATGTGTGTGGTGTGTGTGTGTGTACATGTGTCATATGCACGTGTGTGCTGTGCGTATGGTGTGTGCACGTGTGTGCGTGCACGTGTGTGGCGTACGTGTGGTGTGGGTCACCTCGGGGGCCCTCAGGGGCACCTTGGTCACGCCCTGCACACAGTGTCTACTGGATGCTCTTTGCTGTCCTCCTCTCCTCCTGCCACGCAAAAGGAGAGCCCCTGATTGTTTGAAATAGATTCAGAGCTACAGGGGAAATCCGGGCTTCCTCTGGTTTTCCTGTGGATATTGTCCCCCCCACCCCCACCTAGTGGGGCAGCTCTGCAGGTGGTGCATGGGAAGCTTCCTGCAGACCCCAGACCAGCAGCGTGAAGACAACCTGATTGATGCGATACATGCAGATGTTATCATCCGGGCAGATCAATCCTGATGTCTCAAAAATGAGAATTTCGCTTTGGTACTTGATCATCTACTCTATTGAATTATGGAGGCATTTTACTCCCTTTAACATCGGAGTTCTTTCGTTCTTTAAAAAAATGTCTCATCCCCGTAATGAAAAAAAATGTCTGTGTCATATGGGTTCTTGTTGTAAGGTTATTTCTCTCCATTTGCTTGGAAACTCTTTCTTATTACTCTCGGCTCCCTTTATTGATTTAACTGTATGAAAAGCTCCTGAAAGTCTGGCTCTGGTCTCCCGGTTCCGCGTGTCGGGCCCGGAGGACCCAGTCTCCTGACGTGTCCACAGTCTGACGCGTTGACTGAAGACAGAATGACAGAGATTCTTCATCTCGAAAGCATCTACGTAATAGGTCAGAAAACACTTTCCTAGGACTGAAGTTGTAGCTGTTTCCCAGACTTGTGCTTATTTTCCATTTCTTTACCCACTACTGTTTGAAATTCTGCTGTTGTTTTGCATACGGTTCGCCTTTGTGTCCCTCTTTCCATCTGTTCTTGAAAAAACACCCAACAGAGTTTTATTTTAAACCAATCCAGATGACAGGAGCATAATCTTGACGATGCTTTGGAAACCAGTAGAAGAAAATTCTTGTTAAATTACTCATCTACTCAACTCGTTTTCCATATATAGTCTATTGTTGGGGTTACTGCATATTCCAAGATAAGTGCACATTTCTGAGGCTGGGTCCTTGTACCCCAGATAAGCAATTATTGAAGAAATTGGTTTTGACATGTGCTTTCGGTTTTAATATTTCCTTTTACATTCTTATATAATCTCTTGTTGCATATAATTTCCCGCTACCACATAATATAGATGCATTCCAGGCCTTCCCTCAAGAGCTCCAGCTTTTTTCATGTAGAAATGGTTATGGAAGAAGATTGGTAGAGGGGCCCTGACATCCTTCACTTGTGGTTCTGGAAGGGGACTTCACACCCAGAGCCCAATCCCACAGCTACCTTCTCTGCTCCAGATCCTGACCAGATTAGGAGCAAAAGCTCATTATGTAATATCAAGTCACCAGGAAAGATTTGGGATCTGGATGTCCTTTCTCATCAGGGCCTGAAGAGAGAGAGAGCAGGAAGGATGATCAGCTATGGCTACTGATTATGATTAAAAAAATTTTTTTTAATGTTTTATTTATTTTTGAGAGAGACAGAGAGAGAGACAGCATGAGCAGGGGAGGGTCAGAGAGAGAGGGAGACACAGAATCTGAAAACAGGCTCCAGGCTCTGAGCTAGCTGTCAGCACGGAGCCTCATGTGGGGCTCGAACCCACAAACCGTGAGATCACGACCTGAGCCAAAGCTGGACACTCAGTCGACTGAGCCACCCAGGTGCCCTGATTATGATTTTTTAAAAAAAATATTTATTTTTGAGAGAGAGAGAGCGAGCAAAGCAGAGGAGGGGGGAGAGAGAGAATCCCAAGGAGGTTCCACACTGTCAGCACAGAGCCCAATGTGGGGCTCAAGCCCACAAACCGCAAGATCATGAGCCAAAATCAAGAGAGGATGTTTACTCAACTGAGCCATCCAAGTGCCTCTGATTATGATTTTTTGAAATCATTAAAAATATTGAAATATTTTAAGTTTATTTATTTATTTTGAGAGAGAGAGAGAGAGAGAGAGAACAAGAGAGAGAGCACAAGCAGGGCAGGAGTAGAGAAAGAGGGAGAGAGAGAATCCTAAGCAGGCTCCATGCTGTCAGCATAGAGCCTGACACAGGACTCAGTCTCATAAACTGTGAGATCATGACCTGAGCCGAAATCAAGATTTGGACGCTTAACCGACTGAGCTATCCGGGCACCCCGATTATGATTTTAAATTCAAGAACAGGTTAGCAATTTATAATAGGGCTACAGACTGGAAGCAAAGCTGGATTTTGCCTGATGAACCATCCAAGGGCTGGTGTCTCAGCCCCTTCCGGTGGTGTCCTTGCCCAGTGCCCCACCCTGGTCTCCGTGCAGCCCCATAGGTCAGGTCTTATCCAACAGTCTCTTAGTGGTTTGAAAACTAATGAGGGTAGAGACTCATGAAATTTATTGGAGCTCTCCTGTAAGGAACAGAATTGAAAGCATTTGGAATTATGAGGACAAGTTTTACCAAATCATGTTAGGAAACCCATTAAGGAAAATTCAAATAATAAAATTCAAGCTGTCAGGGAAAATCGGTTCAACCTCACAATCAGATCTTTCCTGCAGAGCCAGACTGGAAAAGGCAGACATCCTCTCTAAATGGGGTATGGACTCTCTGAATAGAATGTCACAGGAGGGCTCTGTGGGGAAAATGTACTCGAAATGCCCAAATTCCAATTTCTACAACTGGAAGAGGGCATCTTAAATAATCTTAAACAATGATGCTTTGAGTATCATTTTCTAGGGCCCCACCAAAGACTTAGTGAATAACTCACTTAGTAAATGACTCACTTGGTTTTCTCTCTCCCACTCCAAAACTTTTTTTTCCATAGCCCTCCAATGAAGAAAAACCACAATTCATCCCTTTAGTAACCATCTGAATTGTTAACACAGTTTTATGAATTTTTTTATTTTCTTAATTTCAATTTAATTTTTAAGTAAACTGTGCACCCAGCACGGGGTTGAACTCATGACCCTGAGCTCAAGAATCACATGTACTACTGACTGAGTCAGCCAGGTGCCCCTAAGAATATTGTTTTAAGTTATATACTAATGAAGGCCCTAAAATGGTTTCTATCAGAATCTAGGGTGCCAGCCCATTCAAAGCAACCTCTGATGTGACCACAGGAGACTGGCTCTCTCTGGCCTCGCTTTGACCTTAAATGTCTAATACTTGGGTATAACACTGATAGAGAAATCAATCTGCCCTGTCTGGTGGCAAGCCGAATTTTCATTAAGGCTGTGACACAGCCATCTAGCTATAATATTTGGAGGAGTTGGTGCAGGGTGCTCTTAGTGGTAAGGAGAAAAGTCGCAGCAGCTGTGTCTGTGGGGAAGTAAGCCATCAGCCGGATGTGGGCCTTGATGACTGAAGGCCACTTGCCGTCGAGTGTTGACCACGTTGAGACTCCCATACTGGAGCCTGACGGCACTGGCTGAATGTCCATGTACCTGGTGACAGCCAGCTGCCTACCAAGACTGCCACCAAACTGACCATGTGAGGGGTCTTGGGCAATTTCATGGTCTTGACCTTACTGTCTTCTCATTTGTAAGGAAGCAGAATAGCTGAGATGATCCATTAATTCTCTAGCTCATCTGGGTCTGTCTTCTAAACATATTCTTTTCATGTAACTAAACTGTTGTCACTCCAATCACAAAGGTGAAGCCCTCATGCTCGTTTTTTTCTCTCTTCTTTGGGAATAGTAAGTGCTGGTTGGCTTTGCTCTTCTTCTTCCTTTTGCCTTCCTCCTAAGATCTCTGATGGAGAACTTAGACAGTTCATGAGTAGCCAGTATAGTCCGGTTTTGGAAGTGGGACCACAAATAAATAGAACCGAAGGGGAAAAAGAATAGAGCAAACAACACTGGAAGGTATGTAAATGGCTGGGTCATTGGTTTCCAGCTGGCCTGAGAGCCCCTGTGGTGTGTTGCGGGGTGCCCCGAAGGACCTCTTCTCACCCCATAAATCTTTTAGCATCTTAGCTTCCTAACTATATGTAGCAATAGTTGTGACACTTAACTGTCCTAGCAGTCATGAAAAGCAACTGTACCTTTTGCAGAAATGGTATGAATGTCATTGACCCAGAGCAGCTGGTGTCTGGGGTTGAGAGCTTTGTGTCTGGACATCTGTACTGGTTTCAACTTTCCAGAATCCAGAATTACGTGCAGCAAATGGGTGTCCAGAAGGCTTATGGTTTTCAGGGGCCTAACGGGTTGTTTCTCGGGCCTAACGGGTTGTTTCTCAACCCAAACAGAGATACACAGGTAGCTGTGGTGAGTCATGACTCGGTGATTCTTTTCTGCCTGATGCTACCTCAGGAACTGGTGTGTGGACTTCTTTTATCTCTCCCACCTCCCTTTGTCCCCCCCTCCCCATTGTTAATGGTGAAGTGTGAAGCCTTGGAGGATTGGGGGGGTGTACCTGGTGCTCACAGCTCAGGGAGTCCTATCTGGATGGAGAATAGTGCCAGTGGGAGCCATGGAACAGGTATTGATTTTATACCCAGCTAAAGGGCCACTCTGGAGAGAAAGTGGACTGGGAGTTACATGATCAAAGGGAAGGTCAATAGTCATAAGGAAATCTCCCCCATGGATGAGGAACTAAAAATGAGAAGGGGAGCACTTAGTTTAGTATGATAGTGCCCTTTCTCATCAAGACATCTGTGACACTCACCTTGATGAGCACTGAGTAATGTATGGAATTGATGAATCACTATATTCTACATCTGAAACTTATATACCACTATGCTGGAGTTAAGATAAAATTCAAATCAAAAGAGATCTATAACATCTGCCATTCTTGTGGATGGCTAAAGCAGGTCTGATGGCAGAGCCCAAACTTGTACAGCCAGGAGGATTCATTGGGTGGCACCAGATGTCTTTTTCATCTACAGTATTCCAAATCTGGCTTATGGACAAGCTATATGAAGGCTCAGAGGACTAAGGGGATAAGACCATGTTCTACTTCATGAGTCATCATGAATTTAATGACTACATTTGATGTCCTCTGGGACTACAACTTACCTGCATTACTGTTTAAAGAAAAGTCAAGATACAATGATCCAAAGTGTTGTACTTGTATAACTCATTTACTGGTGGAGGGAAAATAGTAAGCATTATGAATTCTCACTGAGTCAAGGTTAAGATGCTCACGCTAGGCTGATTTTCTTCTAGTCCTACCTCCAGATCTCTGTAGCTGGGTCACTTTCCATGCATCACTTGAGTGTTCTGAGTCTCATCTTCATCCACTTGGTGTTCAATGGATGATAGGTATTAATGTTATATTAGGTATGCTGTATAAGCTCATGTGATGCAAATGTCCACTCTCCTTGGTGAAACATGTACGTTCAGATCTGTTTTCTCCCTCCATGTAACTTTGCATGGCTGAGTTTACACTCAAGCAAAAGCCGTGTTAGAGAATAGGAACGAGTAATCTGCATGGATCAGCTTATTTTGACTGAACAGATGAAAATCCAAAGTGACTTCACAGCTAACTTCAAAGATGTAAAAAAACGTGCATGGAGCATGGAGATTCAGTGGTAAGTATCTCAATTTATATTCACTGAGGGCAAGATGAACATAAATGAGCTCAAATTGCAGCAGAAAGGAATTAGGCATGAGGAAGGGAACTTCAGAAGTTGGAAGGGCTAGTCTTTTGAGATGTCTGGTGCAAAGAAACGGCACAGCCATCTTGGGCTTTTGGATGGCTCACTCTTTCATCCCATAAATATTTATTGAGCATAAACTACCAGGCGGGTGCTGGGCTTGGTGCTGCAGATACAGAGATGAACAGACAGATACACACCCTGACTGTACGGACCTTAAGTCTAGTCGGGGAGACAGACAGTGATCAAAGACACAAACATGTTACTATAAACTGGGACAAGTGCCATGAAGGAATGTATAAGAGTGTACCATGTGCACCAGGGTTTGGGGGCCAGGGGCAGATCTCTTTAAGGAAGTGAGGTTTGAGTTGGGATTTGAAGGCTATGTAGAAAGTTACAGGTGAGGGGAGGGGCTGAGCAAGCAACTTATGCAAAGACCCCAAGGTCAGAGGGAGCTGGCGGCTTCAAGGGACAGAGAGATCCGTGAGGCCAGTACGGCTGGAGCTCAGAGACAGGAAGAAAGGAGTGGGTGTCCTGGTTCAAAATGTAGGCAGGAACCAAAGCAAAGAGATTCCTGAAGTAAGTTAGGACTCTGATCTTTATGTAAAGAGGGGTCAGAAGTTGTCAGTGTTGTTTATTTTTACATGCTCTTAGTGCATCCGGGCTGCTGTAATGAAATGCCACAGACTGGGTGGCTTATAAGCAACAGAAACTTATTCTTCACAGTCTTTGAGGCTGGAAGTACGGGATCAGGGTGACAGTGTGGTCAAGTTCTGATGAGAGCCCTTTTCCTGTTTGTAGATGGCCGACTTCCTGTCAGGTCCTCGCATATCCTCAGCAAGTGCTGTCTCGACTCTTACAAGGACACTAATTCCATTCCTGAGGCTACAGCCTCATGCTCTCATCTAATCTTAATGCCCCGACCTCCCAATACCATCACATTGGGGGATAGTTTCAACATAAGCATGTGGAAGGGACACAAACATTTAGTTCCAGCAGGTGCACACAGAGCAGTGTCCATGTGGGTCAGCTTATGACTTTTCACAGCGAACGCATTGTGTGATGCAGCTCAATAAACAGAACATCATTAACACTCCAGAAGCTTCTCTGGATCCCTTCCCAGCCATTAGCATACTCCCAAAGGAATCTCCTTTTTTAACTTTTAAGACCATTGATCCGTTTTGACCATTTTTGAACTTTACATAAATGGAGTTATATAATTGTATTTTTTGTTCGGCTTCCTTCACTCAGCAACACAAGACCCCTCCATCTGCTGCTCGTGGCAATAGTGTACTGGGTGAATATAAAACTTATTTATCAGTTCTGCTGTTGTTGGACATTTGAGTAGTTTCCTGTGTTTTGCTGTTGAGAATAGTCCTACCATGAACTACTTGGTGATTCTGTTTACCCTTTCCGTTGGGTGTTTTCCTAACAGTGGAATTTCTGGGACTTAAGATACATATACATATGTCTAGCTTTAATGGATTGTGCTGAGCAGTTCTCTAATGTGGCCTTTCTGATTCGCACCCCACCAGCAGTGCGTGAGGGTTCTTCTGGACTGTCTGTAGATGGTGACATGACCAGATCTGTGCTTTTCAAAGACCACAGTGGCTACTATGAGGAGACTGGAGAGGCAGGGGTTCCTGGGAAGACCTACAGGGGGAGGGCTGTTAACAGTGGGTCAAGGGGAAGTTGGGGACAGGGTGAAGTCAGCTGGGATGGAGAGAAGTGCGCGGATTCGGGAGAGACTAGTGGGGGAAATGTTGATGCTTCCAGGGGCTGTATACCCCTTATCCACAGTTAGCTCTCCATGGTTTTCAGTTACCTGTGGTCAGCCAGAAGCAGAGGACCCTCCTCCTGATCTATCATCAGAAGGTCAGGGGGGGCGCCTGGGTGGCTCAATTGGTTAAGCATCTGACTTCGGTTCAGGTCATGATCTCACGGTTCATGGGTTTGGGCCCCACATTAGGCTCTGTGATGACAGCTCAGAACCTGGAGCCAGCTTTGGATTCTGTGTCTCCCTCTCTCTCTGCCCCACCCCTGCTCTCTCTCTCTCTCTCTCTCTCTCAAAAGTAAATAAACATGAAAAAAAAGGTCAGTAATAGCCTAATGCTATGTCACAATGTCTATGTCATTCACCTCACTTCATCCCACCATGTAGGCATTTTATCTCGTCACGTCATCACAAGAAGAGTGAGTGCAGAACAACAAGGTATTTTGAGAGTGAGACCACATTCATGAAACTTTTATTACAGTATATTGTTATAGTTGTTCTATTTTATTATTAATTATTGTTCATCTGTTACTGTGCCTAATTTATAAATAAACTTTATCATAACGTATGTATGTATAGGATTTGGGACCATCTGTGGTCTCAGACATCCACTGAGGGTCTAGGAACCCCCGTGGTTAAGGAGGCATCTCCTGCATTAGGTGAAAGAGCGAGGAGCGCACCGAGAAGGACCTGACCTTGTTGCCTTGCGTAACTGGTTAGATGGCGGTGTTTGTCTGAACAGAGGACCAGAGATGGGCGGGTGTGGGTCTTAGTTCTAGTTTTGGACATGTTGATTCAAGGTGCATTAGGGGCTTCTGAGTGGGAATCAAGGAGGCAATTAGACATGGAGGTCTGGGCTCAGGGGAGTCTAGTGGACAGGTAACGCTGTGTCCTCACAGTGGCATCAGGGAGGAAAGGTGCCTGGGATGAGAATGGTGAGAAGATCTGATTCAATTCTGTGATTTCTTAGTTTCAGAGCAGTTTTTCGAATGAGGTCTCGTTGAGATGATGAGGCAGCTGGGCCTCAGGTCACATGCTAGGTCAGTGGAGACTCAGCACCTGTCCCCATGCCGCGGCCCCTTCTCCCTGCTGCAGGCTCAGGCCACGGCAGACACAGGAGACTTGGCTCTTCTCTCAGATTCTATAAACATAATTTAGCGGGACAGAGCAAATGTTGGCTCAGGACTTATAATCGTTGCCTTTTGGGTGAATGTACTATTCTTCCCAACCCAGGCTGACTTATTTGTAGAGCTCGTAAGTCAGCGTCCCGACAGCTGGAAAAGAGACTGCCTCTAAATACTCCCGGAGCTGTGAGAAAGGACCAGATAAATAAGCACATGGTGATGGTCCCATTCTCTCAAATGGAGCAACCCCCAGAATCCCCCCATTTATTCTCGGAGAGAGGTGGACTTGCCTGGAACCGGATTTGGGTCCTACAGAGAAATTGTGTTTGATTTTCAGAGTCAGTCTGTCTCTCTTCTCACACAAACCCTTCAGACATCGCTCAAACAAACACACACATTGAATGAATAAGATATGTAGTCTATCGTGTCCTATCTCATTACAGTGTCCATGTGTTGTAATTTGTGCATTATTTGTTGTCTACACAATGAGGTGATTTTATGTTTCTGGGAGAGAAAGCCACGGTCACTGTCCCCCATCAGGTTTGCACCATGGGACTGAACAGATGGGGTGCGTTTGCACATGTCCTTGGTAGCCTTGGCCCCGTGGATTAGCCAGGAAAAATGATTCCTTCTCTAGGTGTGGATGTGGAATGGCCTAAAATGTATGGATAGCATAATATGTATTTGTCACTGAGCTTAATGATGGGCCTGCCTACTGAGATGCTCATAACACACGGGGTGCAGGGCCCGGTACCTGGTTGTTTGTATCAGATATGTGGGAGAAGAGAGAACCAGGTAAGAGGGAGAAAGAGAGCAGGAGAGAGGGAGAGACAGAGAGAGAACACAAGAGCCAACATAAGACAGTTCCCTCATGAGGCCTCTAACATAGTGCTGAGCACACGCAGCAAACTGAGCAATCAGAACTGAGCGGCAGATGTTAGAAGACAGGTGTCTGCAGGGCGACGGGGCAGAAAGAGATGCTCAAGTGCAGGATTACACATTTGGTTGTTGAGATTAAGAAGAGGAACTAAGAAATGCTCCCAAGAGAAAAGGCTGCTTACTTGGAGTCTTGAATAACCATTCATTCATTCTTTCTTTCAAGTGTTCATTAGGGTTTTGGTCACACGTACCAGACACTGTGCTAGGTTCGGGGAACTAGAACAGTGAACAGCAACAAAGAACCCCACATCCCTGCTGCACCCCTGCCCCTGTGGAGCTGTCATCCTTGTAGGTCAGTGGCCTGGTGCAGGAAACAGCGTGGGCCACCATGCAGAGCCCATAGTGAGTGTGGTGTGAGTAGATATGGGGTGGGTCAGAGGGGAGGCATGCGGGGGCTGGGGGCCAGGTCCTGAAAGAGGCGTCTGTGTGCTGAGCCAAAGAGCTGGAACTTCCTGCTGAAGGCCGTGAAGAACCAGTAGTGATTTCAGTGGGGGCCACATCCTCGGACTTAGAGCACTCGGCAGCTGTGTGCAGGGTAGAGGGGCCAACGGTGCAGGCAAGGAGCCCCCTCTGAACACAAGCGGTAGGTAGGGCAGGGGAGAGGCAAGTGTGGACACAGTCAGTGGACACGAGGCAAGGAGAATCACCAGGCTCTATGATGGATTACTGGGAGCAGGGAGGGTAAGAAAGAGGATTCCAGGATGAGTCCCACTTTCTAGCCTTCCAGTCGGTGACAGTGCCACTGACTGAGGGGGAAGATAGAGGAAGAGCGCCAGTTCCCAGGAGATGTGACGAGTTCAAGTGTGGTGACTTTGCTTGTGAATTGCAGAATTCCACAGGCTTCACCGGAAAGCACCAGAAGTAGGAGGGTCTTCTTACTACAGAGGAAGCATGAACCCAAACCAGAGGGCATCAGGTGTTTGGGGAAGCTTGCTTTCAAAGTGTTTAGTCAAAAACCTCAAATGCCTTCAGCATACGAGACGCTCACTAGTAACACCTGCGCTGTAAGGAGAGGAAACCAAGGCTCATGCTTGTTAAAAAACAGTGAGGGGCACCTGGGTGACTCAGTTGGCTAAGCGTCCAACTCTTGATTTCAGCTCAGGTCATGATCTCATGGTTCATGGCTTCGAGCCCCACATCGGGCTGTGCATTGACAGCACAGAGCCTGCTTGGGATTCTCTGTCTCCATCTCTCTCTGCTGCTCCCTGTTCCTGCTCTCTCTCTCTCTCTCTCAAAATAAATAAACATTAAAAAAAAGTGTACGGAGAGCCAGATCTTGGACCTGGGGTTAATGACTCTGGATCTAAGTCTCTTCCATTAAGATCCACCTGGTCTTTACCACGCTGTCCGAGCCCAGGGAAGGAAATTGTTGCTGATTCCAGCTCCTGGCCCTCCAGTCCTGAAATAGCTTCAGGAATGCCAAGGGTGGAGGGTTGGACCAATAAATGACAACACTAGGCGACCTCACATGTAACATCCTGAGGGTCCCTGGTGTAGGGCGGTGACAGGGGAAAGACAGCCCTGGATCTGAGTTTCTACAGATGAGGACTATGCTCCCCTCTGGGGATGCGGGAGCTGCGTCCCACACCCACTATCCCCCCGCCACCCAGCGAGCACGCTGATGTCTGGGTTGACGGGTTCTCTGGGTCAGATGTTCCTGCCCTGTGCAAATACCCGCCCTGTGTGGAGAACCTGAGTCTTTTTTGGGGGGGTTTGTGTCTGACACGTATGTTGTTGGCGTTTGATAGCATATGTTATGCTAATATTAACAACTATGGTAACAGGAAACCCGGAATGTAATTCTGGGATGTGTCTTTGTGTGATCCAGTTTTACAAAAGGGACCAGTCTGGGATGGGGGAAAGAGTGCACTTAAGACAGAAATTTGTGACTGGAGAGGGAAGTGAAGGGGAGGCTCCCCCGCTACTCGCTTTCAGAATCCTCCCTCCTCTGTGGCTCACCTGGCCCATGGCAGACCGGCTTTAGGGTTGGTATTAATAGTCTGAAGCTCTCATCTTCATCAAACAGAGAGAATTGTAGGCTCTCCCCTTGATGCCTAGTTAGCAAACCAACGGCTTGACACCGGCTGGCTGTAACAGGCATCTTTAATAAAACTTACCTCTGAGTTAAAGTAAAAACGCTGCCTCAGAGATTTTGTGCTGAATCAAATGAAAAACTGACAGGTGGGATCTTTCATGCAAAACTTCTGCTGGGGCTGAAGGAAAATGTCTGATAAGGTTGTTTGCCCACGGGGGTAGGATTAATTGGATTTTCTCTCTTGCCCCCTCACGTCTGGCCCGCTGTTATTATGACAGGACCACAGAAGTTTTAAAAGCTGAATCATAGTTTATATTTTTAACACTTTGAACTTTTGAGGCAAAACCGAGGGAGGGAGAGTACATTCCTGCAGTCTCCTGGGATAATTTTTGTTTGTTTGAAAATGGAGGCCAGGTACCCAAGCCTGAGGTAGCCTGTCCAGAGCAAGCTGGTGGGGAAGGGAAGCCTCGGCTGAAGACGGGATTTTTCTGGGCTCCCTTCTTTCAAAACCTGAACGAGTGCCTTCTCATGCTACTGCATGTGGCTGGTCTGGTATGTGGGCTGTTTCACCATTTTCTGGCTCTTTCTTGAGTAAGGCGATATAGAAATGAATGAGTCTCTGAGGACTTCTCTTTCTGACCCTGTCTGAGGCAGCGGTATGTAAGGTGGAGGAAAGAACAGGGGCAGGAACTGTAGGGAATCTTGTGTGAAATCAGAGGAAGCAAGACAGTAATGTCCAAGGACTATTCCTCCCTCAGCGCAATGAGCAATCCCCTCACGGTGATTTTTCTCATTAAACAACACTGGCAAGACTCCCTCTTTATAGTTGGCTTGTGGTAAGCCTTCAAAATCCTTGGGTGGTTTCTTTGAGCTTAAGGTTCTGTGAGGCTAGTTGTCAAGAAAAGAACTTTCATAAAGGAAAGGTGTGTCTGAGTTTTCAAGAAAAGAATACAAACACGAAGACAACCAAAATGTCCTTTTCTTTCTCTTTCTTCCTCCAGGCGCTAAATATGGCAGTCGGGTCCGTCCAAGTTTGCGTGTATTATTTCCAGACATGTGTCTTATGGAATACAAATAATATAGATTTCTCAAGTTTTTTTTTTTTTTTTTGGCAATTTATTCCCCTCAGCTAAATTTTGCAAAATGATCTAAAATACCCAGCGCTCAGCCCCAGAAGCCAATAAAACAGGATGAAGACTTTGGTCGTGATTTGGAAACAAGCAAAACAGAACAGACCTGTCTGCTTTCGAATACGATTTTATTTTAAATGCAAGTTCTTATTCGACTTTCCCCAGACTCAGACAGCTGGTTCCTTCTTGAAGCAACTCTTGAAGACAGATGGACCACCCGTTTCTTCAAAGTGTTGGCTTCTCCCGTGGCTGCCATTTTCCCCATTTTTCTTAGTGCCTCCTTTTCGTCACTTGCCAACCCAAGTTCTCCCTGGCACCAAGGAGATATCTAGGGTTCACTGTTTCGTTTCCATTTGATGATGGGAAGATGAACATAAGGTGCCAGACTCGGTTATTGCATTCATTGACAGATGGATTTGCTCCATTCATGTAAAGAGTTCTGTAGAATATCTGAGTCCCGGTGCATCTTTAGCTAGATATGTAATCCTTCTCACCAAGCTTCTCTCTCAGATGTGTCTGCGTTATGCCATTAAATCTGTAGGACCAGCTAGTTGTGATCTGGTCATTAGTCTGGTGTTTCTGTGTCGTACTATAAATACCCACTTCTGTTATTTAAAACACGGGATTATTTGTAAGTAATCACCCTAGAAACGAACATAATTGAGTTTACTCAGTATTTAAGTTAGTTATGGATAGTGAAGGAGTGGGGAAAACAAATCAGGGACTGACAACTGTTATCTGTTCCATTTTCATTTTAGGACCCTTTGTATGTAAAAGTGGGCTACTTCTTGCTCTATAGTTGGAATATTTCTATTATGAATAAGTAACTTACATATATGACAAAATACTAGACAATGGTCGAAGTGAGTGGACTATAGCCATACATATCAGCGTGAACAGATCTCATTATACATAATCTCAGTGGGACAAACAAGTTCCAGAAGAATGCATACAGCACAGTACCAACTATTTATTTAAAAACATGGAGGGGCGCCTGGGTGGCTCAGTTGGTTAAGCATCCGACTTTGGCTCAGGTCATGATCTCACAGTTCGTGGGTTCGAGCCCCGCGTTGGGTCTATGCTGACAGCTCAGAGCCTGGAGCCTGCTTCATATTCTGTATCTCCCTCTCTCTCTGCCCCTCCCCTGCTCACGCTGTCTCTCTCTTTCAAAAATAAATAAAACGTAAAGAAAACCATGGAAAACAACATTCTGTGTTTTAAGGATACATGCAAGCAAGGGAAAGGTTAAATCCATGCATGGGAATGATAAACACTTAAAAATCATCACCTCTGGGGCAGGGAGTGGGCACAATGTAATTAGTGGGTCTTTAACAGTTTCAGGTAAATTTTCCTTTATAAACTGGGTGATTGGCCCATGGTGTTGAGTTTACAGTCTTCATCCTTTGTATATTGTCACTATTGTATAACACATTTAAAGAAAAGGAGGGAAACTGTGGCAATGGACAAGGTCTGAGAGTGGACAGGGATGGGTCTAGGAGTCAAGAAGAGCACCTGCAAGGACTAGGTGTGCCAGCCCTAGGCTCCCAGGCACGTGGGAGGTGGCCATGGGTGGGGAAGGTGTGGGTACTCAGACACGTGAAGCAAGTGGCAGCAAGAGCAGATCCCCAGCGGAAAGGAGTTGAGAGATACCAAGAATTCTCTCTCTCATGGGGATGTGACGGTCCACACAGAGGCAGCCTTGCCTTGGCCCAAGGAGCCTGGAGAAGAGTGTCCTCCCTTCTCCCCCAACTCTACTGAGCTGCGTGCACCCTGACCCTGGGTGGCTCACTCCAGGGCCTTGAGATTGTTTTCTTCTTCCCCAGTCCACCTGTGTGCTGAGTTGTGGTTTGGGAAACAGGATTCCAGGCGAGATCAGCTTGCCTCAGCCCTGTAGCCTGGCATCTCCGTATGGGATCCTCTGGGAGGCTGGGCAGCCCCATATTTCTGGACATGAGACTGTCTTCACCCTGGCTCTCAGAGTCCCAGGGCCGTGTTCCTGGGGTCCTGCGTACTCTCCCTGCAGGAGGAGGAACTGTCAGCTGGCAGATTTTGTGGACTTCAGGAAGTAGAGGCCTCCAGGCTCCAGCTGGAAAGCACCTGAGTTGTCTGCAAGGGTTCAGAGTCCTGGATCTACCCGTGGTGGGCGTTTTGCCTTTCCCAGGCCCGGGGTCCTCATGTGCAAGGTGTGACGGCATGGGCGCGTGGACAGGACTAGCCATCCTTGTACGGAGTGGGGGGTACCTGCCGCCAAGACTGAGGTGGAAGCCTGGGAAACACTTGGGAATATTTGTAAATGGAGAAAAACATATCAAATTGAGGGAAAGGAAGAGACACATGTGAACCCAAAGCCAGAGAACGAGAGCATTTTGTATGTAGGGTACCATTTTCAAATCATCGTTAGTGTGGTAAAACGTCGAAAGTCACTGTTTATTAAAGGATGGTAGGCAATGTGTTGGTGCAAGAGTGATGAGTTTTCCTTTTAGGTAGAAAGGTCACCTGTCTCTGGAATCTTAAGGAGCACCCTTCCCTGCTTTACAGTTGAGGCCTGTTCAAGGCGAAGGGTCTGGCTGTGCCCACGGGGGAGGTGATGGAGCTACAGCACTGGATTTCTAGTGCTCCGCCTAGAGTTTCTCTCACCACACATGAACCTGTTTCATTCTGTGCCGTTTTTCCTCTTTCCTCCATCTTTCTTCCCATCTACTGCCCTTAGTAAGTCTGTAAAGCAGGTAGGGGCTATACTAGAAGACGTTACTGGGAGCTCCTTCTGAAAATTACTTCCCTGAAACCTTTTTAGAAGAATATATTCCATGGCATCCATAATTCAGGTTGTGTTCACAAGACTGAAATTGGCTAATTCTAAGGGGAGCTGTGGCTTGTTCCATATGTATTATTCTAGTGCTTTTGGTTTTTGAAACTGTTGTTATGAGAAATTGTTTCTCCTAGACTCCAGAATTTGCTTAGGGAGTGCTTTTCTCTTTGCTTTGCTAAAAATTTGATTTCCTCTCATGGAATTTTTAAGGAGTACCATTATGTTGTGTGGGTTGCTCTTTCTGGTACAGAGTTTTAATACAAACCGGGCGTATTTTAACTCTGCACAGGGGAGTGGTATCTGTACCTCTGATGGCTCTGATCTTGGGTGAGCTGCACGTAGCAATGGAAAGTTCTTTTTCCATGAAGTCCCTATGAAATTAGGTACTGAGTGTACACAGAATAGGGCATTGTCTATGAGCATTCATCAGGCACAAGTCAATCCCTCTTCACAAAGCAAAAGCCAGGGAGAGAAGAAGCCACATCAGTTGCGCTTTTTTATTTTTTAAACAATAACGTAGAGTATGTGGAACTCCTTAAAAATGACACTCTGTATAATGCGACTTTTACGAGGTAACTAGAAGAGTCAAATTCATAGAGACGGGAGGTGGAGTGGCAACTCCCGGGGGCTGGAGAGGGGGGACTAGGGAGTTAGTGTTTAACGGGTGCAGAATTTTGATTTGGGAAGATGAGAAGTTTGGAGACAGATGGGGGTGATGCTTGCACACAGTGGGAATGTACTTAACGTCACTGAACTGTACACTTAAAAATGGACAAAATGGTCAATTTTACGCTACGCGTTTTACAATAAAAAAAGTTTAAAAATGAGACTATATCCTCGTGATTTCAGACGAATCTCCTATCACTGATAGTTCCACCTGCGAGCACGTTCTCTCTCCATGCTGAATGTGTTTTTTATTCTTTTCCTTTGGGTGTTGTGCTCAGCATTCTTAATTTTTTTTAATAGCTAAAGCTATGTCACATTTCCTCCCGTGACAAAGAGAGGGATTAAGTGTGGTGCATTCATCTCCCACCATCTGTTTGACAGCTTCTCTGAAGCCTTCTGGAAGCTGAAGGGCGGAGACACTCACATGGCGTCTCTCAGCTGCCTTTCCTTGTCCACTGGCTCAGGGGAAACCTGTCCTTCCACGGTCTTAAAATAGAGTGTATTAATAGAAAAGTTGAGGTAGGGTCAGGGCCACAGATTTGGAGACAACTACCATTGGTTTGTGACTCATGGATCTGGAGGGCATGCCATGCCTGGGCCCCCCCAAGAAAGCTCCAGGGTCAGTCAGGACGCGGAGGGAGAATGGGGAACCGTGAACCTCTGTCTCATCAATAGAGATTTCACACGTGTAGCAGGCACCTGTTTATTGCAGGTGTCAAATTTTACCACCTTTGATTCACATCAACCTCTGTTTTAATTTTTTCAGTTTTTAAATGAAGAAAAAAATGACAAATACACTAATGTTCCATATTCTACCCTGTGGATGGTCTGTTTTTTTTTTGTTTTTAATCCCCCTCCGTGTCTTTGTCATACAGAGTTTTAAATTTTGAATTAGATGACTTTAACTTTTCCTTTATTGTTTGTTCTTCCTATTTCTTGTTTAAGAAATTCTTGCCAATGTGTGCAAATATCTTCTGTATTTTCTTCTGATTTTTAAATTTTTGCTCTATAGCTTTATTTTTTAATATAGTTTTTATTTATATGTGGGATTTATTGTTGTGTTTGGCATGAAGTAAGCACCCAGTTTTGTCTTTTTGCATATGAATACTCTATGGCATCATGATCTCCATTGATTTGTGTGCCACTTGCCTGTGCCTGCTTCTTCTTATAGGTCATTATACTATTCAATTGATCTGTTCGTCCTCTGCACTAACACCACACTGATTAACTGCTACGGCTTTATGGCTTATTGTACACTTTGATATGTGGTAGGGCATAACCCCTTCCACCCCTCGGCCCCTCTGTCTCCGCCCATATAGGGTTAATCATCCTTTGTCTTCAAAGTTGTCATTGTTATTCATGACCCTTTAGGATCAACTTGTCAGATTTTAACTGGATTGCATTGAACTTGTATATTAAGTATTTGAGAGGAGGGCCAGATGTGCATTATTGACCTTCTCATTCATGAACATTTCATGACTTCAATGATAGTGTTCATTATTTATACAGTTTTGTTGTTGCTATTAAACATATCCTATGTACAGTTCAGATTTTTTTAATTTCTATTACAAATGCTAACTAAAACCAAACCAAAACCAAACCAGGGGCGTTTGGCTGGCTCAGTCAGTAGACCGTGCGACTCTTGATTTTCAGGTCATGAGTTCGAGCCCAGTGTGGAGCCTACTTAAAAAAAATTTTTTTAATTAAAAAACAAAACAAAAAAAACCCTCTCTCGATCAGTTTTTGTTGTTTAACACTGTGTTTTATATGATCTTGTTTCCAGCAACTTTGCTGGAATTGTTTTAGTTTTTTATAGATTCTCTTTGATTTTCTATGGAGGAGTCATATCCTTTGTAGATAATAGCATTTTGTTCTCTTCTTTCTGTTCTTTATCCTTTTCATTGATTCCCTGACTTGTCTTATTTTGTATAGATTCAGTGGTAACTGATGCCCTTGTGTTTTATCTGATATTAAAAGGTAAAATTTAAGGTTAGACTATTATGGATGATGTTTGTAATTCTGATAGATACCTTATTAGATTAAGGCTGTTGGGGCCCCTGGGTGGCTCAGTCACTTAAGCATCCGACTTCAGCTCAGGTCATAATCTCCCAGTTTGTGAGTTCAACCCCCATATCAGGCTCTGTGCTGAGCCTGCTTCGGATTCTGTGTCTCCTTCTCTCTGTGCTCCTCCCTCACTCATGCTCTATGTCTCTCTCTCTCTCTCAAAAATAAATAAACGTTGAAAGAATTAAAAAAAAAGATTAAAGCTATTTTATTCAATTCCTTTATATATGTACTTCGTTTAACACATTGAAATGGTGAGTTAAAGCCATAATTAAAATTTTGCTTTATAGTACCATATAATCTACACACAGTGAAATGCACAAATCTGAAGTGTGTAGTTTGATGAGTTTTGAGAAATGCATATATCTATGTAATTTACATGCTATAAAGCGTTAACTCCCCCCATTCTCTGGGCAAATATCAGTCTCGTTACTATCACTATAGGTAAATATTGCCTATTCTAGAAACTATAGAAAATGGAATTATACTGTATACATTCTTCTCTGTCACCTTTTATTCAGCATGCGGTTGAGTTTCATCCATGGTGTTGTGGTATCAGTAGTTTATTTCATTTTTATTACTGAGTAGTATTTCATTATATAAATGCAGTATAATTTGTTTATTCCTTTTCCTGTGAATGGGCATTGGGGTTATTTCCAGTTTTTGACTAATATGACTTAAGCTTCTGTGAATATTCTTGTCATAAGTCTTTCTGTGTTTTCATTTTACTTTGGGTTAATATCTGAAAGTGTAATTACTGGATTGTTGTGTAGGCATACATTTACCTTTAGGAGAAACTTCCGAAATTGTACCATTTTATATTTCTACCAACACTGTTGTAGAATCCTAATTGTTCTATATCATTATCAACATTAAATGTTGTCTGTCCTTTTGGTTTTTGCCATTCTAGTGGCTATGTACTGATGACTAATGGTTAAGGATTTTTTTATGTGTTTATTAACCATTTACATATTTTTCTTTTTTTTTTTTAATTTTTAATGTTTATTCATTTTTGAGAGAGACAGCATGAGCAGGTGAGGAGGAAAGAGAGAGGGAGACACGAATCTTAAGCAGGCCCCAGGCTCTGAGCTATCAGTACAGAGCCAGATGTAGGGCTCAAATCCACAAATTGTGAGATCATGACCTGAGCTAAAGTCAGATGCCTAACAGACTGAGCCACCCAGGTGCCCCATCCATTCACATATTTTTCTTGTATAAAGTTCTTGTTCAAATCATTTGGCCAGTTTTTTGTTGGGTTCTCTTTTAACTATTAAGTTGTAGAGGAGCTATTAAGTATTTTGGAATCAAGTCTTTTGCCAGGTATATTTACTACAGATATTTTCTCCTACTTGGAGCACTTTCCTGTTCATTTCTTTTTTTAAAATAATATCTGTATTTTCATAATTTCTTTAGTTTATTTTGAAAACAATCTCTTCTGACATGTATCTATGTGAGTCTTAGATTAATTATCTCACAGTGCACCGATATGACCTATATTTGCCTATAAATTAAGCACTGATGAATGCTCATTAACATATCAATATTTAAGTATTCCAACATAAAAGAGCTTTTTCTAACTTTATAATTATTTTTTCCCTCCTAAGCTAATTTATTTTTGTTATTTGGGTTACACATGCATATAGAAAAAGACACGTTCTGCACACCAACCGTGAAATAAACCAGCATAGAAGTGTCTTTCTGGAGAGGATTCAATTTCCAGGGGCAAAGTGGTTCAAATGGGAGCCAATAAGCCTACTTCCTTATAAAATAAACTAGATAAACAAAACCTAGGAAATATTAAAGGTGCTAAAGATTAATTCCATAAATGTTTTTCTCTTTTCTGTCTTAAATAATTTTTTAATGTTTATTTATTTTTGAGAGAGAGACAGAGAGCGCGAGCAGGGGAGGGGCAGAGAGAGAGGGAGACACAGAATCCAAAGCAGGCTCCAGGCTCCGAGCTGTCAGCACAGAGCCCAATGTGGGGTTCGAACTCACTAAATGTGAGATCATGACCCGAGCCTAAGTCAGATGCTTAAACCACCGAGCTACCCAGGTGCCCCTCTTTTCTGTCTTTTAAATACACAAGTGTGCATGATGAGTGTGTATACATTAACACTCTTCATCTAGGTGGATGGTGAAAGGCTCTGGTATAAGGAAGCAGTGCAGGGAACAGGGGGCGTTCATCTTCCTCAAGCTGTCCACAAACTTAGGGAAGAGGAAGAACAGATGACTTACGAGCCTCAGTGGGCTCAGATGTTGATCTGGGTCTTAAAGTCATGCTTATGTCATCCTGTTCTATTTTATTTGTTCCACAGTTTTTGTAACTGGAGGAAAGTGGGGACTTCAATGAGGCTAAGAACACTTTACGCCATAAACTATGTGAATCCAAACTCTTTATCTAGTCTTCTGCCAAACACAACAACTGATTTTCCTCTATAATTATTTTTTAAGATAAGAAAGAGCAAGTCAACCAAAGAAGCAGCTGTGGCCTTGAGCCATGGAATGTTAGTGCACTTGACACATTGAGGGATGCAGGGGCTATGGCGACCAGCCTGCTTGCTGCAGCAAGGAATGGGTACAGTGTCAGTGAACCTCCCCCAGGAAGGGCCTGCAGCGCTTTACACACTGCTGGGAGACCTCTCGAAGCTGGAGTCACTCCCATAATAGGGATCTTCAATAATAAGTTGCTTTCTTGGGCAATAGCTCCCAAGTGGTTCAATTTTAGCTTTGCAGTTTTTAATTTGATTACTTTTTCTATTCCAGTCTCTCAGATCGCTTTCATCCATTCGGAGTCTATACTCAAATGTGGCAATTCTTCTTGGTAACCTGCCTGGACGGTGTGATTCGTGGGAGCACCATGCTCTTTCATGTACTTCTGCCCTTTATGAGCCCATGCACACCGAGGCACCCGCCGAAGGCATCAGACATTTTCTCCTAGTCATTTCCATAATGTCTCTTTTGATGAGTATAAGTTTCTAATTTTGATAAAGTCCATTTGATCTGTTTTCTTCCTTTATTATGTTAATGTGGTTAATTACCCTGATGATTTTCAAACATTAAGTAACATTTTTTTTTTCCTGCGTAAACCATAGTTGATTCTGAAATAGTATACTTTTTACAAATTGCTGGATGTGGTTTGCTTACTGTTTGACTACATTAATAATGAATGTTAGATTGGGGTTCTGCTGTTCTCATAAAATTATTTGAGATGTATTCCTTCCTCCTGAAAGTTTCTGAGTTTTTTTCTTCCTTAAATATTTGATAATATTTAAGAGTAAAGTCGCTTGACTTTGGAGTTCTTGAAAGAAGGCTTTAAATTACAAATTCACTTTCTTTTTTTTTAAAAGATTGTTTTTTTAAAATTTTTTTATGTTTATTTATTATTGAGACAGAGAGAAACAGAGCATGAGTAGGGGAGGGGCAGAGAGAGAGGGAGACACAGAATCCGTAGCAGGCTCCAGGCTCCAAGCTGTCAGCACAGAGCCCAGTGCGGGGCTCGAACCCACGAACCATGAGATCATGACCTGAGCCACTGACTGAGCCACCCAGGCGCCCCAAATTCACTTTCTTTAATAGATATATGTATGTATATAATTTTGGTAATTTGGACCTTTGAGGTACTTTTCTATTTCATCTAAGCTGTTGGATTTGTTGGCATAAAAAGATGTTCATAATATATCCTTATTATTCTTTTAATATCTTTGGGATCTACAGTAATGTGTCTACTCTTTTTTTTTTTTTTGATGACATACCTGGTAATTTGTGTTTGCTTTAATTTTTGCTTTATCAGTCTAGAGTATTAACAGTTTTATTGATCTTATAAAAAAACCAATTTTTTGCTTTTATTAATTTTCTCTATTCTTTCTCCATTTTATATCTCACTGATTTCCATTCCTAGCTTTATTATTTCCTTATTTCTAGTTACTTCAGGTTTTATTTGTTCTTCTTTTTTACCTTAATAAGGTTGACACATCAATGATTTTAATACTTCTTTTCTAAAACTATAAATTTCCCTCTAAGCATGGCTTCAGTCAGGCCCACACATTTATTATGTTTTCATTATCATTCAAATTTCTAATTTTCCTTGTAATTTATTCTTGCTCTGTGAATTACTTAGAAATAGATTGCTTACTTTCCAAGTGTTTATTTCCCAGATATCTTTGTGTTATTGCTTTCTAATTTAATGTTGTTGTGTTTTAAAAACATTCCTGGTATGATTTAATCTTTTCAGAATTTTTGAGACTTATTTTATGGAGCAACATATAGTTTATCTATAGTTCTATGTGTACATGAAAAGAATGTAAATTCTGCAATTATTGGGTATAGGGTTCTATAAATGCTGATTAGGTGATTCTGGTTGATAGTGTTCAAATCATTATCCTTACTGATTTAATATCTATTTGACCTATCAGTTCTTGAGAGAAGTATGTTGGAACCTGTAACAAGTATGTTGGATATGTCAGTTTCTCTTCTCAGTTCTATCAAATTATATATTTCAGTGCTTCATTATTTAAGTATTTTGATACTTCAAGTATTTCCATCCTCTATCAGAAGCATATATATTTAGGATTGTTTACATACCTACTTTATTATATTATTATGAATTATTCCTCTTTACTTATGTCAATCCTCTTTTTTCCTGAAGTCTGTCTCATAGGAATATAGTTACTTCAGCTTTTTTATGACTAGTATTAGTATCATGCATCTTTTTTCATTCATTTTAACCTATGTCTTTAAGTTTCAAGTGGGTCTCCTAGAAACATACTATAGTTTGATATTGCTTCTTTATCCAGACTGATAATTTCCCCCTTTACCTGGAATCTTTAATTCATTTATATTTAGTGTAGTTATTAATATGTTTGAGTATAAGTCTGCCGTCTTGCTATTGTTTCCTATTTTTCCCATATGTATTTTTTTCTTTTTTATCCCTTTTCTGTTGTCCTTTAGAATTGAGTATGTTTCAGTATTCCATTTGATCTTGTCCCTTGGATTATTACCATCACACTTTGTTTTATTTTCTCCACTGGTTGCTCTAGGGTTTACACTCTGCAACTTTAACAGTCTTAATTCAAACAATATTATACCACATAATATAGATTTATTTATTATTTATACCAATATATTGTACCGCTATTGCTATTGCTATTCTTTTACTTCTATCTATGTTATAAACCCAAACTAATAAGCTTTTTAAAATTAAATTTTTGTTAACTTTCCTGGGATAGACTCTATTGCTTTTAATATGTGCTGGTGTTTTACTAATTTTTTTTGTATTATTATAATTATTATTATTATTTTCATTGATCTCCACCCCCAGCATGGGGGTTCACACTCACAGCCCCAAGAAGAAGAGTCATATGCTCCACCAGTTGAGCCAGCCAGGCACCCCTGGAGTTTTGCTAATTTTTAAAGCATTTTTGCATTATATTAATTAGTGAAATTAACTGTAATTTTATATCTCCATACTATGTTTTTCCTTGGTATCTTGGTATCAAGATTATACCAGTCTCAAAACATTACTGGGAAGATGTCCATCTTTTATATTCTCTGGGCACCATCCTCCTGTGCCTAGGCTGTTGCAGTAGCCTGAGAGCTGTTCTTTACCTATTCACTCTCGTCTCATCGTATACCTCTGCCTCCAAGTCCATTTGGCACAATGTGGTGATTCTTCTAAAATACACGTCCCTTGCCTAAAAGGTGAAACAGTTCATGGCTCATTTTAGCAACTCAGTAATCATTTGTTTTCTGGAGTTCCTCTGGCACCATACATCCTGAAGTGGTGTCATGTGACCACTGGTATTGGCTGGCACTGGGTCACAGCAGCTTTCTACCTACCATATTCCCACTTCCTATGGTGTTTCAGTTTTGACAATAGTGCCTATTAACAGCTGTCATTTTTCGTGCAGTTACCTGTGTGGTGTGATCCGGGGTCTAGTTAGATGGGAAACATTTAGGGAATGGTCATGAGTATGACATTGTGGATGCAGTGACCAAAAATTCTCTGCATTTTCCCTCAGTATGGGGTCTGGGGCAGACTTTTACAAGAGGGATATAATGTTCAAATAATTGGTATCAAAATCGGCCCAGTTTAAAGCTGTGACTTCTTAGAGGCAGCTCTGCGTCTGAGGTATAGCTTTTACTGAGAGCCAGCCCTTCAGGAGAGGCACATTAGGTACCATTTCTGAAACATTCAGTAAAGAAATATGTCAAATGCACATTTCTTCCATTTTAGGTTATCTTCTTTACTGTTCTCCTTTCTTCAATCCATGGTGGGATTCCATTTGTCTTCCTGATGCCCTTGTAGAAAGTAAGCCAAAGCACTAAAATATAATCATCCCCGTTTTGTAGAGGAGGACTTCCAGGCTCACTGAGAGGTTATGTCAGTGGCCTGGGACACACATGGCCATGCAATAGAACAGGGGTGCAAAACAAGGCTTCTTAGCTGGGATCTTGGTGTCCTGGTTTCCTTATCCCCCTGAGCACCGCCTTCCTCATAGGATTGATGTGAGGGATTGAAGACCATGGTATGTAAAAACACCAACATAGTGGCCTGTCCTGGGTCGTCCAATAAATATCATGCCTGCAAGACACATCAAATAAAGTTCCCACCCTGGGGGACTAAGTACTGTTTATAATTCCATTGCACAACTCAGTAGATTTTTTGAGCACTGACGTGCGAGGTGCCAGGCCTTCTGTCAGGTCCTGTGGGTGAAACGGAGGGATTGAGCAGTGGTCTGCACCCTTCTGGCATCACCGACTGGTGCGGGACCCAGAGCCACGGTGACGCCAGGAAGGCAGTGGGATCAGGGACAGGGGGAGGTGACTGATTTTGCCGGGCAGCCTTTTGCAAGAGACTTCAGAGAGGAAGCAACACAGGAGGTAAATCTGGAAGGTCGAGTGGACTTTCCTCAGGCAGAGGATGTGGGGCAGGGCACTTGGGACGTCGGCAGGGCATTATTGCAGCCAGACCTCGGTGAACTGACCGGGGCGTGCTTCCGCCGGACTAGCAAGAGATCTCACATCAGCACTCAACCGTGCTATGGTTTCTTTGTCACTGTGTGTCTTTTCTTTGAAACAAATGGAGCTTTTTTGTCTTTTATCCTTATTTTTCTCCTCTCTGGGGTACAGTGGCAGGTTATTTTATTTTCCCCTGATAAATTGACTGGTCTGAATAGTATTTCAGTTACCATTTATGGAACAAGGGCAGTATATTTCTTTCATATATATGGCGCTAAGTTGTCCTTTCCTTTTCCGTCCTCGTTCTGCGACAACCGTCAGCCTATTTGTAACACCTAACACCTGAAAAACTTCCTTGTGATGATATGTTGCAGTCATTTATTGTATAGTCTGCTGTCTGGGACTGCTGTCAATGCTTGGAAGCAAAGCTACGTGGCTGATTGGCATCTAGTCTCCATGTCCCGGTGTAGTGGACACCCTGGTACATTGTGACACCCCATGCACATCACACCCGATCTTGGGAATGGATCAGAGCTTTATCTTTCAGTTGCTCCTTTAGGGTTACCTTAAGCCAGGGGTGTTTTATTTATTGCTTTGTTTATTCCTAAAATCAGAGACAAGTTGGTTTCAAGGGGTAAACCACCAGAGTAGAATTTTAGCAGCTTGTTCCTGGGACAAGGGGCAGAGGGGACACTCAATTAAATATATACAGTGAATATTTGTTGAATATCCGTACAAACACTTGTAGGAGGTGTGGGTGCTGCCCCCCAGGAACTTAAAATAACATACACATTAGATAAAATAGCAAGATGTCATCAAGTGAATTAAAGCAGTATGAAATATACACAGAAGCATAAGCAGAGAAAGGGTTGAAAGTATATATACTCAGTTTAGGTCAGTCATGACTTTGACCCCCAGCAAATGAAATAATGGTAATAATAAAATCATTGACAATCCAACCACATATGTCCTATGTCCTTAGGATCTTAAAATATATATATACATATGTATACATTGTATATTTATATGTATGTATATACTGATTTTAGAAAGAAAGAATTGCATTTTCCTGATTTTCCAATGTTTTCATGTTGAGGGGAAATTGTGGGCCCCCAGCTGGACAGATTGTCCAGAAGACAAGGCATAGTTGGCCAGGAAGGGCCGGGGTCTATGCTGGGCAGGGTGAAGGACATTTTGACCGAACACAGATTTTCTTTAACGCAATTGCGAGGAAGGAAAAAAGGAGAAAAACCGAGCCATTTATTCCTTCACCATGGAAAGTTTTGGAGTAAATACGAAACAAAATGTAATTTGGAACTGACATTGAAAGTCAACAAGTTGGAAATAGTTGCTGACTGTTCTATATCAATAAATAACTAGACCAGATGGGAGAACCAGGTGACAAATATCACCAGAAAATTCTCCTAATGCTGGCTAAGCAGTGGAAATTTTCCCCACCATTCAGCCACACACTGTTTGTGTCCTGTGGATTTTCAGACTAGTTTCCAAGGAGTCAGGAAAAGGATAGAATTTTACTTTATGCCTTTGGGCAGTGGGTCTCAGACGAGAGTGTGTATTAGAATCACCTGGTGGGCTTGTGAGAGAGCGATTGCTGGGCCCTCAGAGCTTCTGATTCTGTAGGTGTAGAGCCTGAGAATGTATGTCTCTAAGAAATCCCCAGGAGATGTTGATGTTGCTGGCATGGGGACCACATTGGGGAACCACTGCTTTTGGATGACGTGGCCTATGACCTACTTCCATGTTTCTTTCATTGACCTCCTTGGCTCTTATCAGCAGTGATAAAACTTTGGAAAAATCGAACCCTGTATGAGGATCTTATCTACCACTTAATCTATGCCTTTCCTTTAGTTATTCAACGTGGCTGTAAGTTTTACCTAATCAAAATGCTGCATCTGGTTTTGGACGGTCTGATTAATTTTGAGGATGGAATTACTCTTAACAGCAATAAGTATTTGTTTAGAGCTTCGCTCCCTTCCCTATCAAAGCCTGAGGTTTGATTTCCTTATACATATATTTTAATAATCATCATCATTAGTGCTGAAATTAGAGATAAAAAAATCACAATCACCCCGGTGTATTTTTAGCATCTAAGCATGAACATTTGATTATTGTTTTCTGTTGAGTTTGTCGTATGTTCCAGTAATTTCCAATACAAGAGAAAAGTACTTTTTTACCAAATAGGTTTGCCTGCAGTGGCCAAATGTAGAGACTTCCCATTCTGTGTTATTTTATACTTCCTACTCCTCTCCTGTTTCCCCAAATAGACATATTATATATAAGATGAGATTTATTGGATTTTCATAATTTATACAGGAATGTATAAGTGATTTCAGTGTCTCCAGAATAAAGATTTTGTTCTCAGAGTAAAAGCATCTGAAGCCATGTAATGAAAATAAAATGATTTTTATTTATTACAGCATTAACTTAAGATGTGTTCTTTCGCAAAGTCCAGCCTGTGTCTGGGATTTGAGTTTCTCTTGCCCCTGCTGCCTTCCGTGTCTGTTTTCATCAGGGACTATGGCTTAATCTTCTTCTTCCTTGCCCTGCAACAGGAGATGGTTATTAGCAGCTAACACCGAAGCTCCTAAAAATGCTAGCTCGCGTTTACTTTGTCCACAGGCAGGCTAGCACACATTCCCCAATCAGGGGAAAATACCACTGCCGGTCTGCTGGAAACAAGTCTTATCTCAAGCACCGGTGGGATGCAGTCCGATAACTGAGAGAGAGCTACAAATAATACATGTAATTGGTCTACATGCTTCAGTATTAGAAGAATTTTCATTTATGTCCTTCCGAAATAAAGAATATGACCAGGTAAAGAATTATGGTTTTGTGATCCATTCTTTTCCTCTGCCACCACATCCTTCTGTTCCTTTCTCAAGAACAGAATCAATGGCTTATACACAGACGCTTGCAGAGAGTCACTTCTTCAAAAATGGAAGATCCGTGCATGCCAGATGAGTTTATTTTGTTCATTTTAAAAGAGTTCTTGGAAGGAAAAATAAAAACAGAAAGGGAGGCAAACCATAAGAGACTCTTAAATACAGAGAACCAACAGGGTTGCTGGAGGGCAGGTGGGTGGGGGGATGGGCTAAATGGGGGATGGGCATTAAGGAGGGCACTTGTTTGGAGGAGCAGTGGGTGTCATAGGTAAGAGATGAATCACTAAATTCTATTCCTGAAACCATTATTACACTATATGTTAACTAACTTGGATTCAAATTGAAAAATATTAAGAACTAAAAGAGCTCTTGGATTTTATTACTGGTCTCTTGGGGTAAGAGTTGGAGGACATGTAGGTGGTGACTCCAGATAAGGAGACGATGGTTTTCTTTCTTTCTTTCTTTCTTTTTTAAATTCATTTATTTATTTTGAGAGAGGCAGAGAGAGTGCAGGCAGGGAAGGGGCGGAGAGAGAGGGAGAATCTCAAGCAGGCTCTGTGCTGACAGAGCCTGACAGCCTGACGCCAGGCTCGAACCCAAGAAACTGTGAGATCAGGACCTGAGCTGAAATCAAGAGTCAGACGCTCAACTGACTGAGCCACCCAGGTGCCCTGGACATGGTAGTTTTCTGTGCCTACAGTAATTCCTGACTATATCCAGAGCCATTCTCTTTTCATTTATCCAAGAATGTAAGCAGAAGGATTTTAAATATAGGTACATCTTCTTAGATGCAGGCAACACGGTGGACTCCGGCTCATTAAGAAAGATTGCTTAGGCGATGTTAGTTTGCTGTAAAATTTCTATGAGGTCCAGAGAACCAAACTTGGATGCTTTACACTCAGAAGTGATATAGCCAGGAGAAATGTCCAACCTCACCATGCCAACTGGGACAGTGGGAGGTGCTGTTTCCCTCCACTGCTTGAACCTCGCAGAGCCAGGCATTGGACAGAGAGTATTATGCCCAAGCAGCTGCAGAAATGCTAGAAACCTCTGACAATGCTTCTGTAAGAGCCCCCCACTGCCTCCTCAGGATATCCATCATGGCTTCCTGATCTCGCAGGGGTGGAACAGCAGGCCAGGTCAACCACAGGCAGAACCTTCATGGCAAGGGGATATGGGGGTTGTAGTCTTTTACTTTAAGTCTCTACTGTAGAGGAAAATGTGTTTGGTGGGACCCGAGTGGTTTGGAATGAACCAACTGGCAGCAAATGCCACAACTGTTCTCAAATTTTATTACTTACGATGGTGTATATTAGGTCGTGCTGTGAACCCATCCCCCTTGCAAATGGCTGGCCTGTCTTCACACTGGCTATCAGATGAAAACTAATTTCCGAATTTACATATAGTATGTGAAGATAATTAGTACACAGAAAACCCCAGGCACATGTTACTATTCTTTAGAACTGAAAGTTGTGTATACCTAATTTGGAAAAACTCCCATTTCACTGAATTTGCATGCCTATAAATAATTTCCTTAAAACTTGCTCAAAGACGGAAGCTCACAGATGCATGACAAGTGCAGACATTGTAGCCAGTTGGATCCAGATTCATATCACAGTGTTGCTACTTACTTAGCTACCTGATTTGGGGCAAGTTACTAAGCCTTACTGCTTTTCACTGGCAAGAACACTGGTGCTGGTGTTAGAAGCCTGTAGCCCGTTGACTCCGTGTAACTTAAATGGACTCAGGTTTGTCTAGGACACTCCAGACACTGATGAATAGTAGTTTTTTGTTCTGACCATGGTGCAATGATGCCATCATCTGATCCTTTTGTTCTGTCCACCTGGGTATTTATTTTCCAAAATGTATCATGTATTTAATCACACAGTATATTGCTTTAATATTGTTCTCAGGTTATCCCATGTTTATTTTGCCCCCCCAGTTAGTGACTGGAGTAGAGAGGGTGTGGCTTTTTGTTATTTATCCCTATATCTTCTATCTGAATTCTACTTCCTCCCTAAGTAACTGAAAGAAGTGTGATTGACTAGATCTGGGCCGCCATGAATGGCTGCACAGGCTGCACACTGAATAGTCATTACCCTCATCATGTATATTTTAATAATTAATCACATTACACTTATTATGTGTAGTAGGTCCTGATAAAGTCAAGATATGAAAACTTTTCAACAAAATGAAGTGCAGTGTCTTGAAGAAGGGCATGCCCTTCTCTTTTGCACAAATGGAAGATGTAGGCACCACATAGGCTGGCAGTGGCCCTGGATAAGTTGATGAAATTGACGAATGACAGGGTGTTTTGGAAGCAGTCGACCTCTTCATGCAGTGATTATTTTCTTAGTGCGTCATATGTACTGGGCACTGTTTGCAGCAGTTAGAGACACCATGGTGACATCATAGAGTTATACTAGTTTCCTAGAGTTGCCTTACCAAATCAGCACAAGGAGAAATGTGTCCTCTCACAGTTGTGGAGGCTGGAAGTCTGAAATCAAAGGGTCAGGACGGCCGTGCTCCCTCTGAAGCCTCGAGGTGGAACATTTCCCTGCCTCATCCTAGTTCCCTGTGGTTGCAGGCAATCCTTGGCATTCTTTGCCTTGTGGACATCACTTTAGTCTCTGTCCCTGTTTCCACATGGTCTTCATCCCTGTGCATCTGTGTGTCTTTGTGTGTCCTTTCCTCTTCTTATCAGCACGCTGATCATTGGATTTAGGGCCCACCCTGATCTAGTAAGGCCTCATAGTAACTTAACTAATTACATGTGCAAAGACCTTGTTTCCAAATGAGATCATCCTCACAGATCCCGGGGTTAGGACTTCAGCATTTCTTTTTGAGGGACACAATTCAACCAGGTTACAGTCATGGAGCCGATGTGATTATACCTTGAGCTGGAGGAAGGCAGACAAATAATGTGAGCGAGATTAAGTGCTAAGAAGAAAAACCAGCCTCAGGGCACAGGAGGGGTGCGTGCATGTGTGTGCGTGTATTTCTATTTTAGATTGCTGGGTTAGGGAAGGCCTTACTGATAAGGTGACAGCTGAGCAGAGACCTGAATTAAAGGAGGAGGCCAGCAGTCTGGATTCTGGGGAGGGATTTTCCAGGCAGAGGAAACAGCCAGTGCCTTGAGGTCTGAGCTTGCCGAGCGTCTGACGAGCTGCCGGGAGGCCTGTGTGGGAGAAACTTGAGGGGAGGGCAGTAGGAGCTGAAGACAGGGAGGAAAGTGGGGACAGGTCATATAGGATGGTGTAGAATAAGATGTTACAACCTTTCTGATTAAGATGGGAAGCCATCTCAGGGTTTTCAGCAGAAGAGGACGTGATCCGATTCATGTTAAAAATTTTTTTAATGTTTATTTATTTTTGAGAGAGAGAGACAGAGTGCAAGAGGGGCAGAGAGAGAGGGAGACATAGAATCCAAAGCAGGCTGCAGGCTCTGAGCTGTGAGCACAGAGCCCAACGCAGGGCTTGAACTCACAGACCATGAGATCATGACCTGAGCCGAAGTCGGAGGCTTAACCGACTGAGCCACCCAGGCGCCCCACCGAATTATGTTTTAAAGGATACCTCTGTTGCCATAGTGAATAGACTCTAGCGAGTCAGGCTGGACACAGAAGAGGCTCTCCTCACACGTAGTGCGGACAAGAGGTACTGGGCATGGAGGCTGTGTGGGAGTGAGAACTCTGGCCCTGCAAGGATCACATGCCCAGGCTAACCAATCCAGAAGCCCAGCCCTCTCTTCTCCTCGATCCTTCGTTCTTCCCTGATCCTTTATCACCTGTGGCGTCTTGGGGTAGGTATTGGATTGGAGGCTTTTCTCATCCTGTGGGTACAAATTTGGGGGCTCCAAAATCATTTTAGGAATTAACAGTCACAAGCTGTTGCAGGCCAGACTTTCTGTAATGTTACATTTTCCTCAAAAAACTCATTGGAACTCTTTCTCCTGTTTCTTTTCCTGTCCCTTCCTTCTTGAACAACTTAGACTTTAGGTGAGCCGGGTAGGTGGGCATCCATGATGCGGAAGCTGCAGTGTCTCTTCTGCGGCATCTCTCCTAAGGAGCTCAGTTTCTTACTGTCGAGGATGGGAATTACAGTCAAGGAAAAAGAGAAAACTGGAAGGGACCTTGTAGTATCAGACTAAAATGAGAGGTACCACTGTGAACTCAAAGTTTTCAATATGTATAAATAGATATAGAAATACCAAGGTAAAAGTGTGTGTGTGTACATATGCATTCATCCATGTATCTTCCAGCTCTGCCACTGTGAGAGCCTGGGAGCAGTGACACCCCAACAGCGGTAAACACATCCAGAGTCCAGTTCTTGGCTTCTAAATACTACTTTATACTGAAAGGAACCAGGGCTCTTGGGAGCCACTGTTGGATACAAGCAAAAACAGTACAAGATGGGGCTAGAACAAGTTGGGCCTGGAAAGCATGGATGTGTTCACAGAATGGTGGGACAAAAGGACCCAGAATTCACCTTGCATGCTCCTCCCCCCCACCCCCTTTGGCCAAACTGCGCATAATTTGAGTATCAAAATAAATGAAGATGATACCAGGGGATTATAACCCAAGAATAAAATAGAAAATAGCGAGTCCACATATATACGAATAAATACCCTGAAAAGTTTTTGAGGAATGAGATATTTACATAGTTTCAATTACATTCCCTCGGAATACTTATTAAATACAAAGATCAGGGGTGCCTGGGTGGCTCAGTCTGTTGAGTATCTGCCTTCAACTCAGGTCATGATCTCACGGTTCATGTTCAAGCCCCGCGTCGCGCTCTGTGTTGAGAGCTCAGAGCCTGGAGCCTGCTTTGGATTCTGTGTGTCCTTCTCTCTCTGCCCTCCCCTGCTTGTGCTCTCTCTCTCTCTCTCAAAAATAAATAAACATTAAAAAAATACAAAGATGGAAAGAGTAGCTTTACAGTAGAAAAATCTGGCAGACCCCGTGTTGATCAAGTGATCACCGTTAATACCACCAGTAACTCCCAAATCAAAATCCTCCGCCACCTTATAGGAGGCAATGAGAACACAGCATCACATCTGTGATATTCCCACCAAAAATGCAAAGCTGAATCTACGCATGAGGAAACACCAGACAAACTCAAACACAGTGACGTTCTGCAGAATAACTGGCCTGTAGTCCTCAGAAGTGCCAAGGTCATGAAAGTCCAGGGGAGACCGAGGACCCATTTCATACAGAAGGAGGCTGGAGAGAGGTCAGAACTCTGTGCAGTGTGTGGTTTTTGAGGGGGGTGGGGCAAGCTTCTGTCACAAGACATTATTGGGACACTTGGCAAAATTTTGTTGAAGCCTGAGATTAGATGATAGTAATCTATCAGAATTAATTTCCTAATTTGGGAAGTTGTCTTGTGGTTATGTAGGTTTTGTCCTTGTTTGGGGGAAAATACCACTAAAGGAGTCAGGAATCTAGGGGCATCTGGCTAAAAACTCTCAGATGGTTCAGTAAAAAAAAAAAATAATAAAAATAAAATTCATACTATATTTGCAACTTTCCTAAAACTTGTGTTTGTTTAAAATAAATTTTTTGAGGGCATGAATTTTGATCCATGCATCAGTAAAGGAGATGCAGGTATGATGCTCAATGATTCGGTCTGTTCTCGAGGTTAGCAGCCTCACCACTATTTGATTCTCTCACGTGTCTGTGAGTTTGGAAATCTCCAGGGTCCTGGTGCTGCCTCTACCTGGGAGGTGGCGTGAGTTCAGGAGGAATGCAGGCCCTTCCTAGCGACAGTGCCGCGGTACGTGAAAACAAGGACTTAAAACAAAGCGAAACAAAACAAGCACTGATTCTGGTCTGCAGATAAGCCATAGCTGAGCGGCTCCGATAGAGACGTACTTCCTCAAGCTTTCCGACGGATGAAGCAGGTTCTCTAAAGCTCGTCAGGTTAGACGTTGCCCTGACATGATTTGGCAGATATCGTGGTCGTGTTTATTAACTATATTTGGCCCCTTAAAGGCAAAGCATGAGCTGCGTATGTATTAGGGAAGAAAGCATGAAGCAGAAATAGAGAAAGAAATGGTGGGCCTCTGTTTTATTTCCTTCCAGTCAGTGAACAACTGTATTTAAGCATTTTGTCTGGATGTGGTTTTTTTTAAGCCCGAAGAATCTTGTCTCCTACATCCGTGCTTTGTCACCTCCCCTAGGGCAGTATCTGTAATCCCATTTTTTCCAGCAAGCTTGCCCCTTATGGCTGGTGGGGCACCACTGTTACCTCTGGCTGAGGCTGTCTTTTATGGCTAACATTTAGTAATGCTTTACTTTGAGATAGAGAAGAAATCAGCCTTTTCAGCCATGAGAGCCTTCGATTTATGGGACTCCTGATCATCTTGTCTTGGAAACTTCGGGCAGAGGGCTTTTTCTAGAAGAGCTGCCTTTCCTTCCTTTTTCCTCTGCTTGGAGCAGGGCGGGGCTGGGACTAGTGTGAGGCATGGAGCCCCTAGCACATAGAATGAAGGGGGCATCACTCCCAGGGTTGTGCAGGTGCAGGGTCAGCGCCTGAGGGTCGTCACCTTCTTAAATGTGTTGTAGGCGCCTGTAGTCATGGGAGCGTATCTTCCTTTTGTGTGTCAAGAAGGAACCAGCAGATGCCAGTGCTCTGAATTTTTCCATTATGTTCCCCAGTATCGCTTCTCTTGGCATGTAGCATTTCCAAGGGAAGGTAGATGATGGTTTCATCACGTTGTTGCCGCTCCTCAAGATACAAGATTTCCAGCCACGTACCAAAGCGCCATCTTTTCTACTCCACCAATTTCCCATTTGGGCCCTGTTTCTTGTCACATTTTACTTCCGGGGAACAAATTCTGTATCAGAAAGTTCAAACAGCTGTAAGTGACAATAGCCTCCACATGGTGGCTTAGATAAAATTGGAGGATTTGCTTTTCTCTGGCAACAAGAAGCCTGGAGGCAGGTAGCCCAGAGCCAGCAGGGAGATATCCTGAGAGCCTGGACCCTTCTGCGTTTCTACTCAGCCATCCTTAGCATTGCTTGTCTCCTAGTATTCACAATATGGCTGCCTCTCTTCTAGCATCACATCTATGTTCCAGGCAGAGACAAGACCACGAGCAAGAGGTACATAACTGATAAGTCCACTTCTCTAGTAAAGAGCTTTCTCACAAGCTCAATCAGCGGCTCATGCTTATGTCCCATTCATCACTACTGTGTCCTTTAGTCATCCAGTGTGCAAGAGAACCTGAAATCTAGCTGTTGTGTTTTTTTGTTTGTTTGTTTTGAGTGTATTTAATTTTAGCTAAGGATGTTGCTATCCCCAGTAAGAGCTAGGTTATGTTGGGAGAATAGCTATTGGGTAGGAAACTGGTGGTCTTGTCCCAGCTCTGCTTGGCTTCACACATATCACAGCACATGACAAGGAAAATGGCTGTCAGGTGGCCTTCGGCTGCTGCCAACGTGCATCGCCCCCTTGTCATCCCCATCACAGAAAGGAACCTCTTTTCTTTCAGTTCCTGAACGTCAGTCTCAGGAGGACTCTGGTCATCTTGGGTGGCACATCCATCCCTGGGATGACAGGGGGCAGAAGCCATTCTTGTCATCTCCACCTTCCCACCCGGGGGAGGGGTGGCTTCCTGAGGATAGGACAATGGATAAAAGCAGGTTGCTGCTACAGGCATGCTACATTTCTGTCCCAGATTTTAAAAGAAGTGATCAGTATATATGGGCAAAGACAAAAAGAGAGTCCAAGGGAAGAGAAAAACAACATTCATGGCAGATGTGTGAGAATTGTGTATATGGTTCCAGTGGTGGTCGGAAGCCTGGTTTTGTAAAATCTTCTCTCTAAAGAGGGAATGTTGTTATGTTGACAAAATACCCACCTCAAGCTGTCCCTTCTATCCTGCTTGTTTTTGACCTTATGTTAATTAGCGTTAGGTTCAGCTATGACAGAAAATCCAAAATAATCCTAAATTATAGTTGCTTGCATTTGACATGACTTGTTGGTGTTCTCACATTCAAGCACAGATAGGCAGTCCAGGGCTGTCATGGTACCTCATGGTCTCAGGGATCCAAGCTGCTGCTATGTTGCTTCTTCACATGTGGCTTCAACCTCGTGGCTTGTAGAAATGTGGTGGTTGAAGCAGAAGGTTGGAGACACAGCGTACAGTGCCCAGGCATTCTGTCCCCTGGGGAAGGTTCCCAGCAGCTGCCCAATGACACTTCCAGTTATGGTCGTTAATGCATGTCTTAGTCCCACGGCCACGTCTAGCTGCAAGGGAGGCCCAGCTCAAGGCCCTCTTCTGTGGATGGAGAGGAGAATGGAAGCCACGGGGCACTTAGCAGTCTCTGTCCAGGCACAGTCCTCTTCCGAGCCACTCTATCTGAAGGTCACTGCAGGGATTTCCAGGTGATGAATCTGTGCTTGCCCCTCTCAGCAGCCCACGGGCACTTCCTTCAAGGGGTGGACTGTGCCTCTGAAGGCAGCCTGAGGGAGCTTCAACAGCAGCTTTTGTGAGGTTATAAAGAATAGCCCTTGTCCACAGCACGATTTTGAATCTCTGGAATGATAGGAAGTTACACTAATTTTTAGCTGAGGTAGAAAAGAGTAGTAGATAGTTTTCGAATGGAAGTTACCTAACTGGATTCTCCAAGGGGGCATTGTAGCATCAACAGGTTACCATTTCTTAGAAGGATGCTGAGTTGGGGTGCCTGGATGGCTCAGCCGGTTAAGCTTGATCTCTGCTCAGGTCATGATCTGATGGTTCATGGGTTCGAGCCCCATGATGGGCTCTGTGCTGACAGCTCAGAGCATTCTTGGGATATTCATTCTCTCTCTCTCTCTCTCAAAAATAAATAAATAAACGTTAAAAAAAAGAAGGATGCTGAGCTCTTAGACCTCAAATCACCGCCAATTCTCCTGAATAGTATTTGCATAGCACAGCACACCTCCTGTGACTTACAGAAGGTCATTGCATCTAAACTGAGGCCTCTCATATGATGCTACAGTTTTCTTTCCTTTGGCTATCCACAATCTTTACCCCTGTTGAGAAAAGTTACCAGAGCTTTGTTTCATCCATTGCTCTTGTTAATGACGCAAACACGTTGGCCATTGAATTTCTTCTCCTTGAGAAGATGAATTCACCTTGGCTGTAAAAAAATATAGCGTTCGCTTTCCACACACAGACAGCAATTTGACCTCTTCTTGATGACTTAGGCTGAATATTATGTATACTAATTATACTAATTAAATAATATTCTTCAATTGTATATATAATGACACTTTAATTCCGAGGCTGTGTTCATACTCCACCCAGAGATCAGGAAGGTCAAGGGGATTATCTTCATTTTATGATTCAAAGAGGCTAAAGTATTTGTGCTCATACTTGTAGCAAAATTAGACTTCGAACTGGAACATGTGACCCCAAGTTCATGACTGTGTGCGCAGCGATAGCCTCAGGATCTGTGGAGTGGCGCATGGCCCGGGACTCCTTCGTTAAATGGCCGTGGGGACCGCTGTGTTTTGAGTCTTGTGTTCTCTTCCTCATTTTCCTTTTTCTCCCCTCTCTCCCCCATCTGGGCCACGGGCTATATCTGTGCTAGCAACGTTCTTGTCTATTTCAGCTCTTTGCTATTTTAATCTGTTTGTTTTCATCTGTTAGGACCTTAGCAGTGAGAGGAGCAAGATGGTTTATGTCTTTATGTGTGGCAGGAGAGGAGAGACTGGGCTGAGTGGGGGGCTGCCAGTAGCATTCACGGGATCTCTGACCCCCCTTGTTGGGTCCTAAGTGACTGTTCAGATTCAGTTCCTCGTTCCGGGTTGTGTTCCAGGTTCTGGAAGCTTGCTGATGGCTGCATCCCAATCAAGTGAGACCATAGCCGTCACCTGCCTCCGCGCACGCATGTCTGTGTTCTATGTGTGTTCTTAAGTGACTGATCCAGAGCTAGTATTATCTTGCAATACAACATTTGCAAAATCCGAAGATACTTTTCCAGCTTGTGTTTCACCTACAATTATCCTGTGGGAACCTCCGTTCGGAGAAATCTCTCTTTTTTGCTCTCAGGGTTTCTTGATATGTATTTTTAAATGCGCTTTGCATACTTACAAGGTCTGTGAGACCCTAGGTCAGCAGGAAGGAAGAGATGTTTGGGGAGGGAAGGAAAGAGAGGAACAGCAAGAAGGAAACAAATGCCAAGTTCCATACCCAGGAGGCAGCGTGCACCAGCTCCCGCCTCCGCCTCCGCCTCCAAAGCCTCAATAGCAGCTGCCCCATTGTGACCTAATTCTGGTTATAGCTTTCCTTTCTTATTGACATGTTTTCTACATTCCATTCTCTGGGCAGAGTTTTTTTTTTCCTGGTATAACCTTCCAGGAAGCCCCTCAATTTTAAAGAATTTGCGATCTTCCAGTCCTAGTGCCTACTTTGTCTGACATCTAGTTTCCTTTAGATTTTAACCGTTTGTGTTACACTAAAAGTCTTCGTTGATGGATACATCTTGATGGTGTTTAAGAAGCAGGAAATACTTTTTTTCCCCCTTCTCCCTGATTGATTTTCTTTATAGATCATGAGTTTAATTTGTATAATTTATACACATCTCAGCGGTACTAATCTTGTTTTGTTGTTGCTTTTAAGACAGCTTTGACAATGAACTGCTATTTTGTCTTTGATTCTTAATTCAGCATTAATAAAACACCATGGATTTGTGTTATCCTCGATAAGAGTGAAAAATGTGCTTCAGACTTCGCCATGCTTGTTTTCAAGTTCCTGGTGGATTTCCCTTTCTTCTTGCACTTAAAAGGTTTAACAAGTAAATTTAAGGTCAAATGGGGAGAGCTAAGCTTCTCCCTGGCATGACGGCTCTCTGGTTGGGTGTTTTTGTCGCAGTGGGCTAAGTGCATGTCTTCCGGCTAGCACATGGAATTTTGCTTTGGGGATTTGCTCCAAGTTCATCCTTGGCTAATCTCCCAATTTTATGTTTGTGGCTAAAGTCCACATCAAACATATCAGTACTGAGACTGGACAGCAAGACCTTTTCTGATAAACTTAAAAAAAATTTTTTTTAACGTTTATTTATTTTTGAGAGAGAGAATGAGAGAGAGACAGAGTGCACAGCAGGGGAAGGGCAGAGAGAGAGAGGGAAACACAGAATCCAAAGCAGGCTCCAGGCTCTGAGCTGTCAGCACAGAGCCTGATGCAGAGCTCGAACTCATGAACTGTGAGATCTTGACCTGAACTGAAGTCGGACTCAACCGACTGACCCACCCAGGCACCCCTACCTTTTCTGATAAACTCTTAATCTTCATCGGAATGAGTCAAAATGAATTCTGTAAGGGTATCTATTTCGGAGAATGCATATTGGCAATTGCGGTCTCTCTTAACAAACAGACATTCGTATATAAAAACAATGTGCGCAGCGATTACAAGTAATTTTTAGGTGCCTTACTACAGATAGGATTTGTGTACTTTGATTTATTTCCCTGTGGGAGTCTGTTGTTTGTGATTGTGGCTGAAGTTTACACTGTCAGGCCCCGGGCCAGATCTGTGAGGGTTTCCCTGATGGCTCCCTCAGGGGCGGACCCTCTCAGCCTCGGAATATTGACCTTCTGGACCAAATCATTCTTGGTGTTTGAGGCTATGCAGACCTCCTGCAGGGTGTCGGGCAGCGCTGCTGGCCTCTACCTACTAAATGCCAGCAGCATCCCCTTCTTAGTCATGACGACCAAAAATGTCTCCAAACCTCGTCAAATGTCCTCTGGGGACCGGGCTGCCAGAGTTAGCAAACAAAACCAGGGGATACCCAGTGAAATTTGAGTTTCAAGTTCAGCTGCAATTTTTTTTATATTGGTTAAATATCCATAACATAAACTTTGCTATTTTAACCATTTTCAGGGTACAGCTCGGTGCCATTGAGTACATTCCCTTGTCGGGCAACCATCACCTCCGTCCATCTCCGGAGGTTTTCCTCTTAGACCGAGAGTCTGTCCCCATGAAACAGCAAATTCCCATCCCTTCCCAGCCCTCCCTCCCCCAGCCCCTGGCAGCCACCAGCCCACTTTCTGTCTCCATGAATTTGACTATTCTAGGTGCCTCATGTAAGTGAAATCATACAGTATTTGTCCTTTTGTGACGGGCTTATTTCATTTAGCATCATGTCCTCAAGGTTCATGCAGGATGTAGCCTGTGTCAGAACTTATATTTTTTAAGGCTGAATAATATTCCATTGGATGGATAGACCACGGTTTGTTTATCCATTTATCCACTGGTGGACATTTGGGTCGTTTGTACCTTTTGCCTATTGTGTCTAATGCTGCTATGAACATAGTTGCTGCTGCTGATTTTTTTAGGAAAAGTATATCCCATGCAATTTTGGAATATACTTATATTAAAAATTATTCCTTGTTTATCTGATATTCAAATGAACTGGACATTCTGTATTTTATTTTATTGGGTAATCTTACCTGGTTGAGAACCATGGCCCTAGGCACTACCTTCCTTCCTCAGGCCCTGGCTTGGGGCTGCATGAACAGCAGTTGAACTTGGGGTTGCCGTATATAACTCGCATGTTAAATCCTGGATATTCCCAGACTTTGAGCACCATGCAGCACGCGCAGAGCAAGGCGGGCACGGGAGCGTTTGCTTCCTTCAACTTTGTGAGTCAACAACTGTGTGTTCTCAACTGGGGAAAGGCGACGCAGCCGTTGACCTTTCACTTTGATTTGCTTCTCACCCCCTTTCTCTAGTAAATTAATGTTTATTAAGGTGTTTGTAGAGAGAATAATATCATGATCGGATTCTTCAAAGAGTCAAGTTAAAGAAACAAGTTGGGATCCTCACCGGCTCCTTGTCTCCATTACAAATGATCCCTCTCTTCCCATTTTGCATTTCCTACTGCCCAGAGAAAGCCACTTAAGAGATTATTCTTACCTGATTGAGGACGGTTGAGTGTGGCCACCTGGAGCTTTGCCTCTGAGGCACAGGGACTTGGGTGGGCCCTGGCTCTGCCACCCACTTTGGACAAGGTGCTTACTCAGCTTCAGTTTCCTCCTCTGTGATCAACAGATGACACAAATGCCTTCTCAAGTGGGGTCACCCTAAGAGGTGAAGGAAATAATACGGATGCAGCTCTGGCTGTGGGAATATCTGGCCTGTGGCAGGTCCTCAGCTAGACTTAGCTGTGGAACTGGGGTGACGTTTTGATGGCGCAAAGACAGCAATAATTACAAGCACTTATTAAGTGCTTACTGTGTTCTGTGCACAAGCCTAAAGGTTTCACGTGTATTGTTGCACTGAATCCTTACACGGAGCCCCGGAGGCTATTGTCATAATCATAATTCCTTTTCCCAGATGAAGACTGTGAAGCACAGAGAAGTTTAGTTTCCCTGAAAGTGAGCCTGGTGAGCGGTAGAGCTGGGATTGGTGTCAGGGCCTCCTGATTCGAGTGATTAGCCATCCTGACACTCAGCCACACGCCACCTTGGGGGATGATGCTTCTGGAAGGGGGCAGAAGTGACACACGTGAGGGAAACTGAGGCAGGAGGTGACGTTAGGTCAGCTAGGACAACCCTGGAGGTAACCTCCCTTCAGAATTTCTGGAGAGGTGCCTTTAGAGCCCCTTGGGCCCAGCCCTCAGGAAGGATGCTTTTTCCAGAACGCCTTCTGTGCTTCCAACCTACTCAGAAAAATCCAACTTACAAAACATCATCTGAGCAACACTGAGGACTCCAGCCACCAACCCCCAACTTGAGGAAAGGCGATATTTATTTTTCACAAAAGCCAACATGGTTTTCATCCCCCTACACTGACTCCAGGAAGAAGTCAGCCGGTGACCACATAGCTCTCCTGCACTGCCGTTTCCTGGGCCCCCCCACATTTGCTCTCGTGGGGGCTCCCTCCTCCATCTCACCCCTGCACCAGGTGTTGGGAGGTGTCGGCAGTTGAAAGTTTTGATTGAAATTTTTGCCTCATCTTTCTTTCCTTCAGCAATGTTTTGCTTTGGGGCCTTGACAGGAGCCTTTAGTCACCGGCTGCCATAGACAGACATCACCTCACCTGGTATGTTTTTCTTCACTGAAAAAACTTTGCACCAATCCCTGCACCCTTTCAAACTCGCCCCGTGGAGTGCACGTTCAGGCTGTTTCTTGGGGCTCCTACCCGAGAGAGCATCTCTGTGGGGTGTGGACCTGGTCAGCATGTGTTTCCAGTGTTGCATCATCGCAGAAAGGAAGTCAGCCGTCAGCTCTGGCTTCCAAGATCTTCCTGTTACGACTTTATATAGGGTGTCAGATGGTGAAAACCAGAGCAGCCCGGGAACTAGAAATGAGGATTCTGCTTCTGTGCAGCGTTGTCTTTCACCATGAGCACTGTCCCCACCAGAGGAGGCCTGATGGCAGCTAAGGGGATAGGTGTTTGGTTTCCAAAGTTGTAGATCGGAGCATTCTCTTGTATTCATTTGACAAGTCCTGCGTGCGCCCCTTTATCTGTTCTCTCTCGTATTAAGAGCTTAAGGGACGCTTATTTCAACATCTCGGTATTTTCTCTGAAAGCTCAATAGCAATTTAATCACAGAATTTAAGGAGCATGTCCTATAAATACATGTAAAGTGAAAGAGATGAACTTTTCCCCTGGGTGAGTAAGGGCAGCAATCAATCAAAACAAAGCTCCGGGAGAGGGAACGGAGGAAATGCCTCCCTCCCTCCTGGGGCCACCTGTCCCGGGGAGGACAGCCCACACGTGGTGTGGCAGAGTGAGCACAGCTGAACATACAAGCGAGGCTGCCTGTCTGTTCACATGTTGGAGCCAGAAGGGTAAGGAGCATTCTTGTCGAAATAAGGCGTGTGTGAGCACCAGAGTTCGGGGACAAAAATATTTCTCCTGGAACATCTATTGAAACATTTGTGTGATGTGCGGCAGAGTGTGTGTGGGGTGGTGTGAATCTATCTGCGTAGGTAAAATAAGGATAATGTGAACAATCCGTGGGAAGAGGGGAAGGGGTGATATTGGGAATCCTAATTTTCGTTAGAGAGATGTGCGTGAAGGTGCTCACAGCCAAGCAGAAGAAAAAAAGCAACGTCTCTGTGGATACAACATTTGCAAGAGTGTTTTTTTTTTTATGATTCTTTTCCTCCAATTATTGGGCTAGCACCAGTCAGTTCAACATTTGTCTTATGGATAAGGTGAGGTTGGGATGGCATTATATATGGCAAGGTCATTCCGCACTTTGAGGTTCATCTTTACAGTGAGCTCATCTGGAAGGTTTGCCTCCTCCCCCGTGGACCCCCTGCAGAATCAGAATGGTGTCCAGTTAAGAATGTGTGGGGTCTAGATCCCAGCTCACTATTTGCAGGACCTTCACCATCCTACATACTGCTCTGGCCTCCGTTTCTTATCTAACAGATGGTGATAATAGAATTACCGACTCCGTGGTGAGGCTACACATCCAGGAAGATCTTTAGAGCACTAGAAGCTAGCCTGGCTTACACCAGGGAGTTGAGTGCTCTCTTGCTCGGGAGCTGGTCAAGCTGCTACTGAATGGTTGGTGTCGGGGATACTGCAGAGGAAGTTCACAGGTTGAGGGACAAGATGACCTCAGAGGTGTCCTCCATCAGGGAGATAACACATGCAAAGTGCCTCCTATTGCACTTGTAATGGGGTACACTGTTCCCCTCTCCCACCAAAAGGTATGTCCAAGTATTAACCCCTGGTACCTGTGAATGTGAACTTATTTGGAAATAGGGTCTTTGAAGATACGATTAATTTAAGTATCTCAAGATGAGATCATCCTATATTTGGGGTAGACTCTGAATCCAATGACTGGTGTTCTTCTAAGAGAAAGGAGAGGGAGACTTGAGTCACAGAGGCACAGAGGGGAAGGCAGAGATCGGAGAGATGCATCTGCAAGCCAAGGAACACCAACGGTTGCTGGCGACCGCCAGCAGCCAGGAGAGGGGCGTGGAACAGATTCTCCCTCAGAGCCGGGATAGGAACCAACCCTACCACACCATGATTTTGAACTTCTGGCTGCCGGAACTGTGGGACAACACACTTCTGTTGTTTTGAGTGACCCTTGTGGTATGATGTTATAGCAGCTTCGGGAAGCTGACACAATACCTGACCCCTAAGAAGCACTCCGTGACCACGAGCTATTCCAGCTACCACCGCGATGACTAAACAGCACCAGGACTACGTGTTCCTGCAGAGAATCAGTTATTCCGCTTCCAAGAACATTCCCAACCCTGGATCGTTGTTGTTGGTTAACTTCCTGGAAGTAAAAGCTCTTCTACAAATCCTGTTTGTGGATAGACTTAAGAGGACAAGACGCGCTTCTTTAGGGATAGCAAATTAAGACCTTTAGAGTTAGCAGACTGTCTTGACAGCCCAGACCCATGTGAAAAGTAGGTTTACGTAAAAAGCACTAGTGTGTTATCTACGTGAAGTGTGGAACATAAAGTCTAGGATAGTCCCATTCAGAATGCCAGACCAGGTCTCATCACAATATCTGTTACGGCAGCGGCTAGGGCTCTTCCCGGAAATGTCTTCACTACACATTCCTTCTGGGCTCATGGCGCAGGACATCTGCATCTGGAGGTGTAGCTGTTGCAACTCACAAGTTTTATAAACTTGGTGATTAGTCTCAGGCTCTCCTATCTGTACCTGACCCAGTTTCAGTGGCTACCTTTGAGTCTGCATGTTAAGAGATCAGGCCAAACAGAGAGCCGAGGGAGTAACACCACTTTTACGCACAGTAGGAGAAAAGCCAAGGGGAACAAAAGAGAAAGGAAGCTCTTTGGATTTAAAGGCAGGGGCAGAGATTTATCCTCCACTAAATCTAAGGACTGAAAGCCTGATGGAGAGAGGGTTCAAATGTGAATTCAATTCTCATGCTCCTTTCGTGACCTCCTTTAAGGAAGGCCAGCTTTGAGAAATGAGGCTTTCCCAAGGGGATGATACATTGTCTTCATCACTTTATGTAATTTTCTCAGAAGTCCATTGGTTTCCTGGAATTTTTACTTAGAATTCCAGATAGTCCAACAATAGTTTTTAAGTGCCATGGTTTTTCCAATAAAATTAATGGCAAATGTTTTTGTTGCAGTGTGTTTCTGATTGATTACAAAGCCTTTGGGGGATGGTGATAGCATACTGATTGTCTTTCCAAGTCGATGTTCTCCAGATACGAAGGAGAATCCCCTTGGCTTTGAGACAGAGAGGATGGAAAAGTTCAGCATTCTTATTCTCTGCCTGCATTCCACACCCCGCCACCGCCCCCCACCCCGCCTCTCTGTAGCTGGGGCCACGTGATCTCCATGAGTAGCCCTTTATTGGCCTAAAAGTCCAAGACCAATACTTGATCCAAAGCATAAAGCATATGTGTACATTTCTAGGTTAGGAATATTAAAACTCATGTTCATAGGGTCATTTTCTGCTCTTGACATATCTCTGCATAATCTGGTGCTTCAGTTTCCTAAGACCTACTTCCTACCCCTGGTAGTTGAGGTAGTTGGGAGCTTGTCATGGGCTGGCTATCAAATCCTGTCTTGGTAACGCGTCCGGTGTCCCAAGAATTCGGAGAGTTGGATCATTCTTACGGTATCGCGCTCCCCTATCTTACCGTTCTGCTGTTTGTGGGAGCCAGGCTTCCTGGAAACTCCCCACCCACTTGCGTGCATTGCCAACATTCCCTGCCCTCAGCTTGCCCTTCCTGGTGCTCCACTCATGGGGACCCATTCTGTGCCAAGAACTGTGCCAAACGTTTAGGACACAAAGGAGGTTAGTGATGGAGAGGACATACATGTAAGTAGATAACCCTCATACAATGTGGTGACGGCTCTGTAGGTGGATTTCTGTGGGAACGGAGAGGATGGGCAGGGGGTCCAGGAGCTGATTTCCAAATGCTGGATCCCTTTGGTAATGGGCTCTGTCGAGCAGACTCAAGTTCCTCCAATGCCCGCAGCGGGGTGGATCCCCCATCGTGGTCTCGCTGAAACCCAGGGGTGTGGTTCCAGACTCCTGCCCCTTCCAGGCCACTCCATCCTTTACAACCCCGTGCTGGGACCCGCATGGCCTATTCGGACCTGTGTGGTTCTCTCGTGGGTCTGTCTCCAAGCCGCCCCGCACAGGAGCATAGGCTCTGGCTTGGGGAACTTGTTTTGATAAGAAGAGATTTATTCTAACACCTCTCTAATACTCCATTCTCCTGGGTATTCAGTTAAGTCAGAAAAAGCACCTACTAAGCGAAGACGCCTACTCTTAATACCTTAGGATATTACAACTGGAGAAGCAGGCATAAGCCATGGTAGGGATGATGTGGGTTTACACAGCTTCTCAGGATATAGGAAAGTAAGTACCTGGTGTCGCGTAAAGGATGGTGGCATTCGGAGATGACTCTTTGTTTGTTTCCTCTGCGTGGAAGGCTGCGCCCTCCTGTTTGCGAGGGGCGAGTCTCTCACAGAGCCAGCCTCCAGTAACATTATTGTTCTCTTCATCCTTCCTCTCTTACTCGCCTCCCCCACTCCTGACAAAGTATGGAAATCCTGTCCCCAAGTAGTCTTGATCACAATACACAATCTCATAGCCAAGAGAATGTATTTTTAACCCCGAGACTTCGAAAACGGCTTAAATCATTCATGCTGTCGTCTGTTAGTCTGCCGCTGTGTTGTTATTTTTCCCAGGCTTAATGAACCCCCGTGGCACCGCGCTGCCAGGGAGCACACCACGGGCTTCAAGCAAAGGCAAGCCCGCTCTCCAAATGTGCAAGTCGTCAGCCTTTCTCAGAGTGCGCTGCAGGGAGGCTGCTTAGGACAAGCGAACAGATGCTTTTTTGCAGACCCTTCTGGAGCTGATCTGGTTCATGAAGCCCAGTGTGACTCGAGGAGTTCAGGGGGCAGAAAAGGGACTTGCAGTGGCTTAAAACCCAGATGGGAAGAAAGAAAACAATGAAGGGCAAGGGTAGTTTTCTCTGGAGACTGGCAAGAGAAAGTTGTTCTAAATGAGGGCACTCCGCCCTTTTTTTTCTTGAAGAACTACTTCTGATTTTCCCCTTGTAATTTAAGGGGCATTTGAGAAGTGGGTGGAAGGCAGCGGCGATCTCACACCTGACTGCTAATAGGGTGCCAGAGTCTGGGCAACAAAGGGGCCCGAGGGCCAGCTGTGGGCTCTGGGCATCGAGCCTGGGGGAGAGGTGGCTGGAAGCCTCTGGGACTCATCACAAGCCAGGGAATTTGAGATCAACCAGCCTCTCACTGTCAACACCACTGGAAAAGAAAAAAAAAATTTTTTTAATGGGGAATTTTAGGAAACACATTGACAAAATATTCCCAACATTATTTTTCCTTGGTTTTTGGATTGGAAGGACTCAGAGATCATGTAATTTAATCATTCTGATTCACGGATAAGAGACGTGAGGTCAGAGAATTTCAGGGGCAGCTTAAGGTTCAAGTTTACAGGAAGCGCACGGCCAACTGTGTACTTCTGGCTGCTCCTCCAGGGCTTTCTCACATTGAGTGCTGTGTGTGCCAGGCATGGCTGTAAGTGATTTGCACACATTAGACACATTTGATCTTCACCGATTCATTACTATGATCCACAATGAACAAGGTGAGGTTCAGTCTGCCGCCCAGAGCCAGGAAGTGACAGCTGGGGTCCCGCGGGACAGTGAGCCTCTAGAGCGACGCTCTGAGCCGCTGCAGTGTGTGACCTACTCAGCCTTAAACAGGTTTTGGTGGCTAGCCTGGGATGCTAACCACTGTTTATAACATTGTATCCCTAGTGGAAGGTGTGTTCAAAGGTGCCGAAAGAGAAGACACCCACAAACACAGTTGGGCACCAAGGGGACACGAGGACTCGCTTGCAGTTGTTTGGCAGAAGGAGAACAGAATGATGTCATATGTAGTGCTCATGGCTTGGAAACTAAATGTAGGAGATGGCTAGCCAGATACAAGTCTTGTTCCAGGGGTCCAGTGGTGAGCAGAAGTGTGGGTAGAGGTCCAGAAACCTAGATTTACTAGTAGATTTACTACATGTTCCTTGAGCAGCCAACCATCACCCTTCTGCCTCTCACTTGCTAGACTCAGGGCTGGCCAAGTTGCTTCTCCTTTAGTTATCTGCTCTGGGTCCATTTCTGAATATCGGTTCCCAAACTAGGCTGTGTCTCAGAGACTTACTTTCACTGAGTTTTGTCTCATGTTTTGTCCTGGGAGGATCCCTAGGTTAAGGTGGTACTCCATCGCCCAGAGTAGAGCCAGACCTCTCCTGCGTGCTTGGAGGTAGTCCTGATTTCCGGGTGGTCCCTCACACGAGAGAAGCCAGAACCAGCCTGGACTCCTCAAGATGTTCAGAACCCTTGTTATGATTCTCCTAGTGTGGGGTTGGAGGAGTGAGTGAGTCCGAAGAGCTCCTCCCTGTTGTGATGCATTTGTGTTGATGTGCAGATCTACAGCAGATGCCTCAGGGACTTGCTTATGGCATAGTGACCAGGAGAAAGTTTGCTTATAAAGTTTTAACGTGACTCAGCAGTTCCTGGGAGGGTTAGTAAATATTTGTTGATTCACTAAGTAAATGAGGGAATGAATGAAGGAACCAAATCTGCTAAGAAGTGTTTCCAGAGCAATAGGATGTCTGTGCTATATGGACACATGATTAATCTACCTGCTGTATGGCTCATTTTCAGCATCGACCTGTATATCTATTGCTGCTCCTGGGTGTAGGAATCCAGATTATTTGTACCCTAAGGTTATTGCTCAGCATTGACACCTAGTGGCAATGTCTTAAATTGCAAGCACAGTACCTGTTAAATCAGTGATAGTGCCATGGCCGGGCTTTCCATGAGAATGGTGCCCTTGGAGCTATGCAGAATGGTAGCCCGACCTGGGAATGTAACCTTGTGAAATAACTACCAAATGACATTGAGCCTCTTGTCTTCTCTTAGGGCTGCACAATCAGGCAGTGTAATCTGATTAAATGGCAAGCGGAAAGATGATTACAGGAAATACCATTATTTAAAAATACTTGGAAATCACTGATCTAAATGAAGACTAATGTTTGTCTCACATTGATTATTAGGACTAATAGGATGATAGAAGTAATTAGTTATGATAATATCAATAGCTGCTCTATATTGAGCACCTGTTGAACACATGCCATGCCCTACATAGTTATTATTCCTAATTCGCACAGTAACCTAACATATAGGAATAGTTTTTCTCACTTTACATAGTAGGAAGTGGATCTGAAGTCCGGTAGCACGCCTGCATTCATATCTGGGGCTGGGCTTGAATCCCAGTTTATCTGACCTCAAAGACTGCATTTTCCTCTGAGCTTCAATGGCACCACCAAGTCCAGGGACACCATTCACATTATAATTCATGTGCACAGTGCCTTTGGAATTGTGAAACAGGCAGCTCTCTTCCCTCTGCTGTGCCTCACTGCCTCTCCAGGAGCCAGTTTCATGTCTGTTCAGTATTCTAAGCTCAGTGGGTGACTGAGGCTATGAAAGAATTCTAACATGAATAATAATTTATCTCCACTGGATATTTTGAACATTTATCTGGTATTAATACACTACAATTCAAAGTTTCTGTTGCTCTCACAACTTGTGAAATATCCTATTATGCCTCTGATTCTCAACCCTGGAGAGCACCGATCAAGTCGTAAAGCTTCTTTATAAATTAAGCTCAATTTATACTCATATTAGGAAAAACCCTTCTCAACAAAATGCTAGCAAGCCAAATTCAGCAGCATATTAAAAGATTCTTTCACGACGATCAAGTGGGATTTATCTTTGGGATGCAAAAATAGTTCAATATATGCAAATCAGTTAATGTGTTCCATCATATTAATAAAAGAATCGTATCATTTCAGTAGGCAGAGACAAAGCAGTCAACAAAATTCAACAACCATTCACCATAAAAACTCTTAATAAATTAGACACAGAAGAAACATATTTCAACGTAACAGAGGCCACATATGACAAGCCCATAGCCAACATCATACTCAGTGGTGAAAGACTGAAAGCTTTGGGGCACCTGGGTGGCTCAGGCAGTTGAGCATCCAACTTTGGCTCAGGTCATGATCTCAAAGTTCGTGCATTCAAGCTCTACATCGGGCTCACCACTGTCAATGCAGAGCCTGCTTTGGGTCCTCTGTCTCCCTGTCTCTCTGCCCCTTTCCTGCTTGTGCTCTCTCTCCCTCAAAAATAAATAAACATTAAAAAAATGACATTACATTCCCAGGTCGGGCTACCATTCTGTAAGACAAGAATAAGACAAGGGTGTCCATTCTCACCACTCCTGTTGAAAATAGTACTTGAAGTCCTAGCTAGAGCAATCAGGTAAGAAAAAGAAATAAAAAGCATCAGAATTGGGAAGAAAGAAGTAAAATTGTCTCTATTTGCAGATGACATGATTTTATATATAAAATATCTTAAAGTCTCAACCTAAAAACTGTTAGAACTAATCAAAGAATTCAGGCAAGTTGCAGAATACAAAATTAACATATAAAAATCAGTAGCATTCCTATACACTAGTAATGAATTTTCAAAAAAAAGAAATAAAAAAATTGATCTCATTTACAATAGCTTCAAAACAATAAAATACTTAGGTAACCAAGGAGATAAAAAGATCTCCACTCTGAGAACTATGAGACATTGATGAAAGAAATCAGAGAAGATGTAAATAAATGGAAAGATACTCTGTGTTCATGGATTGAAGAATTAGTAATGTTAAAATGTCAATACTACTAAAAGCCACTTATAGATTCAATGCAATCCTATCACCATCCAATGGCATTTTTTATATAAGTAGAAAAAAGACTCCTAAAATTTATGTGGAATCTCAAAAGACCCTGAATAGCCAAAGAAATCCTGAGAAAGAACAAAGTAGGAGACATCACAATACCTGATTTCAAGCTATAGTATAAAATTCAAGCAATTAAAACAGTATGGTACAGGCATAAAAACAGATAAATAGACAATAGACCAGATCAGAGGACCTGGAAATAAAGCCAAGATTATATTTCAACTAATCTGTGACAAGGCAGCCAAGAATACTCTGTGGGGAAAGAAGGAAACTTGACCTCTATCTTATACTACTCCCCCAAATTAACTCAAAATGAATTAATGACTTAAATGTAAGACCTGATACCATGAAACTCCTAGAAGAAAATGTAGGAATAAATCTCCTTGACATGGGCCTTGGTAATGATTTTTAGGAAACCATGCTTAAAGCACAAGCAACAAAATTAAAAAGAAGCAAATGGAACTACATCAAACTAAAAGGCTTCTGCACAGAAAAAAAATCAACAAAGTGAAAAGACGCTCTACAGAATGGGGAAAAAGTATTTGCAAACCACATATCTGATAAGGCATTAATATCCAAAATGTATGAAGAAGTCATAAAATTCAATAGCAAACAAATAATCCATCTTGAAAGTGGGCAAAGGACCTAAGTAGACATTTTTTCCAAAGAAGACACGCATGAATGCCCAACAGGTACATGAAAAGATGCTCAACAATACTAGTCATTAGGGAATGCAAATGAAAACTACAATGAGATATCACCTTATGCCTTGTTAGAATGGCCACGTCAGAAAGACAAGAGATCACAAATGCTAGCATGGATGTGGAGAAAAGGGAGCCTTCGTTCACTGCTGGTGGGAATCTAAATTGGTGCATCCACTGTGGAAAACAGTATGGAGGGTTCTCAAAAAATTAAAAATAGAAATACCTTCTGATTCATTAATTCCACTTCTGGGAATACATCCAACAGAAATGAAAACACTAACTTGAAAAGGTATTTGCACCCCCTACCTCCATGTTTCACTGCAGCAGCATTATTTACAGTAGCCAAGAAATGGAAACAACCTAAGTGTCCATCACTGGATAAATAAATAAAGACGTTATTTCACTTCACACATGGGAATATTATTCAGCCATAGAAAAATGACAGAATTCTACCATTTATGACAACATCGATGGACCTGAGGGCATTATGCTAAGTGAAATAAGTGAAAGATAAATACTGTATAATCTCATTTGTATGTGGAATCGAATACAAAAACAACCTTCAACTCCTAGAAAATGAGATCAGGTTTGGGGTTACCAGAGACAGGAGGGTGAGGGCTGGGGAAATTGGAGGAAGGGGATCAAACTTCCAGTTATACGATAAATAGCAAGGCTGTCATGTGCAGCCTGATGACAGTGGTTCACACCGCTGTGTGATATGCAGGAAACTTGCCGAGAGAGTAGATCCTAAGGGTTCTCATCCCTAGGGGGATTTTTTTTCTTTTTGAAAAATTGTATCTATAGGAGATAATGGTTGTTAACTAAACCTATTGTGGTCATCATTTCACAACATATGTAAATCCAACCATCATGCTGTGAGCCTTACACTTATAAAGTGATATATGTCAATTACTTCTCAATAAAACTGGAAGAGAAGAGAAATCAAAAGTAATAATATGTGAAATGGAAGGCCACGTCCCTGTGCCGGCCCAGCATGACCATCATGATGTTGATGGTGAAGCTGATGATGATAGCAAAAGCAGGAAAAGGTCAAAGTTAACGATTATGGAGTGCCCATTATTGCCTTCATTCCTTACAGCCACCTTAGGCGGGAAGTACAAGTAATGTCCCAACTGTCAGATAAGGAGATGACGTATAGAGACAGTAATTAGCTTGCCCAAGTTGGCCGAGCTGCTAAGTTGCAGAGTTAACCCAGGTTAGCCTGAATCCATGGGCTTGCTCTTAACAGCTCATAGTCTCCTATCTTTCAATTATACGAAGAGCTTGGGTTTGTGCTTTGAAAGCAAAAGTAAATAAGTAGCTATAGTTATGATCCTAAAGATGATCTTGCACAAAACAGATCATCCAACTATTTATTTCTACCTCTCACACAATTCTGGGTCTGTTTGATTATGACGCACCAGCTACATCTTAAAACATCTATTCCCATACCCAGTTTTGTGACATTTTGTGGCATCTCTGATACTCAAAAAGTAATTCATGAATGTGCAGAAAAACTTTTAACCCAGCTTCCTTTAAAATTAAATATTCTTCATCAAGCATATTATTGACGGGTGATACAGACTGAATTTTTGTGTTCCTCCCAATTTCACATGTTAAATCCTAATGCTCAGTGTGATGAGGTCATGAGTGTGGAGCACTCATGAATGGTATTAGTGACTTTGTAAAGAGACCCCAGGGAAGTCTCTTGCCCCTTCCACCATGTGAGGACACAGTGAAAAGAACAGGAAGCAAATTCTCACCAGACACAGAACCTGGCAGCACCTTGTTCTTAGATTTCCCAGCCTCCAGAACCATAAGAAACAAATTTATGTTGTTTATGAACCACATATGTGTTACAGCAGCACAAACAGACCAAGACAGTGGGGAAGGCTTCGTGTCATAAATTAAGTAGGGATATAGTTACAACCCCAAAACTGGGGACAAGGTCAACTTGTTCCCTCAATGGCCAGCCTCCTTGGTCCAACTTCCCATCCTCTCCAGATGTGAGTGTGTGGGGGTCACCTAGAGCCTCCTGTGGATGTGCACTACTTGGAAGAGCCCCCTTCCCTCCCCCTACAGCATCTGCTCCCCACACCCCACAATCTCCAGTGGTTGGAAAAGACACTGGATCAGGAGGCAAGAGGCAGGAAGCCAAGGTCAACCTGCCCTTTCAACCTTCTGCATGGCTGAGGTTATCCTGTAATATCTCTGGAAGGAAAGATGGAGGAAAGAGACAGCAAAGCAAATGGGAGAAGGAGAGAGAAGGGAGGAGCCATGGTGTGTAGCTGTGAGGGCCACCCAGCATCAGTGAAGCATGCTCCGTGACCTAGGGACATCATTTCTGTCTCCAAAATCACTCAGCCTCTACTTCTTTGCTTGCTGAAAGAGTAAAATAAACCACTTTAAAAACATGGTGGAAATCTGGCCACTCAGCATTATGTTTTATGGGAGTAGTTTTCAGTGTGCATATATATCCATTGCCTGCCTTCCGGCCATGCCAGTGGAGACAGGGTCTTCTTATCTTTGCGGTCAGATACAGGTATGCTTAGCATGTCTGTGCTGAGTGTTAATGGGCACCCCCCCCCCACAGCAGAGATAAATGAGAGAAGAAGGAAATGATTATTTTTTAAGTAACACAAATCCCAGTAGAAATAGTAACCTTGTAAGTTGAAATCGTTTTCGTGTTAATTTTTTCTTACACGTATACTAAAACCTTGGATTGCGAGGAATTTGTTCTGTGAGCGTTCTGCAAGATGAGCAAACATTTCTAATAAATTTTAAGTTGGTAAACGAGCGGTGTCTTGCAATACGAGTAGAATGGGACGCCAAATACCACATGATCACAGCTGAGACAATGGTTCTTGAAATTCCCTTTGATATACAACTGCTTTGGATTAAAAGCATGTTTCCGGAACGAATTCTGCTCGAAAATCAAGGTTTTACTGTTGCTCTATAGCTGTAAGATGTGCATTTCACGTATTGGTACCCGAATGGATGAAAAGCTGCTAAGCCCATCATTAAGATGAAATTGCAGAGAATGTGTAGTTCTTTATTTTGATCAGATGGGAAATTGTTTAATTTCGTAATGAAAGCTTGACTTCCACTTGTGAGGAAGTGATCCCCTTCCTGGAAATGAAGGGGGTACGCAGCCCCCCACCCCAATTTGAGGGGTGAGCTTACTCTGAGATGTGCAGCTTTCACTGGCGTCGATTCAGAGAGAGGTTTGGTGAAACTGGAGGAAGGGGTTTCTCTCGGAGCTCCTGCTCTTGTTTGAACAGCCTGCAGGGATTAACTTGTGGTTGGGTCTGAGCCAGAGAGATAAATGACACAGCCCTTGTGTGCTCACATTCAGAGGGAGCTCTTGCCAAAATGGGACAAGGAAGGATTGTGTTCAAGAGAGTTCAGGACATCTTAATACAGCAGGATGATCCAGTCTGTGCTCTGGACTTTACAGAGATCCCTGAGCCGAGCCTCCGGGGACAAGAGCTCATCCTGAGTGTTTAATATGCAAGTGGCATCTACCGGGGGAGCCGTGCCCCTTGGGAACAATGCTGGGTGGGTCCCCCACCTCTTTTCTAACGCAGATTTTTTTTAACAACCTCATGAACACAAAGGAAAGAAATCCACGAAAGGAAGGGGGAAGCACTAAATTTTATTAAAGTGGTTCTCAAAATTCAGATCCTGACTTTTCTAAAGAAGGAAAGTTTAGATGAAGGTTGGGAATGTCTCACAAATGCACATATTGTTCTTCACACGCAATATAGGATTGCTCAACAATAGCCAATTTCAGAGAACATAGTATAAAGCCTTTTATGAGGAAAGTTATGAAAGCACCCTTCAAACAACTTGTGTCCCTATAGAATCCCTGTGTTCACTGGGCAGCCTGAGAGAGCCAGTTCAGGAAGTCGAGAGGCTTTTACCTTGTGTAGGGGTTGGGTTATAAAGGTAAAGGTTAAGGTAACAATTAAGCATGTTTAAAATTGTCCTTGAAAATCTCTTAAATTGACCATAAAATACAGTATACAAGGTTATATATATATATGAATATGTATATGTGTGTATATATAAATATATGTCTTTTCACTAATTTGAATATCGTTGTACAATGCACAACACTTGATGGAATAATATAACATTACTATATATAATGAAGTGTAATTTTCCAGTATTTTTATTGCATAAACAGTCACATGGAGCACACCTAGTCGCATGTATGGAAGTGATGAGTGTCACCTCGGGCTCCCAGCCCAGCCACCCTCTGCTCCACTTCTTCCATGCAGACTGCCGTGTTCACCCTGCCTGTGTTCTCCTGGAGCCCAGCCTTGCCCGGCCTCAGTTTTGAGTGCTCAACCCCTCAGAGCAGACACTTACGTGCTCTTGTCCCTCCCCAGCTGAGAGCGAGCAGAGGTGAGGTTACCACAGAAGGGAGAGCTGCTCGCTCTGTCCAGCAGTCCAGCAACACGTTTCTGGGCACCACGGGGCCAGATGCAACCATGTGGATTCGATCTGGTCCCTCCGCACCCCCTCCCACCATGCATGGACAGCAGTGAGTGACTGCATTGCCATTCTTCATTTTCAGGGAGTTTTCTCCTCTTATTGTTGGCGGAAGGTAGATGGCAGACAGAATTGGACAGTGTACATGGTGCGGGTCAGAAAACTCGCAGGCCTGGGTTCACACAAAGGCGGACAATACCCGTCTCCAGAGATTCGGCCGCTGTGTTTGTACCAGAGGCTGAGGCCATACACCTTCATGTCTCTGGATCTCCACACCTGTCGCTGAGAACAAGCCAACAGGAGCCCCACATTATCTTCTGATATTTAAGCAAAATGAATCTAGGGGCTCCTGGGGTGGCTCAGATGGTTAAGCGTCCCACTCTTGATTTTGGCTGAGGTTGTGATCTCCAGGTTCATGGGATCAAGCCCAAAGTCGGGCTCTGAGCTGACAGTGCAGAGCCTGCTTGGGATTCTCTCCCTTTCTCTGTGCCCCTCCCCTGCTCTCTCTCTCTCTCTCTCTCTCTCTCTCTCTCTCTCTCTCTCTCTCTCAAATAAACATTAAAAAAGTAAAATAAACAAAACAAGTCTATTTTCTCAATCCCTTAAACCTAACTCCCTGCTAAAACCTTAATGGGATTCCGGGGTGGTAACGGCCTTCCTGATGTTATCTGTAAAATCAAAAATAAGGCTTAGACTTACCATTTTTTCCTTTTTCATTGTGGTCAGAGGGGTCACCATCCAACTCCCATATTTATGACGTGGCCTGTGATAAGGTGAGACTGCTCACTTATCTCTGAGGCGGATGACAGAAAAAGTATCAGGAAAAAGATACTGCGATCCCTCAACTGCCCAGAAATATGAGATGAAAATTACCCTTTAATCTGCAACCTAGCAGGTCCTGCCTTCCATTAAATCTGAATCCCCATTTTATTATAGACTTGAGCCAGTTATATATGACTCACTGGGAAAGTGCATTTTATGATCTTGTCAGAAGAAATGGTTTCAGTGGGATCATGTTAAGCCAATAATTTTATACCTACCTCCACCTAAAGATCTAGGACATTAACTTATTAACCAATTTAGTGTCAAGCCTAATGCATTTTAAATACTTAAAACAAATACCAGGAAACTACAGGGATCGGAGAATAGATTTTCTGTCAGCATTTAGTGCTTCTGCGTATCAGGGGGATCAGTCTCCGTGGATTTGTGGGGAAGGGGCTGCATTCTCTGCCTCCTCCACGCACTGAGCTCTCCTTTTGTTCCATGGGAGGGAGAATGTACACGTGGGATGAAAGTCGGGCTGATTATTTCAGACCCAGGCTCGTGTCTATGTGACTGATGAGGTCCTGGCACTCAGCCTGTGCGACAACATTGAAACCTTGTCCCCTCCACGCAGCTCTGCTGGCCGGTCCTGGGATGTCCAGGCTGTGGTTGGTGAGTGTGTGTGTGTGTGTGTGTGTGTGTGTGTGTGTGTGGTGTGTGAAGGCACTTCTAGATCACTAGTAGTAACTCTTTCATTACAAAACCCACTATCTTTTCCATGCCTTCTGGCAGCATCTACTCCTGCTGACTCCTTTGGAAACATTGTACTTTTAATTCAAGACTGTAGACCCTACCCTTCTGGGGTCCTGCTACTTCTCGGATGACTCCACTCTTATTGCCGACTCCTCCTTCCCTGCCCATCTAGGTTGTCCTTGGAACTCCGTCCCCAGCCACCTTTTCTTTTCATGCTACATGGCTAGTGTGTTAGGAATAGTGATGGCCCTCAAGATGGGCACCTCCTAATCCCCAGAGCCTGTGAATAGATGACGCTACTGGCCAAAGGGACGCTGCAGAGGTGACTAAGAGACGGGGAGAGCTCCTGGGTTATAAAGGAGGGCCCAATCTAATCATAGAGCCTTTAAAAGCACAGTGATGGTTGGCTTTGAGGAGGGAGGGAAGGGGCCAGCAGCTGGGGGATATGGGCAATGGCTAGGAGCCGAGCATCGCTCCTGGCTGACAGCCAGCAGAGAAGTGGGGACATCAGTCCCATGGACCTGGTTTCTACTGACAACCTGGATTTCATCCTGTGAGGTTCTGAGCAGAGAACCGGTTGAGCCATGACAAGCTAGACTTTCTACCTACAGAACTTCCAGATAATACACTTGTGTTGTCTTCAGCTGCTAAGTTTGTAGCAACTCGTTTTAGTAGCCATAGCAAATGATGCATTCATCCTGAAAGCTCTTGTCTACTCTCACTGCTTCAGCTGACCATGTAAAGGTCAGCAAATGCCTCTTTTCCACCTCGCAGTATTCCTTACCCCCACAACCACATTCTGTTAGGCACCTCTACTTGGATATCATTTTTTAATGTTTATTTATTTTTGAGAGAGAGAGAGGAGAATCCCAAGCACACTCCGCACTATCAGCAAAGAGTCTGACACAGAGCTCGATCTCACAAACCAGGAGATCATGACCTGAGCCAAGATCAAGAGTTGGACACTTAACCAGCTGAGCCCCCCAGGAGCCCCTCTACTTGGATATCTTGAAGACGTGTTCAACTCTACCTGTTAGAAAGGGAACTAATTTTCTTTCCCTCAAATCTTCTTTTCTTTCTCTGGTGTTCTCTATTGCCAATCTTCCAAGCCAGAAAGCTGGATTCTTCCCTGTTTTACTGCGTGTGTGGTCACCCCTCCATCAGGTCTTTGTTGAGCTGTGACCATCTCAAAGGCGGGGGGGGGGGGGCCCTGATCACCCTGTTTCAGTGGCAAACCTCCCCCTGATACATACACTGGCTTTTTTTTTTCACATCAGCCTCTGGTGTATCAAACTCACTTCTTTGCTTCTCCCTCTCCTCGCTTGGAATGGAGGCTCCATGTCTGATTTATTTCATTCGTTCTATTTAACAAGCAGTAACACAGTAGTTCCCAAACGTCGCACATCTCTGTAAGCAGTTGTACAAATATCCACTTATTTAACACTCTTTTTTTTTCCAGTGTTGTATTTCTAGCTTCTAGACCAGTGCCCAGCACATAGTAGTTGTTGAGTGAACAAACCAATGAATGAATTCAGCCTAAAGCTAAATCCTGTTCGTTTTATTTCCTTACTGTCTTTTAGATCAGCCCACTTTGTCCATCCCACGAATGCATTCTGAGTCCAGATCTTCTGCATTATAGCAGCAATATTCAAGAGCTCCCCTTATGCCCCCTCCTCTCCCCTCAAGCCCTTGCAGGGTAGCTGCAGGGAAATTGTTGTACTGGACGAGGAACCGCCTGCCATATATCACGTATGCTCTTCTGCAGGACCCTCAATGGCTCCCCTCTGTTTGTAGGTCAAGCCCATATTCCCTCAGGGTCTTTTGGGGCCCTTCCTGAATGCCTCTGCTTCCTCTCTCCACCCTTGTTTCTCGCCACACGCCTCTCACCCCTTCCCTCCTTCCTCACTCATCTTCAGCCAGGTGGGTCCAGTTTCCCAAATATGCCCTTTCTCCCTTTACTTCCAAGACTGTGCAATGGTTCCTCGGCCCAGGGTGCCCCGTTCCCCGTATTTCAGCCTAGATGTTCTCCTCCTCTGTGACTCTTCCCTGACTGCCACCCGTCTCCACCACGGGAAGTGCCCATCTCTGTGCTCACTAGCTATTCTGTCTTGGCTTCTCTCCTTCCCTCCCCCCGTGTGTTGTAAAGGCCTCCTTACCCCTGCCCTTCCTCGCTAGTTCACAAGGCCCTTGAGGCCGTGGACTGGGGCTCACGATCTACTTCAGCACCTAGTGCACCAGCTGGTACCACCTAGCTGGGACTCGGTACATACCCACCAAACCAGTGAATTGGCTTCCTGGGGCTTGGTGAGCCCAGGCCAGGCGACCTCACCAGCCAAAAGGGCACCTGTTCTGACAGCGTTGATTTGCAGGCACAATTATATGTGCAAATGCATTTTTCACTGTTCTGCCTTAGGACCCAATTTTTGAAAATTAGATTTTAAATGTCCCATCCTCCTCACTTACATCCCATGCTTCTAGACATTTAGCGCATAATTTAAAATGAAAGGCATAGAAAATTGGACTCATTTAGTTTACTCTACTTGAAATCCATGTTAGGCTATTTTTAAATTCTCGTGGATCTTGTGCTCTTTAGGGTGTGTGTGAGAGGGAGGGAGGGAAGGGGAGAAGGCAGGGAGGGAGGGAGGAAGTAAGGAAGGAAAGAAGGGAGGGAGGGAGGGAGGAAGGAGATAAGGAAGACACTTGCTTAAACGGTTAGAGATACACCATGTTATTATTGCACGGTTTTTTTTAAATATAATTTATTGTCAAATTGGCTAACATACAGTGCATACAGTGTGCTCTTGGTTTTGGGGGTAGATTGCCATGATTCATCGCTTACATACAACACCCAGTGCTCATCCCAACAAGTGCCCTCCTCAGTGCCCATCACTCATTTCCCCTCCCCCCCATCAACCCTCAGTTTATTCTCTGTATTTAAGAGTCTCTTATGGTTTGCCTCCCTCCCCATTGCACTTTGTTTTAATACACTCAGTTTTCACATTGGCATTTCCCCAAATACAGTTTCCAAAGTCAAACACTGAGGGTAAGACTCAGCCTCAACATTGGCTGCACTCTGTTCTCAACTGCAGTGAGGTGCCAGCTTGCGCTGTGAGTCACAGTGTGGAGTTTTGACATTCTTTCTCCTGCTTTCCACACGGTCCCCTGTCTCGGCCATGCCCACTGCAGACGGCGGGCAGGAGCCGATGAAGATGCCGGGATTGGCAGTGGGTGCAGCCCCCCTGACTCCCAGACCCTGTTCTCCTAGGCACGCACGCGAACAGGTGGGCCTAGGCACTCCCTTCACCCACAGTCCTGAAAGCCCATCCTCACGTTAGGAGTGGGCACAAAACCTTCCACTCTCAGACGTATTCCTCTACCAAGCTCTCTGTACCCCTTGGGAGTGAGTTGGAGATGCCTTGCTGCCGGTGGTGCTGAATGTTCATGCTGACATTGAGCCCATAAGGCACAGCGACCCCTTCTGTCTCCTAACGCATGGCCCACAGCTGGCCCTCGCTTTCCCCAGGGATGCCCAAGTGCCCACCGCCTGTGCTCATTGCTTCCCCACATGCCATTCTCTGCTTTACGGAGCCATCGTGAGACTCAGCGGCAACGCCAGGAAAGCAAAATCAGACACGCATTGTAATAGAGCTAATAGGTAATCCAACACACGCAGAGGGGAGCCCACTGCGGGGTGCCGTTCTCCTGAAAGTTGAAACCTGATGGGAGGGATAGAAAAACAAAAACAGAAAAAAAAAAAAAAACCTACCACCACCACCACCACCACCACCAGGTAAATGAACCCCTAAAGAAAATAATTACAGGATTTTGTGAGGCAACAATCCAGGATCTGAGAGAAAATAATCAGGGTGGGAAGCAGCCAATGCCTGTAGGGAAAGAGCTCTCTAAGGAGCTAACATTCAAGCTGAAGCTGAAGGATAACAAAATCACCTCTACACAGGCAGCAGGGGGGTGCCAGGCACAGGGTGGGGAGAGAGGCCAGTATGGAGAGGCTGAGGCCAGGTCAGGGGGTGCCGGATGTAAGGTGTGGGTGGGGAGACCGGGGCACTGACCATGCCGCCCCCGCAGGTTTTGTGGAGAGCTTTAGATTTGGTTCCAAGGGCGAAAAGAAGCCAGCACGGGGTGTTAGGCAAGGCTTAAGGTTGGGAATTTCAGGCCCCTTCACTCCTGGCTGAGCGGCCCTGGAGAAGACAGTACTAAGAGTTTCTACAAAATTCTACAGCCGGCCTCCTCTGCCGAGTGGAAGTAGAAAATACAATGGCCGGATGTGCCAATCCTCTGTTCAGGGCACCATTCGAAGCACAGCCAGCGTGGGCACTCTCGGCCCCCCCACCCCTCCCGATAAGACCCAGTATTGCCTACATCCCTGCTGCCTCTCCCTGCAGGGTGCCGCCTGGGGGCCTCTGCCACACAGTGCTGCCTGGGCTGCGGAAGATCAAGGATTATGTTCCCTGGCGGCTGTTTTGATAAGACTGAAACTCAGCTCTTTCATAACGTCGTGTTCATTGCTGATAAGGCTTGTCGTTTTCTTTTCCCTTGTCCGTTTATAGAATTAACGGCACATGTTGGTGAGAACAGGCCCATCGCTCATACGTGTGGGGCTGGGGCAGAGATACAGCCCAAGGCGCACGTACCGTGCATCTGATAGAGTCCTAAGTCCGCCTGGTAAATGGCTGAATGCTGCATGTTCTGTTGTTCTAAGTTGCGGTTTTGGAGTATGAGTTTTCTTATTATTCAGGTGAGGTAAGGCCAACAGGTCAGGAGGTGACTGTCGTTGAAAAGAGAGTTTGTAACTCATAGGTTCCAAGGGGAGGGACACACCACACCCTGGGGGCCGCATGGGGAAGCACTGGGCTCAGGAGGCACAAAGATCAAGGGGGAAATGTGGGCCTTTATTTCGAGGGGCAATAAACAGGTGCGGCAAGGCCCGCGGGCTGAGGACTGGCCAGTTTGAATCATTCCAGGGCTCCGGGGAGTCGGGCTGTCCTCAGTTGTCTGGTACCTGGCCCTGGGTGACTAGGACCGGGGAATGGTGGCCCCGAGTGAGAGCTGGATACAGGAGGTGGCTCTGGATTGGTTGGTTTCCATACAGAAGGCTTCCTCTCAGGCGAGTTGTTTACTATCTCGGGTGGTCCCTCCAGGATCAGCAAAGTTCCTAACGTACAGAATTGTTGAATCACTGTGTCGTATACCTGAAACTTCTATAACATTCGTATCAACTAGACTTCCATTAAAAAAAATTAATTAATCAATTAATTAAATAAATAAGTAGCCACAAACACTAAGAAACTATAGAAAATTTTAAAAAAACGATTAGTACCCTTGGGTAAATATAACTTCTTAGTGGTTGGAGACCAGGTATGGATTTAGAATTCTTGGATCTCTTGGATTCTGTGCCAGAAAGCTGAGTGCAGGACACCTGGCCATGGGCCCCAGCCCCCCCCCCCCCCACTGGAGGGCTGGCTCCTTTCTTTGTCATCTCTGTCATCCATCACCATAAGCGCCATACATAGAATCCTATGGACACCTTAACCTGCGTGTCCAAGCTCTGTCCTCCCCTTTGTGGTGAGCCTTGAATGGACTATTAGATCTCCTTCTGGAAGGAGGGATGGGCTTCCTCTGGATGCTGAGTGTGCTGTGGGCAGACGGCCCTCAGCTCTCAGTCTCAGGCCCTTGCTGGGGATGCCGAGGTTCATGCCTGGACCCAGCACCCAGTCAATGCAGGGGCATAATGGCCTGGTCCATCGTTACAACCTGGAACAACTCTGGAGGGCTGCCTGGCTCCAGAGCCCCCACAGGTTGGGCTGAGGCATTTGTCAGGGGTGCTCCTCCCTGAACCCCCACAGGCTCTGAGCCGAAGAACACTCCCTGATAAACATCTAGATCACTTAGCACTCAATATCCCTCTCCCACCCAGTATCCTTACCCCCGCCCCTGCAGATGGCCAGCCTCCCAGGGCCCCTTGGGCTTAGGGATGCATGGGCCGCTGGTGCTGGATACCCTGAGGACACTACGTTGGAGAAGAGGCTTGCCTGAGTTTAAGAAGTGGACCCAGGGACATTTGGGTGGGTGAATTCCAGCATCCTGGGTCTCAAGAGCAGGGACTAGAATGGGAAGGGCAGGAACTGCAAGGGTTGAGGCCTCCTCACCCTGTATCTTGAGTCTGAGGCCCCTCTGGTATAGGTCACAGGGCAATCCTGGACTGAAGAATTTTGGAAGATGAATGGCTTTGGGCAGGAGCAAGAGGCTTCATCCAGGTATTTTCCTGTGAGATTTTATACTGTGTGATCTTTCCCTCCAGGCACGTGTTTATCATATTTTTTCTCCGTTAACTTTGTCAGTGTCCTGGCTTCCCTGCCATGCATGGGCTGGGGGTTGAAGGAAAGGAGAGGCACGCCAGCTTGCATCTGGCCTCTCTGAAGACTTAGTCCACAAGCAGCAGATGCGTGGTCATGTGTGGCCTGGTCACAGGGCCACGTGGGGGTGATGGGAAGTGTCTGGACGTGGATACCACTTGTGTGTGTGTGTGTGTGTGTGTATGTGTATTGGCGGATTGTCCCTAGGAGGAAGGAAACTCAGAGGCAGCCTAACACATACTTTTGTGAAACTGTCCCCAAATGGAAAATTTTCCCATCTCACCAGGTGGCTCAGTGTGACCCATCTGGCCTTTCCCCCCACTTGTTACGTAAAAGGTTTGAGAAAATATGTCAACGAGAAAACTGTAGGTAGGATCTTAGATTTTTAATTCACAGATATATTTAAAATATTTTTTAATGTTTATTTATTTTTGAGAGCGAGAATAAGAGAGAGAGCGCATGAGCAGGGGAGGGGCAGAGAGAGAGGGAGACAGAGGATCTAAAGCTGGCCCCACGCTGTCAGTGCGGAGCCCGAGGTGAGGCTCAAACTCAGAAACCACAGATCATGACCTGAGCCGAAATCAAGAGGCAGCACTTAATGGACTGAGCCACCCACGTGCCCCAAATTCACAGATATTTTATCTTCTCGGGGATGTCTTAGTGAGATGCCTGATTCTACTTCCTCCTTCCGGCGCTTGCGCACAGTGGGGACAGGCTGGAGATGCTGTGAGCTCGATCCTCTGGGCTGAGTGTGCCTTGGAGGTAGGTAATGTCTACTGATTGGTAAAGGCCTGGCCTTCATTCAGAGCCTTGAATGGAACCACACCCAGGGGGAGGGCTCACTGGGCAGTGGTGGCTGCTGGCTGGCCCTGATGTAGACAAAAAAGCCAGTTCACTTTTGACACTGTCACAGCCTGTAAGAGGTAGTAGTCCCCACGTAACCCAGGTTCATCCAGATTTGCACTGTTCCAGCGCCCGCCAGATAGCACGAGGCACAGGACGGGCAGGGACTTGATGCCTCTATGTTGCAGGAGGCATTGTTGATGCCTTGGTGTTTATCTTATTTTTTATAGATATGAATCACTTAAATCTCCATAATAACACAATGAGATAGGCACTATTAAGGTCCCATTAAGAAGACAAAAATCTGGGGGCACCTGGGTGGCTGTCGGTTGACTGTAAGACTTCAGCTCTGGTCGTGATCTCGTGACTTTGGCTCAGGGCATGATCTCATGGTTCATGAGTTCGAGCCCCGTGTTGGGCTCTGTGCCGACAGCTCAGAGCCTGGAGCCTGCTTTAGATTCTGTGTCTCTCTCTTTCTGCCCCTTCCCCGCTTGTGCTCTCTCTCTCTCTCTCTCTCAAAAATAAACAAACATTAAAAAAAATTTTAATGAAAAAAAGATGAAAATCTGAGGCACAGAGTGGGTAAGTGTCTTGACCAAGGACATGCAGCTAATCCGTGGCATAGCTAGTGTTCACCTTGGCAGTCTGAATCCAGAATTTAGGCCATCAAACACTGTATATCATGTAGTCATGGAAATATGGGTGTGTAATTCTGACGGTGCAGCCAGCCTATTCAGTCACATCCTATGCATTAAATTACCTGCATGGTTTTCCACCAGAATTTTTCTTTTTCTTTTATTTCAGAAGTAGAGCCCAGTGATTCATCACTTACATCTAACACCCAGTGCTCCTCCCGACAAGTGTCCTCCTTAATGCCCATCCCCCATCCAGCCCATCCCCCTACCCAACACCCCTCCAGCAACCCTCAGTTTGTTCTCTGTCTTTAAGAGTCTCTTATGGCTTGCCTGATAACTTGATATTTAAACATGGGAGTTTTGCCATCTTCTATTTCATGCCTCTGGCACCTGCCCCTCTCACACCCATGCACTCTGTTCTGTTTGTAATAGAAACCAAAGTGTATTGTAGGTTCATTTCTTTCTCAGCTCATAGGTCCTCTTTACCGGGGATCCTGTGCGGCCCTCTGTCTCCTCCTCAGCCTGGATTGCATTTGTGTCTCTCCTGTACCCTCCTCTGAGTCGTTCTTTGATGACCTCAGGTACTCAGTGTCCTAATAAGCTGTTCTGAACATAAACCACGTCATCTTCATTGTGCTGGCCCAGTACCTGGCCTGAGGTGGTGTAGCAGGACATCCTGGGCACCTTCTCTGAGCCCAGGACTGCGCTAGGCACTAACAGTTCAAAGAAGATAAAGCCCTGGGGCTCCCGGGTGGCCCAGTCAGTTGAGCCTCCGACTCTTGATTTCAGCTCAGGTCATGATTCTAGGGTCGTGGGATTGAGCCCCGCATCAGGCTCTGTGCTGAGCATGGAACCTGATTAAGATTCTGTCTCCCTCTCCCTCTGCCCCTCTCCCCTGCTGTCTCACTCTCTCTTTCAATAATAATAATAATAAAAAGATAGAATCCATCAGGATCAGCCATGTCTCATATGAACTTGATGGCTGTAAGAAGGTCTGAAAGGTCTGGAAGCCCAGAAGTGGGGGTGCAGGGCAAGGAATCAGAGTCCTGTAGCCCAGAGAGCATCTTGGTGGGTAGAAAGGCAGCAAACATTTGAAGAGAGTATTCCAGGCAGAGGAAACAGAGCCACGATGAAAGTCTCAGGAGTCAGAAAAAGCACTGCATTGGCTTAAGTCACCACCGTGGAGACAGGGTGGGAGGGCACCCGGATGCTGGGCCCAGGGGCTCCGAAGCTGCGGGACCCAGCGCTTCCCTCTTCTCTATTAGCCTGTGTCAGCTGCTCCTCTCGCTGTGACTAAACCGTGGCTGCAGGCAGCACCGAGCCCTCGTTTATCAGCATTGCCAATGGCGAGGGGGGGTCCTCTTCAGCCAGTGCACATCTGAGAACTCAGGAGCGAGGAGCCAGTGGCTCATACGAATGTGTCTTCAATCCGGGACAGAAACATGGTGGGCACGCTGGCAAGGGGCTGAGTTGAGGATGCAGAGCACCCCGAAAGGGAAGGGTGTCGGGCAGGTAATCCCTCCTGGAGAGGTGGTGAACGTGGGACTGAGGGGCAGAGCAGTTGCTGTTAAAAAACGTCCCCTCGGTATCCCCACACCAGCCGGCCAGAATCTGCCGGGTACAAGGAGCAGACTATGACTGGGCTGGCCCCTAAGTTACTTCCCGAGACAGCTCAGAGGGGCACGGCCAACATGGACACCCCACGTAGTTGGGGATCACATTAGCTTCACGGGGTTGCCCTTCCTTGGCCTTGAGCACAGTCTGAGTTCTGCTGCCAGCGTTCCAGCGTCTCTCTTCCAAGGGCAATAACCCAGGTCAGGCCTCGGGTGCTCTTGTCTCAAATAGAGAGATGCCAGGCTCAAACGTTTAATCGTTACATACGTGAAACCTGAAAAGGAAACTTCCTTCTGTGAACTATAGAATGCCTTCAGGGAAATTCATCAGCTGTGTTTCATGACAGTTAGGCAGTAGGATTATGTATTTGAGAACACATAGGTTTTGTCATAAAACTGAACGGGGTTGGGGAGCCTGGGTGGCTCACTCGGTTAAGCGTCTGACTTCAACTCAGGTCCTGATCTCATGATTCGTGGGTTCAAGCCCCGCATCTGGCTCTGTGCCGACAGCTCAGAGCCTGGAGTCTGCTTTGGATTCTATGTCTCCCTCTCTCTCTGCCCCTCCCCTGCTCATGCTCTGTCTGCTCTCTCTCTCTCTCTCAAAAATAAATAAACATTAAAAAAAACCCGAACTGGATCTGAATTTTTTATTTACTCCTTGCATTAACTTCCCTCAGCCTCAGTCTCCTTATCCTCAAGAGGGATTTAGAGAGTTATTGTAAATGAGATCATGCACACATATGGCCCATCGTGCGCTACCTCGTGTGAGCTCACTTTCCTTAGCTTAAGAAGATCAAATGTGGATTTGGGCTTTTTTTTTTTTTAAACACAAATTGTTTCAGAAAATCGTATTCCATTTTAAAAACCAAACCCCACATTCTATTCCTTGTTCTGTCTGTCAAAGAGAGGAGAAGTGAATCATAAGTGTGTGTGATGTGTGCATGCGTGTGTGCATGTTTGAGGGAAGTGAGGAGAAGGAAAAACAAGAGTGTGTATTCTCGGGGCGCCTGGGGGGCTCAGTCGGTTGCGTGTCTGACTTCGGCTCAGGTCACGATCTCATGGTTTGTGAGTTCCAGCCCCGCATCTGGCTCTGTGCTGACAGCCTGGAGCCTGCTTTGGATCTAGTGTCTCCCTTTCTCTTTGCCCCTGCCTCACTCATGCTCTGTCTCTCTGTCTCTCTCTCTCTCTCAAAAATAAATAAAAACAGTAAAAAAAAAAAAAAAAGAGCGTATATTCTCAAATGTACAATGCAAATAAATAGACATCTTAAACAGTTTTAAAAATATCGTAGGGCTTCCTGGGTGTCTCAGGAGGTTAAGAGTTTGAGTCTTGATTTTGGCTCAGGTTACGATCTCATGGTTTGTGAGTTTGAGCCCCGTGCCCAGCTCTGTGCTGACAGCCTGGAGCCTGCTTGCGATTCTCTGTCTCCCTCTCTCTCTGCCCCTCCCCTGCTCATTCTCTCCCTCTCTCTCTCTCTCTCTCTCTCGCTCTCTCTCTCTCTCAAAATAAAACTTTAAAAATTTTAAAAATATGGCGAATGGATGTCGAGGTCACAACTCTTTCAATTATATGTGCTAGAAAGCGGAAGGCAACCGCGGTGGGTCGGCAGGGAGAGCTGGGGAGAGTGAAATTGTCTTTCCATTTGGTGGAAATATTTGGCTGGTGAGGACACACGCATGGGGGCTGTGGCGTGAGGCTGCTGGGAACTGATACTGTTACCTTTTTTTCCTGACCTGCTTCGCATGCCACGCCTACTTGGTTTTCCTTCTTGTCATTGCGTTGTGCTGATTTATTAGGCTGCGCGCATCAAGGGCACCGGGAGATTGCATGTAGGAGCAGGTCTGAACTGGGAAAGTGAGAATTACTGTATCAGATGATACCCAATTAACTCGTGACAAGCACAGCAGGTGAAACTGGAACCCGGGCTTTATCTTTCATGTAGCAGAATCAGTCACTGTATATTAAACGTTTTTAAACCTCGAGGAGCTTAGCTACTCATTTCTCCTTCCTTCCCACCTGCCCACCGTCTCTTCCCATATACGCAGGGTGGTTTCTACAGACTTCAGTGTCAAAACGGACAAGTCCCTGAAATGCGCTCGGGGTTCAAGGGCAGGGGGGCGGGGCTCCCCGAGGCAGCCACGCGGCATCTCACCGGGCAGCCACAGCCACACGCCATCACGCAGAGCAAAACAGTGCAAGCGGAAGCATGAACATACTTCAGAATAATTCGTTTTACTTCCTTGGCGGGCACCTGAGTCCTAAGATGGAGCTCCAGTTCAGAAAAAGCTTTTCCACCCTCTGACCTTCGGGCGCCTCTGCCGGTGAGGTTATTATAAGACAACATTCTCACTCAGATCCCCAAAGGGCAACATCTGGACGAAGGAGTTCATCTCCGCATCCACTTGCAGGTGTGGCTTTGACATTGGCGGTGGAAGGTCAGAGCCTGTGCTCTTGGACCGGCCCATGTCCCGCAGGCACCCTGGCTTCCTTTGGTGTGGGATCACACACCACATCGGCTAATCTTAACGTAAGCTCGGCGGAAAAACTGATTCGGAAATTATTGGCAAAGTAAAATAATGTGACTTTAAATGCCTGATATTCTAAAACACAAATCTCATTTTATGTGCAACTGCTGTTTTGGATTATCCATGCCTCCCCTGGCTTCAGCCAGCATGGAAAATCCTTCAAGATCTCTACTTCATTCACTTCCTCAGGGAGTCATATTTTAACCCCCTGAAGCTGGGCGGAATCTCCTTGGCGATGCTCCCACAATGAATGCTATTTTAAGTCTCCACCACAGAACTGAGCTCCTTGCTTTTATTCGTCATGCGTTTATGTCGCTGAACCCGGTGTTCTTCAGGCTAAGGGCAGATACATCTCTGCAGCCATGGTGCCCAATGCACAACCGGACACACGGTGAGCCTTTAAGAGACACTGGATGGATATAAGAATGAGAGTCAGGCACACCCCCAAAGAGAGGACTGCTCTCTGCTTCCATTTATTAATCTGTCTGATCCATATCTGGCCCTTTTTCTTCTCCCTCCAAATCTCTTATGGACATCAGCGGAAGAGAGAGAAAGAGAGAAGTTAGCAACAGCACTGAATGATGACCTACCAATGAGAAGGGAATCCATGTGTATTTATTTGGTTCCAACCCTAGGGAATTGACAATAACCAGTAAAACCCAGGAGGGATTGTATCTTGTTTAACCCAGGCACGCTCTCGCTCTCTTGAGATTCAATTTCAGTGACCACCACACATCGTGGTAACAGAAAAATGCTGTACATAAACAAACACATACATGCAAATAAAAATCTGTAAAATCACATGAAGTTGATGTCTTAGTATTAGGAGCGAAGCAACATGAATATAAGCCTCAGAGAACTGTTAATCATTTTCTCATCTCAACCTAGTATGAAATCACCTGTATATGAATATATATTTATATTAGACAATGGCAATTTATTTTGAGCAAATATGTTAGCAGCCTTCTGCCGTACAGTTCACATTCAATCAGGTTTCCATTTGTTGGTGGCTGTTCTCCACGATTGCCTGTGCTCTTTGTAACTCTGACTTCTTACAGCATCTTTGCTCTCTCCTTCATTTACTCCGTCTGTGAACACCTGCTCCATTTGGACGGTGGCTAAAATTTCACATGCATTTACACAATGTGCATGTTCTGAGCCCTTGTGTTCTTTGAAATAGAAGTCACGGGTTCCGTGACAATGGGCTCTGGGACAATCCCTCACTGGCTGTGTGACTTTGGTCCTTACTGCCCCTCTGTAACCTATATAAAATAAGGATAATGATACAGTGGCTTTGTAGGTGGCATCATGGTTTAGAACAGTACCTGATACACAGGAAGTTCTCAGTGATATCATTATATCATTGGTATCATTACCTTGGTATCGTGTTTTCTGGACAGTGAGTTTCCAACGTGACAAGATCACTCTGGTATCAGCAGAGACGCATGGCTGGTGTTTCCGTCTTGCCCTCCAGTGTAAAAGTTGACTTGGGTAGCACTTCATATCATGGATTCTCCCATCTTTCAAGGTCCTAGACAATACTGTTTCATCCCACATATCAAGACAAGTCCATTTTTCTGTGGTGTTTGACTCCCCTGGGACTTTGTTACCCCGATGTTACTCCTTCATCTCTGTGCATGGTTTAATTACTCAAATAAACAGAAATTCTTCGTTCACTCAAATAGAATAATACTTTAGATGTTTGACAGTTTCTCAGAATTTGGCAATGTCTCCTTTGTCTTTCACATCTTCCTTTTGGAGGATTTTACTAATGGGAGTTAATTGTGTCTAAACTGATCCTTGAATAATGATCTTTGAGATCTGATGACTTCTTTCTGTAAAGCGAGGCCAAGCCTTGTGTTACTAGAATGATTACGTTAATAGAAAATTCCAGGAAAATGGCAAATGTTAGACAAAGTTTGTGGTGAATGCTAAACTGATGGGGTCCCTTTGGCTTCCATTTTCAAATTTGAGATCACACTGTGCTGATCTCATGATGCTGCCTTCATTGATTGAGGGTGGTGGGGCTCAAGTTCTTTATAGTCAATGCTTCATTCAATCTGATAGCAAGTCATTTCCTGTACTATTATCATGACAAATCCTGCTGTCCTTTTATTATGCAAACAAAAGATAAAATGCACAGAAAACCTAGTTAGATTCGTTTTCCACTTACCAGTCTCTCACCTTCCTTGTTTACGCTGAAAAGGATATTGCTGGATAACTCGGTAATTTTTTTTCATCAGACTCATAGGGGCATTTTTGGATCATCAGTTATCTTGAAGATTTATGGGAAATGTTGCCGTGTGCTCCAGGGAGAAATCAGTGTTAGAGTCTGGCCCCCAGCTCTCTCGGTGTCCCTTGACCGCGTGTCTCTTTTAGATTTAAATAGTGCCTAATATAGTGCCTGGCAGGAAGTAGGACCCAGGTTAAGTTCCTGTAATGGTGATTTGTGTTTGTACCGAGCACCCTGCGAAATGCTTTCACAGATTTACCACATTTAATTATCAATCAGTTTTTGTTTAATTGGATTCATGAAATTAATTCTATGGATTCCATCCTGATAATATTGCCCGAATCTGGAAATCAGATTCCCTTAGCAAATGGAGAGGAGGGGAGGCATTTCTGCATTTTCCCAGTTAGGAGGCCTGCTGATCTGTAGTCTTCAGCCTCCTTCAGCATCATCCTTGGTTCCTGGATGTTTGCCTCAATACCACTCCCATCCTTTTGGTCTCTGCTCCAAGAGCTGGTTAGAGAAGGAAGGAAGCCGAGGGAAGGTGAGAAGGGAAGAAAAGATGACCCCTATTCTCAGTGCATCTTGGGCATATTATTTAGGAAGGTAATAACTTAAACTCCCTGTCTGCAGTCCTGGCTTCTCTGGAAGGTTGCGAGTCAACCTAGTGAATATGTGTGCGAGGGAGGCACTTTAGGCTGCCTGGCTGGGAGATGGGTCAGGATCCAGGATGTCAATGCAACATCCTTTTTGGATGGTGGCCTCCAGGCAAGTGGAAAGGCTCATCAAACTTCCTGGATGTTCCTACGTGGGTCCTAACTGTCGCTAACTGGAGCCTCAGATGCTTGGATTCATCAGTATGTCATTATTTCTGAACAACATGATTCATATGGTAGATACCTGGATTACTTTTAGACAGAAGACGATGGCTTTCTTGTCCTCAAGGAAGGTGCTATGAATTGTTGTCCTTTGGAGGAAAGGTGCTATCACAATGTAATTGGAGTTACATACGATCACCAAGGGCTTCTTACGTTACTCTCACTCCCTCAGTGATATCATCTAGTCTTGTCGCTTCACACACCAGTGTCTTCCAAATGTCCATCTGCACGCCAGACCTTTTCTTGACTCACATAGCCAACTTCATACTTGACATTCCCACCGGATGGCTCATAAACTCAACTTTATCAGATCCGAAATCGGACTCCTTTTAAGCTTCTCCGTTGCTTTTATTGCTTCCAGCTTATTGAGGTATAATTGGGAAATACAATTGTAAGGTATTTAAAGTATACAATGTGATGATTTGATACATGTATGCTTGTGAAAGAAGCCCTCCCCCACCTCCATCTGGTTAATTAACACATCCATCACCCATCCATCACCACACATTTACCTTTTTTTGTGTGTGTGAGAACCTTTAAGTTCCACTCTCAGCAAATTTCAGTCTGAGACTGAACTCTTGCTCATCTCCTCAAACTGGTTTCACCGGCACCCTTTCTCCCTCGGTTGATTTCAACTCTGTTTTCCAGTGACTCAGGGCAAAACCCTTGTAGTCATTCGTGATGGGTCTCCTTTTCACACACCTGAATTCAATGCATCAGGCACTCCTGCTGTCTCTATTTTTAAAACATATCTAAAACCTGCCTCTTACCACCAGCTCCTGAGGCACCATGCTCTCAGTCCCTCCCCATCACCTTGTCCCGGATGATCTCTCTAAACTCCTGTGTCTCTCTGCTTCTCTCGTGTCTTCCTAGAGTCTATTTTCAACAGAGAAGCCATGAGCCAGTTTGTTGCCTTTCTTCTCCAGTGTTTTCCCATTTTGTTCATGGCACGCAAAATCCTGACATGGCTTTCCAGTAACTATAGCTATGTAACAAATCATCCACAGACCTAATCGCTCAGAGCCATTTATTGTGTGCACAAATTCTCTGAGTCAGGCATTTAGACCTAGAGCAGCAGAGATGGCCTGTCTCTGTTTCATGATGTCTGGGTCCCTCAGACTCTATGGCTCAAATTATCTGAAAGCTTGCTCACTCACATATCTGGCTGGAGGTTGAGACCTTCTCCAGGGCCGTCAGCCAGAGCATCTATGAATGGCCTCCCCATGTGGCCTGGGCTTCCTCACAACATGGTGGCTGGCTTCCCAGTAGGAAGAGCCAGGCAGAAGCTGGACCCTAGCCTCAGAACTTAAAGAGCATCCTTCCTGCCATTCTCCATTGGTTGTCATGTCATAACCTGTTCGGATTCAAGAGGAGGGAGACAGATTTCCCTGCGTGATGCAGAGTGGCCAAGCTCCGGGCTAGTGTGCAGGACCAGGAATATGACTGTGGCCATGTTTTGGAAATAGGATCTGCCACAGTGACCTACATGATTGGAGCTGGGCTATTTCTCTGCCTTTCTCTCTTTTTCCCAGAGTATGTTCTTCTCCAGATTTTGCTGGAGGACTCAGGGATGCTCCTGCCCTGGAGTCTTTAGACTGGTTGTTCTTCCGCCTACTGTGCTCTTCCCAGGATGGTTGTTTCTGTGCTCCCCTCCGCCCTCTTCATGCTTTAGCTCAGATGTCAGCTTCCCAGAGATGTCTGACCACTCTGCTGCCCCGTTCTGATCCCGCTCTCTTGCTCTGTAGTACTTTCTACTTCCTAGAATTCTATGGAACTTTTATCTTAATTCTTTATTACCTACCCCTACCAGAATTAAGCATTACATAGGCAGGAATCGTTATTGCTTCTGTTCACTGATTTACCCCAAGGGCTTCGAACAGCGCACGGCATATAAGTACGTATAGGATGTGAAACAGAGCATTTCCGCTTGGGGACATTCTGAATTTGTGCAGTACTCACTCCAGAAGAACCAGTGAGCAGATCTCGGCCTCATGGAGCCACAGCACCACAATTTATTTTCCATGCTAGCATAGTATCTGACACACAGTAGGTGCTGAAAATAAATATTTAACTAGGGGCGCCTGGGTGGCTCAGTCGGTTAAGCGGCCGACTTCAGCTCAGGTCATGATCTCACGGTTCGTGGGTTCGAGCCCCGCGTCAGGCTCTGTGCTGACAGCGCAGAGCCTGGAGCCTGCTTTGGATTCTGTGTCTCCCTCTTTCTCTGACCCTCCCCTGCTCACACTCTGTGTCTCTCTCTCTCTCAAAAATAAATAAACAGTAAAAAAAAAATAAAAAAAAAATTTAACTAATTTATTTGGAGAAACAACTCAATACAACTTAACTTGTAAATGAGACCAGCATAAATCAATAAGATAGGAGACCAACTTAAATAGTTGCTTTCACTGCATACATTTCTTTTTCTTTTAAAATTTTTAATGTTTTTCTGTATTATTGAGAGACAGAGAAAGACTGAGCATGAGCATGGGAGGGGCAGAGAGAGGGGGAGACACAGAATCTGAAGGAGGCTCCAGGCTCTGAGCCGTTAGCACAGAGCCCAGTGCGGGGCTCGAACTCACAAACCGTGAGATCATGACCTGAGCCGAAGTCGGACGCTTAACCGACTGAGCCCCCCAGATGCCCCATCACTGCGTACATTTCTGTTTTTATCTATTATGAACTGATGAACCAGAACTTTTGTTTTAGTTTCTGTATAAATATTTGGTTCCTTTTTGAGGAATTTCAAGGTACGTTTTCCAGTTCCAAATATACCCCCTGTCCCTCACCCTAGCACACACATGTTGATAAAAATAAGATCCCGAGAGCCCCCTAGGAAGAGACTCAGGGCAGAGAGTCAGGCAATATGGCTTCTGCTTTCCACATCCCCCAACTTTAGAGTGGCATGCGTGAATTACCTTTGAGAATAAAAGGTGAAATAAAAATAATGATAAAGTCTGCATTAGCAATAATAACAGTAACGGTAGAAATGGCCGCAACATCAATAATGACAGCTGCCATCTGTTGGGGGCTTCTCTCTGCCACCTGCTCTTCTGGACGCTTCATATTCACATCTCCGTCAGCGGTCACCTTGAGGGGAAGGCACGTCCATTCCTCAGAGGAGGACACAGAGGCCATCAGGGCTGGCCCCAAGAGGTACCAACCAAGTCTCTTTTTATTGGTTAAGTGCCTCTTTGACCCACTGAGGAATAACAATCATCTCTTCCTTCAACAATTGGTGATTACAAGGCTCTGAGTTTCTCTCGGGGAGCCCCTGATCTCCCAGCTTTGGAAGCTGAGCCTCTGATGTCAGCTACTGTCAGGATCACGTTTCCATGCATTCTGCAGTTAAAGGGGCCGCAGGCCCATGCTACTGCTGGTGAGGTTTTTTTTTGGCTCATCCAGAGGATGGGAGTTGTTCCTCTCTCTGGTCTTTCTTTCATCCTCTGCAACCAAGCTCTTGACCACCGGCTGGGAAAGGGGAGAGGCACCGAGCACAGCAGCTTCCATGCCAGACACCAGAGGAGCTACTTGCCAGACACCATGCACGGCATGGTGACCTTGCTCCCTGTCTCCATCTCTGCAGAGATGCTGGAGGCCTCAGAGCATTCCCAGCCCCTCACCCCAGGCAGCTGCCTCGGTGATTTGAGTGTTTTCCAGACCTAGGAGGTTATCATCACTATCGGCCTGACGGCGATCCTTTGGCTTTTAGTCGAGCATTTGTGGGTTGTGTTCAATCTTTGAGTACAGTTGCATCAACTTCGGGTTTTTGTTTTGCAGAAATGAGTGTGCAGGAGGATACTCTGAAGTACATGGAAATCCTCGAGGAAAAACTGCGAAGGTAAGGAGAAGAATTTCTGCGTTACGGACTCCGTGGTTCATCTGGATTCTCAGTTATAACGGAATGTGGTGAGAGCAGAGAAAAAGGCTCGCCCATGTCTGCAATGAGTTGACAAAGAAAAAACACACAAAAAGGAGCCCTTGGAATCCTGTAACAGGATTGAAGCAGGTGTCTTATAGACATCTCCCAGCCCTTTTCTCCTCTTTATAAAAGATAAATAGATTAAGATGTTTAAAAGCATCCGGGGCAGATCACAAGTTAGTTTCCATGTTCCATGAGAAGAATCATCTTTGCCATGTTAAATTCCAAATTCTTGCCTTAGTCTGTTTGTTTTTTTCTTTTCACTGTCTGAAGTGGGTCTTAGTATTTCGACCCAGCTTATGCATGTTTTGGAACAATATAAGAAATACGCATCTGAGGTTCTGTTTTGAATCCTGAACCAAAACCAGCGTGAAAATTCGTGGTCGCTTTTTTTTTTAAACCCAATTAGGAATTCAGATTTGAGACACATTACGGATGTTGCAGCATGTCAAGATGTTTCTCATTTTTGTGGATGTGTGCTCATGAAAATAAATCCCAGCCACCAGGATCTGTTTCTAATTAAGGAAACAAGTATGAGGATGTAATGTGTACTTTCTTCCCTGGGAGTCACTTAGCTTTATGGAGGCTGTTTTGCTACTATTTTGGAAGTTGGTAAATAACTCTTTAAATAGGCTCTGCTTTAGAACTGTGTCGGCTGAGAGAATGCCATTGGCAAAATACTTCTCCCTTAGGGACACTAAGAGGGGTTGTCTTGCTGAGTTCTGTCCTGCAGGGCAAGAAAGGTACTATGGGATTTGTTCAAAAGCTTGCATAGCGAGTTCTTCCAACCACTGACTGATGTCTCCCTGCCTCCAGCAGAGAAGGGGAGAGGCCAGTGGTCGGTAGAGAGTGTGGGGTAAGGGGGGCATGCAGGTATGGGCGTCCTCGAGGGAAATGTCTCCCCTCCTTAGAAAGGAGGATATGCATCTGGGTCAGGTGCACTGCTCTGAGTCCAGCCTCCCCTTCTCCCGCCTTCCAAGGCAACGTTCAGCATATGCCTGGTTGATCTTATCCGGCCGCCATGTTTAGCCATAAGCACCACACATACCGTACGTTCCACTAGGTTACTGGGCAGCAGGCTGGAATTGTAGGAGCTTGGCCATTGGTAGAGAGCCGCCCACTTAAAATGCAGCTTTACAGGAGTGCCTGGGTGGCTCAGTGGGTTGAGCGTCTCACTTCGGCTCAGGTCATGATCTCACGGTTCGTGAGTTCGAGCCCCAGGTTGGGCTTTATGCTGACAGCTCGGAGCCTGCATCGGATTCTGTGTCTCCCTCTCTCTCTCTGCCCTTCCCCCTGCTTGTGCACGCTCTCTCTCTCAAAAATACATAAGTAAACATTTTTTAAACATTAAAAAAATAAAATGCAGCTCTATGGTTTGTCCAATTCCCTAACCTCCGGTCACCGGTCACCACCGGCCTCTGTAGATGTAAAGCTGAAGGAAGGGTACCTGTCCTCTGGAGCCAGGGTGTGGATTTTACTCAACAGCAGAGATAAAGCCCTCACCTAGTTGGCAGTCAGCAATTAGTTCCCTTCTCCTTCTGCTGCTCCTGACCTTCTCTCTCCTCTCCATCGAACTGAGTGAACAGTCACGCCCAGAACTCATCCTTTTCCCTCCCAGCCAGCTCCCCTGCTGTGTGTCCGGCCCAGAGAACGGCCCATCACCCACCTGGACTGGTCCTGGAACCTCAACCAAGCTGCCTGTGGGGCCCCAGCGACTCAAACTCACTCCCCGGGCCCTCACCTCCCCCTCAGAGTCACCCAGTCACCTGAGTCCTGCCAGGCGGGCACCCTTTGTGTCCTCAAGCCCACCCTCCCTTTCCCTGCTGGTGTGGGCCTCTCCCCTCCCACTGGAGGGCCATAATAGCCACTTTTTGATTTTCCGTTTTGTGTTGCCCTTCCTATTACTCCATTCTCCAGGTGGCCTTGAGTGAGCATCTTAAAATACAAATTTGGTCGCTGCACATCCCTGTCATTTTAAGGATAAAGCCTGAGGACAAAGTGTGGCTCCTCGCTCTTCCCAGTGGCCTCTGTGTGTCCTTCAGCACCAGCGTCCATCATCACCCTGCCCCCGCCCTACCCGTGCTCATTCTCTTGTGTTTCTCAATGCCACTGTGCCTTTTTCCTGTGGAGACACTAATTTAGACAGGGACAGGGTCAAGGGAAGTTATCCAGGGACGTATTAGGTTCAGCCGCGTGAAATTACTGACATTAGGTCGCATTGACCTAAGGGGTCTCAACCCACTATGTAGCGATTTGAAGTCATCTTCAGGAGGGTCAGAAGCTCTGGCCTGAGACTGGGCCTCACCACCGCACGCTGGCATATTGGGCACATTCGCTCTCACCGCCCCCCGCCCCTTGCATGAGTACCAGTGGCTGCCCCCAGCTCCACCCCAGGTCCGCCCCCCTCCCCCAGCCTCGGCACCAGCTTTGCCTCCAGCTCCGCCCCCTGCTCTGCCCCGCCCCCTGCTCTGCCCCGCCCCCCAGCCTCCGACCCCAGCCTCCACAGGGACTCTGTCCCCCACTCCACTCCTGCTCTGCCCTCGCTCCGCCCTCAGCCCCGCCCCTGCTCCACCCTCTCTCTGCTTCCAGCTCCGCCCCACTCCACCCCCAGCTCCACCCCACTCTGCCCCCACCCGCCCTTCATCTGTCTACATCTATTCATCCTTCACGTTTTAGGTGTCTCCTCTTTGAAGACTTCCATGACTCCCAAAGACTCCCAAAATTTGCTTGCCCTGAACTTGGCTTTCAAAGTGCTTAATGACAGGTCCTGCAGATGTCTGCCTTGTTCAGAATGTGTCCTCCGTGATCTGACGGTGCTGAACAGTGTTAAGGGTACCCAACAAATCCTTGGTGAGTTCATGGTTGAGTGAATGCAACGAATTTACAGGCACCGCAGTCCCATCTTCCATCCTCTTCTGCCTCTCTGGCCATGTGGACACATGACTCACAAACATTCACCACTTAGGCTCCTTCGGCAGCCTCAGATGACCAGAGTGGTAGCTGCTTCCGCCGAGGGCCCTTTCCTTTGTTCTTTTAAGCTGTCAGGAGGCCTGGCAGCAGATTTGTTTGGTGTCCCAGCAACCCTGAAATAGGAGGGAAAGTGGTAAGCAGCAGGCAGGGTAGCAGACAGAGGCTGGGTGAATCCCCAGGTGCATGCAGGTGCCTCAGAGCAGGAGGCCAGACTGAGTGCTGTGGGAAGTGTGGTCACGTCAAGCTCTCCCTCCTGCAACGGAACCGTCCTCCCCACCCACCTGAGGAGTGATCCTGTACAGTCCCAGTTCTTTTCCCCGAGAACCACCGTGTTAAAACACAAAACCAGTTTTCAGTGTCTGGAGTGGTTTGGGTCTTGGTGGCTGCTCGGTGAATACTCCAGGATGTTGACCAAAGCAAGGTGATACATGCTGATCGAAGTCTTTGTTATTTATTCCCACCATCTGTAGTGTCTCTTGGTCTTGCCGGATGTCAAAGGCAAGTGGCCGAGAACTGAACAGATTGCTCGTTTCCCCTTCGAATGTATAGAATTTATGTTCAGCGCAACAGCGAGATTTGGATCTGGCCAGCCATGATGTGGGTGACAAATCTAAATGCCAATATCTTTGTTACCATCTCAGCTTTCGCTGAGACAGAACGGAGTGGGCTCAGCATCCCCCTCTCTATCAGGAAAGTCAAGTGAAACTAGGAAGTTAGAAATTCTAGTATCCGATTCCGTTAGCAGTTCAAAGGGATACCTGCATAGGACAAAACACAAAGCGGGCAAGTGTTAAATGGAGGCTTTTAGTACATATTCAAACAAAGGTTTGCCTTTTAATAGACTGAGTTATATAAAAAAAGAAGAGAAATTCCCTTCTAAATTTGAGTGCTTATAAAAATTCAGAAAGTTTTTTCAAAACTTGTTGTTTTAACCATGGTTTTATGTGCTATCAAAGTGTTTTCTTTTTACTGTTTTTTAAATATTTTAATGTTTATTTCTTTTTGAGAGAGAGAGTGCAAGCAGGGGAGGGGTAGAGAGAGAGGGAGACACAGAATCTGAGGCAGGCTCCAGGCTCTGAGCTGTCAGCACAGAGCCCCACGTGGGGCTCGGACTCCTGAACCGTGAGATCATGACCTGAGCCGAGATCGGTCGCTCAATGGACTGAGCCACTCAGGTGCCTGTGTTAAGCATTTTTTAAAGGTTATTTATTCTGAGAGACAAAGAGAGAAGAGGAGGGGCAGAGAGAGAGGGAGAGAGAGAATTCCAGGCAGGTTCCACACTGACAGCATGGAGCCTGACGTGGGGCTCAAACTCACCAACCATGATATCTTGACCTGAGCAGAAACCAAGAGTCAGATGCCTAACCAACTGAGTCCCCCAGGTGCCCCATTATCAAACTATGTTACAGCTGCAAAATATTTAGGGGCGCCTTGGGGGGTTCAGTTGGTTAAGCATCCGACTTTGGCTCAGGTCATGATCTCGCGGTTCGTGGGTTCGAGCCCTGCATCGGGCTCTGTGCTGACAGCTCAGAGCCTGGAGCCTGCCTCGAATTCTGTGTCTCCCCCTCTCTCTGCCCCTCCCCTGCTCAAACTCTGTTTCTCTCTCTCAAAAATAAATAAACACTCTTTTTAAAAAGCTGCAAAATATTTGATGCACTTAAAAGTATATCTCTTATGTTATTTTACATACGCAGGATACCTATTCAGCCAAGTATAATTGTAAATAGACAGTGAAGTCATGTATTTGTAAATTACACCCATAGGCTCTATTTCATATAACGTACATGAGGCTAAATATAGACATATATAAATATACATGGATATGTACACATATACATATAAACACACAAACTTGCAATTGAAAAATAAACATATTTCATAATTATTCTATTTATTTTGAAAATTCTCTTTTAGTAACAATGCATTGACTGGAAGTCTATGCATCAGAAAGAGGTAACATTCTGTCCTTTCATATCTAACCTTACTATCAGGGAGTGACTTAGGCACTGGGGAGAATACGGCTTCCCATCTCTGTATGTCAGCAAAAGGCAGAGACCTCAACACTCCTCCGGCAAATACACCTTGTTCTCCGCAAGAAAACGAAATGATGAAAAGAATAATCTGCATTACCAGTTAGATGCACTTATGTTTCTGTTTCCCCGTCTACAAAGGAGAGCTACTATTCGGGGATTTTTCCCTGTTTCACGGATGTTCCTCCTTACCTTGTCTTAGCTGGATAGGCAGGAGGGTGGGGACAGCCAGAGGGACGTGGCCATGTGACAGAGCCAGTCCCCTGGTGCTTTCCTCTCGATTCCTACCACTACCTCCTCTGACTTGGGAGCCCCCGCCAACCGAGTGCCTGCCAGCACATTCATCCTCAATACTCAGCACAACATTCCTTCTCTATAAAGCCTTTATGGCCTTCTCCTGCTTCCTTCTCGGTACCCACAGTGGGAGCCACTACCAACAGTCTGTTGCAGTGATTTGTGTCTGAGTCTATTAGACTGTGAGATCCTTGAGAATGGGTTCCATGCCTGACCTCCTCTGTATTCCAAGTGGCTGGCCTGCCGTTTGCCATGTGGTAAACAATCAGATTATATTTAGTGCAAGAATGAATGGCTAAATAGCAATTGCATCTTGAGACTTTATTTTTAACTATTAGATTTAAAAAGTTAAGGCAGCCTAAGAAGATAGAATGCCTCAAAAATCCATTTGTGTCGCCATCAAATCTTAGTGGCATGTAATAGAAGAGAACAACAACAAAAATCTACTCTTAAAGAGTTTTCCTTACTTCTTCTTACTCCCTCAGATTTATTGTTTCCAGAGGTTAAGAATTAAGTGTGATATTTTGGCCTGGCTGATTTTCCCTGATGGCCAAACCTTGCTTTCATTTCCATCATCTCAATTATTACATATTCTCAACAAGCTGGCTTTCCCAAAGACTCAAAAGAAATATTCAAAAGTTGTATAGATAGGTTACATTTTTTATTGACCATATGTTATATCTCTAAGCATGGTGCAGGAGACGTTAATTATTGTCCAATGGCAAGCTCGTGTCTCTGGCTAGTGTGCCCCAAGCCCTCCACCCTATGGCCGTGAGTAGTGGTTCCATTTAACCTTGTGGAATCTCTTGTATGCATGACTAATGTGAAACGGTCTCGTCTTTCTAGCCTCTCTTGGTTCTATTGCTATCTTTTTTATTTTTCTGCAGTTGAATATGAAACTGGATTATAGGTTATTTTTGTTTCCTTGTGCTCTTTTGTGTTTCTCAAGTGTTTTTTTTCCCTTTGAGTATGTATCATTTTTTATAATCAGAAGAGAAAAATCATTAAAATTTGTTTTGAATATAGAAGTAGTTAGGTACCTTCTTAGAGGCCCTTCTCAGCTTTAGAAAGAACTATCAAACACTCATGAGTTTCATCTGAAATTTACTTTGAAATTTAGAGGCTGATATATTTTTCTAAAGGGGATTTGCTTGTTCTCTTTCTTTCTTTCTTTCTTTCTTTCTTTCTTTCTTTCTTTCTTTTCTTTCGAGAGACAAAGTTTGGCTGGAGAGGGGCAGAGAGAGAGGGAGACAGAGAATCCCAAGTAGGCTCTGCACTGTCAGCACAGACCCCGACATAGGGTTCGAACTCAGGAAACCATGAGATCATGGCCTGAGCAGAAATCAAGAGTCAGATGCTTAACTAAGTGAGCCACCCAGGTACTCCTAAAGGTGATTTCCTTCTTTTTAAAACACTAATGATTAGTTTCTAATTATCTTGAAATTTTAATATGGAAAGTTTGGTGGGAAATGGTAGTGGGGTGAACTCGGCTCTGCTAATGAATGAACACCCAGCAGGGGTGAGCAGAGAGCGAAAGTCCTGGTGGCTTCCTACCTGGACCCCCTCCTACCTCTCAGCTTGTCTTTGTGGATAGATCTGCCTTTACACCAGAAGTCAGAGGAAACTGAGAGTCAGACAGCTTACTAGGGTTTGAGAGTACCCATCTGGCAAAATTGTACTGACCTTCTATATAAGCCAGGGCAGCGTGAGACAGGAAGGACACGCAGAAGACTAAGGCAGTGGCCCTGAGCTCAGAGGACATGCCATCTGGAGGGGAAGCAGCACTGTACACAGAACGGTGCCTGGTAAGGGGACAATCTCAAGGTCTGTTCCCTCCCCGAAGGCTCTCAGAGCCTGTCAGTCACGGCCAAGAGCAAGTGTTGATGACCGATTGCCCATGATGTAATGAGGATGGGAATCACAGCTGAGGATGCGCTCTCTAAGGCACTTGTTTCCGAAGCAGCTACACACACGAGTAGCCACTTGGGTGTGGGAAGAACATTCTAGAGTTATATTTTGCTTTTTCATTTTGCCCATCTTACATTTTGCCTTTGAAAACGGTCTTGTTCTTGAAGTGTTTTCTATGTAGGCAGTATTACACGTACACACGTTGTGAAACAAATACTAGAGTGCATGCTCATGAGTTTCATTACCGATGCGTTCAGACATAATAAAAAACGTCCGAGGTAGTGCCGAAGATAATACTCCTTTACTTCTTTTCTAAAATTGAGCCAGATAATCACATTTAGGGTTCACCCACCCCATCCAGCAGCCGTCTTTGTCCTCGAATCCACAAAGGAAAAAGGGAGTTAATTCCACAAGGGAGGGGCAACACGGAAACTGCACAAAGACGATGAAAGAGGCAGGGCACGGAGCCTGAGGGGGCAGGTGAGAAAATGCAGAGGAGAGGGGGTCGAACGTGCGGCGGCAGCTCGTGGTGACTTCTGGCGAGAATTCAGGAGCCTTATTCAGGTGTATGGCCCTTGGCGGCATAATGGCTGGAAGCCTACAAGCCTGCATATCCTAGGAGTATATTCTGAACTTGACCGAGCAATGCTAGCTTTCGTGGCCGGCGTGGCGGCTTGCTCACCCCGACAATGAATGGAATTCTTTGAGCTCCGGCCCATAATGCCCTTTATGCCAAATTATGCAAGGTAATTTCGAAGTTCCTGTGCACCTGGAACAATCCATTTTCAACCCATATTGAACTTATTTCAAAAGCTGTTGAGGGAAATGAATGTAAGAAATGGCAGGCGGTGGATAAGCAACTGGCTGCCATGGGAACCCCCTCCCCCCTCTTGGCACAAAGAGAAGGAAAGCAGACACATGTGGACACCTCCTTTTGTTTTCTCGTACTTTCTCGTTTCATTGCTGACATCTGCCTTCCTTCTCGCTTTCTTCACGGGCACACATCAAACATGTTACCTCTCACCCCCAGACCTCGCTCCTTCGCAGCGAGCTTGGTGCCTCTCTCGCTGCTTCTGCACGGTCTTGACCCCTTTTTGCTTTGCGTCTGTGGTCTCAGAAAGACGGAGATCCTCAGCTTCTCTCTTTCCCCTCCCTGATTTGGCGTGAGCCTCCTGCATCCACCTCCGTTCCTCGCTGGGGGCTGTTTCTGTCAGCTGTGCCTCTCTCTCTCTCTCTCTCTCTCATTAGCAGGAGATTTTTCATCCCTGCCTGAGAAGTAGGCTCTGCTGAGTTGAACCCTGTCTGTCCTTTCAGATTCTGTTTAAGTAGACATGGCCCGCAGTGATTTCTCTGTCTTCTGGCTGCCTCAAGCTTGGTCTTTGTTCACACGGCCTTGGGACACGAGTTTCCCTTTTAACTGTCCGTGTCCTGCCTTCTCACCTCAACTGCCCATTCAGAGCTGGTTCTCTAACACACGAAATACTTGTGACTTCATCCGTCGGTTGATACATTTATAGCAAGCCCACATTTTGCTTCTAAAACCAGACAAATTGATCCTACATATCTATGCAGCTGACCTTTAAATAACACGGGTTTGACCTGCGCTGGTCCACTTACATGCAGGTGTTTGTTTTGTTTTGTTTTGTTTTGTTTTGTTTTGTGTTTTGTTATTTTATAAATCCAGTACAGTACTGTAAATGTATTTTCTCTTCCTTCTGATTTTCTTTTTAAAAATTTTTTAAATGTTTATTTCTGCGAGAGAGAGAGAGAGAGAGAGAGAGAGAGAGAGAGAGAGACACTGCTTGAGCAGGGGAGGGGTAGAGAGAGAGGGAGACACAGAATCTGAAGACAGGCTCCAGGCTCTGAGCTAGCCGTCAGCACAGAACCCGATGCGAGGCTCGAACCCACGAACCGCGAGATCATGACCTGGACCGAATCCGGAGGTTCGACCGACTCAGCCACCCAGGCGCCCTTCTTCTTTATGATTTTCTTAATGACACTTTCTTTTCTCTAGCTTACTATATTGTAAGAATTTGGTATAAAGTACCCAAAACATACAAAGTATGTGTTTATTGACTGCTGTTGTTATCAGAAAGACTTTCAGGCAACAGTAGGCTATTAGTAGTTAAGTTTTAGGGGAGTCAGAAGTTCCATGTGGATTTTCAACTGTCCATGTTCAAGGATCAACTGTGTGTGGAAAGGTTTTATGAAAAAATTCATTATTGGATTTGCCCACTTGTGAATTTGGGAGCACTGTGGCCATTTTGTCTAATTTTCCAAGAGAAGCAGTGGTCAGTGATCAATGTCATATGTCATCATTGATTGTTTACATTTCATTTTTTTTAATGTTTCTTTACTTTTTGAGAGAGAGAGAGAGAGAGGAGGAGGGGCAGAGAGAGAGGGAGATGCAGAATCGGAGGCAGGCTCCAGGCACTGAGCTGATAGCACAGAGCCCGATGCGGAGCTTGAACCCACAGTCCGTGAGATCATGACCTGAGCCGAAGTCGGATGCTTAACTGACTGAGCCACCCAGGTGCCCGTTTACATTTAATTTTTAACTTTATTTTCTCATATACCAGAAAAACCTTAAGTATATTTAAAATAATAATGCTTAAAAACATAAAGACAAACATGCCGAAAAAAATAATACATAAAATATAACAAGAAAGCATGAATTTTTAAAAAGTAGGGGAAAAAAGGAAAAATAAAGATAGGGAAAGTATTGGTAACATTTATACAGGATTAGAGTCTGCACATAGTAGTTTACTAGAAACGGAATTGAGGACGACTGATTATTATATAAAACTACGTTACATTTTTTATAAGTATATGTAAATGGTGTCATTTATAATAAACCTTGTGGGTCTACCTTTGCCTTACAATTCACTATAATACTTTCCAATTTCAAGAACTCTAGTAACGAGTTTTTGCTCAGAAATAACTTTTTCCCCTGAAAGTTTCAGTTGTGATGAATTCCGTTTCCAGAGCACTCAGATCGGTGGACAAAGGCCTCCACACAGCTCTACAGAGAGAGGAAGCAGAGCTTCTGTCTCTAGAAACCCAACCCCTCCGATGAGGCCTCTTCCCTTCAGGGCTGCCTCTACCTGGGTCCCATCTGGCCTCTACCCCACCAGGGTGGGGCCAGAACCCACTTTTTCCTTCTGGGTGCACCCACCAGCAGTGCCCAGAGCAGGAGTTCATACAATGGGTCTCCCTTTCCTGGAGTTATTACCATAAAAACAATCCTTAAACTCTCTCTCTCTCTCTCTCTCTGTCTCTTTCTTTCTCTCAATAATTATAGAAAACCTGAGACATTTCAATTTTTTCGAAGTTTTTATTTCAATTCCAGTTAGTTAACATACAGTGTTTTATTAGTTTGAAGCATACAAGGTAGTGATTCCACACTTTCATACATCACCTGGTGCTCATCACAAGTGCCCTCCTTAATCCCCACCACCTATTTCTCCCATCTCCTACCCCCCGCCCCTCTGGTAACCATCAGTTTGTTCTCTACAGTTAAGAGTCTGTTTCTTGATTTGTCTCTCTCTCATATTTTCCCCTTTGCTTGTTTGTTTTTTTCTTTTTTTAAGTTTATTTATTTATTTTGAGAGAGAGAGATAGAGAGCGTGAGCGAGGAAGGGACACAGAGAGAAAGAGAGAGAGAATCCCAAGCAGGCTTGCACTGTCAGCGTAGAGCCCAAGGCGGAGCTCGATCCCACGAGCCATGAGATCATAACCTGAGTTAATATCAAGAGGCAGCTGTTCAACTGACTGAGCCACCCAGACGCCCCTTGTTGCGTTTCTTAAATTTTACATATGAGTGAAGTCCTAGGGTATTTGTCTTCCTCTAACTGACTTATTTCACTTAGCATTATACTCTCTAACTCCATCCATGTTGTTGGACATGGCAAGATTTCATTCTTTTTTATGGCTGAATAATAGTCCAGTGTGCATATATACCACATCTTCCTTATCCATTCCTCAATCAATGGACACTTGGGCTGCTTCCATATCTTGGCTATTGTATATAATGCTGCTATAACATAGAGGTACACGTATCCCTTTGAACTCGTGTTTTTGTATTCTTTGGGTAAATACCCAGTAGTGCGATTGCTGGGTCATAAGGTCGTGCAGCCTCTGCAATCAGATTGTCTCGGTGTGAGTGCTGCCACTTTTGAGCTGTGGGCTGCCCCTAGGTCAATAAATCCCTTCAAAATCCAATTTTCTGTTATGAAAATGGATCAATAATAGAGTAAGATAATGACTGCTTCTCACATACAATAACGGCTTAATAAATGCTAGTTATTATTACCTTAGTGGCAGCTATGACACCATAAAAATTATGGAAACCCAAATTTTACATTAAAAAAAAACCTAATTTTATTAAGCCAGAAGAGAGTCCCTTATCTTCCTAGTGAAATTACGGGAAGAAGAGAGAGGTTTGCTTGTAGTTAATGGCCTCCACCAAGAGTCCGCCAACCCTTGTTGATTACCCAAACACTGCCTTGTCTGCTGCCAGCCCTTTAGCCAGCTGTTAGCACCTCCTGTAGAGGGTGGAGAGGGAAAGAAACGAGGTAATTGAGTTGTTAATGGCTATGACAAAGGTTTAGAGCCTCCCGTGGTTTCCGAATCCAAATGGCTAAAATCCTGGAGCAAACTTCTGTCCTTAGAACCAGTCTGGCTAGTCCTGGAGTTTTTGAGACAAAGCCCAGAGCTCCCAGGCTCCGGAGCTCAGGCTGGGAAGAATGTACTGTCTCTTCTGTGATTCATGAAACTCCAAGGCATCTCATCTTGACCCTCTGTGGAGCTCAGGCTACAATCATCTCAGCCTCAGGGATAGCATTTTTTGAGGACAGTGGCTCCAATATACTTGCCTCTCTTCCTCTGATGTTTTCCTTTGAGGAAAGCAAAAAATGTTGCACTGAAGAAGGGGTGACAGAAGGGAAGAAGAGAAAGGAAGAACAGAATCCCTCTGGGCTTGTCTAGTGACTGGCTTCAAAGAGGGAGGAGGTCTTAGTAGGGAGAATCTGGGAAGCATAGTGACTTGGTGCAGGGAAAAAAGACTTTTGATTGCCAGGTGGGAACTGAAAGGTCAGAATACCTGTGAGGAGGTTGTAGTCCCCTGTCATCACCGTCTTTGTCATTGATATGTCAAGGCTTAATTGGACATGGGGCTGTTTTTAAGTAACCTGAAAAACAAACAAACCAAAAGAATGACCATGATTTTGACTAATAGAGTAGAAAATAGACAAGAGATCGATTATAATTCAAGACAAAAGGCCCTGCCAGCAGATTCTACTGGGGTTTGTGCAGCTCAGCCCAAAGTTTCTCTGCTTTAAACCGGTGATATGATCACTCTGTCCACTGAGATCAATTAAGAAACCAATCAGTTTTCAAGGAGGCTCAAGACTTGGCCAGATGCCCAGTGATTCCTGTTTCTTTATCCTGTTTCATTTAAGGTGGCTGAGAGATATTCAGTTGTGATCACTAGGTGAGACTGGCCAGAGGTGATGTCCACCACACTCCACCAGCCTCTGTGGCCATTGGCCCCCCAGATAAGCCAGCGTGCTTCAGCGTGTGTGCGTTTCAAGATGCCTGTCACATTTTTTAAAAAGTGATTATAATTAATCAATAGGGAATGTCCAAGCTAAGGGGAATTTTGCAAACTCAAGAGAAACCATTATAGCTTGAGTGTTTTTGATGCCTTTTGGCAGGGAGTTGAGAAATCTTAAAGAAAAATTAATTGCTGTATCAATGGAAACCCCGGTAGGTAGATATCCAATTTGTCATTAATTAAAAAGAACACTTTTTTAAGAATTCAGGGAAGCGTTGTCAAGATTGCATGATAGTTTAATTTGCTAACATGGTATGAACCTGTTAGCTTCAGACACATGATTAATACAAGCAGAACTCCTCACGGAATTTTTCCGATGCTCGCTCGCAGCATGCTGTCCTTTTTAAGACTTTGCTCAATGCTCTTATCTCACTCTACGTGAGATGCCAATTCTGCAGCAGCCTCAGAAAATATACGTTAGACAAAATATGACACACGGCATTTTCTGTGACTCATTTTGCTCCTTTTTCCTCCCCATCCGGCCACCCCCCAGCCAGTCTGAGTCATAGAACAGCTGTGTGAACGTTAGCTACGAAACAATGAGCTGCAGACACTTTCTGTGCTGGGTTGCATCTCATTATGTCTGGGAGCTCACACCAGGATGGGCCCTAAATCCCTTATCGCAACTGCCTCAGGCGGAAAGCAGGTTTTTCCCCTCTGTTGTTGCTGATGTGAAGATGACATTTCTTGAGCTGGGAGAATTTTATGGGACCGCATTGTATGCTAAGCCTCAAAAAGATAATTCGGTAGCTCCCATTCATCACAAAAACAGGGTCTTTTAGTTGTGCTTCTTAAAAAAAAATCCCCTAAAGAAATCATGAAATTATTTAGGGGCCTAAGGAGGAGAAGAGAATCACCAAGATGATGGCTTGGGACAATTACACAAAGCAATTTGACTGAGTTATTTCCGCTATTAGTCTATAAATGGGAAAATAAGCGAACGCCCTGGTTACTTAGATGTGTTTCACTGGTGCAGATTGGTCATGGCGCTATATACCTTCCTATCCTGTAAGTGAACTCAAGCCTGCTTCTTTTAATTGATGCTCTGTCTCTAGAAAGTTCTCGATTTATTGCCATTCAGTGGAGCCTCCTTTTGTTTTGATGATGGTGTTCGCTCTTGTAGTTACGGGATTGCTTTGGTGCCAGTGCGCCCGCTCTTGTGGCTTATTGGAGCATGAAGGCAGAATGTGTTTCTGTAAGTCGAGTTGCCCTCCTGCTCGCCAACGGGGCAGGCTCTCACCTGGAGTATGTTTCATCTGATTCTGTGTCTACAAATCCTTTGCACTACAAGGGTTTAGTTGAGTGGAACTGTACAGCTTCAGAATGAATTTGGTCCCACGTTTGTTTTCTGGGTTGTCAGCATGTAGACGCTTCTCGAGCAGCTGTGACAATGGGAGCTTGGCTGAGTCTCAAGCTACTCTAGTCTTAATCTAGGGGGAAGGAGTCTTCTCTAAGATGCTCTGGGACAATATCCACAGACACCCTGAGAGATAGTCTTGTGAAAGCAAACTGGCCAGTCATTTGGCTTCAGTCCCTGTGCCGCCCTGTCCAAGTCTGACTCCTGATAACAGCCCCAGTACCTCATGACATGAGGAATTTGGAGGTAGATAAAGAAAATGGCAAATGATGTACCAGCCTGTGGCTGTTGTGGTCTATGTTGAGGTTTCAGCACCACTTGAACCCAAGAGGAGGAAAGAATGAAATGGGCTAGAAGGTTCAGGGAAAAGCAGACTCCAGGGAGTCGTGGGCAGGGCAGAAGCCCCCCTCTGAAAACTGCTAGACTCTATGTGGAAGAGACTCATTTGCTAATTTTAAAGCACTGGTGTGAGGGACCAGGGCATGCTGGGATACGCTTCGGGACGAAGACAGTGGGTGCCATCTTCCTGCCTTTTCTCTGCATTGCCCTTGGAGGGCATGCGGGCCCTAGTTCCAAGTGAGCCCTGTCGGCCCCCTCATCAACCTACCCTCACGTCCCTCGTAATCATTTGGTGGATCCTGATCGATTGTAACTGGAGACTGTGAGGATAACCAAACCATGGTCTTGCCCTTTCAGGGAAAAATAAGTAAATGTTTGGGAGACATCCACCACTTTAGTCAAAGGTCTAAAAGCAGAAATTCTTGGGTCAGGGATTGTTGGTCTGGGAGTGATTTCGGTCAGGGTAGGCTTTTCCAGTGCCTTCAGATCTACCACATTGATGAGCTGTTTTTTGGGAGGTGACAGTAGGGTTCGTGGGGTCTGAAGCCGATAGTCAAGAAAGAAATCTTGAAGACTTCTTTGGTGCAAAAAGGTGATTTTATTAAAGCATGGGGACAGGACCTGGGGGAAGAAAGAGCTGCCCTGGGACCATGAGGAGTCGACTGGTTATATACTATGGATTTGGGGGGAGGTAAAGTCCAGGGGAAGTTTCCAGCAAGATTTTCATGTGCTGAAGACTCACAGGATATTGGAGACCTAGGTATTGTCAGGCTAAGGTTGATTTTCTCCCAGCAAAGCATTAGCCGTAAGACAGTAGTGCCTCCAGTATTTGTCAGTGGGCTGCCGGTTATAAGGAAATTTAGTTCTGACATTTCCTTCTGCCTTTGTTTCCCACATCACTATGGACAGGTGATGGACACTTAGGTCCTGCAGGACTGTGATCTCTATCAGCTGATCCTTTGTTTTTTCCCCTTTCCTTTGTTCTTGGGCAGCCAGGAGTGCCCAAGGAATATCACCTATGTCCCACCTGGTGGGGAGAGGGGCGGTGTTTGCAGCCTGTCAGCTTGCCTTATGCTCCCTGGTCAACATCACATGAATCATGGTCAGTGCTGACCTGGTTTCCACATATGAGAGTGGGCAGCTTTGGGGATGTGATTTTTAATCGCCATCAAAAACGCCCCCACCCCACCCCCCTCCCAAAGCATCAGTCGGCTTCTCTTGCCTGTTTACGTCCTGAATTTAGAATACACGTGCATCTTGCCTGTCCTACACCTGCCCTCCTCCACGCCCCGAGCAAAGGAGTCAGCATTTCCTTACCAACAGAGACTGTGAGATTCTGGTTGGAAGCCAAGCGTCTGTTTGACAAAGTAGTTGTGTTAATAACAATAGCAAGAAGACACTCTGGATACCACTCAGTATTTTCAGGGCTCAACAGGTCCAGAGCTAGAAAAGCTTGCTGGCTGCTTAATCATTGGCAGGCAGGTTACAACACGGAGGACCTCCTCACCCCCACCCTAAACTATAGTCCTTTTCTTTCTCTGAAGCTTTGGCTGTTTCGGTGGTTCTGAGTTAGTAGTGGGCTTCGTTATTCCCTTGCAGACATAGGTGTTGATGTCTGCAGAATGGTATTTCCTGCAGCTGTAGCCTCCAGCTGCCATCCTTAGGGCTCACAAGCCAAGAAAAGTCAAGTGGAATGACAGCAGCAGAGAAGCAGGATTCAAGATCTATAGGGCACGTGTTCGTGTGCACGAGACCAGCCTCCCCATGGTCTTGGAGTGGCCCAAGCTGGCCTCTCTCCCTGCATGTTCAGCCTCTGCATCTCTTCAGAGTTTCAGTTGGATTGAACAACAACAAAATGGACCCTAAAACCACGACAACCATGTGAAATGAAGTAGACAGCCTTTAAAATCAACATTATTGGTCCTATCGGATAAAGGGCTAGTATCCAAAATCTACAAAGTACTCACCAAACTCCACACCCAAAAAACAAACAATCCAGTGAAGAAATGGGCAGAAGACATGAAGAGACACTTCTCCAAAGAGGACATCCAGATGGCCAACAAACA
>CM053561.1:2836229-2877757 GCA_028646485.1 Cryptoprocta ferox
GGAATACTACATGGCAATGAGAAAGAATGAAATCTGGCCATTTGTAGCAAAGTGGATGGACCTCGAGGGTGTCATGCTAAGCGAAATAAGTCAGGCGGAGAAGGACAGATACCATATGTTTGCACTCATAGGTCTAACAGGAGAAACCCAACAGAGGACCATGGGGAGGGGAAGGAGGAAAAAGAGTTAGGGAGAGGGAAGGAGACAAAACACGAGAGACTCTTGAATACTGAAAACAAACTGAGGGGGGAAGGGGAAGGGGGAAAGGTAATGGGGGGTGATGGTCTTGGTGGAGGTCACTTGTGGGGAAGAGCACTGGGTGTTATATGGAAACCAACCTGACAATAAACTATAAAGTTAAAAAAAAACATTATTGGTCCTTTTCCTATTAGACCATTTTATTGGTCTTTTTTTAATGTTTATTTTGATTTTGAGAGAGAGAGAGAGAGAAAGCACGAGAGAGGAAGGGGCAGAGAGAGGGGGGCAGAGGATCTGAAGCAGGCTCTGTGCTGACAGCAGAGAGCCTAATGTGGGGCTTGAACTCATGAACCATGAGATAGTGACCTGAGCTGAAGTTGGACACTTAACTGACTGAGCCTCCCAGGTGCCCCCAAGGGGTCTTTTTTTAAGTCAAGAAAATAAATATCATTCCCTATGTTCAGGTCCTCAGAAAATGTGAGAAATGAGCCAAATGAAAACCTGGTAACAGATATTGCTTTACCAAGCCCCCCATATCCACCTGGATTTTAAGGGAGAAACTTGGGTCCACAGTTTGGTGGATGCTTCTCTCTTCTTAACTCTTATGATAAGAAGCCCAAGAAAGACCTGGACATATTAGAAGGGAGGCAGCCCTGCTTAAACTCGTGTAGCCACACCATCTTTTATCCAGCAATGCTTTTTCTTTTTTTGGCCAGCTTTTAAAAGTCCAGTCTAGCATTATAATAAAATGAACTTGTAACGCCAATAAATCTACGTTGTCCTTTTCTTCAAGGAATCCAAAAGCCTTTTGGGTTACTTGACAAATATTGCAGCCTTTGCTGATCAGTGTACTTATTACGTGTCTTCACAACCCTCCTTGGCTCACTGTGGGTCCCTCCGAAATGCTGTGACTTCTTTTTTTTAAAGTTTATTTATTTATTTATGTATTTATTTATTTTTTTAGAGAGAGAAAGAGAGAGAGAGAGAGAGAACAAACAAGTAGGTGAGAGGTAGAGAGAGAAGGAGAGACAGAATCCCAAGAAGACCCTGCACCATCAGCACAGAGCCCGATGCGGGGTTCGAACTCATGAGCTGAGCTGTGAGATCAATGACCTGAGCTGAGATCAAGATGCTTAACGGACTGAGCCACCCATGCGCCCCTGAAGTGCTGTGACTTCTGTGACAGGAGAGGAGGCCAGGCGGCAGGCGCTTCTCAGTCCCCTCCCTCCACTGCTTTCTAGGAGCTAGTGTCCCAACTGTTTTGATGCAAAGTGTTTAATAGGCTTGCGAGTCCCAGCTCCAACTACAGGTGCAACTCCAGAGCCTTTATTAAATGAACTTGAGACATCTCAGTGTACAGGGAAAAGGAGTTTTATTTTTTTTAAGGGCCGATTATTTGATAGCCTCTGGCTATCACCCTAGACTCCAGCTTTAAGCCCCACGAGGAGCCTGTTGCCACCAGTTAGCAGAAAACGCGGTGCTTCTGAAAAGGAGCTGGGCACAGAATGGCACGTACAAATTTGTTCATAAAAGAGCTGGTCTGACCTTCCGTGCGGCTGCTTCAGAGGAAGAGGTAAACTTGGGGCAGGAAAAGGAAGTTCTTCCTTCAGTTTACATAGGATAATGAGAGTTCTGATTCTTCCGTGTTGAAGAATAAGCCAGGAACAGAGGCATTCATCCTGCGGGAAAGGACTAGAGAAGATTTGGAATCTGAGAGGCCAGCCGGTTACTCTCCCAGGACAGAGATTTCTTTACAGCCTCCTTGTAGGGCTTTGCGAGATACCTCTGGCTCTGACTTGCTCATTATCTGGGGGAGACCATCAGAACAAAACAGTCAGACAAAGACAAGAGCTTTTTAAAGTGGAATATGCGTGATTCAAATAGGTTCTAAATACTCACGTCACAAATGCATTTTAGAGGATTGCGGTAATGATGATAGAGACAGATTGAGACATTTTTCAAATGTTCGTTGGAAAGCTGGAAAGGACATGCAATGATAATACCGAGCTGACCTTTATTAAGAGACACTGTGTGTCAGAGAATTCACTAAATACTTGAAATGGATCATTTTACTTAAGCCTCCTAGGAACCCGAGCTCCGTTATTAACCCAAACATACAAGGCAGCTGGGGCTCAGAGAGGTGCAGCACATTGTCCAGATCCCACAGGGAGTGCTCTTTGGGTATCATGGTCTGTTTCAACCTCCCTCAGAGCCTCTATTCTCCAGGACTAATGTCGGTACAACATTCTGGAGTTGGGTATGAGCCACATGAATGAAACTTGCGAACTGCATCTTAAAAATAGACTTTTTGGTTTAAATCCCCTTAGTAAGACTTAGAAAAAAACCTGATTACTATGAAAAATTTCAAACCTATACCAAACCAGAGAAATTATATAATGAAGGAGGATAATGAGCCCCCATGTACACATCATACACATTCAACGATCTTCAACACATGGCCAAACTGATTTCTGCCCTACCCTCGTCCACCCTGCCACTGTAGCAGTTTCTTATTATCGCTGAAATGAATGACCACAAACCTAGTGCCTTGAACCAACACACCTTTATTCTCTTCCAGTTCCGGTGTTCAGAAGTCCACGATCACTTTCCTTGGGCTAAAGTCAAGGTGTCGGCTGGACTCTTCCCTTCTGGAGGCTCCAAGGGGAGACTCTGTTTCATTAGCTGTTTCAGCTGCTAGTGGCCACCAGTATCCTTGGCTTGTGGGCCCTCCATCCATCTTCAAAGCACATCACTCCAAGTCCCTGCTCTTGCCATTGCTCCACCTTCTCCTCGGATTCTGATCCTTCTGCCTCCCTCTTATGAGGACCTTTGTGGCGACATCATTGGGCCCACCGAATAATCCAGGATAATCTCCCCATCCTAAAGCATTTAATTTAATCATATCTGCGAAGTCCCCTTTACCATATAAGGTAACATTCACAGGTTCTGAAGCTTAGGGCATGGACATCTTTGGGAAGCCATTATTCGGCCTACCACGCCCGCCCCACCCCCAACAGGAAGATTTTGAAGCAAATCTGACATTTTATTTAATCCATAAATATGTCAGCTCGTGTCTTCAAAAAGAAAAAAAGACTTTTAAAAAGTAATATCCTTATCATTCCTAAACACATTGACAAGACCTTCTTGCTATCATCAGATACCCAGTCAGGGTTCACTTTCCCCTAATTTTCTCATGATTTCATTTTAACAGGTGGTCTATTCAAGTTAAGGAATGTGTTTTAGGTTTCTTTTAACTGCCAGGTTCTCTCTCCTTTTAATTGCCTGTTTTTATTGTTGGAGAAACCAAGTTTTTTATCTGACAGAATTTGTCTGATTGTGTCCTTGTGGTCATTGTCATGTTTCTTTTTTCCACATATTTCCCGTAAATTGATAGTTAGATCTAGAGATTTGATTATACTGAGGTTTGATTTTATTGTCAAGAGGGCTTCAGCGATAGTGTTGTAACTTTCTATTGAGTCACGTAAGGAAGCCAAGAATAGCTGTCGTCTCTCGTGTGGCATTGAACTTGATTGTTGGGTTCAGGTGTCTGGAGTCCTCCCCTTTTTGTACTAAGTTCCCTATCAGCTTTTTTTTATTTTATTTTTTATTATTATTTTTTTTTTACCTACATTGGTGATTACTGACTGGATTTGTTATTTCACTAGTGGGTTTCCGTACACATTCTAATTCCATAACTGTCCTCATTATTTTTTTAGCTAGAATTCTTCTACAAAAAAAAGAAGATTCCTTAGGTCATTTTACTGGGGGCTTGTGAGCTGTGAAACATGGAGCTCTGACACTGTGACCAAAGACCGAAGTTATGCACAGGACGGCACAGAACTCAACAGTGCTATTTTTCTGAGGAGATGTGAGATGTCGCCACTCGGTCCACTCACAGTGGTGACTGATGATGACTGGTGATGAGGGAAAGTAAATACATGTCTCAGAGTTAAAAAAATTTTTTTTTGTTTCAACGTCTATTTGAGTGTCCTGAGCTACAATTATGAAAGACAAGATAAATGTTTGATTCTTTCTCTTTACGCACCAGTTTTCAGAATAATAATTGGTTTTCTAGTATGCTCCAAAGGTGAACAAAAAGTATGTGTGTGTGTGTGTGTGTGTGTGTGAATCATTATGAGGTTACAGATTTTGAACATGTGTTTTCAGTTCTTAGCAGAAATTATTCTTTTTCCAATTCACCCATCTTTGTCTGAGAGCCCTTTCCAGTTGGCTCCTGAATATTTTAACATCAACCTAGAAGCTTACTTGTTTTATGATGTAACAAGAGGTTTCAGGCCCGTCTTGTACATTTCCTGCTCCAGATTTGGAGTCAGCATTTTCTGCAAGGAGTCCTTGTTACTTTTAGTAGGAAATGATGTTTAGAGACCACAATCTGGGCCCTGGGAACGCTCATAACTACTGGGTTGGTTATTGTCTCTTGATTTTTTTCAGTAGACACAACTAAGACATTTTTAGACAAAGAAATTATATCACAGACTCATACCGTTATTTCCAGTCCAAATTAGGATTATATGGCTTCACTTAACTTTTTTAGTTTTATATTTGTACATCTTTTCTTTTACACTGAAAATTTTGATTTTTAATATTACTAATATAATTATTTTATCTACCAGTTACCATTTACCTATATTTATATATGAAATCGCATATTTGACTACATATATATGTACAGTATATGTATATAGTATGTTTATATATAATAGTATATTTGGGATATCCATATTTTATGTATATAGTATCAATACTAATATTGATAGTATTAATAGTGTAATAACTAAAAGCAACTTAAAACTTCTTTCCAGTTCTTTCTGTTCATAGGGATACAAAGTGAAATTACAGAGTTTTAAAATCACCTTAATTTCCCATGGTGTAGTTCAACTATCAGCTCAGTGCGTAATTAGCTCAATGCACAGTGGGCTTATCTGTTTTCTTTTGCCTTCTATTTTAGTGCATGCTGCTTTTAGGAATATGTAACACAACATTTTCGGTTCAAAGTCACATGTGCAAAGTAAGTTACATTCAGAGAAGTATGACCGTCATTCCCTCTCTCCAACCTATTCCTTACTTCCCTCTACAGGAAACCATTTTTATTCAATTTTGGCTTCTCCTTTCCTTGCTTTTTAATAATGTAGCCATATATATTCACAATCCCCACCGAGATGAAAGGCGCAGGCCTGCAAACAGTGTTCCGCACCTGGCAACATGACTTTTGAATGTAAAGCTTCCTAGGCATAGGAAACAGAACCCATCATATCATTCCTCACTTTCTCATTGGAAGCCTGTCAGTATCATGTCCTAAGGAACTGGGAGCCAGAATCCACTTGAGATTAATATTTTGAAGAGCTCTCCTTGTGATCCATTCTGTGCTGACATTTATATTTACTCCTCATACTTGGAATATACCACCCTGAGATCTCTCAGGACCAACAACCGTTATAATTAATTGTAATTACTGATTGGGGGAATTCTACTTTTTTCTACCAGATGGTTTGTCAAAAAATATTTTTTCTATGTTACTATATTTACAACCATAATTTAAGTAGTCATTCATGTCCCAATGAGTGCACATACTACAATTTGCTTCATTGTAAAGAAAGTTTTATTTTTTTTTCTTAACAATTTGAGGAGAAGGAAAATATGGAAAGTACAAGGGATGAAGGTAGACTGGAGGAGGCCCCCTTTTTTTTATTACATTTATTTATTTTTGAGAGACAGAGAGAGAGCGTGAATAGGGGAGGGTCAGAGAGAGGGGGAGACACAGAATCTGAAGCAGGTTCCAGGCTCTGAGCTGTGAGCACAGAGCCCAATGCGGGGCTCGAACCCACGAACCGTGAGATCATGACCTGAGCCGAAGTCGGACGCTCAACCGACTGAGCCCCCCAGGAGGAGGCCCTTTTATAGAAACAAAAGCCCGGGGCACCTGGGTGGCTTGGCCGGTTGAGTGTCTGACTTCAGCTCAGGTCGTGATCTCACCGTCATGGGTTTGAGCCCCTTGTCGCTGACAGCTCAGAGCCTGGAGCCTGCTTCGGATTCTATGTCTCCCTCTCTCTCTACCCCCCTCCCCCCACTTGTTCTCTCTCTCTCTATCTCTTTCTCAAAAATATATTAACAAAAACAAAATCCTTTGTGAAAATTCTCATTTCTCTTTTTTTTCCTAAAGTAAAATTTCCATACAAGATATATGCAAAATGTCTCATATCAGATTTGGAATATGAATAATGAGAAAGACTGGGATTTGGGTCAGATGACAGTCTTAGAGCATTCTGGTAGAACAGGATCTTAGAATGCTGCAAGGCGGGTCCTCCAGGTACCAGAGCTCATATCGATCCTCAACCAGGACGCTGTGAATTCTTTATCACATCATCTCCCACTGCTTGTTCAACACCCTGCCTGAAGCCACAGAAAACCATGGAGCATCACATTTCTTTTGATAAGATGAGGAAAAGACAACGTACATTTATAAAAGAAATCCAGCTGTTTTCTGGAGTACAGAAGTTGAGAGAAGGAGCCAATCAGTGGTTGCCACTGAAGACTTTGTGGGGGCCGCCCCCTTTCGGGATATCAGGAGGGAGCAAGCCCCTGTGAGGGAAGGCCCTTGGACAGGGACGGCTTGGCTCATTCATGGGTTATTATGGCTAATGGGCACGTAGCAGGCAGTCAATGTAGGAAGGAAGGCCTTAGAAGGTAGACAAATACATTTCGGCAGATGAAACAGGTGACAAGAGTCCGTAAAGAAATGGAGAAGAGCTTGAGGAAAAAGCAAGCTTTAGAAAAATGGGTTGGCAATACGATTCAGAGCAGATTAAAAAGGAGAAAGAACATGGAATTGGGCCAGTAGGGAGGCAGTTGAGGTAAGGTCAGGATTACAAGGAGATGTGACTGATGTCTGTGGAGAATGATGGAACTACTGGAGAAGAGGGAGCAAAAATAAGGACACATTTAGGAAAAAGTCTGTGGGTCTTAGTGATGAGTGTGGAAAGTAACTGAGAATGGGGAGTTAGGGATTTGGAATCTGCAAAGTGATTCGGACATTACTTTCATCGAAGTAACTTACGTCAGGGGCACTGGGACTGGGAACTAGATTTGAATGAGGGGCACCTGGGTGGCTCAGTTGGTTAAGTGTCTGTCTCCTGATTTCGGCTCAGGCCATGATCTCACAGTTTTGTGAGTTTGAGCCTTGCATCAGGCTCTGCACTGACAGCAGGGAGGCTGCTTGGGATTCTGCCTTTCTCTCTCTCTGCCTGTCCCCCACTTGTGCACCTGCATGCACATGCTCTCTCTCCCTCTCCCTCTCAAAATAAATAACTAAACTTAAAAAAAAAAAAAGAATGAGAGGAGATGGCATGGTGGGCTCCCTCTTCCCTCTCACCTTCCCTCCCTCCCTTCTTATTATCTTTCTTCTTTTACCTTCTCATCTTCTTTAAACAACCATCTATCAAGTACTTTCACATTTGACTAGGATTCTCCAAAACTACAGTAGTAAACAATACAGGCACCGTCTTTGCTGGCATAAAACCTGCATTTAATTATCGAGGGAGGTAGATGGAGGAACAAGATAATTCATGTAGTAGGACATGCTATGAAGAAAGTAAAACAGGCCTACGTGGTGACTGAGGTCATGGCACTGGATAGGACTACTTCAGGTGACGCAGAGAAGGTGCCCAAGAAGCCAGCCATGAGAAGATCTGATGGTATTTCAGGACATTCTGGGCAGAAAAGGCAAATGCCCTAAGACAAGAATTGGCTTGGAGTGTGTGAAGGGCACAGAGAAGCCTGAGGGCCCTGCAGGGTTCCTAACAAGAGCAAAGAGCTGAGGACAGAGAGTGCTTCAGTCAAGGTCTGATCAGGAGACAGAATCCAAACAGTAACTAGAACAGAGACCGTATCAAAGAAAGGATTATTCATGATAACAGAGGGTTGGGATAATGAGGAATTCGCCAGTAAGAAGGGAAGAGTAGCATTTTGTGTAGCTAAACAAAAACAGAGGAGGGGGAATTCAAATTTCATTGCTATGGGCATGAAAGGATGACATTCAGAAGATGCCGATAAAATGTTCCTCACAGCTGGCTGATGGGAAGGGGGAACAAAAAACATGGACCCAGTGGGATGGGCTTGTAGGCAATGGTGCATTTACCATGCACCAGACACTGTGTTTGGTAGCATGGTCTTCTTTCAGGGAGCTTTTGGCTCATGGCTAAGACGTGGCTTCTTTATGCTAAGTAGCAACTAGTTCTACCCACTGAGGAGGTCAAGGGATGGTGCCAAGGAAAGGAAGCACTGAGGTCAGATGAAGAGCTGGCCCAGGACGGCTGGAGAAAGGAGGACCTTGTAGGTTCAGCAGCAGCGCTAGCAAAGGCCAGTGACCAGGGATCCAGACCAATAGGAAGCTGAGGAAAGAGGATAACACGAGACCAAGAATGATGGGGCTTATGGTCAGATTATCTAATCCTTGGCCTCCTCTGTACTTTCTAGTTTTGAGACCTTGGGCAAATTATTTAACCTAAGTCTCAGTATTCCTGTCTATAAAAGGAAATGAAATCATACCCTTGTTAGAGAGTATTATGCAGATTAAATGAGATACGTAAAGCATGTTCTCACCAATAATGGCTCAGGCTCAATAAATATTTGCTGTCATCATCATTATTATGTACAACAATATAACATTTCATTAATATAATACTATAATATATAATATATATTATTATATAATAATATTTACTATTTCTGTATTATTGGAAGAGGCTGAAGAATAGAGCCCTGGGAAGAATAATAATGATTAAACATAAAATGTGTCATGATATGTATGTGTATATGTGTGTGCTTGTGTGTGTGTGTGTGTGTGTGTGTGTGTGTGTAGGTAGAATTTTGAAATAGTTTTCAGTCGAAACCTTTGTTTTTGTAACAGGCAGCATAGGGAAGTGTTCAATATTGCACATAGTAATGAATGCCTATTTTGTCTGTTACCATTTTCAACAACTACCGTTGTTTTTGCAATCACAAGAGAAATATTCCTATATTTGCACAAAAATGGATGAGATCTACCACAAAAAAATCTATCAGGTTAAGGATGGCTTTGTGGGTCTCAGGCTGTGTGTTTGATATTAGTCATATAACCTCCTAAGTGTTTTGTTTGTTTTCAGTATGCATTAGGAAATTGTGTTTCCAGGTGGAGAAAGAGATTAGATATTTCTCATAAAAATGAGTGAAAATCTGGTGTCATCAGAGCATAGGTTTTGTCATCGGAATGGGATTCAATCCGAACTCCACCAGTTAGCTAGCTAGGTAACTGAGCACACATCAGAGTCTTTTGAGCTGTGTCCTGATCTTTAAAGTTGAGATCACCGTAATAATCACACTCACCTCAAAGTGAAATTGTACAGTTGAAAGAAGTAGTGCGTGATAAAGTGTCTGAAACCCTGTCAGGCACAGAGAAGGGGATCCACATCACTTACCTCACCCAGCAGCTTCTAATTTAGCCCTCCCTGTTCCCAGCCTTCCCCTCTTGGGGATCTTGAGTTGCCAGGGGCCAACTTTGGATGAAGCTATCGTGTTTATGTGGACCTTGAGGCAGACAGTTACAGAAAATTCAACGAATAGGTAAGGCAATATAGGGGAGCTGGTTTTCAGGGTATGATACAAAGACAGAGAAATCACACACTACCCTCTCTACCTCCCTCCCTCAAGGTCCCTTTGGTTCTTTAAACATTTTATTTTTCGTGGTAGTTGATATATAATATAATACTAAATTAGTTCCAGGTGTACAACATAGTGATTCAACAATTATGTACACTACAAAATGCTCCCCACTGTAAGTGTCTTACAGTACCATTGACTGTATTCCCTATGCTACTTTTTGTCCCCATAACTTATTTTATTTATGGACGTTTGTACCTCTCAGTCCCTTCACTGATGTCACCCGTCCCCTCATCTGTCTCTGCTTTGGTAACCACCTGTTTGTTCTCTGTATTTATGAGTCTGATTCTCTCTTTGTTGCCGCTGTTCTTTGTTTGTTTGTTTCTTTTACTCTTTCTTGACAAATGCACTTCGCGCTGCCGTAGCATTTCCACCAGGGGCTGAAGGGATTGATGGCATTGTTTCCTTTAGAATGAGCCACAACATCCCTTTGTTCACAGCGATTGGATATCCAACATCCTCGAGATTAGATAATGTACGTTCAGTATCAGTAGGAAAGAAACAGAGAAGTAAATATTTGCTACAAAATGTCTTTCCGATGTCTTGAAAATTAGTTAATTTCCTGTATCTGACAAGTCAGTTCCCCACTACATCCGCCTCACATTTAGAGGCTAAGGGAAAAGAATCCCCCGCAGCAAGGAGCCTGTCACTTGGGTATCCAGGAGAGATAATGTGGCCATAGCATAGTGGCATTGAATATGGATAAGGATGTGACAGGCCGTGCTTAAAGTTTGGTGTCACATTCAAATGACTGGGTGAGAGGTGAAAAGGAAACAAAAAATTAATTCCCGCTCTTGGCATCTCATGCAGATTCACTTAGTGGTTGGTCTCCGCTCAGCGGTCTGTCTCCTTTTCTCCCCATTAATAATCATAATCAAATATCCATTATTGGTTTTCGGCAACAGTGTAATTGCTTCCCCTCCCTTATTTTCTGGGGCAGTCGGTCTGCTGGTGAGAAAAGGCAGTTGTATAACCGTTCCTTCCACGTAAACGCTAAGAAGTCAGTTGTGCCCTGCGGATATTGATGTCAGCCGGTTTTGCTCTCTGGTGAAGTGAAAGAAGGAAATCATTTTATTGTGCTATTTTTAGACTTCAATTTGGATTTCAGCCTTTATGATACTTTGTGTACCGGGGATGGAGCTGTTGATGCACAATTCAGCTGCAAGACACTCCGCCTTTCTCCCGCCCCCGATAGACTTCCTTTCCCGGACCAGACCTCAGCACCACGCGGTCACGTTGCCCGCCTTGGTGGCTACAGGTCCAGCCAGACCCCGAGGGCTGAGATGTGCTCTGTATCCACAGCGTTTGCCAGTGGAACGTGCTGCCAGCAGCCACCAAGTCTTCCATTTGCCTGTGAAGGTTTAATCTGACCTTTCATATGCAGAAATATTCAGGGGCACACAGATTCTCTGTAAACACAGTGAGTTCACCTGCCCATCCTTGCTTTTCCAGCCAGTTTCTCAGAGGTGGTAGGTGAAAGCCAGAAACGAGGGAAAACCCTTTGCTGGATTTCCTTCTGAACAAACAAGAAGGGCTCCGACAACCGGGGACTCCAGGTTATGATTTTTGCAGCGGTGATGGAAGGCAGTCTCGTAGCTCTTCTGTATTGTAATGAACTCGTCCTCAACCCCAGAGGGATCTTAAAAAGTGCCAGTAATACCTGCCTCAGCTTGTCTTGCATCTTGTGTCTCTTCTCACATGTGCTAAAGTTCACATCCATTTGTGTCACACTGGATTCTGTGGGGGCACGTGACTTGGTGATGCAGGTTGGTCCTGGCTAGTGGAGGTGCGGGCTGCGGACCGGCAATGTTGACATCACCTGGGTGTGGTTAGAGCACAGAGCCTCGTGCCCCGCCCTGGCTTCGGAGCCAGAGCCTGCACTGTCACAAGATTTCTTTCCTTTTCTTTGAAATCACAAGCCTTTTTTTGAATCGCAACAAATCTATAGAACCCATTCGCATAAAAGTGCACCTAAATGTAAGATCTTGCATCTAATTTCAATACGTTCAGGTTCCATGAACTTCAGTAAGACCCTTCCTTCACCCAGGAGAATCGGAGGGCGTGCCCGGTGGAGACTCTGAATGCCGTGTTGCCCCTCCACCCCCTGCCCTGCTGACCCTTGTTGTTACTTGGCTGCTGTATGGAGTCAGCCTTCACTTTGATGCCTGAACTTGTACATTTAAGGGGCACCAGCCTCAGGGACAGTCACCTGTCAGCCTCTCTGGTCCCTATCTTCCCTGTGGCTCTCACTTTCACTTTCTCCTTCCTCAACTTAGGGGCAGGGACCAAGTGTTTTAGGATCACTGTGTGGTGAGAGCCGCTAGTGGAATGCTATCACTGCCAAGGTTCTGCCCCACTCACGTCAGGCTCTGGAAAGTTCCTGAAGGGACCAGGTTCTCCTGCTCTTTCTGCCCATGGCAAATCCATCCTGCAGATCGTACTGGAAGCCCATCCCCAGTTCTACCGTGGGCTTTGATTTCCCCCGATGGTGGCCGAAGGAAACGCAAGACAGATGGAATCAAACCCTGGGAGAGATCTGTTCACTCACTGACTGGGTTGTCGAGGCTGTGCTCTGACCTTGAACAGTTCTTGCCTTGGGAGGGAGAGAATACATGTGGATGGTTACAACATATGACACGTGTCAAAATAGAGGTGTGGACAGAACGCCACGGCTGATCCCACGGGAGGGGTAACCAGCTTTGTCCAAGAGGAGTGAGGAAGAACTCCAAGGAGATGAGTTGGGGTTCACGGGATAAGGAGGACAGTGCCTGAGACTGGGGCTGTGGGATTGATCACGGTCAGAAACCAGAGTTGGGAAGACCAAGTTGAGGAAGTCACATGATCGCAAGTGAGAAAGCAGGTGGCCATAACAGTTCGCTCGTAGCTGCTGTGCGCTGTGGGACAGGCCCAGCCTGTTGTCTTCTCTCTTCCACAGTCCTACCCTGATGGAGGAGGAAACATGCACAGCAAGGTTAAGGAACTTGCCTAAGGATGCACAGTTGCATGTGGTAAAGTTGGGCTTTGAACCTGCTCAGGGGCTTCTGCACTGGTCCCCATGCAGAGAACACCCCTTTACCTGGAGGAGAGGACCTGCAACCCTCCCCCGCCCCCCTCCCCCAAGGCTCACTGTGCCCCCTGCAGGAATCCCGGGGCAGGGGCAGGGTGGGAATCGGGGGCAAGACTCTTGGGGGGAAGGCAGACGTGTTCGGTGGGCACTGCCCCTTAACGTTGTCACATTCCTCTTCCTGCCCTGCCACCTGTGCGCCCGAGCTGTCAGCTGGAGTTCTAGTTTCTCCCTCCTGCCCTTTGCTTCTCTCGCCTATGACCTGAGTATCACTTGTGCAGAAGCCACCCTTGAGCTCCCTGAGCCGGAGGTAGACCTTGATCAGTCCTGTCTATGTTTCTGGGTGTGAGCTCAGCCTGCAGACACCCCGATGAAGTTGAAGATCACTCGCGGGGATCCTGTCTTCAAAGTCAGAAACTAGGCTCTGGCCCTTGTAGGCAGGCTGTTGGTCATCTCCTGAGCCATGACATCTGTCTGTTTGGAGGGAACGTTGCCACCTTCTCACCCGTCGATAGGGAACACCGGACGCCAGGGAAAGCATATCTAAGATGTTCCAAATAATAGGACTCCACGGTGGCATCGGCCCGGCTCCAGACCCTGCTGTCTGCACTGTGCTGTCCCCTCACGCCTGTGTAGCAGCCTCACATGTGCCCAAGTACCTTTTACTGTTCTGTCTAGGACACCAAATCGTTTGGGGACATTTGTGTATTTGCTTTTCCCAACAGCCAGCTACACGTGTCTGCCTAGCTGCGTGGACTCCTCCTCCTTCCTTAACACTTCGGCCTGCACATTTGTCAGATAAAATACCTGGGGTGTGAGCTCTTGGCCGGGTCCGTCCTCCGTCCGCTCTGCTGACACTTATTACCCGGCTCTCTTTGGAAAGTGGCCTGTTCTGGGAGGTAGGAAGGATCGTATATTTCACCTACGGTGCCAGCTCTGGTCTGGCCAGTCCCTTTCCGTTCCATTCCGAGTTAAGCTACTGGAACGGACCCGGGAGAGAAGCCGAGAGGTGATTTACAAGCCACGCTCTCTTTCTCGTCTTGCTCCTGTTTCCCTTTAAAATTCCTCGGCCGCCCTCCGTGGGGGCATGTGCTTCCATTTATCCTGTCGCTCTCGGGACTGAATGTGGCTCTTGTACTTCCGAGGAGCTCTGATTAGGAAGCCACTTCGCTGACTTCCAGCCTGCACTGATCAAAACGTGGGTCCGCAAAGCATGGCAAGGATTCCGCAAAGTGGGGGGCTGGGGGGACGTTTAGCATCGAGGTAAAGGACTGCACAAAATTTGGCAAAAGGGAAAGAAGTGGATACTTTTTTAAAAATTTAAAATGTATTTCTTGTTATAAAAGTAAAGGATGCATGTGGTTCCTTTGAAAGGAAAAAAAAAAGAAATACAACAGAAATGGGTAAAATATAAATTCAAAACCCCTTGTCCCTCCCACAACCATGAGGAAACAAGTATATCCTTCTGGAAATATCTCACTCACACATAGGCCTGTATGGGCTTATATGGTTGCCCGTTTGCTACTTTTAAAAAACTCGGGGCACCTGGGGGGCTCAGTCAGTTAAGCGTCCGACTTTGGCTCAGGCCATGATCTCACGGTTCGTGGGTTTGAGCCCTGCATCGGGCTCTGTGCTGACAGCTCAGAGCCTGGAGCTGCTTCGGATTCTGTGTCTCCCTCTCTCTCTGCCCCTCCCCCGCTTGCGCTCTGTCTCTCACTCACTCAAAAATAAAACATTAAGAAAAAAGTTAAAAGTAAATAAATAAATAATTTGAATGTGATCACAACAGACTAGTATTTATTCTGTACTTTATCTCTTTTCACTTAATTTTCTTTGGAAATCTTTCCATTTTAAAAGATGCGTCTAACCTTCTGTTGTAAACGGTTGCCTGGTGTGTAACAATAAATGTGGTTGATTCCAGTTTTCTCCATTTGGTTTCGTTATTTCTCTTGATGCACTTACTGCTCTCCTTCACATCTCTCTTTCGTTTGGATATATTTGTAAGGTAAATTCATAGAGGGGAAACAGCTACCTCAAAGCCCAGGTGCGCTTATAATTTTGTCAAATATTGCCAAATTATTTTCCTTACAAAAGCGTGCTGATTTGTCCCCCTCCCCCTAAAGAGTGAACGATATCACTTTGAAACTTTCATTTCCCAGACTGTACGTCTCTGCCTGGAACGTGGCCAGTCATCTGTTTATATATTTATTGGCCACTTGCATTTCTCTTCTGTTTCGTCTTCCTGAAAGTTTTTTCTTGGGCTGTTTGCTTTTTCTCTTACTGGTTTTCAAAACTGTTTGAAGGTTAAAGAATTTGACTCTTGTTTTGTTTTTTAAAGTTTATTTATTTAGAGAGACCATGCATGAGCAGGGGAGGGGCAGAGAGAGAGAGAAGAGAGAGAAAGAGAGAGCGAGAATCCCAAGCAGACTCTGTGCTTTTAGTACAGAGCCTAACATGGGGTTTGAACTCACAAACTGTGAGATCCTGACCTGAGCCGAAATGAAGATTCAGACACTTAACTGACTGAGCCACGAGGCGCCCCACGAATTTGACTCTTGGTCTATGCAGCATATGTTAGAAATATTTTTTCCTGATAGGCTATTTGTATTTTGGCTTTCATTTATGGCATTGTTGCCATGTAGAAGCTGAAATAGATGATTCCAGATTTATCACATTATTTTTTTTCCTTTCTGACTTCCAGATTTTGTTTCTTGCCTAGAGAGTCTTTCCCCACTTCAAAATTATAGTCAAATAATCTAAAATTTTCATTTAGTCATTGCACAGAGTAGAAGCCAATACTGTTCTGGCAAAGTCTAGTGGCATATTGAGACCTTACCCTGAGACTTTAATTTTTAATGTGGTCAATCCACTGGGATTGCTTATCAGGAAAGCTTTTCTTCTATTAACCTTTATTAGGATGGATTTTTTTAACTTAATTGTTTTTTTTGCTTCAAATTGGAGGAGTCCTTTAAATGCAACTTCCCTGAAAGTTCATTCAGTCAATTAAGTAGTTACTGAGTTCCTGTTATGGTTAATACCTTGCTAGGCTATATGCTTCATAGAATTAAAAAAAGTAAGTCTGAAATATTCTCAAACCACATCAGGTTATTATAGTAGAAAAAGGTATCTGCACACACAACCCAGACATCAAGGCATAGTGTAGTAACAGTCTGAAGAGTGCTGAAAGATGCCATTGTGGGTTCAGAGAAAGGAGACATTACACGTGGTGTGGGGATCGGGGAAGAGTTCTTTATTAAAGCGACATTTGAGATGGGTCTTGATGAACTGGTTGGCTTTTAATGGGTGACGATTTTGGAGAAAGGCATGAGAAATAATCATCTGTAATTTGAAACTTGTGCATTTGTCCGGGGAAGAGCAAGTGGTCCACTCTGCTGACATCTGTGAATGCATAGAAAGAAGAACAACAGGAGAGGAGTCCGGGGCAGGCCTGAGGTCATCTTGGGAAAGAGCTGGAAGGGCTTTACTTTCCATTTATAGCAAGCAACGGGAGCCACTAACGTTTCTGGAGCAATCGTGGAAGGGACGGATTGAAAGGATGAAATATTTGAAGGCAGAAAAGCTCATCATTAATTGCAGCTTTGCCGGGGGTGAGGAAATGAAATGCTTAATTTGGGGTAGCAGTCATAAAGGGGAAAAATGGACCCGAACAATATTCTCAACATATAGTGTATGGTTGGATTTGGGAGTTGAAGGAAAGAAGCACATTAACAGTGACCATGATTTCTGACCTTTATTCAGTTGACTCTTCTAACACGTGAGTGCCCAGTATTTGTTACACTCCATGAGCCATGAGGAGCAGAGCAGTCATGGTGACAGACAAGATTCCCGCTCTCAAGTGATAGAATTCCAATGAGGCGAGAACACCAAACAAGCCAGGATGAGGCAGGAATAGAGACTGTGGTTGGAAACAAAGAAATTAAGGGGGGGGGGGTTGATGGGGTTCCCCAATGACTTTGACTCCAGGTCTTAAAACTGAGTGCTCAGTGCTTGTTCCAGATAATTATCTATCTAATTATTTCTGGTGGCATTCTTTTTACTTCTTCAAACCTGGTGTTTGCCACGGAGTGATGCAGGGGGAGAAAATAACTCATTACTTACAGTTTTAAATAGACTGCAAAGGTGGAAGGACCTCTGGGATCCATGGCTGTCTGGCTCATCCCCCAGGGGAAAAGGAGGCTGATCAGGATGGTGATCAGAACATCTCTTTGATTTCTGAAAATGCCTTAATTTTCAGAACCTGGTGAAACAGAGGTCTGCTCCAGCACATGTTTACTTTGTTCACCATTTTGTGCAGCACAGCTCGGCTAGGGCTCAGCTAGGCAGTTCTCCCTTGGGATTGTGACATGAGGTTGAGATTCTCATCAGCTCAGCTGGGCTGGACAGGCAAGATGGCTCACTCACATGGCTGGCAGCTGACAATGGGCATCAGCCAAGATTACACCTGATGCCCTTGACCAAGCGACTGTGTGTAGCCTCTCCAGCATGATGATTTCAGAATGGCTAGACTTCTTGCATGGCATTGGGCTGCCCTCAGAGCAAAGGTCCCAAAACATCTCGTGAAGGCTGCCAGGCCTTTTCTGATCTAGCCTTAGAAACTGTGTGGCATCACTCCCTCTATGATACGTTGATGACGAGAAAGTAAGGCCAGACCAGATTCTAAAGGAGAGGACATAGACTCTACCTCTTGACTATAGGAATGTCAAAGAATTTGAATTATGTTTTAGAACTTACACAATGTAGCAGTAATATCTACATCTTAAGGTTGTTTTCAGGATTAACAATTCTTAATTATTGACCAATAATTGTTAACAACAGTGATGATGGTTGTAGTGGCAGTGATGGGGACGATGATGATGGTGATGAGTAACTCCATTACCCGTCTGCAAAATATCTTTTATTATTGCTGGCAGATTGAATCTTGGGTAGAGTTAATCATTGGTCTCAACCAGTCTATATTTTTAACATTGCAATAGGAGAATCATAAACTAATATGGACCACAATAAGTCACATCTTGGCCACCATGTACCCTGTACATTTTCAGGTAATTTTCATTTTATTAGTGCCTCCTAGTCTTCAAGATTTGAGAAGGTATGTACTTTTTTTTGTTACTACTCATCTTTTAGATATTGTATGTATCATTTGTAGCTTCCTTTTAATAATCTATCCTGTGAGATAGACATAAAAGATATTATTATATTACAAATGTAGAAGTTCAAATTGAGATAAAGTATTTCCCAAAGGTCACCAAACCTTTGTAGTGGAGGCTAAACTCCAATCAAAGCCATTTGACTTTGGTTGAATCAGCTTTGTGTTTGGTCACAATTAATAGGACCACCAGCTCAAAGAGGCTTAAACAAGAGTTGGATGGGCAGCTGGGTTGACTGATTCAGCAACTCAGACTTGTCATCAAAAATCAGATTTTTTCCATTTCTCTTTTTAGCCATTTCCTTTCATAATGCGTCGGCTTTTTCGACAGGCTGGCTCCATTAGGGTCATTAGACAGGTAGGGTGGTTTTTTGTTCATTGCTGCCAGGAGAGGGAATAAAAACTACTCCCCACCTGCGAATATCCCAGCACAGACCACAAAACATGGCTCAGTTATCTGTGTGGCCAACCTCTGGACTTGTCTGGTAGAATATCATAGGTTGATTACTCTCAACTAATCGCAGTCTACCTGAAGAGCTAGGGAGGAGTCACCATCCAAAATGTCCTAAGCGGTAGGGGAGAGGGGGTTGATTACCTGAATACTACCTAAGTCTGTTAGGAAAGATGAAAAGAGGAAGTGATGTTGGCTCAGCAAACAACTGCATCTACAACAGTTTCCTAGACAAACTTTCGTATACTACATTTCCTTTTGTTATATTTTCAGATGGCATTTTGGGAAGAAGGCTAAAAGGTTTAAAGGTCTTTGTTCAGTGAAGAATTGTGTCAATTTTCTTTTTCTGAAAACAGAAGACAAAGGAAAACAATTTAAATATTTCTAGTAGCAACCATTTTGTTTAAAATTAGAGATTAAGTCATTGTTGCCCAGTGAAAAGGTTTCAGAAGTATGGGGCCTGTCAGTGTTTAAACAGTTTGCAGTGTAAGTATAGTACCATTGGCCATTCACGTATTGGTTTGATATTTTATTCCATTGTGGTTCTGTAAAAAGACCTGGTTATCTTTAAAGTGTCCAAAGAATTTGGTAAAATGCTAATGCCCTTTACGTGAAAACATTAATAAGTCAGGAAAGAAAGTTCGGTGCCAAGAGCTGAAACTCTTGATGTCTGTATTAGAATTCAGTATTTCCATTCTGAAAAGGGATAGAGGCTAACCTGAAAACTTCCTGTTCCTTCGCTTACCATCACTCCCCATAAGTAACACACACATGTCTCAGTTCCATAAGGATTCAAGCCATGATCAGATGATCTCTGAGGCCTCATTTTACTTCTAACTGGCAGGAATACCAGAAATAATGAATTTCAGTTCTCTATTCAAGAACTTTCCCCCAAATACTGAAATTGTATCTTTAAATTGCCTCATTACTGGTTGTAAAACATCACCAAAGATCTCACATAGTTCAAGTGGCTGTGAGTCATTCATTTAAGGGATTATTATTAATGACCTAATTACTCTCCTGTGCAGGAATAGCAAGCATCTCAAGACTTTGAAATCAACCATTACTCTCTTTAGCTCAAATGAATTCAATAAAATGCTATTTTAAAAATCTAAAGTTTGATGAAATTATTACACGGGCTATCATAAAAGCACTGCAATTTTATATCTACATGATTTACTCACCATTCAGCATGAGTCTCTAAAATTGACTTGTAGATTTTGAGACTTTGATGTGTGCATTCTAGGAGATATTTCAGGACAAGCCCACTGTCACTCAAAACTACACAAAATATATTTTTTTAATATATACAAATCGACATGTACTTACAATATTCAAATTGCTGTGATGTAGAGAAGTGTTGATAGAAGTAGCAAACTTTTTTCCTTAGTTATGAGAGCTGGACTGCTGGATCTTTCCCTTGAATCCAGCCCTGCCTCATGATTAGAAGCCAGAGAGATACTGATGGCTCTGTCAGGTTAATAATAAAAATAACTGAAGATCCCTCAGGCAACTGAAAGTGATTTGGTCCCCATATAGGGAAGAGACAGATAAAGTGGAGGAGAGATTTTTAAGCACGCCCTTTTCTTCCTCTCTCATTGCCTGGGAAGCTCTGTGCCTACCCCATTGCTTCTGGAAACAGACAAGCACCTGCCAGCTGGTGAGGCAGGGAGAAGGAACTAGAAAACTAGCCTCAGAGAAGCACTGCTATGGGAGGGCATCAAATAGCTTGTATCTTGAACATTCCCCTAGCCCTCCCTGTTCCCTGAGGAGTGGATAATGACAATCGAGGGACGCCATGTATTCCTGCAAGTGCAGGAGCACAGATGGTTACACCAGAGGCACCTTTCCCTGAGATGGTGCCCCAGCCACCCACCCACTATGTACCCCTATTAGGATGGGCACCAAATAGGGCTTTGACATTACCCCTTCTACAAGGACTCACTACCAACCAACGTAGTTAATATGCCTAAGGAAACCTGAACTTATGGAAAATAAGTGAGACTTCTTAGGAGGGTAAGTAACTGCTATAAAGGAACAGCAGGTGGAAGGACTTATACCTGACAAAGCATAATTAGACACTACAACATGATCAGTAAACATATTGAGTATTTCCCAAAGGTAAGGGAGGTTATTGGAGACATGAAGTATAAGAAGAAGTCAGAAAGAAACCCAAATGGAAATTTGGGGAAAGCAAACTATAAAAATTTAAAAGAAAAATCTCAGTATATGGGATGAACGACCTAGAGAATTCAGCTGAAGAACCCAATTAGTGAGCCAGAAGCTATCAGAAGGTATTTGGAGGGTATCAGGAACAGAAAGAAAGAAGGGAAAATATAAAAGTAAGCAATATGCAATAGAGTTATTTGATCAGCGTTCATATGAAAAGAATCCCAGAAGGAAAGAAAATGATAGAAGAGAGGGAGGAAGTATTTGAGAGACCAATGACTGAAAGTTTCCCAGGAGAAGGAAAAGATATAAGATTTTAGGCAGATGGGCTTAATACAGTACAAAACAGATAGGACAGAAAAGGGTGAGGGGTGGAACATCAATAGGTTGTAGTTAAAATTTATATATAACAAAGAGAAGGAGAAAACTCTAAGAGAAGATCATCAGACATTTCAATAGCAACATAGTCTGCAAGAAGGCTATGGAATAATAATTTCGGAGTGCTGAAGCCAGAATATTAAGCTATATTATTATTTAGTGTTTAAGTGTGAAACAAAGATGTTCTCAGACCTGGAGATCCTTCAAACGTTTGCCATACCTTATATTCTTTGAAACGTTCTTAGATGAAGTATATTAACAAGATGAAAAATAAGTCCCGTATGAGATATGTGAAAGAGGGCATGAAAAAACCGTAGTAAATTTTACTGTAGATGAAATAGAAAACTTATGAGAAAACCAAAACGTGTCTTAGTAAAATTCTAGAACTAAAATAGCCTCAATATATATACAAATATATCACCTTGGAGGTGGAATGGTGGCAGAATGAAAGGGAATTGATAGAAGGCTATGGTGTGGCCCAGGTGTGCTCATTCTGCTGCATCTAATGGAATTTCCTCAGACAACACAGGTGAGAATGCATCAGCAGCACAGGGGGTACCCTGCTAATGATAGGCACCCAGGGGGAGTGTTCTCCTTTCCTGCTGGCCTGGGACTCCCCTTCCCTCCTAGAGACATTCAGTGTCCTGGCCTGAGGAAGCGCCTTTGCCACTCAGGCAGTTCATCTGGGAACAGTGGATGCCCTAATGGGAACAGATATCTTAAGCAGATAAAACCAAAACAAAACAGCTTTCCCTAAGAAAATCACAGATTCACTGCAAAGTCTCTTAAAATTAAAATGTAATTGGAACCATCGCCCATAAAAGCAGAACAGCACCTGTGTGATAAACCTAATACGATTATTGTCTTCTAAAATAAAACATTTAAATAGGACTCAGAATCTCATAACATAATGGCCAAAATTTTCAGGATGCAGTTGAGAATCCTTCACAATAATAAAAACAGAGGAAATCACAGTGTGAATATGAAAAAACAGTTACTTGATGTCAACATGGAGATGAATCAGATGTTGGGATCATGTGATGAGGATTTTAAAGCAGCCATCATAAAAATGTTTCCATAAGCAATTGCAAATTCTAAATAAGAAATTTTTGGCAAAGATAGAGCAGTTATATAAAAGAAATTGAGTGGAAAGTTTAGAACTGAAAATACAAAAACAAATAAAAATCTCACTCGAAAGACTCAATAGTTGAGTAGAGATGACAGGGGATAGAATCAGTGAACTTGAGAAAGGAATGATTGGGTTAACCCAATATGAACAAATGAAAATAGAAAAAATAATGACCAGAGCCTAAGAGACCTGGGGGACAATAACAAAAATTCCAACACATATCATTGGGTCCAAGAAGGAGAAGAGTAGGCTAAAAGATTATTTGAAGAAATCATGGCTAAATACTTCCAAAATTTGGTGAAAGACACAAATCTACATGTTCAAGAGCTAAGAAAATTCCCCGCATAGAATAAATCCAAAAAAATCCACACCAAAATGCATTAGAATTAAAGCTTATAAGACCAAGAAATAACCTTGAAGCAGCCAGATAGAGATGATATATTACCTGTAGAGGAACATCGATTTGAATAATGGTGGATTTCTCACCCAAAGCCATAAAAGCCAGAAAGAAGTGGCACATTTTTCAAATGATGAAAGAAAACAGTCAACCCCAGATTCTATATGCACAGGCCAAAAAAAAAAAAAAAAAAAAAAAAAAAAGAACTTCAATCTAAATCTCATACTTTATATAAAACTTCAATTAGAATGGATCATGGATTTAAATGTAAACTATAAAGTATAAAACTTTTAGGAAAATATAAGAGTAAGTATTGGGCTAGATTTCTAAGACTTGACCCTAAAAGCTTGATTCATTAAAAGGAAACATTGATAAATTGGACTTCATTCAAATCCCATGTGAAGAGGATGAAAAGGCAAGCTACAGATGGAGAAAATATTTGCAAACCACATATCTGACAAAAGACCAGTGTCTAGAATATAGGAAGAATATGTGCTTAACATTGAACGGTAAAAAAATCAATAGAGGTAGAAAATAGGCAAATGGCATGACCAGACATCATTGAAGAGGGTGTACGGATGGCAGATAAGTACTTGAAAAGATACTTAACATCCCTGTACCCGAGAAGGATGCCACTTAAGACCACAGTGAGCTATTACTATATAACTATTGGAAAAAAAACAGCAATAGCCCCAAATATTAGTGATCATACCAAGAAATTAGATCACTTACACATTGCATGTGGAACTGTAAAATGGTATGGTCCCACTGGAAAATAATTTGGCAGCTCTTTAAAAGCTAAATATGTAATCACCATACAACCCAGCAATTGGAATCTTGGACAGCGTGGAACAGGTGAGTATGGTTATAAAATGTGACCCAGGGATCCTTGTGGCTGTGGAATTGTTCTATATCTTGGATATGGTGGTGGATACATGAACTTACACAAGTGATAAAATTGTATAGAACAATAAACACACTCAGCACCCACCACACACACACACACGCACACACGCGAGAGGAAGTCTGAACAAGAGCGATGGGTTGTACCAATGTCTGCTCCCTGGTTGTGATATTGTACTACAGTTTTGCAAAATGTTACCCTTGCAGGAAACTTGTCCCTGGGATCTGTCTGTATTCTTTCTCACAATTGTATGTGCATTAAATAAAAAGAAAAAGTAAGGTAGGAAAAAAGAAATAAAAGACATAAAACTTAAATATTAATAATTTTGGTTGTAATAAATAAGAAAAATAGCAAAAATTACACAATGATTACAGTACTTGTGAATACGTGGTTTAAAGGCACCAATCCCAAAGATAAAATCCCAGAACGGACTTTTAGAAACTTCAACAAAATGTTTTGTGCTGGATTCATTTTTGAAAAAAATAATATACATAAAAGTTGAAAATAAAGCATGGTATATATCTAAGCCGGGAAAAATTGAAGTATAAGTATGTTTGAGTAACAATTATAATATCAGACAAAATAGATTCTAAGGCTAAAATATCCTACTAACACAGAAAATCAACATAAACTGAAAAGAAGCAGCTGAAAATTTAACTATTGGAACATATATGTCCAACATCATAATCCAAATATACATAAACCGGGGCACCTGGGTGGCTCAGTCGGTTAAGCATCTGACTTCTGCTCAGGTCATGATCTCACAGTTCCTGGGTTCGAGCTTCACATAGGGTTCTGTGCTGACAGCTCAGAGCCTGGAGCCTGGTTTGGAATCTGTGTCTCCCCCTTTCTCTCTCTGCCCCACCCCCACTTGCTCTCTGTCTCTCAAAAACGAGTAAATGTTAAAAAATTTTAAAAACAAACAAACCAAAAACCCCCCAAAAATACAGAAAGCAGTCAACAGAACTGTGGGAAGAAATAAATGAATCAAGAATTATAGGAAAAATTTAATTGTAGGAAATGTAAAACACTCATCTCAGAAACCAGTAGATGAAGCAGGTAAAAAAACCCCAAATATATAAAAAGATATTAATAATGTAATATGCCTTAGCTTTATATCAGTAAACAGAGCACTCATTTCTTCTGGATACATGTGGGACAGCTACAAACAATAATCCAAGTACTAGGTGGTAGAGAGAGCATCAATTAATTTTACAAAGTTTATTCTTGACCATTATGCAATACAATTAGATATTAACCTAACGAAAAAGGGAGCTGAAAAAAATCTATCTAGAAATTGAAGAGCATAGTATTAAATGGTCATTGAGTTAAAAGGTAATCATGAGGAAAGACAATGAAAGCACTAAACGTAATGTTTGTGGAACAATAGTGTTGTAAATTCTGGAATGAAATCTGATGCAATTACAGGAAAATATTAAAAATCAATAAGTTTGGCAGTAGATAAAAAGATGTCTGTTAAATTATTTCCCGTATTGCTCTGTATATTTAAAATGTTTAATAATTTTCAAACTTAAACATGCATTAGTCACGGTTAGAGTATAACTCAGACAAAAATTTAGAGCTTTAAATATAATGATCAGAAAATTAAAATGGCAAGAGAGGAAAATAAAAAATAAAAGGAAACCAACAAGTTAAGCTTTAACAAAGGAAGCTAATAAAAAGCTAATAAATCCAAAGAAATGAGAAAAAGGAAATAGAAAGATAAGATCAGAAATCAAGGAAATAGAGAACAAAAATCAATAACGGAGATTAACAAAGCAAGGGTGTTTCTTTGAAAAGATTAATAAGATAGCGAACCTCTGATAAGACTAAACAAGATAAATCAGAAGAGTAAATAAATAAAACACAGTGAAAAGGAGAATTGTCTTTACACACGAACACAAGTTGTTCTAAAAATAATTTTTGGAATTACGAGCCAACATTATAATGCATACGAAGTCCATTAGAAAAATGGATTGATTTCTATAAGATAATGGGTCAACTAGGACCCAAGAAGAAATTAAAAATTGAAGCAGACTATAAAAATAAAGATATTGAAGTGGTAATAAAATACCTCCTTTGATAGAAGCCTTAGAAATAGCACGGCAAACCTAAGGAAGGATTAAACGGGCAATGGATATGAAAGGAAAATTCATAGGAGAGGATCTGAGTGGCTGTGAACCAGTCTTAGTGGCAAGATGCAGGTGCTCCCTTAACAAGGTGCCACTTTATACCTGTCAGAGTGACCACAACGCGCTAGAGAATGAGTCCAGCATGTCTAACAGGGCCGTCGATTCTTCCGTGCAGGAGCCTCCATTCCGGCTCTCGCTCCCAGGACATGGCTCAGAAAATTTGTCTTCTCTCTTTTTCTCCTTTCATTATCTTATTATTTTATTGTTCAGTTTTTTAATTTTATTTTGAGAGAGAGAGAGAGAGAGAGAGTGCATGCACAGGAGGGGCAGAGAGAGAGAGGGAGAGAGAGAGAATCCCAAGCAGGCTTCGCGCTGTAAACGCGGAGCCCGATGTGGGGCTCAAACTCATGAACCATGAGATCATGACCTGAGCTGAGATCAAGAGTCAGATGCTTACCCCACTGAGCCACCCGGGGGACCCTTCTTTTTATTATTTCAGACTGACGTATAACATTACCAGAAAGCACACACATCGTGAATGTATGCTCGGTGAATTTTCACAAAATGAACACTCATGTGAACCACCACCACTGAAAAGTAAAACACTGACAGCGCACCAGCAGACCTCCTTGTGCTTCTCACTGTCATCGACCCCCCCTCTTCCCCAAAGTAGCCGCTGTCCTCATTTCTAACACCATGCAGTAGTTTGGCATAGTTCCAAGTACAAAACAAAGGCCGCCATAGTGCCTCCTCTCTGTCTTTTTTTCGCCCAGCCTTGTGTTTATGAGATCGTCATACTGTTGCCGATTATGGTAATTTGTTCAGCTTCCTTGCAGTATGATATTCCAATAAGTGGATGCCACACCACTGGTCCGTTCTTCTGTTGACAGATGTTTGTTTTCTCTCCCAGGTTTTGGCTGTTACAAACAATGTTGTTTGATCAATGCATACAGCTGATCTTCATTATTCCTGGATTCTGTGAATTTGCCTACTCACTAAAATTTATTTGTAACCTTGAACTCAATACCCACCACAGTGCTTTCTCTGTCGTTCGTAGACATACACAGAGTGGTGAAAACCTAGAGTCTCAGCTGAGGTCAAACAAGGCAATGCTCTGCCTTCTCGCAGTCCTCATTTTACAAACCAGTGTCATCATCATGGTCCCCTTAGTGTTGTGTTTTTTACATTTTTGTACTTTTTCTTGGGTGATTTCACTATTTAAAATGATGCCTGGGGCGCTTGGGTGGCTCAGTTGGTTGAGCCTCTGATTCTTGATTTGGGCTCAGGTCATGATCCCAGGGTCGTGGGATTGAGCCGCACATCAGGCTGTGCTGACTGCTTGAGATTCGCTGTCTGTCCCTCTGCCCGTCTCCCTTGCTTGCACTCTCTCTCTCTTTAAAATAGAATAAAATAAAATAAAATGATGCTCTTAATGCTGAGATGCTGTCTAGTTCTCCTAAGGGCAAGAAGGCTGTGATGTGCTGTATGGAGAAAATCATGTGTGTTCAGGCATGAGTTATAGTGCTGTTGTCCATGAGCTCAGTGTTAGTGAATCAAAAACATACTCTAAATTAGATGCTTTCAAACAGAAACACATATAACAAAGTGTTATATATTGATTGGTTGATGAAAATGCTTTGACCAGAGGCTGGCCGGAGCTTAACCCTGCATTTCCCTGGGGAGCATCTGTTCAGCACTGGCTAGGTCCGTGATCCTGGTGACTTTATGGAACATAACCCTTATGCATATGAGAACTGACAATATATGTTGCATTGCTAGGTCTTAATGTTGACATGTGTTCAACATCAGTACATCCATCAAAGAGACTTTAAAGACACTGCGTTCATATTCACTCCCACCATCAGTATATGAGAATACTAATAGTTCCGTAGCTGTTCTGACACTTAGTATTGTCAGACTTTCAAATTTTAGCCATCTTGTTGATGTGTAGTGTATCACATTGTGGTTTAAAATGCATTTTCCTGATGATTAATAGTGTTAAGCATCCTTTCATCAGTTACTTACTGGCCATTTAGAAGTCTTCTTTTGTGAAGTGCCTGTTTTGGTCTTTGCCCTTTTTAAAAAGTGGGTTGTCGGGGCACCTGGCTCAGTCAGTCAAGCGTCCAACTTCAGCTCTTGAGGTGTGTAGGTTTGAGCCCTGCGTCAGACTCTGTGCTGACAGCTCAGAGCCTGGAGCCTGCTTTGGATTCTGTGACTCCCCCTCTCTCTGCCCCTTCCCTGCTTGTGCTCTCTCTCTCTCAAAAATAAACATCAAAAATTAATTAATTAATTAATTAATTAACAAGAATAAATAAAAAGTGGGTTGTCTGTCTCTTATTGACTTATAGGAGTCAGGTTATATTCTCAAATCAGTCCTTTGTTGGTTACATGTATTACAAATAATTTCTCCTACTCTGTGGCTTATAATTTCATTCTTTCGGTGGTGTTTTTTGATGAATATATAAGTTCATGATATAAATGAAATCAAACTTATCATTTGTTTTCTTTAGGGCTTGTCCTCTTTATATCTCATTTAAGAGATCTTTGCTTACCATGAAGTCATAAAGATGTTAACTTACATTATCGTCTAGAAATTTCGATGTTTTTCTTTTTTCTTTTTTTAAATGTTTATTTATTTTTGAGAGGGAGGGAGAGAGAGCATGAGCGGGGCGGGGGTGCAGAGAGAGAGGGAGACACAGAATCTGAAACAGGCTCCAGGCTCTGAGCTGTCAGCACAGAGCCCGATGTGGGACCCGAACCCACAAACCTCGAGATCATGAATGACCTGAGCTGAAGTCGGACGCTTAACCAACTGAGCCACCCAGGTGCCCCGAAGTTTTGATGTTTTAACTTTCACATTTGATACACAATCTACTTGAAATTGATGTTTGTATGATGTGAACCAGTCATGATGATTTGATGTTTTTCCTATAGTGATATTCAATCAACATAAGCACAATACATTGAAAATACTGTCCTTTCCCCACTAAAGACAATTATTGTCTTTAATAATGCTGTCATAATGTATCATCCCTACCCTTTTATTTGTGGTCCGTTTGTATCCTTATTTTTAAAGTATGTCTTTGGTAAGCAACATACAGATTTTGATTTTTTTATTCTAGTCTAAAATCTTTGCCTTTTAAATACTTATCTATTTATATTTAATGTAAATCTAATATGTTTGGTTTTTCCGTGGTAAAAATGTTTCTATTTTTACCATTTTCCCATCTGTACCATGTTCATTCCTGTCTCCTTTATAGCTTTCAGTATAGCAAAACAATAATAAAGTAGGTTTAATTTTTAAAAGGTTCTCTCTTGGGGCGCCTGGGTGGCTCAGTTGGTTAAGCCTCTAACTTCGGCTCAGGTCATGATCTCGCAGCTTGTGAGTTCGAGCCCCACGTTGGGCTGTGTGCTGACAGCTCAGAGCCTGGAGCCTGCTTCGGATTCCGTGTCTCCCTTGCTCTCTGCCCCTTCCCCGCTCACACTCTGTCTCTCTCTCTCTCAAACATAAATAAAACATCTTTAAAAAATTTAAAATGTTCTTTCATATTAGCCTGCCAGTTATACGTTCTTTTAACCTGTCTGTTTTACAATTACCATAGAGGATAGCACATGATTCTTTGACTTTTTAAAGTCTGTTGTAAATGACATATAAAAGTCTCTTTTGCTTTCCGGACAACACAAGGACCCTCCTTTCCTTTGTGCAGGTTGTCATGTATTTGAATTTGACACATATTCTAGCTACAAAAGAAATTATTGCTGTTTTTTTTACATCCACATTTACTTAGACTTACCTACATATTTATTCTTCCCATTGTTTTTCATTTCTTTATGCGTGTCCTTGTTTACAGCTGGGATCATTTCCCTTTTTCTGGATGCGTTGCCAAGGGATTATTTCAGTTCTCATGTATCCGAAACTATCTCCATTTTACTTTTGTTTTTGAAGGAAATTGAAAATGATTGTATAATTTGTAGATTGACAGTTATTTTCTTAAAACATTTTAAAGATACTGTTTTATTATCTTGGCTTCTACCATTTCTGTCATCCATATTATTATTACTTTGAAGTTAATGCCTTTTTTTAATCTGGCTGCTTTTAAGAATTTTATTCTGGCTTTGGTGTCTAGCAGTTTCACTATGATGAACCCAGGTGCATTTCTTTTTTTTTCCTTTGATTTTTCCTGTTTTAAGATTGTAGTGTTTTTTGAATGTGTAATTTGATGCCCCTTTTCAATATTTTAACATTCTTAGCTAAATCTTAATAATGTTGCTTCTGTCTCATTCTTTTTCCATTTGAATTCATCATTTATAAATGTAGGCTTTAAAATAATGATGATTAATATGTTTAAGAAGCTAGCGGGCGTGATAGATCATTTCAGCAGAGACCTGAAATGTGGAAAAGAAAATGAAATAAAAAACTATAGAACTGAAAAGTAATTGAAATTAAGAACACAACAGATACATTGAATAGCAGATTAGACATAGTAGAAGGAGGGGTTGTTAAAGAGAAGACAGATGTCTAGAAAATATCCAGCCTGAAGCTGAATGGATAGGTGAAAAATGTTTGTTTTCCTATAAAATCCCAGAGTTTTGCTTTTTCATGAAAAATCAAAGTTTTTGTAAACATCGAGTCTACATATTCCTTTAGTTGGAATTAAAACTTTAGTTGGCCGGAGCTGATAGAGGGCTGTCTGTAGTTGGAGATGCTCTTCCTATTAGCCAGAGTCGGCTCTGCTTTCTTTCTTTTTGCCCTGGAGCTGCATATCTGTTGCTGTGGTTTATATTACCCATGCACTGCTTCATTCATTTACGTTGGGGGAGTGGGTGTGGGTAGGGGAGTGTGGGGGCAGGGGAGGGCCAGTCTAGGCATATGAAACAGCACCTGAAAATGTACTTAGCTGGGTGAGTTGGACAAGCCTGGGGACTCAACGAAGGCCAGCAGGGCTCGAGCACAGACATGAGCAGAGGCTGTGCAGTATTACACCAGATGCAGAACACGTAGCTACGAAGGACTAAGAGTTCACTGTTACTCGATGGTATGCACATTGGGCCCCTCTCTCCCTTCTTGTTGAAACAGTCTCTCAGTATATAAAATTAACTGTAACTTGTTAACTGTAAGACGACTAGCTAACTTTCAGCCAGGTAGACAAGCTATTGAGTTGGTAGGATCAAATGTCCCTGAATAAATGTTCATGCCTTTGTTTCCCCCGTCTTAGTTGCAAGTGTCCACTGCTTGGACAAGTCTGGGAAGCTGACTTGGAGGCTTGTCGGTTGCTGATCCAGAGCCTACAGCTCCGGGAGGCCAGGAGCGCACTGTCCACAGAAGATGAGAGGCAGCTGGATGACTCCGAGGGAGCTACCAACACACCTGCTCCGGCCGCCCCCTCCAGGCTCCACTCTGAAGACGAGAGGAGGGCCCCTCTGCAGGCCTTTGAAGAGTGCAAGGCTCACCTGACCGCATCTCTGCACTGTGCTGGCAGCGAGCAGAAGGAGGTGTGTCCATCCCCATAGCCCCCCCCAGGGGGCCTGCCCTGAGGGGTACCTTGGAGCCATGCTCCAAATGGGAGCAGTAAATATTGGGAGGGCGACCCATTGAACCATGCAAGCTTTTAAAGGTTTTAATAACCCTGGAATATGATTACAAAAGAATGTAGACTTTTTGTGGACGTTTAAAATATAGAAGAGCAAAAAAAAAATCACTTTTGGCATGTTTAGTTCTATGTTCTAATTTAATGGCTAGAGTTAGAATATAAATCTGGTATAGAATTACCATATATAGCATGTACCATATATGTCACATATAATGTAGTGTTATTGCATATACTACTACATATGTCACATGTGATTTTAATTATATATTTAGAATCTATATATCATTATTTCTTAGAATCAAATATTCAAATATATGTATATATCCCTTTATTTTGGCCCAAACAAGATCATAATGGATATTTGTAATATACTCTTTTTATTGCTTTAAAAATTTTTTTTAAAGTTTATTTATTTATTTTGAGAGAGAGAGAGAGAGAGAGAGAGAGAGAGAGAGAGAAGGTGCACACCAGTGGGGGAGGGGCAGAGAGAGAAGGAGAGAGAGAGAGAATCCCAAGCAGGCTCCACCCTGTCAGCGCAGAGCATAATGCAGGGCTTGAACTCATGAACCGTGAGATCATGACCAGAGCCGAAGTCAAACGCTTAACTGACTGAGCCATCCAGGCGTTCCATGCTCTTTTCATTTTTTAAAAAAAAAACTAATACTTGGCTTATGATATATATATACACACACTTCATATATAATTAAAATGTGGATTTATATAACATTTTACGCCAAGGCCGACCTAGATTAACAGAGAAGAGCTCCCCTCCCCTCCCCTTTCCTCTTTCCCGCTTCCCCTTCCCTTCCCTCACCAGTCCATCTCTCCCCCCCACCTCTCCAACCCCAGTAAGACACCTTACAATAATAGGACTCTAGGAAACTTCTTTTCCAATTTTAGAACCACAACAGGGGTCTTTGGAGCTTTTTCTGGCCAGGTACCCAGGTGTTCTGAATATTAAAAGGAAGCAAAAGCCTGGTGAGGCTGGAGGAACATGTCATTTCATGTTCACGGCTCACATTTGACATTAGATGTCCCCCCTCCCTGGGCCTTTGCTACGATGCCTCCCACCTCCAGGCAGGCCTGCCTGTCCTATCTGTAGGACCTTGGTCTTCACAGAGAGCAGACACTTGCTGACAACACGTGCCACAGACACTGCCGTCCGCTTGGAAAATTGATACTTGATCCTATATTTGAATTGAATAACCTTCCGAGAAGGAAGGCTATTGTCACTCTCTGGAATCCTGCTGGCCTCATAAATTAGGCTCTAAATTGAGCTATAGATGATCTCAACTCCTTTGTTAGCTGAAACTCTGCAGGTGGAATCCTCCCCAACAGCCAGCAGCCCTGTTGGTAGAGTTACTGAAAACTCGCTGCCTGTTGTAGTTGGCCGGCCAGAAAGAAGATTCTGGTATGGAGGGAAGGGTCACGTAAGCAAGCAAATGAGAGTCCTGGGCTGACGAAACACCCGGCCCAGGGTCCTAGGCCTTGAAGGTGCGGTTGGCTGCCCACGGTGGGCTCCCAGGAGCTCAGGGCCAGGACAGGCAGGAGCCAAGCCAGGTGTGCGATGGGGTCTGGCTGGGACATGGGACTCCCCTGGAGCTCAGGGCTGATTCAGCAAATTCCACCTGTTGCGGGAGTCTATCGCCCGGCCTCCCTTCCTTCGTTGCTGTGCTCATGTGTCCTTCCAAGCTCTCTGGGGGATGACTTTCCCAGGTACAGGATTATTCTTCCTCCAGAAGATTACAAAGCACCTACCAATCTGCACAAGACTGTAAGCACCCGCCAGTCTGACTGTAGGAAAACATAGCTATGTTTGCCTAGAAGTAGGAACTGCAGAGCTGAGGATGAATAGCATAGAGCCTTATCGTAGAAGTTTGTGGTGAGGAGGAAGCCCTGGCTGTACCCCAGGAAGCAGAAGAACGACAGTGGCTGCTTCTCTGAGCTCAAGGGCCTCCCCTGCCCCCAACCCCCAGCTCCCTCCACCACCTAAAATGGTGAAGATTTCCCACAAGTTTCATTCTTGCTTGTTATCACAGTAGAGGTGGGGAAGACAGAGAAAGGGTATTTTAAAGCTTTGTTAAACTTCCCATGCTGTCTTCCTGTCCTGTGCCAGGTCTCATCTGATGTACTGCTTTTCTGGGTTTTACACTCACATAGAAGTGTGGTCAGTCACCCTTTGAATGCGCGAGTGGCAGAAATGTTAAGATGGTAGATATTTTCTAGAAAGGGCAAACTTATGGGCCCAGAAAACAGATGGGCCGTTGCCAGGAATTGGGATTGGGGGAAATTATTCACAAAGAGCAACAGGAAGGAATGTGGGTGTGTGCGTGTTAGAATCATTCCGTACCTTGATTGTGGTGGTAGTTACCTGACTGTGTACCTATGTCTGTAACCTGACACCGGAGTGAATTTTATTGTAGATAACTTTACAAAGGTGACCAAAATTTCAAAAATAACATCTGCCTGTTTAAGAGCGAGGCTGTAGGTGTTGGAATCAGGGGCACCTGGCTCAGGGCTCTCGGAAGACAGTAGAGGGGCGCAGACAGCCCGAGCCTCAAGAGTCCCTGCTCTGATTCCAGTTAGACCATCCACGGGCTGCATTTACACATCTGCTAACCACCATTCCCCTCCCTACCCCCAAATGAGGACAAGAACAACAATCTCGTGAGGTTCCAAGGATTTCAATAAAATCATGCATCTAGCAGTGAGGAGAGGCTTAAAAAATGGCTTTGTTATTTTGGGGGGTGTTATCAATCCTTTTTGGCGACCACAAGTATCCCTAAGACCTTTTAAAAATAATACACCTGACTTTCTTTATCAGGGAGCAGAAGCAAGCAATGAATTAGTGGGAGATAATCCAAGAAAAGAAAGGTTTCATAAAGGAAGAATCTTGTGTGTGTTTAGATGGAGGAGTTTAGGCCACAGAAGGCTCATTAGGAAGGTGTTCCCGTTTTCCGGGCTCGATTTTCCAGGGAGCCATTGAAGTCTGGGTACTTGAGTGCTTACCCTGTGGCTGAAGCGGGTATTGGCTTTGCAGCTGGGAGCAGGTTTTGCTCCGGAACTCCCTGCTGGGGCTGGCCATCCCACTGAAGGCAGTCAGTTTCTTTATAACCCAAATCCTCCATGAGAAATTGCTGACTTCTTAGGGAGGCCCAGAGAGGCATGGATTCTCAGAGCCTTCACCGTGTGCTTTGAGGCGCCCACGTGGGTACGTGCACTTCCACCAGACATTGTCCTAATGAGTGTTTTGTCATTAATTAAAGCTTTCACCGCGTGGGGTGCTCAGCACCGGTTCCCCCATTTTACAGCTGGGCCCATTAAGGCAAAGTCGTTCGCTTGGGGCTTCGCTGCAGAGGAAGTCGGCCACAGGGCTGAGGGCCAGTGTTAGCATGCACTTCCTCAGATTGTAAGAACACTTCTTTTTCTGTTTCATTACTGCTGGCCCGCAAGCCTTTCCGAGGACTCTGGAAACAATCAGCTGCTGTTGGCCCCGGTTTACAGACGGTGCAGAAATTGCACCGGGGCCAGACAGGAGCTGGGGAAATCCGTGAGCCAAGCTTCCTCCGCTGTGAAGTTGCTCTTTTGTACTCGCTGTTCTGGCCATAATACCTGCGTAATTCTCCCTTTCCTGTCTGCAGACTGTCCTGCTGGGGTGCTTTCTGTTTTTACTACAAAGTGGGCTCCCCTCCCGCGGAGTTCCCTGGACAGGATCGCTCTCCTCTAACCCCAGCTGCTTCCTTTCCAAGCCAGCAAGCTGCCACCAAAGAGGCTTAAAAAGGCCAACAAAGGACCAGAGCTTTCTCATGCAGTATTGGAATAGCCAGTGTGCTGGCTGCGACGAAAGAAATCCGCAGTAAGACCCAGCCAGCCGGTGTAGCTTTTATTCTATGGCACAGGTCTCTCAAGCCACCTCCTAGTTCCTTTTCATGGGGCCCGTCTTGCAGAAGCCGCAGCAATAATGCATCACCGGCAGTTTCCGGTTTGGGTTTCCTTGAAGTGGACTGGAGATGGAAAGGGCACTTGCAAAATCATCCTCAGCATCCTCTTTGGTCTCTCTCAAACACGACTGAATTTTCCCGAGGTTTGGAACCTTGGTGTATATGGAGCTACCAGAAGTCTCCTTCACGTCAATGTTTCATTGCTCTACCTAGTATCTGTTTAAATCACGAAATTAGAATTTTGGGTACAGCTGGCCTACCTAGAATTAGAAACAAACACAGCTCAACCAATAGCAGCTGGAGCGCAGACTCCCCCGGGCCGGCCCTGGCCCTGGCCTTGGCCCCGGGAGCTGTTGAGAGGCAGCAGAGCCGCAGGGCAAGCTGGGAGATGGGGGGTGAGGTGGGGGCGGGGGTTTCCACTGTCATCAGGTATTGGCCCCTGCTGCTTCTCTCAGTTAATTAATGTTGTCAGCTTGCTCCCTTCACCTGCCCAAGGAAAGGAAGTGGACTCTTCCGATCAGCCTGCTTTGCCTCCTTTTTGAACACCACGGAACCACTTTTCTGTGCTCCAGGGCCTAACAGTGGCCTTTCTTTCACTAATTAAAACTAGGTCAGTGTTTCTGAGGAAACCAGCCTCGGGGGCTGTTGGAGACTCCTTCACCTTGGAAATTCCTTGTCATTCCCTGACAAACACTGAGGGATCGATAGAAAATCGTCGCCTGCTAGATGGCAAGGACTAACAGCATTTGTTAACACTGGAAGCTTATCTGAGGACTATGCTGTGGTTTTTTGGAGCAGCTGAGAGAGTTTTAAAATCCAGGGTTGCACATTTCTGAGAAATGAATTCACCCTCTGCGCCCTTGTCATGCCTAGGTTGCGTCTGATTCTCTCACCTCTTGGGGGCCAGAGCAGTGAAAGGCAGGAAGTTCCTGTACCCCGCAAGCTGGCTGTCAGAACTTCCCGCCCCTTTGACCTTGAGCAGGTGGGAGACTTAAATCCGCATAGAGTGTAAGGCATGCTCTCCTCCTACAGGGTGACATCCAGAACCAGGTTTAAACATTGGCATTTGTTTGGTTGTTTATTTAAAAATTTTTTAATGTTTATTTATTTTTTGGAGAGAGAGAGAGAGAGAGAGAGAGAGCAAGCAAGCTGGAGAGAGGCAGAGAGAGAGAGAGACACAGAATCTGAAGCAGGCTCCAGGCTCTGAGCTGCCAGCACAGCGCCCAATGCGTGGTTCAAACTCAAGAGCTGTGAGACCATGAACTGAGCTGAAGTCGGACGCTTAACCGGCTGAGCCACCACGACGCCCCTTGTTTGTATATTTTAATGTTATTTATTTCTTTTGAGAGAGAGAAATAGAGAAGGGAAGGGGCAGAGAAAGAGGAAGACAGAAAATCCCAAGCAGGCTCCGCGTTGTTAGCGCAGAGCCCAGCTCAGGGCTTGACCTCACGAACCCTGAAATCCTGACCTGAGCTGAAATCAAGAGTCAGACGCTTAATTGACCGAGCCACCCTGAAGCCCCCACTGGCATTTAAAAACAGTAATTCTGGTAGTTTCATAGTTGTGTAGTTTACAAAAAATATTTAGACAGGCGGGGATACTTACCACTATACTAACAAGGAAAAAAATATTTAGAAATGCAAAAAATTTTTAATCTGAAACAAACGCAGATGAAAGTTGGCATTTTGATTCTGTTCTCATAATTCCTCTTTATTCTTTGTGGTTCAGTATTAGCCACAGAGGTTTTAGAGCACATTTTCATCACGTAAGAATCCCCCTGAACTGTGTTCTTTTCATTTTCTGATACAAAAGGGTTTTATGATTTGACGTCACTAGGCCCCAAGTCTGAATGCTTACGTTGCATAGAGATTATCTAAGTACTTGCTGATAACATGACTATTATTTACAAATAGATTTTTCCTCCATGTTTCTGGTAGAGTTCGGCCTTATTCAACTTTGATGTTCAACTGATGTATGCTAAAAGGAAAACAGTCTAAATTCTCTTGAGTGATCATGTGATATAAAATATAGCCTTTCAAACTTTGCCCTTTACCGTAAGCTGGAAACCATAGGCCAATTAACATATGCAAAATTAACAGCCCATTCTTTCTTTTACTGATTTTTTTCGTTCTGTTAAATGGTCCTATCTAGAGCCTGTTTCTCTGCACCTTCTCTGTAACAAGTGTGCAGACACTTGAAGACAATTTATTGCTCACTTTGACCGAAAGACATCTAAATATTTCAAATGCTTTCCTTACCACTCACAGCGTCTGGATGCTTTTAAAAGAAATACCCACTTACTCTGGGTACAGCCATATAACTTGGGTATTTGGATGAACACTTGTATTATATGGAGAAGTAAAGATATGCCTTCGGTGGCTTAATTTGTGCCTCTCTGCTTCCTGGCATTAATGACTGTAGAATGAGTGTTTATGTGGAAAGACAAATACTCAGGGAGTCTATTTCAAATAGATGTACAAGATATTTGTAGTATGGACAGGAGTTTGTCTTAGGTAAATATTCTTTATGTGGACAATAAAAAGAAAAGAAAAAGAAAACCATATAGCATTCCTGGAATGTATTTGCAAAGCAAATATTTTGGAAAACAGCCCAAAGGAACATATTTAAGGCTGTGATTTTAATACCGAACTAAGGAAATGCTTTAATGCATCAGCTAAGCTCACGGATGGTGGCAATCACATCTGGTTTACCTCAAGCTGTAGAAGAGGGAATGAATCTTAACAGCAGAACAAACATCATGAGGCTCAAGTCACATTTTTTATAGGTATGTATATGTGCAGTGCAGGGTTAAGATTTTTTTTTTTTAACTTAAATACTGCCAAGGCTCAAGTGATCCGTTAATGCAGGCAGCTTGCCAACCGTAAGGGAAGACTGTCACCTGTCCTTTCTTTATTATGTAGCCTGTGAGTTTTAGTGCAGGACGTAAACATTTTTATGGATACGCAACTACTGCTGATGCCTTATCACATGGCCAAGGGAAACGGGGGTCTAAGTAAGCTAGTTGAGTTATCGCAAAGAGTAGGGTATCCAACGTGGGGTCTGCTTCCCTTCACCACTGACCCCATTCCCTAGCAGGGTAGGGTGGGTAGTATTTGATGACTTTGAAGGATAACACCCAGCACAACGCATTCCCCACATGACATGGAGACCTGAAAGGTCCTTGTTGATTTTATCGGGTGAATTTTGAAGTCATAGCAATAATTCTTACTTCAGTTATGAGGTTTTTCCATTTCAGACATCACACTCCCTCTCCCTTTGGAACCACTTCTGACAGCATTAAACAAAAATCAACTGTTTAAATTTCCCGATCCACTGGCTCAGTGCAAGGTATAGCTCATCTGCTGAAATCTGTGGCGGATCACCAGTGATGGACGGCATTTCTGGAAACGTGTGCTCTGTTAGCTAAGGGCGGGAGCGTTTCATGAATATAGTTGGGAACTAACGGCGTTATCTGCCTAACTAACAAACCAACCTACAAGGCTTCCTGTTCCACCTGCATTTTCTAGTCAGAATAAAAATAATCAGTATGATTTCCTTACCGCTCTAGGTGCAGCCTGAGGAAATATTGTTACTAGACACTTATTCATTTTGAAACAATTACTGTTATGTACTGTATTCCCTACCCTTTGGGTCTGGGCTCTCGTTTTAAAACTAAACTGTTAAATGTTGATATTTTTGAAATATCATAGGCGAGGATTTAGCCTTGTTTATGGGAAGTACCACTAAGTAAAACAGTCCTCGGCGCCCCTGGCCACGGAGGGTGTGACTGGTTTTCACTAGAGTGTGAGATGTAGGCGTCTGCTCAGGCTAGCACCTGGATGCATTTTCGGATCTGAGGACAAACTTCTGTCAAGAAGTGTTTTAGAAAGTCATCGTAATGGGAAAGTCCTGCCCGACAAAGGAAATCCTCTTTTCTGTTTTAAATCACGCTCCCTGGGCTTGGTGAGTAGGATGGCTATCTGACACCAGCGTTGATTCAACACAGCTGAACATTTCTGCCCACACATTCAAGTCTACAGGTTTTGATGAGGGGGTGAGTTAGGCAAATTATATTTGAAATACCGCCCGGCCGAGCTGATGCTCCCATACCATACCCATGTGGCGGATGGACAGACAGTAGGGGAGACGTTGGGCTTTTTCTGAGGCCTGAGCAAGATGCATTTACGTAGAAGGGACTCACCGGTGGCCCCGAAAGTAGGGAGGGATCCCAGGCAAGGCCATTCCTGGCTCATTGAGAGAAAGGGACTGTGTTCAGAGAGGTCTTCTCGCGGGCCCCCTGCTGGGCTCTTCGCACTCTGGCGAGAGAATGCCCTGGGTACTGCAGTCTGAGAAACAGCATAGCTTCTGCTAGACATGGTGTACAGAAGGATCCCCGTTTGTTCCTTCAACAAACATTTACTGAGCACCTTTGAAGAGCCAGGCAGGACATTAGTCACCGAGCTACAGGGATGGCAGGTCACCGCTGTGCTACCTTCTGCTGGGGGAGACAGGCGGGTGTGTGCCCAGTTAAAAAAAATACCATGCTTGAGCCCTAACTGGTTGAGGTGTTGTAGGAGATTGAGGGATCCAGAAGCCTTCCTGGAAAAAGTGGGGAAGAAGTGGAACCTTCAGGGTTGAAGAAAAAAATATGGGCACCTGGGTGGCTGAGTCGGTTAAGCATCCAGCTTCGGCTCAGGTCACGATCTCACGGATGGTGAGTTTGAGCCCCGCATCCGACTCTGTGCTGACAGCTCAGAGCCTGGAGCCTGCTTCGGATTCTGTATCTCCCTTTCTGTCTGCCCTTCCCCTGCTCGCCCTCTGTGTGTGTGTCTCTCTCTCTCAAAAATAAATAAAATATTAAATATATATATATTTAGAGAGAGAAAGAAAAAGCGAGAGTGAGTGGGGGAGGAGCAGAGAGAGGGAGACAGTGCAGAGCCTGCTTCAGGGCTCGAACTCATGAGCTGCATGATCATGACCCGAGCCAAAGTTGGACCCTCAACTGACTGAACCACCCAGGTGCCCCTGCAGGTTTATTTTTTTAATGTCTTTATTTTTATTTAAGAGAGAAAGAGAGAAAGTGGGTAGAGGGGGAGAGAAAGAGAGATTCTTAAGCAGGCTCCACTCTCAACACAGAGACTGGCGTGAGGCTGAATCCCACAACCCTGGGATCATGACCCGAGCCGAAATTGAGAGTCAGACACTTTAACCGACTGAGCCACGCTGGCACCCCTGAATCTGCAAGGGTTTGATGAGACAGACGGTATTAGCCAGGCAGAGAAGGGGAAATGCTCAACAATGTGGCCATTTTCCTAGTGACATTTCTTTCCTTCTGACCCCTAGGGAAAATCCTCCTAGGGCTAAGTGAGGGGATGGAAGTACAGAAAGAAAAAAAAATCATAATTTAGATTGCTGAAATACGGCCTGACGGGACAAATTACTGGAGAGTGTTCAAAGCCACTTTGAAATGCCAAACAACCTGTACTCCATCCATTCCAAATTGCAAATCCTAAAAATTCCATTTTAGCTGGGAACACCAGTGACTTTGTAGTGGGTGATGTGTGTATTATCAAGGATCAGTCATGTGGGGTTTTTGTTTTTTGGTATTGTTTTTTTGCCACATTGAATTTAATGATAAAAATGGACATAGACATTACAAATGTCAAAGAAAGAGGAGCCCAGGGCATGAAGAGCTGCTGGATATGGTCAGAGAATGCTATTTGGAGCCCGAGGTGATAGGAGAGATGAGAAGTCGAGGCTCTCAGATTTTTATTCGGAAAGGAGGACCTCGATGTCCTTCCCATATGGCTCACCTGCTTTCCTCTGCGTCTAGCCTTATGTTTGATGGGCATGTGGACAAAAGGTTCCTAGCTCACCACCGCAGCCAGCTTGTCCCGGTGGCCATCATCACCACCTCCAGATGATGTGAGTATGTGAGTCCCGGAGGAAGCACCCCCTTAACGACGCGACGCCCTCCAGGAATCACAGCAGACGTCCAGGGTTCCGAGGTTGGAAGGGAGGAGAGGTGACATCTTCAGGCACTGTTTACTCCTCCGATTTCTCTCTGTCCTCATTTTGTGCCCCCCATCCCCACCGCCCCCCTCCCATCCTGGGCCAGCCCAACAAAAATCCCTTTCTGCATTTCTCCTCTGCACGGCTAAGTCAGACTCTGAGGGAAGAACCCTGCTAGATATGGGAGATCCGTGTCTTAGACCCCAACCTGCCACTTTCTCAGTGTGTGACCTTCACACTCTTTGAGATGCTTTCCATGTGTATAAAAGGAAGAATGGAAC
>CM053561.1:2877857-2959831 GCA_028646485.1 Cryptoprocta ferox
ATAGCTGACTTAGAGTTCACTTTAACAGAAATTGCCAGAGATTTCTGTTCAAGATTTTATGGAAGGACGACTTCTTTGAAAGACAAGCAAACAAAACCCCTTGTATAGCTCCTGTTTCCTTTGCTTGTTTTTAACTCTCCATCAAGGCTTCGACAAATAAAATGGATAAAATCAGAAACTGGGGTAAACAGTAAAGTTCTGCCACGACATCTCTGCATTGTAAAGCCTTTAAAACCCACCGGCTTAAAAGATCACACTCAGGAGAGGTGTTCTCAAAGCAAGAGAGAAAGCGTGCTTGATGCTCCCCGTGGAGACGGCCATCCTGTGTGACTGTAGCATGTGACACTCTCATTCTGAGGACAGAGCCATTTAAACAGTGCAGCCATATTGTCCTTCATTCCATGCAGTGAGTGTGCCCCCAGGTGAATGCGAGATGCCAAGACAGAGATCTATCGGTCCATTACTTCTACCTCTTGTGCTGGAAGCACCTTGCTGTGCTGAGTGTCTGCTAAAGAAGAGTCAATTCTCCCAAAGGTAGAAGGAAGTGAGGTCCTGGTGGTCTTAGTGAGTGCAAGCAAATATGTGGCTCAGGATATGCGCCTGCACGTCTGACCAGGAGCCAGGGATCTGGGGGCCAGGCAGCCGTGGCAGTGGCAACTCATCAGAATCTCCTTCTTGCACATCTCAGCTCATCGCTGCCGTTCTGAGCATGTCTGGGATCTCCCCCCCACCTACGACCAGCATGGGCATTAGCACGTTACTGAGCTTCAAGATCTAGTCAGTGTCGGGGGTGGCTCTTTAGCCACGAACCAGTGAGGGCATACTTCCTGCTGGCATTCTGCAACAGTCCCACCTACCCACGCGGGGCCCTGTGTAGGGCGTGCATAGCCCTCTGTGCTGGCTTACTGCGGCTGCGTGACCGATCACCCCAACTCAGTGATTTAGAACAACCATTTGCCGTGTGCATGGGTCTGTGGGTCAGGAATTCGGATGGGACATTGTGGGGAGGGCTGTTTCTGCCCCACACTGTTGGAGTGTTAGCTGGCTGACTTGAACGTGGAGCTCGGAATCATTTGAAGACTTAGTCCCATCCATGTCTGGCTGCTGGGACAAATTAGTGGAGAGTTTTCGAAGCCACGCTGAAATGCCACACAACCTATACTTTATCCATTCCGAGTTGCAAATCCTACAGAATTCCATTTCAACTAGGAACACCAGTGACTTTGTAGTGGGGGCTGTGTTTATTATCAAGGATCAGTCATGTGGGGATTTTGTTTTTTGGGTTTTTTTTTTTTTTTTGCCATATTGAATTTAATAGTAAAAATGGAAGCAAACATTACAAATTTCAAACCAACAGGAGCCCAGTGCATGAAGAGCACTGGGAGTCTCAACCAGACCCATGGCTGGACCATGGGCCCTTGGCTTCCTCACAATATGGAGGCCGCGTTCCAGGGCAAATGATCTGAGAAAACATATAATCTATTATGAGCTGACTTTGGAAGGCAGGCACCTTTGCCATGTTCTGTCCACTGAAGGGTTCTCAACAGCCCAGCCCGGCTCGAGGTGGGAGTGGGGAGGGAATAGTAAACTGTTTCTTGACAAGAAAGAGGCAAGGTTCTGGAAGGCTGTATTGCTGTGGCCACACAGGCACTCTTCCCTACCTGGGCAGAGCATGGAAAATACAAGCACGTTCTGACCTGTCCTTCGAGTCTAAGGTTAATAGGCAGGACCTCTGCAACTGTGCTCAGCTTGTAGCAATGGCACTGGTCCCACCTTGGCCTCTATGGACAACTAGCGTTCCTCTGGACAGAGCATAATTTTTCACCAGCTTGGTAGAAATATGTAAATCTGCCCTACATCAGTTGTCACTGCCCAGGTGGGGTCTTAACCTAGATTCCCGAGGTTCCAAGTGAGAGCATGACGGTAAAGCCATAACCTCCTCAAATAACACCCACCCGGGGCCCCACACAGGACCAGTTCAGGAGCAGAGTCTGCAGGGCCACCAAGTAGTGGTTTGTGCAGGAACCTTGTAGAGATTCTATAACTTAGGGAAACAGCCAATGTCAGGATGCCCGTCAGATCTTCAGTTAATGGTCGTAGAATCTTGAGCTCTCTGAAGTTGATTCTTTTTGCCTTTTTGTGTCTTTTTTAATATGTAGAGATATTTATTTATTCATACATTCTTTTATTGATTGATTATTGATTGATTGCCTGAGCAGGGGAGGGACAGAGAGAGGGAGAGAGAGAGAATCCCAAGCAGGCTCCATGCTGACAGCAGGGCTTGAAGTCACAAACCATGAGATCATGACCTGAGCCAAAATCAAGAGTCTGATGCTTACCTGACTGAGCCACCCAGGTGCCTCTCTTTGTGTCTTTTTAATCCGTAGAATTGTTTTCTAAGAAATTCAGGTGTATTTCTTCCATACTTTTCTATCATGGTTTGAACTAGCATTCTTGGTAACTTTTTTCTTTCTTCTATTTTAGAGATATGGAAAATACAACAAAGTACAGAGAAGAAAACAAAACCTTCTATAACACCACCCCTTGAAATAATAATTGTTAATATTTCATGCTTTATCTATTGTGTATTGCCTCATCATTAAATATTTTGTATTAAAAATGATTTTAATAGCTAAATATGAATCGGATATACCCAAATTTATTTTAACCACCTCTTTTATTGTTCGGCACTTAAGTTATTTCCTCTTTCCCATGCTTTTAATGCAATTACTTTTGCATTATTAAAATACATTTTTCTTTAACATATATGATAACATTTTCCATACTTATTTAAAAGGCTTACTAAAAATTATTTAAATCTAAATAAAAGTGTTTTCATTGTGATAGATTTTAGGAAATGGAGGGGCGCCTGGGTGGCTCAGTCAGTTGAGCGTCCGACTTCGGCTCAGGTCATGATGTCATGCTTTGTGGGTTCGAGCCCTGCGTCGGGCTGTCTGCTGACAGCTAGCTCAGAGCCTGGAGCCTGCTTCGGATTCTGTGTCTCTTTCTCTCTCTGCCCCTCCCCTGTTCATGCTCTGTCTCTGTCTCTCAAAAATAAATAAAATGTACAAAAAATTAGAAAAAAAGATTCTAAGAAATGGAATTATTGGATCAGAGACAATGAACAATTTAAAGTTTTTACTACATGTCTGAAATTGCTTTCCCAAATTCTCACAATCACTATTAGTCTGTACATAATTTTAAAAGGCAAACAAACAGGAGTTCTCGGTTTGTGGGGGGTGTGGAACATCAAGCCATATTTTAAAGGAATTTAATTCAGTTTTGATTGATATGTATATGTTTTAGCCTGAAGATGAGGATTAAGTCATTTGGCTTCATCTTATGTGCTTTCTATTCCTTGGGTCCATGTTCCGAGCTTGTGTTTTTCCTTCTCTTCAAGTGTATTTTCAGTCGTATATATTTTCCCAAAAAAACACTATGCTTCCCTGGGGTGCCTGGGTGGCTCAGTCGGTTGGGTGTTCGACTTCAGCTCAGGTCACAATCTCCCGTTTCGTGAGTTCAAGCCCCACATCGGGCTTTGTGCTGACAGCTCAGAGCCTGGAGCTTGCTTGAGATTCTGTGTCTCCCTCTCCTTGCCCCTCCTCCATTCACACTCTGTCTCTCTCTTGCTCTCTCTCTCTCTCTCAAAACTAAATAAAAATTTTTAAAAACCCACTATGCTTTTCTCCATGTAGGACTTGTGCTTTCACCTCTGTCCATCGTTTTCCTCCAGACGCTCTTTTTCATTGTGTCGCCTTTATTTCATGCATGACTGTGGCGTCGCTCAGTGCCCACCGTCTCCACTTCCGCACAATTTGTCTGCCTTGTAATTCTGCATCTTTGAATGCTAATGTTATTACTTTTAGGATCAGTAAAATACAGATGTATATGTGATTGTTATATATTCGCTGTCTTCCCATCATCCCAGCCGTGGTCAATTATGGGCAGACCTTCATGCACGCTTCACATGCCTTTTTGTCTAATTGTGTCCATTTGTCCTTGAAAATTGTATGAGGTTGTCACTAGATTTTTTTCCCTTCTGTATATACATTTACTTGCAGTATAAAAGACTTCTCCAATATTTGCAATAGTTACTTGTCGTTCCCCTTACCCCTGTTCTATTCTAGTATAGTTGACCAATTGGGATATAAACTCAAAAGCATTCTGGAGTGAATATAATGAATATTAAATTACATATCTGGATTTAATGATTATTCATGGACTCCAATTATATTATGTAACTCATGATCTCTAAGGCCTTTTTAACAGTAAATATCACCACACCTGGGCATTTTGTTGTTCTTGTTGGGTATTAATTATAGCTTTTGTAATAACCCTGCAGTTTAATCCAAATATATATCTTAATTCTTTTCCTTTGTGCAAAATTCTTTTTAGTATACCTTTTAAGACTTTCACTTTGGGTTGGGATAATATTACTTTTACATTTGGTTAAATCTTAATTCTGAGTTTACTTTTTGCTGCTATTTATCTATTTATTTATGTATTTTTTACTGAAATATAATTGACATAGAACAGGGTGTAAGTTTAAGGTAGACAACATGTTGACTTGGGACATTTATGTATCACAATATGATTATCACCCGAGCTTTACCTAACAGCTCTATCATGTCACATAATTATCATTTCTTTGTTGTGGTGAGAATGTTTAACATCTAGTCTGTTAGCATTGTTGAAGTTTATAATATAGTATTGTTGACTATAATCACTATACTGTGCATTAGATCTTCAGGACTTACTCATCTTCTAGATGCACGTTTGTCCCTTTGAACATCGTCTCCCACCCCCACCCTCCAGGCCCTGCTAACCACTATTTGACACTCTTTCTACTCATTTGCCTTTTCAGATTCCACAAAGAAGTGATATCATGCAATATTTGTCTTTTTCTGTCTGGCTTATCTCACTAAGCATAATGCTGCCTTTTTCCTTTTCCTTTATTCTAAGATTCCCTATTTTCCTCATTGTTTTGACCTTGTTCCTTCTTTTCTTTTAAACCTCCGTGGGCTTCTATATGCCAGGTATTATGCTTAAGGGTCTGGGATGAATGGATAGCCCATGCCTGTGACAACCTAACGCATATCAGAATGGCAGGAAGAACAGTGTGCCAGAAGGCAATGGGGCCATCCAGTTGGCCAAAATGAGGCTCTATGTAAGGGTAAGGGGGACACAACTGGGGTGGGCCTAGTGGCAGGTTGTGAAAGGGGGAGAGTGTGCACTCTGCTCTGTGGTGGTTTTGTGGTGGAAAGTGAGATAAAGAGGCCACTCTGGGGTTCATGTGTGGGACAGAAGTTTGAAGGGGAAGCATCTGAGAAGAAAGGAGGTCAGAGACTTGTATATTCATTCATGGAACCAATGGATACCTTGTGCCTGCCATGCATCAGAAGCTCTGCTCCTCAGAGTGAGCGAGACACCATCCACCTTGCTCATTCAGCACCCCTGCCCTTATGGGACTTGTGCTCTGGTGAGAGAGAGAGCAAATTAACACCTGTGGTGGTGGCAGCAGCGGTTGTATATATAATACACACCTCGTGGCATTTAAAGTCTCCCTAATTGGGCGCCTGGGTGGCTCAATCATTTAAAGCGTCTGACTCTTGATTTCAGCTCAGGTCATGATCTCACAGTTAGTGAGTTCAAGCCCCGCATCGGGCTCCACTCTGACAGTGCAGAACCGGCTTGGGATTCCCTGTCTTCCTCTCTCGCTGCCCCTCCCCTGCTCACTCTATCTCTCCCTCTCTCAAAATAAATAAATAAACATTTAAACAAATAAAACATAAAATAAAGTCTCTTTAGTTATCTAACTTTGAGGGATCATGACTGGTGTGTAAATGAATACCCAGTGCTCTATTCGATTCCTGTTCTCTTAAAGGAATAGCTCTGTTCTGACAGATCAGCTGGGTTACTCCTGTGACTCAACCCCAGCCTCACTTGGGTTAGAATTCCTATTATACGTGGGTCTGTCCACAGATGCCCCTGGAAAACTCAGGCTTCCTCTTTGATAATTCGACATTAGGAGTTGACATACTGGAAATAGCCTTTGAAATGACCACAGAAGGGAGGGAGGCCATCCGTGGAGCTAGTCATTCGGTCACGACCTGAAATCGGCTCATGTCTTCTCAAGAATGACCTCCGGGGAAGACAAAGGCTCTGGCATGGTTCTCCTGGGGTGCCAATCCGGGAGAGCTCTGTTGGGAGATCTTCCCTCTGAGTACCACTGGGTAGTACAGATGTGCTCATGGCCCTGAAAAAGTCGATAGCTTACCAGTGATCTTGTTCTTTTTCTCTGGCCAGGAATCTTGCATCCTTTCTGCAGAACTTGGAGAAAAATGTGAAGCCATAGACAAGAAGTTATTGTACTTAGAAGATCAGCTGCACACAGCAGTCCACAGTCATGATGAAGATCTCATTCATATCCTTTTCATCTTGCAGATTAAGCACCTGCTAGATTGCTTTGTAAAAGCAAGTCTTAAAAAAAATGCTCCGTTTTTCCATGTCCTGGCACATGGCAACGGATACCACTGTTATTTATAGCACAGCACACCTAAGATCTCGGAGATAATCCTGTGTGCGATGTTTGCTGTCTAGCTTTTGGTAATTCAGCATTTTTGATGATTAAGCCTGACCATTAAATACTAACCATGAAGTTCAGACATGCACACACAAGGCCAAAACAAAATGCAGTTTTCAGGGGGTGGGAAGCTGGGTTTGTGGGGCTCAGATGGCAGTGGGACTGAAAGGCTCGTTTTCTAGGGGCTTCTCTATATCAAGAAACCCAAATCCATCTTTAGTTTTTGTTACCATACGATTCTGCTCTGTAATGAGCAGTAGGGTATCAAAACTAACAGGACTTTGGATCATTCCCTTTCAATTCCTTCTTGCACAAGACTTCAGACACTTGGTGCCACATCTGCAGATGCCTTCGCCAACACTAGTTGCCACTGAGCAAGGTGGCCTGAGAACATTCCGAAGCATTAGCTTCATTATGTGTCCATATGGAGCGCCACATCCCGGGCTGATCTGGGGATGTCGTCACTTCTGGCTATTTTGAGGGCAAATGGAAGGGCAAGTGGATGGATGAAGGGGTATGCAGTCCTGTCCTGTCAGTTTTCAGTGATTCAATCAAGAGTGGACACGCCTCTAGATGAAAATACTTCTCCATTCACGCATCCTTTCTATTCACGAGTGGGATTCTTAGTAGGTACGTTTGTGGGAAATGTAGCTATAATGTGGGAAATGTTGGCTTCTCATTGCTGTCTCACTTCTCAGAATTCCAGTTATTTTTATACTTTATTTTGAATGACTCTGTGTGTGTGTGTGTGTGTGTGTGTGTGTGTAAGTAGCTTTGAATGGCCAGGGACTCATCGTAATCACAAGTATTCAGATCTACAGTTTAATGCCGGATTCAATGCTGTTTCCTTCCTCATTATAACCTTAAATCTTAGACCTTGGTTATTAAACTTAGCAGGAAATTTCTTCGGCTTAATCAGCGATTGCTTTCACATTGCTCAAGGTAGATTTTTAAAAGCAGACATTCTGTTCTTCATAATTTCCTGCCTCTTACAAAACTGGTGTTTAAGCTATTGTTAGAAAGTTGGCCAAAGAAACAGCATTTCTTTTTTCTTTTTGCATTTTTGCTCGTTCCATGTTCGTGGATCACCTAGATTTGAGTACTTTAAGGGGACATGGGCTCCAGCAAATGGGCAAATGATTATCTGTGCCTGGGCACCTGGGAGCAATGAAATGCAGAGAGCCAGTGTATAGAGGGGTCCCTGGCCCGCAGCCTGGCAGGTGGGGGCTTTCCCCAATGGGATGTACCCCAGGGCTTACAGTGAAGTCAAGTAGCAATTCTGAGGGCCACAGGCAGGGTCTGTATTGGTCTCGAGACCTAATTTTTCTAAACTTTATAGTTGGGTTTGGTTCTAGGGAATTGGGTTTTCTCCCTAATAGGGTCAGGTGGCAGGGGCGGAGGCTGAGAGGGGACAGAGCTGTGTATAAATAAGCCCCTTTTAGTTGTCCTCCAGCTAATCCAAGATTCAGGGGCAACAAGACCGTGGACAGTCGATAAAACCTCTTCACAACTCAGCTTCCTCATCTGCAACAGCGGACGGTAACATGCGCCTGGCAGGTTCATGGGGCTAGATTCAGGAAAAATCTTGAACATGTTTGGACATGGCAAGTTCTGGGATTTCTGTAGAAAATGGCATTCTACAAGTCCATTTGCCTCAACATTTTAAGTGTTTGTGTCAAAAGCCTCAGGTACATCCCATCTATATGCAAAACCTCTCAAGGTGGGTTTACTCCATTATTTCATCATAGATGCTTGAATGAGTCCACTGGTAACCACACAGTGGCCTGGACAAAAAGTTATTTGGGTTTAATAAAACAGCCGTAGACACATAGGGATCATTATTTCTACTTGATAGTTGAGAAAAACCAAGGCTTAGCAATCAGGTGACTTATCCAGGGTCCTTTCCAATGAGTGGCAAGTTCCGTGGTCCTCATTGGCCCATTTGGGAGGCGGGTCTGCCTCTAAGGAAATGGTCAGGACTGTTCTGTGGAACACACAGTTACTCTAAAGTTTTAAAGGTATAATGCAAGTGTTTTATTGACATTATGTTTTTTGAGAATTTTGCTGATCCTTGCTGAGATAAGTGGAGACATAGTGGGGGGGCGTGTCAAACCAAGGTTGGGGAACAGTGTTTTAGGTACTGAAGACACTCCCCTCCCCAGCCCTCAAGGAAAATCTGCACCGCAATATGGATTTCAACCCAAACTTTCCTCTGAAGCCCAAGCTTTGTTCTGTGTCACTGATTGAAAGCAAATGCACAGAAGGTATCTTTGAACTCATACAAAATGGTGCTTAGATTTGAGTGGAGCGTGACACCGTAAGATAGAAAGACATATTTACAAGGCTCTGCAGAGGCTCCCTGCACAAACCAAAACCCTTGTTTCAAATTAGACCTTATCTACGGATTCAAAGAGGCTGCGGAATCCTCCAGCCAAACTCTGACTGGTTTGTGTTTCCATTCTTGATCAAAGACACAAAGCCGAGTATGGTTGAAAGAAACAGCTTGCCATCAACAACATGGAAAAATTACACAGTGAGTGTAATAGTTTTGTTTGATTCTATTAAACACTTTGCCAGAGCCCAGTGTGCCGATGATGTGGCGTGAATGTGATTAACATGAGTCCACAGTGAATGTCCACATCCAGAAGATTCCGGCCCTAGATGCTACAAATGCTCTTTCTGCGTGTGGAGGGCACTGAGCTTCCGTATAAGCCATGCATGTGAGAAAGTGTTGTTAGTAAGGCGTCAACAGAGGAGTGGGCCATTCGTTGACAGTGGGAATGAGTTTCCAAACAGATCTCCTGGGCATCCTGACTTGATATGGGGGCTGCCGGCAGCCTACTGGGAGTGTCCTGCTTTTATGAAGAAGACACTGGATTGACAGCTCTAAGAAGGGAAAGAAAATAGACCACGTCTCTTCATCATCCTGACAGACTCACTAAATTACATGTCGCATGACCAAACAACGACACAGACCCGTGACTGCTACGGTACCGCCAAGTGTCTGAAGAAAGTCTGCACCATTAATTGGAAGAGCCGGCGTCAGCGAGGTGACTCATGCCTGGTGTTTGAGGAGAGGACAGGAGGTGTGACTCGCCTGCCAGTCAGGCCGGGATTTCCAAGAGCATTAGTCTGAGTCTCTAGTGCAATTTCACAGTCCTTTGGGGCCCTAATTGGCAGTTATGTTTTGAAAGCCATTTTGAATGGTTCCTCCATGTTGAGAATGCTTTAACTGAAAACCATCCAAGTTAGGTGGATTTTTAAGCAGATTTCTTCTCGTTTTTTTTTTTTCTGCTTCGACTTCTACAACATACCTTCAGAGGGGAAAGAAAGAGCACATCTCAGATTGGGATGACTTTTGGCATATATCAAAACCCCCAGGGCAGTTCTGCACCCCTCTGAATCACAGATGAGATGGGGACAGCCTGCTTCTCTTTGCGGTCCTATTTGCATCCATGTCCAGGAGACCGTCATGGAATTCTGTTCTCCCCGCTGATTTGGAATGCGTGGTGCCCAATCGATTCGTTTTGGTGGTGCCTGATGGCATGCAAATGCTCTAATATATCCAGGCGCGTGCACAAACATCACATCCCCCTACGATCCCTTGTCTGGTTCAGCTTTCTAACGTGTAGCTTGAACAAAGGTAACAGGAGCCTGGGGAGATTTGCTGTGCCTTCTGGGAAATGTTTTTCACTCTAGAGCTAAAGGGCTGGAAGAGACACCATGAAGAGATCACAGAACTAACTCTACTTGGGAACCCAAGTAGACCTTAAGAGGTTGTCATTGAAAGCATCGTGTGTGCTGGACAGACGCGGATATGGTGGCCAGGACTTTTTTTCTTCCAGAGGCTTCCACCAAAGGCAGTGGGGTGGGGAAAGGAAGCCAAGGAGGCAGTGTTGACACTGGGCTGTCCTGCTGCTGGCTTGGCGCAATGCGACTTGGCACTAGGTGGGCCCCAAGTAAAGTTTCTCCTATGAACTCCATTGAGGCAGGTCACGTGTATGGGTGAGGCTTTCCTCTTAGCTCTTCCCCAACGGTGTTCCTCGCCTTCGGCTTTTTCATGAAGGTGAATTTCGTTGCGCTGTCAGCCACAGTGGCTGCAAAGGCATCACTGCTGATCGGGAGAAACATGTTAGCAAATGAGAAGCTGTTTCAAAGGAATACTGTTGTTTCTTTTTGAACCAAACCAGACCAGACGAACTGACCTACTTTTGACCAAGCTACTAAAAGGATTGCTTGGAAACCCAATTGACAGTCAACCCTTCAACTGTTACTAAATGTAAACAAAAGGCCTCTTTGAAAGAATTTGAGGGTCTTTGCAAATGGCTGCCCTAAATGGCAATATCGTCTTACCACTGTGTCCCTGGATGACATCTGTGACAGGGGATTTACTGTCTTACCTCTTTACTAACTGCAAACACATTCTGCATAATTTTATTAGCAAAAATTCATACCCTTGCTTAATATGTGTATAGTCTATCCCAAGGTGGTAACAAATGGTCTTAGGTTCCAAAGGTGTTTTTACAAATGTTGGCATGTCGATCCTTTGTGCCATTATTGTAATGAATGTGCTACTTTTCTTAGACGCCACAGATAGCTGGTGGCATATCTGTTACAGGGGGAATTTCTATTTAGCTATATAGAGGTCTCAGTGGCAGAGGCATCACAAGAATCTTTCAGCTCTTTGAGACTTTCTCTTATACTTAGATAGTGAGCACCTCGTCATATATCCCTAAAATTCCAATGCTGGAGTTTTACTTTATTTGCTCAGCACTTGGACAAAAAGCAAGGTCAACTATGTCAGTGGGCTTCCACTTTGAGTTTATTGGACTGGCAGTCAGAAACTCTGACTCTAGACCTACTCTGTTACTTAATAGCCTCAAGATCTTGGTTAGCTGTATCAAATGGAATACAGTGAGAAAGTATGAAAATATTTTTTAAAGTATACTTTTCAATATGACCTCCAAGTACACGTCTGCAGGCTGGATCTCACCCCAAACCTCAGAATCACATCTACTTCCTATTCAACCTCTCCCCTTGGCTGACAAGTAGGCTTTTCCAAAAATTCCTCCCCATCCTCAAAAAAGTCCAACTCAGGCTTCTCCTTGATAAATCATAAGTTCATTGCTTAGATAAAAAATCTGGGAGTCATTCTCAATGCCTTTTCCTTCTTTCACATTCCACATCTGGTCCATCAACATATATATGCCTTTGGCTGTGCCTTCAGAACATAAGCAGAATCTGGTGTCCTCTCACCTCCATGGCCACTACCCAGGTTCAATACATGATCTTTCCTTGCCTTTTATTGCAACCACCATCTCCATGCATCTCCATGCTTCTGCCTTTGCCCCCTTTAACCTATTAGTTATTGAAGTGGCTTGAGTGATCAGTCCCTCCCCTGCTCCAACCCCCCATGGCCCCCATCTCACAGTCTACATACAATGCTCATAGGGGTTTACTTTCTGCTCCACTCACTGGCACGAGGCTCCGTGAGGACATTACTTTGTTCAGTTCACTCCTTGGCTTCCTATATCCAGAACCTTCCTGAGTACACAGCAGGAGCTCAGGAGATGTTTGAATATTCAAATGAGTTAAGGAAAGAACAAGAATTGCTTTCTATTCTTTTATTTCCCCAACTGCTTAATGGCGGAATGTTTCAAGTGATTTCTTTTATAAACACATTGATTTAAATATAAAAGGATGCATGTCCATTTGCATATTACAGAAGTATGGGGAATAGAAGGCTATATATTCCTCCCAGGACCAATACCTAGAAGTTTACCACTGTGTCCTTCGATGGTACTTTTCTAGTTAGAAATCACTTATGTCTAGAGTTTTTTTGTGTTTTGTGTTTTGTGGGGTTTTTTTGTAAAATTAGGATAATTCCATATAAATTGTTCTGTAACTTGCTCCTCCTCCCCTCCCCCCCCTCCACATTTTATCCGGGATTCTCTTCCATTTTAGTGCATCTAAAATGTTTTGGAATTTGTATTCAGTAAGGCATCATACAGGCAGGTTGGTTAGAGAGAAGTATTTTATAAATAAGAACATGATTCATTTTTAGTTCTCTTTTTTTAAATTCCAGTATAGTTAACATACAGTGCTATATTAGTACAATATAGTGATTCAACTATATTGTAGTTGAATCACTATATTGCTCAATACATCACCTGGTGCTCAATCATGTTAAGTGTGCTCTCAATCCCCTTCACCTATGTCACCCCTACCCCCACCCACCTCCCTGCTGCTGACCATCAGTTTGTTCTCTATAGTTAAGAGTCTGTTTTTTTAATTTGTTTTGTTTCTTAAATTCCACATATGAATGACATCATATGATATTTGTCTTTCTCTGACTGACTCATTTCACTTAGCATAATACTCTAGATCCATCCATGTTGTTGCAAATGTCAAAATTCCATTCTTTGTTATGGCTGAGTAGTATTCCATTGTGTGTGAGTGTGTGTGTGGTGTGTGTGTACCACTTTTTCTTTATCCGTTCATCTATCCGTAGACACTTGGGCTACTTCCGTAATTTGGCTCTTGTAGATAATGCTGCAATAAACAGCGATGCAGATATCTTTTCAAATTAGTGTTTTTGTATTCTTTGGTAAATACCTAATAGTGGAATTACTGGATTATATGATAATTCTATTTTTAATTTTTTAAGGAACCTCCATACCGTTTTCCACAGTGGCCGCACCAGTTTGCATTCCCACCAGCAGTGCATGAGGGTTCCTTTATTCTCCACATCCTCACCAACACTTGTTGTAACAAGAACATGATTTTAATCATTTTGATGATCATTACTCTATTGGCTCACCAAATGAGGTCTCCAGGTTCTCAATATCCAGTCCTGCTTTGACAGAGCCTAAGGGATTTGCTGCATCTGCTACATTAGTAAATAAACCTTAAGTCTCATAGTGCCTCACAAAAGGCACGGTACGCTCACAAGAAAAAAAATATTTCTCTTAACTCTAGCCTTGTGAAGAAGGTATGAGAATATGTGTTTTAATTGAATTTTTATTTTTATTTTATATTTTGAAGATCTAACTGTGAATTAGAATGGAATTAGATTCACAATTATATCTAATTGTGAATTTATTTTATTAATCATAATAAGATAATTATTAAATAGTTCATGAACCAAGCAGCATCCCTTCTAGAAGGTAGAGGAGAGATTCTGAGCATTTTACAAGACAGTGAAAGCGTTAAGTGATTTGCCAGCTCTCTGCTGCTGGTGATCATTTGCTCCAATCTCTATCTTCTGGCTCCTCTGTGTCACTGCAGATTGTTGTATGAGGGGCTGATGTGTTATCTTAATTCTATAACTTAGCCTTTTTCCTTTGTGGCTTCTCCCTCGGTCCCTTTTAAAAAGCCTTTCAGTGTGATCTGCCAGGGCTTAGAAATTGTACAAGCGCTTTAAGAAGCATCTCATTTTGGGTTTGTTCTCTCTCTAAAAACCTGTGTCATCTTTTAGCCTATTACCAATAGCGGGGGTGTAGTCCCAGGCTGCGCGTCAAAGGTAATTAAATCTCAGGAGTTTGTTAGGATTCATAAACTACTTAAGCTCTATGCTTACTCTTCATACGTGTAACATAACTTTGTGATTAAATCGCGGCTTGGTATTTAGTCTGGGACCACTTATGCTTTTACTCGTATAAAGTCATATATGTTTTCAGTAAAGATTAGCCGAGCTGTCCAGAGAAATGGAGGAAAATGAAGCCTTTTAGAAAAGAAAGAAAAAGATAAATAGGGGATTCTTTCTTTCCTTGCACCTGCTTATCCCCACCCTCATTCCCCTCAAGTTCAAGTGCAAGGAGTGACCCATCATAGTGGATGAATGTAAATTACACGGAAGGAAGGTGAAGTCTGGTGGGGAGCTTCAGGATGAAAAGCTGCCAGAAGTTTTTCAGGGTGGTTCAGCGTTTTTGCTTAGGAGAAGTTCATTTGCATAATTCCCAGGATCCTCCGCAGTTCTTTATTTAAAAAAGAAAGAGAAAGCTTTCTACAGTCATAACCTGGGGGATATCTTTTTCTCTTGACATTGCATTGACATTGTTCTTAAATAAAACAACATTGTAGCCTTGACCGGCTATGAGTGGTAAGATCTCTGCAAGCTACTTTTCCCAAAGCATTCTGCTTTTTTCATATCTGGCCTGGTAATATGTAAGTGGTCTGACCTCATTTAATGATGATTTAACAGTGTTGAAGTGATGTTTAACCGACATATTTCCATATTCCCTTTCTTTCCTCTTGGATGAAGTTAAATTAATTTGCTTATGAAACTAAAAGGATTCAATCTGTCTCTCATCCTGTTTATCTTTGAGTTGTTCTGACTCCAGCTACAAAAGGAAACAGGGACTTGACCATGGAAAGAAAAGCCACCGTTTGTTAAATGTAGTCCCAGAAAAGGGCTCCTTTCTTAAGAGAATGACAGCCTTACTTATTATTTGCTAAGTTCTCTGTGATGGTTTTCTCTATGGGAGAAACAACTTTATAGGTCAGGAAAGTAACAACCCAACAGTTTAAGGAAAACCCAACCAGCCCACCCAGAAAAGGCCGGCTCCCTGCGCTCTGTCAAATCTTGAGTAGGCTGAACGGCTATGTCACAAGTAGCTGGGGGTTATAAGTAACACGTGATGGCAGACTAGAACCTACAGGGGCTTAGAAATCATTGCTTCCTGATAAAACCGAGGTTCCAAGCGATATGCACAAGATGGTAAGGCTGGCTCATGGCCAACATAGGTCACGACTCTGAGTCCAGACCCACGGTGGCCCCCCAATCCTGGCTTTCTTGAGGAAGCTCTCGTTTCCAGCCTTCTGCCCCTCCGGCTGTCTGAGCACTCAGAAGTGGCAGTTGCCCCGTCCCAGCCTGGGGCTTAGCAGGACTCAGTTACGCTGACCCTGTATCTTCGAGCATCCCAGTTGGCCATCTGTCTCGGTCTAAGAGCTGAGTCTTCCGTTTCCTTTTTGAAACCTTCCTTGAGATAGTTAATAACCTCAGGCCTCATAGAGATTGCAATCGCTCTTGCAAGAAGTGTAAAATTTGTATTAATATTTAATTCCTACAATTTGGAAGAACTCGAAACCACAATTAGATGGCAGTGCCCATCTGCTTCCGGCAGGCACACGTGCTCTTATTAGATCCCTGGGAGGCTGCAGAGAGCTGCCCGTCACCTTCGCGTGTGTTCCTTAACAACGTTCGCACAGTCTCTCAAGAGGGAGCTCCAGATGGTGAAGGAAACCTTGCAGGCCATGATCCTGCAGCTCCAGCCAGCGAAGGAGGCGGGGGAAAGAGAGGCCCCAGCTTCCTGTGTGACAGCTGGTGCCCGGGAACCACAGGCCTGAGGAGGGACAGCATGGGGGACAGAGGGGGAGTGGTCACGTCGTCAATATAGATGCACAGGAGGCCTCTCTCACTTCCCCTGCATGACTCCTGTGCCTGAATCCACCGTGGAGACAGGACCTGGAGGCATCTCTGCAGAGAGGTGGGCCCTGTTGGCTCTCCTGGGGCCAGGATCGGGGAGACTGCACATGGCGATACAGGAGGGGAACGATCTGCTGAATTTCCCTCCGAATGTCAGCCAGAGGCACCTTTCCCGTGTCCCTAGCGGGAGCATCCTGCACAGGACTTGAACTTCTTCTCGTCTCAGCCCCCATTAGACAGAAGTTAGGGGTGAATCCTGCTAGAAAAATGTCTCTTTTCCTGTACCGTCTTGCTTTCCGCTGCAATTAAAATATCTCCCGATTTAAGAACCCGTTAAAAGGAAACTAAACCTAAGTCTCCCTCACCACACCTGTTATACTTTCCTACAGGCGCAGGGTATAAGGGAGCTAATTAACCCCAGAATCTGGAGTTAACAGCTTTTCACCTTCTCCCGTGATTCGCTAAAATCTCAGAAGAATTACTATGAAAAATTTCAAAAGATATTTCTTTAAAGTAACAGCCTATCGGTGAGGTGCAGTCTTCGGGTTTTCCTATGGTGGCAATGCCTGTTTGTACCGAAAAGGGTGTTTCACCAGGACATCCGGAAATTCACCCACGATGACAGCAGGAAGGGGAGCAGGGGCATGAAGGGATCCGGTGACATGTTTAAACTTCTGGGCCTCTCCTGTTTTCCCCTCAGACCTGTTTGGCTCAGGGCCAGGCAGGGCATGGCCCTGGAAACCCGTGCAGTGTAGTATTCTGCACGGAGTTAGTGCCTGCTCAGTGGGGCACTGAGCTCAGTACTGAGGCTCAGTACTCAGTACGATCGTACTTACTCACGAAGGCAGTACGGTACTCAGGAAGGCAGCACAGTACTCAGGAAGGCACACAGTCCTCCGTAAGGTAGTGACTACTCAGTAATGTGGGGCATTGAGGGCCCCTCCCTGCTGAGGCAGCTGTGAAACCGGCTACGTTCAATTAGGCAGCACTTCCCAAGGTGCTCCGAGCCAGGCGGCCTCTAAGAGATGCTCCACATACGATCGGGTCTCCCTCGGTCAGATACGTTTGGGAAATAAGGCATGCCGTGATTTCCGGCTGGAGAGCCACCGTGCACATTAGCGTGTCAGACTGGGACAGAGCTCGGTCAAGAAACCAGCCTGATTGTTTTGTGTCTAACCCACACTGTCATGGATCATAGATTTTATTTAAGTTCTCTTCACACACCACCAGTCTATGTTGTGCAGCACCGCATTCCCTGGGGAAGTCACGATCCACACAAATACCGATTTCCGTCACGTATATGGGCGTGACAGCAGCTAGACTCAAGCTTTTGCACAGTGTTGAGCTTAGGGACTACTTGCCGCAGTTTGGTAAGTCTAACTGATTTGTTGAGGTTTTTTCGTTTCTGTTCTCGTTTATACTTACGAGAATAGTGATGGCACTCCTTTCACGAGGATCCGTGGGCGCTGGACAGTTCTTGTCATTTCCTGAAGTCACACTGTCATTTCCGGAGGCCAGCTGGTGCTTTGCTAAGCCTCCCGTGCTGGGCAGCACTTCTGTCCTCAAAGAGATGCCCTGGTTCAGCCAGCACCTGGCCAGGGTCCAGGGAACAAAGCAAAAGCACAATATGTGAATTTGCTGATTGTGCTTCATCAATTTTATCTTGAGCGTTTCAAAAAAATAACGCTGTATGTATTTCAATAATAATAAGTATAATTAATTTGCTCTAGGAATTCTTGGATTTTTAAATGATGGACCAATGTAATGAATTATTTATAATCATGTCTAAAAGGTATTATGTACTAGTCACACACCACTCGGAATCCTCGAATTCTTGGATTAATTCCAGTGAGGCAAAACTTGGGACAAGTCAGGATTGACCATATCCCCAATAGCAAATGTCTACTCTGACATGCGTCCTTTTCGGAAGGTTCCCGGACACAAGACATCTTAACAGACACTACCCAAGTGTTTTGTGTTCCTCGGATACCATTATGAATATCTCTGGGACGTCATGATGTATTTGAAAATTCTGGAAGCTGATAAGAGCTGTAAGTGTGCCCCAAATAAGAGTTCTCTAGTACCTCCAGTGAGCAGTGTGTTTGTTTCTTTGTTGAGACGCCTGGATAAGTATCGGGGCAGGTGAATGATGCTTTAACCACGTGCTGCAACTCATCTGTAGTCTACACTGGTGCCAGAGTCAGCCAGGAAGCCTGCTAAAGGCCAGCGTGTTTCCTCTGGCCACACGACCTCCTCAGGACAAGTCCCTTCTTCGGCCACTGTGACCTTCGAGGACGTGTGACCGTGTGTCCCAAACCATAATATAGTACAGTTTGTGTCAGGACTTGAATTTAAAATCAAGAAAACCACGATGCAAATTGAAGCTTTTATGGAGATAGTAGTCAAGACCACAAGCCGAAGTGCAGACTGAAAATGGTGACGTGGCGTCTGACTTCCCTGTGACGTGGTATGACAGAATTCGTCACAGGCTACGCTGCCCACCAGGCTGAGATGCTGGATTCAAATGGCCGCCCATCTATCTGAGCAGCCTGAGTTAGGGCGCCATCTCATTCGGCAACAAGTCTATGCCTTCCAAGTTCCTGAAATTTCAAGATCGAAATGATGTTCCCCCAAGTCAAAGTAGTATGTAACCCTGGAAGCCTTTCTTCCTCTGTAGTAAGGCTGGGTTCCCCACTCCAGGAACGTGGAAGGGCTCAAATGCGTGCACTGGAACTGTCCTAAGACTTTTATAATCATTATCTCATTTAATTCTCGTATCAGCCCTATAGATGTCTACAGACGATGAAACAGAGCCTTAGAAGACCAGTGTGCTTTCCCCAAGGCACAGAGCTGAGGACCTGTAGAGTGACAGCAGGGGTCAGAGAAGAGACGGGTAGAATGCACTTAACTGATGCTCTTCCTAATATACCTTCAAGGTCTTTTTGAGGCTTCGAGCCATGGGGCTTTTTTGTTCACTTAAGAACGCATGGTCACCTTGGGAATGCTGCTAGGGAACCCTCAGCTTCCCCCACCCCCAGGTAAGCCCCGGAAGTCCGGCTCAGCTCAGACAGGTTTCAACAGATGTACCCACCCCGCTGTCCTAACCACCTAGTCAGTCCCAATCCACCACTAAAGCCATACCAGGAACAGCCACCTGCTGCTTGGCAATGGGCAGATTTTCTTGGAAATCTGAAAAGAAATCATTCAGGAAAAAAAAGAAAAGGAAAAAAAAACCTTTCCAAAAGCAGTTGAGAAAATAGCAGTGCACTCTTTGGTTAATGCTTCCTTGTATAAGTGATTCAGTACTTTTATTTTTAATATCCTCACCTTATCTAATCTGTGAATTTTGTCATATAATTTATTGCTTCATAGATTTTACTTTTGTAACATGAAATTAAAGCTGATATCCAAACCGTGGTGCACCTTTAATATTTTTTCTTTTTTGGTCTTCTGGAGTATGGATGATGGAAAAATTTATCAGGTTTATCCATTTTATCTTTTTGTTGCAGGATGATTGATTGTACAGTTACATCCCACAAAACGTTTCTAATAAAGCAATGCTTGAAAATGGGCATGTGTTTACTTTCCATTTCAACAAATCAGAAAACAGTGGAATTTTCTATTCCAGGCTTCTCGATTGAGGATAATGAAAATAATATGGCCAATATGGGGAACAAGACAAGGGTGCCCACTTGAAATATTTTACTGGAGAAACTGGCGAATTCGTTTAGGTGAGAAAAACAAAAGAGGGTTACAACTTGCGAAGGAGGAGTTACAACATTAGTTTTTACAGAGAGGGGCGGCTGGGCGGCTCAGTCGGTTGAGGGTCCAACTCTTCGGCTCAGGTCATGATCTCCCAGTTCGTGAGTTCGAGCTCTGCATCAGGCGTCGCTCTGACAGTGCAGAGGCTGCTTGGGTTTCTCGCTCTCCACCCCTCCCCCCTTGCTCTCTCTGTCTCTCTGAAATTAAATGAACTTAAAAAAAAAGAAAGAAAACCTAAGAGAATGAACAGAAATGTTTTTTACACAATTACACATCAAAGTCAATGGGCTTTGCATATACAAACAACAATCAGAGAAAGTCTAAAGAGAAGACCACTTATTTAATAGCAACAAAAATGAAGAGAAAACAGCTAGGAATAAAATTAAACAAGAAATGTGGAAGTCCTAGCTGAAGGCAATGTTAAGATGAAGGACACAAGAGAACTGAATAAATAGAAAGATTCATCAAGCTTTGGATAGGAAGTCATCAGGAATTGTCAAATCTCTGTAAATTAAGTTATAAATATTATCTGATCTCAGCTGAGTCATAGATGTCTAAATATCCCCAACATCCACTCTCTGCTCCATCCCTTCTAGCAATTTCTCATCTAGGTACCATGGGCTACTGAGATGCTTACACATGCACGCAACTGATTAGATTGCTAATCTGATTAAGCAAGGGGCCATTAGACGGATGTGGCAGACATAAACAGACCAAAATCTAGGCCTGAAAATGCCTCAAGGTTATGAAATCGAAACCCAAGGACAACAAATCAAAACAGCCAACTAGCCTTCAAGCTACAGCCAGTCAGCATTTTCCATGCTTCGTTTCCGTCTTTTCTCTATACAAGGCTCTGCCAGTGGAGTGCTCCTTACCCCGTCCAGTCTGCGGCTGCCTGATTTGAACGGGTTTTTCCCAAAACTCCCAAAATGTCCTAATACACCTCAGTTTACTTTTCTACCAGTGCCTCTGTGTGCAAGAGCAACCATGGGAAGGAACCTCATTTTTAATCAATAGGAAATTGTTTAAACAAATTACGGTACATCCGCACTATGGAATGCTTCGAAGTTGCTTAACAATCTTTCTATGTGCATATGTTTCTGCAGAGAGATCACTGGAAAGGGGCCCAGGTGACTTAGGACAAAGGGGTGGCAAGGAGACTTACTTTCCTGTGTCCTGCTCTTCTTTTAAAATTGTTATACCACGTGGTTACATTTATTTATTTGAAAAATAAAATAGGGGCGCCCGGGTGGCTCAGTTAGTTGAGTGTCCGGCTTCGGCTCAGGTCATAATCTCACAGTTCGTGAGTTCCAGCCCCACGTTGGACTCTGTGCTGACAGCTCGGAGCCTGGAGCCTGCTTTGGATTCTGTGTCTCCCTCTCTCTCTGCCCCTCCCCTGGGCTCCCTGATGCTGATGCAAGACTCATTCACTATTCAGCCCCCACCGTGTGCACAGCTTGGTGCTGGAGAGACAGTGTGCCACATATTGGTGATAAAAAGAACTATGACATATTATGATTGAATGCCTTGAAGGAAAGTAACTGCCATGATCATTGTAATCATTATCATTCTTTAAAATTTTTTTTAATGTTTATTTTTGAGAGAGAGAGACAGACAGACAGACTGCAAGTAGGGGGTGGGGCACAGAAAGAGGGAGACACAGAATCTGAAGCAGGCTCCAGGCTCTGAGCTAGCAGCCCAGCGCCTGACACGGGGCTCGAACCCATGAGCAGTAAGATCGTGTCCTGAGCTGAAGTCCGCTGCTTAACCGACTGAGCCCTCCCCCAGGCGCCCCTGTAATTATTATCATCTTAAACAGATGAATTGTGTTTTGGCTCTGTCTCGAACACCTATCTATGTTCAATGGTTTAGTACCAAAACTTCAGCCTCCTCTGGGACCCCAGTTCTCATCCTGGGTGACGGAGTTCGGTAAAGCCTCCTTCCTCTGAGTGGTAGACCAGTGAGCCCCATGGGCTGGTTGTGCAGGCAGAGTGGGGAGTGGGAAAACACAGTCACATCTGTCCCCTGTGGTCCCTTAGGGGGACCTACTCATTCCATCAGCGTTTTGTTTAAACAGGTATGCTTTTGAGTACACCTACCACCACACTTTCCCACTGTAGGAAGGAAGTTCTGACAGACACCGGAGAGAAGGACAGTTCGGAGAATACCTTTACTTCCCCGCATTATTCCAGTAACACAAAAGAACTTCTTGACACTACAACACCCTTTCTCAAGAGTTTGAAAAGCATCTACTAGAAACAAAGCTCATGTCTGTCATGGGAGTTTGAGCCCTTCCCAGTGCCCGTGAAACACTTACTGAACTCCTACTATAAAAATCGTTCTTCCTATAAATGGATGAATTTACAACCACAGGAGTTAAAAAGGTTAGTGAAAATCATCCAGCAAGTAATGAAAATGAGTTGAGTGTTGATTCCTAGGACCCTGGTTTTAAATCTACATAAATAAAGGATTAGACCATACACACACATGCAGACACACATGTACACATATACACACATGTGCAGAGACACACACATGCAGACACACACAGAGAGACACACAATAATAGTTCAGCTAATACTGAGCAAACAGTTATTTATTATTTTCTGTTTCTATATGATTTTATTTGTAAAATCAACATTAGAAACTTTTTTAGTGTTTATTATTTTGAGAAAGAGAGTGGGAGTGGAGAGGCAGAGAGAGAGAGAAATGCAGAATCCAAAGCAGGCACCAGGCTCCGAGCTGTCAGCACAGAGCCCGACGTGGGGCTGGAACTCACGAACCATAAGATCATGACCTGAGCGGAGGTCGGATGCTTAACCTACTGAGCCACCCAGGCGCCCCTGTAGAAACAACATTTAAAAGAAATTATTTAAAAAGATTCATGCGTAACCCACTCTCTTTATTTTTCCAGTCTCTGTGTATATAAAAAAACTATAGCCAGCATATTTTTTATTCCACTTTTTATGTTTAATATGGTGTTTCCCATTTTGCTACATCATCGTTATAATCACTGTATTTATTGCTATGCAATAGTCTCCCACATCGATCTACCGTAACTTAGATATTCCTATGTCACTGGGTATTAAATCTTTCCAATAATTCGCTATTATAGATACAATTGCAATGACATCTTCATGCAGGTGGCTTTTTCTTGCCTTTAAATTATGCCCGTAGGAACAATTCCCAGGAGTGAGGGCACAAGAGAAGGTAAGGAAGCGCGCCAGAGTTGAAATGAAGTTTGCGTTGGGGAGTGAACGGAAAGGCACAGGCAGCCCTATGTGCGGCTTGTCCTCCTCTCCTGCGGGAATTCCCAGCCCGGCATCGACCAGCGTGATTGATTTTGTGGCGTCCCTCTCGGCAAGGATGTGTCCGCAGGAACCGCGTCGCCACATCGTCGTTGGGCAATCCCTGCCCTTTAAAATGAGCAGCGTCGAGTGTCTCTGCACCGAGCTTTCCCGATACGGCTCCAGCTGGTCTACCTGAGCCCGTGCAGAGATTTTTCCCAAGTAAAGCCACAGATACAGGCATTTAAAGGTGAGGAGCATTTCTACAGGGGAGTGAACAGAATCAACCAAAGAGGGAGCACCACCCAGGCCAGACCGCTGTGCCCATCCTGAAGTACATTCTGGGATGTACTTAGTGTCACGTGGGGGAGGGAGGGGCGGAGACTGTTCATACAAAAAAGGGGTCTCCAGGGCGCCTGGTGGCTCAGTAGGTTAAGTGCCCAGGTGGGAAACAGAGGCAGAAGGAAATGCAGATAAAATGAAATTTCCTTACAACCTGCACCCATTGACAAACACTTGAGGCCCGTGCAGTGTAGCATTTCTCCGGAACTCGCTACTGTCTTAATGCTTTGCTAGAGGGAAAAACAACCTTAGCTTGACAACAGCCAGGCCTCCAGGACGCTGTGAGTCTTCTTCAGCATATGAAAATCCTTTGGAAACTTGCCCTTGACTTTACCTCCCCCAACTCCCAAGTATATAACCAGTCAGTCCTCACAATCCCAATCCGAAGGCAGCTCTTTCTGCCCGCTGGTCCTGTCCCTGCGCTTTCATAAAGTCACCTTTTTGTACCAAAGACGTCTTGAGAACTCTTCCCTGGCCTTGGGCTCCAGACCCCCAACACCACTCCAAAACCCCACCATTTGGCCCCCAGACTCTTGATTTCGGATCAAGTCATGATCTCAGGGTTCATGGGTTTGAGTTCTGCACCTTCCCGGCGGGCTCTGTGCTGTGAGCACAGAGTGTTTGGGATTCTCTCCCTCCCTCTCTCTCTCCCTCTCTGCCCCTCTCCCGACTCAGGTGTTTGTGCTCTCTCTCTCTCTCTCAAAATAAATAAATAAACTTAAAAAAAAGAGGGTCTCCAATTTGTGGCTCTGGCCACCCTCCCCCGCCAGACTCCATGACGCTCTCACTCGGGAGAAAAATGAAAGTTTGAACTAGAAAGTGCTCTGGAGAACTTTGACTTCATCTTCTCAGCCCAGGAAGGGTCTTTTTCTAAAGCCTCTTCTCCCAATATGCAGAACTGCATGTCAACCTGAGCTTGGCTTGGGTGACCTTAGCCAGAGCACTCCCTCCCCGGCCTGGCCCCCACCCATCTCAGGTCCTCAACCCCTGAGCAACGTGAGAATCCAGATTCTGGACCCCTGTAGGTTATCCCAGAGTCTCATCTCCCTCCCAAAGATGTATTTCTTTTTTTTAAAGTTTATTTCTTTATTTTGAGAGAGAGAAAACATGAGCAGGGGAGGGGCAGAGAGAGAGAGGGAGAGAGAGCATCCCAAGCAGGCTCTGAGCCTGGTGCAGAGCTCCATCCCACAAGCCGTGAGATCGTGACTTGATCATGAAATCAAGAGTCAGACACTTAACCGACTGAGCCACCCAGGCGCCCACAAAGGTGCATTTCAGTACTCGTCCCCTTGATTCACCCACCGTGTCTTTTACCTGCAGGCAACTTTGATGGCCTCTATTGTCCTCATTTTTACCAATCCTTCTCACTTGGTGCTTTTATTATTTCAATCTCTTTTTCTTACCTCATTTATTTGCATATCCTCTTGGGGGAGAAAGGAAAAGTGGCAGTTTCTGATTACTTGAGAGCTCCGGGGTGAACTCCCCATGATTCTAAAGCACCCTCTTCATTTACCAACATTGAAGCCGGCTTTCATCTCTGCCTTTGGTGGGGGAGGGGCAGCTCTCAGCAGGACCTTAACATCTGTAACAACCACACAGCTGGGGACATGGGAACGGAGACTTCCCTAGGCTTTCCCGGGAGTCTTCAGTCAATAAAAACCCCACGCCTCTCTTCACCCCAATGGAAACTTCTGACGCTTTGTGTCGGCCCAGAGAGTTCCCTCCTTTACAAGTAGAACGAGTAAGAACTGCTTGAGAGGAACCAGAGAACTGGAGAGAAGTTGATGATGCATGACGCTGTGGGCAAAAGCGCTTGTGGTGTGAGGAAGCTGTGCAGGATTGGAAGGTGACAGTAAAACTATGCGCTCTTGCAAAACCGTAAGAAAGTGTGCACGAGGCCAGGGGAGGGCAAATGACAGGTTGCAGGCTATGAGGAAACAGGAAAACGAAGAAGACCGCTGTGCAGTGGCAGGGACCACACGATGCACAGAAAACAGTCTCTGGTGGATTACTTGTCAGACAAATTCGGAAACGCAGAGGGCATGCGCCAAGTGGTGCCTCGTTCAGTGCGGGGTTTGAGTTTTAAGGGCAAGGGCGCAAGGACGCCTCTTCCTGGCCCCAGGAGCTGGCAGTTACCACGGAGACGCTTAACTCTGAGAGGAACTAAGGGCATCCGGTTATTTTATGCTGGGAAGATGCTGCGTCTTTTCACATAATGAGACAGGTGCGTGTCTCGCTGTGAGGAGGAGTTTCACCCGGTCCACAAAATCACAGTGAAATCGTTTATTTGGTGTTCCGGTCACTTTTATGTTTGTGCCCCCTGGCAAGCAGGGAGCTGGGGGGCAGAGCAAGTGTAGAGGCATCAGTCCCGGCTGGTCCCCCTCTGCTCAGGGTCCAGGCTATGCCGGGAGTATGGGGAAGAATTCCAAAGGCAGACAGGGACAGGCCGGTGGGAGGATTGACCCAAAGCAGGTGTCCCTAGGGTGAAATTAGAGTCGCCTCCTGGGGAATTGCAAATGTCTCAGCTGGGCAGGACAGGGGCCAACAAAGAACCATTTCCTGGCTCGCCCCTCCTCCATCCCCACTCTCCCTTTTCCTCTGGTTAAACCTCTTTCTTGTTCAATCATCTTTTCATTTATGATGGTTCTGGCAAATCTGAAATCGTAGCCTCTAAGAAGATTACTAGAATCTCTCTCAGCCTGCTTGGTTCTTATTCTTCACTTTGTTATGTGATCAAGAGACTATGACTCACTTTACCATGATGGTTTTTTTTTTTTTTTCTCAGTCACAAAGAGATCCCTCTCTCCCATAGAGGAAGTAAAGAATTTTCTTGAGCTACCGAGAGACTTTCTGAACTAGGAGCAATGTTTATAAAGGCATGCAGGATGGGAAGCTTTTATTCCCCAGACGTTTCCTGGGGCAGATATATGATTCCCCGGGGACAGCCACACGATGTTGTTGGGGTCAAATTTACACTTTGGTTTTGAACCATGATGGAAAGCTGAATAGAACTGTCACAACTGGCATGTTTCACATGCTCATAACAAATGACTGTATGCATGGACAGAAGGACTAAAAGATTTATTAACGCCCATATAACTACCAGAGGACTATGAGGCTGCACTGGGAAGATATCTGTGATGTTTTCCAGGACTCGGCACTACAAAATATCTCTGTATCACTGTTTTCTCGTATCATATACTCCCTTCTCAGCCGCTGTGCTGTGGTCCTGTTCCCATCACTTTATTGAACATCTTCTTGCACATAATCTGCCAAATCCAATGGCATTCTCTCTGGCCTTGTCCTACTCTACGTTTTGGCAACCGTGTCCAATGTTGAAGCAAATCTCTTTTCTCACTGAACCTCCCTTCTCTCCGAGATTCCATGATACTACATTCCCCAGTGGCCTCATCCTAAATCAGTCTTCTTGCATGATTATTCTCTCTCTCGGGCTTAGAAGAGGGATACCTCAAGGCCCTGTCCTCCGATCTCCTTTCTCCCTGGGCAAGTTCATCTGCTCCAACAATTTCAACATCATCTTTACAGTGATTATTCCCAAAGGCATAAGATTTGATTGACAATATTTATTGAGCACCTAGCACTTTAGGTACTAGGTTAGGCCCAAGTTCCAAATTGTTTATGGGTCAGTACTCTCAAATCATTCTCTGGTTTTGCCCTCTTTCCTGAGCTTTAAATTCTGCTGGACATTTCTGTCACCACATTTTAGGCATCTCAAACTCAACATGTCTAAAACCAACTTCACTTTTTTTTTTCCTTCTAAAAGTCTACCTCCCATTCAGCTGTTTTTTATCCTGGAATCTGGCACTTTTATCTTCTAAGAGACACTGACTGGGACCTTCACAATTGTTTTATGTCCTACTTCTTCCTAATCCCATGTCCAATCAGGTGAGTCTCTCTGCTTTTAACATTGAGAGTTTTTAGATCTCTCTCATTCTCTATCTAGTTCAGATTCTTGCCATACTTCCTTGAACTATTGCTATAGGTTTCTAACTGTTTTTTCTGTCTGCAGTTTCTCATAATTTAAATCCACGGTCAAAGTTATTTTCCTAAACCGATGAAGAGCAGGCTCAAAATCCCTCAGATTTGCCGTTGCCCAAACTTTTGTTTTCTTCCAAATTTTTATTTAAATTCTAACTAGTTAACATACAGTGCAATGTTAGGTTCAGGAGTAGAATTCAGTGATTTACCAATTACAACACCCAGTGCTCATCATAACAAGCGCTCTCCCCTACCCATCACCCTTCTAACCCATCTGCCACCCACCTCTCTCCATCAACCCTCAGTTTATTCTCTATCTTCAAGAGTCTCTCATGGTTTATTTCCCTCTCTTTCCCCACTTCCCATGTTCATCTGTTTTGTTTCTTAAATTTCACATATGAGTGAAATCATGTGGTATTTGTCTTACTCTGACTTATTTTGCTCAGCATAATACACTCTAGCTCCATCCACATCATTGCAAATGGCACGATATCATTCTTTTTGATGGCTGAGAAATACCATATCTTTATCCTTTCATCAGTGAATGGACATTTGGGCTCTCTACATAGCTTGACTGTTGTTGATAGTGCTGCTATAAACATTGGGTTTCTTTTTTGTATTTTTGTTTCCCTTGGGTAAATACCTAGTGGTGCAATTGCTGGATTGTAGAGTAATCCTATTTTTAGCTTTTTGAGGAACCTCCATACTGTTCTCCAGAGTGGCTGCACCAGTTTGCATTCCCACCAACAGTGCAAGAGAGTTACCCTTTCTCCACATCCTCGCCAACACCTGTTATGTCTTGTGTTGTTAATTTTAGTCACTCTGACAGGTGTGAGGTGATATCTCATCATGGTTTTGATTTGTATTTTCTGATGAGGAGTGATGTTGAGAATCTTTTCATGTGTCTGTTAGCCATCTGGATGTCTTCTTTGTCTTATGCCCATTTCTTAACTGGATTATTTGTTTTTTGGGTGTTGAGATTGCTTAGTTTTTATAGATTCTGGATACTAACCTTTTATCAGATATGTCATTTGCAAATATCTTCTCCCGTTCCATAGACTGCCTTTTAGTTTTGCTGATTGTTTCCTTTCCTGTACAGAAGATTTTAATTTTGATCAGTCCCAATAGTTCATTTTTGCTTTTGTTCCCCTTGCCTCTGGTAATGTGTATAGTAAGGAGTTTCTAGGGCTGAGCTCAAAGAAGTTGCTACCTGTGTTCTCCTCTAGGATTTTGATGGTTTCCTGTCTCACATTTAGGTTTTTCACCCATTTTTAATTTTTTAATTTTGAATTTATTTATTTATATGCTGTAAGAAAGTGGTCCAGTTTCATTCTTCTACGTGGTGCTGTCCAGTTTTTCCAACATCATTTGTTAAAGAAACTGTCTTTTCTCCATTGGATATTTTTGCCTGCTTTGTTGAGATCAGTTGACCATACAGTTGTGGGTGCATTTCTGGGTTTTCTATTCGATTCCATCGATCCATGTGTCCATTTTTGTGCCAATACATACTGTCTTGATGACTACAGCTTTATAATATAGCTTGAAATCCAGAATCGTGATGCCTCCAATTTTGTTTTTCTTTTTCAGTATTTCTTTGGCCATTTGGTATCTTTTGTGGTTCCATACAAATTTTAGGATTGTTTGTTCTAACCCTGTGAAAAATGCTGGTGGTATTTTAATGGGGATTGTCTTAAGTGTGTAAATTTCTTTGGATACTAAAGACGTTTTAACAATGTTGTTCTTCTGATCCTTGAGCATGGAATTCTTTTCCATTTCTTTTTGTCCTCTTCAATTTCTTTTATAAATGCTCTATAGTTTTCACAGTACAGATCTTTTACTTCTTTGGTTAGTTTTATGCCTAAGTATCTAATTGTTTTTGGTGCAACTGCATATGGGATTGATTGCATGATTTGTTTTTCTGCTGTTTCACCATTGGTATATAGAAATGCAATGGATTTCTTTACATTGATTTTATATCTTGCAATTTTGTTGAATTCATGTATTGGTTCTGGCACGTTTTTGGTGGAGTATTTCAGGTTTTCTAAATAGAGTATCATTTGTCTGCAAATAGTGGAAATCTGACTTCTTCCTTGCCGGTTTGGATGCTTTTTATTTCTTTCTGTTGTCTAATTGCTGAGGCTAAGACTTCAGTACTATATTAAATAACCATAGTAAGAGGGGGCATCCCTGTCTTGTTCCTGACAATAGGGGAAAATAGCTCTGTTTTTCCATATTGAGGATGATATTAGCTGTGGGCCAACAATAAAGTTTTTATTCAAAGATGATCACTGTCTGTAACCAAACTATCCTTCCAGACTCATCTTGAACTACCTCCTTTTAACTGCTCTGGGTTATTCACCATGTCTCAACTTTCCATCTATTTTCACATGAGCTTTTCTCATGGCTGTGCTCTTAACTTTGAATGCTGGTATTCACTTATGTAGCTTATGCTCACTTGTCAAGAGTGCAAGAGAAGGAAAGCAATCAAATATGAGCCCCCGGTTTTGGACCTGAGCCAGTGGTAATGTCACTTATTCAGATAGTGAAGGCCTTGGCAAAGAGAGGATATGGGGTGTGTGTGTGTGTGTGTGTGTTGGGAAGAAGATCGGATACCAGTAGTTTGTCCGTGTTGAGTTGAAATTATTTTTGTTAGACATGCAAATGGAGCTCCTGGGCAGGCAGCATGAGTTTGAATTGGACTGGAGAGTCAAGTCACATAGATAATATTTAAAGCCATGGAAATATGTAAAACTGAGTAGCAATAGAGAAATATTTAAAAGAGAGAGAAGTCCAAGAGGAGAAAAGGAGAGGAAGTCATGGGAGTCTGCAATAATCACAAATCCTTGGGGGAGGAGTTTTGATGTGATGAACAGCAGATATATGCCCTGCAGTAGAAGACAGGGAACTTAGGCTCAGGGACCTTCCAAGCAATTGGGTAGAAATCATCTTAATTCAATAGTCCTGCAAGGTGGTTACTATGATCCTTCTGCAAATGAAGAAACTTAAACTTATGGGTCACTACATATAAAGAAATACATTGGATTCCCTCCGTCCAGATATCCAAAAAGAGTAATGTTAACGGGGAAAAAAAATACCCTTCTTCCCTTTTCATGTTGTCTTATGATTAAGATAGAGCAACTTTAAGCCAATGCACAGGCAAATCCTGTTCTTTTCTTAATGTATATGATACAGTAGGTAGACACAGAACTAATACATCAACAGCTTGTCATTTTCATGACCAAATTATGTTAGGTGATCCTTGAGACAGTAGGAACTGATGAGCGCCCCACTGTCAATGGGTTAGTAGTTGAATGGGTACTTGACAGCAGGGCCCATCATCAAAAAGATGACAACTTCCTCAAAGTTTATATTTTGGCTCCTTCTATGTTATTTTCTCTCCTTTTGGGCACTTTAGTTACTCAACTCAGGTACTAAGTTCTTCCTTGCAATGAGACTTCTCAGATGTACCACATTTGTAGATACATATATGATAGCCTAATCTGCCCTTAATGATGCCAATTCTTTCCCTGACCCCTTTCCTTGTTGTCTAGGGAGCCTGAGTACCCACATTAAATATGAATAATGTAAATCCCTTCCCAAGGTGCAAGTGATGGTTGGATTTTTGTCTGGTGTTGTTGAATCTAAAGACAATAATCATAGAAAATATAAGAAGATGCTCGTAGGTTCAGTCCTTCCCTGTGCCTGGGCTTTGAGGAGGAGGATGAAAAGTGGTAACAATGGTGGTGACAGGAAACACTTCACTTCCCTTAGTTCACAGCCTGTATGTTCCCCAGCATAGAAGGGAGATCTAAGCATAATACTTCAAAGCATGATTAAAAATTAATGGATCATGTAACAACCAATATTGCAAAACTTATCCATAAAGGTGGCCATTATTCTTTAAAAGAAGGATTTCTAGGAGATGACAGTCTTACTTTAGTGAGCTTAATTCCACTTTTGGAATTGTCTTCAGATCCCATTTCTACACCATGTGTGAATACCAATCTCACCTAGATAGCCACTTTTTTTTCAACTTAAGGTGTATTTCCCATTTTGATCACCTTCTTCTTTTTCTCTTTCTTTCTTTCTTTCTTTCTTTCTTTCTTTCTTTCTTTCTTTCTTTCTTTCTTTCCTTCCTTCCTTCCTTCCTTCATCCTTCCTTCCTTCCTTCCTTCCTTCCTTCCTTCCTTCCTTCTTCTCTCTTCTTTCTTTCTTTTGTTTTCTTTCTTTCTTTCTTTCTTTCTTTCTTTCTTTCTTTCTTTCTTTCTGCCTCCAGAACTATGAGAAACAAATATTTGTTGTTTAAGCTATCCAGTCTACAGTTTCTGTTATAACAGACTGAACCAAGTAAGACAGGCACTTACAGTTCGTTTGACAGGCCAGATCAATACAGGTGGGATAGTCCATGGCAACATGGAATCATACTGACCATACGGTTACACAGGAGACATTGTGAGCTGGCATGTGAACATCACAGAGGAGTCAGGACCTAAGCAGGATCTTAAAGCCTGGATGTGTGGAAGAGTAGCAAAGGACATTTCTAGAATAATGTGAACACTCTCAGGGAGAGGTTTAATCACCTTCTTCTTTTTTAGAATTTGTATTATTTTTTAAAATTTTATTTATTTAAGTAATCTCTGTACCCAATGTGGGGCTTGCACTCACAATCCAGAGATCAAGAATCACATGCTCTTCCCACTGAGCCAGCCAGGTGCCCCTTGATCATCGTCTTTCTTTTTAATGTTTTCTTTTAAATACTTAATTAGAGAGAGAGAGAGCACACAAGAGAGGGGGAGAGGGGCAAAGACAGAGGGAGAGAGAGAATCTCTCAAGCCTATCACAGGGCTCGATCCCATGACCTGCCAGATCATGACCTGAGTCAAAATTTAGAGTTGAATGCTTAACCAACTAAGCCACCCAGGTGCCCCTGATCACCTTAATAATGATAATACCCATGGAATATTTGGGGGCAACATCTTAAGCATATTAAATACATTATCTCATTTAATATATTCAGCAATCCCATGACAAATCAGTTAGGGTTCAGTCAGAAGAAGAACAAAATCGTGCTAAGTATTCTAAGCAGTTTGGGGTTTAGAAGAGCTAGTGGAAAAAAAGTAATGGAAGGTCACCACCAGCTCTCAGGTTCACCACTATGGTTCAGAGAATCAGGAAATGGCTGTGATAGTCCATATTAGGATACTACTAGAGACTTCTCCAAATGTCATGGTCAACCTGCAGCACAAAGGTGGGTGAGGGCAGAGGGAGTACTTGAGGGCCCCTGCAGAGCCTCACAGAGCCTGTGCACTATGCCCACAACCAGAGAAATGTCAGATAGACTGGGAAATATTGTTCTTTCCTGTGATACAGTAGAGGGAGCAGAAGGGAGTGGGAATGAATGCCAATAACCAAAAAAATCCAGCACTATTATTGCACCCATTGACAGATGATCGTCCTGAGTAAACTGCCACAGAAACAGAAGGGCAGAGCTATGATTTGGATACAGGTTTGCCTTAATCTCAACTCACGCTCTGTCCTATTGCAATGTCCTTGGCTGTGATAGGCTTTAGGTTGTTCTCAAAGAGTAAATGTGCCACCAAAAAGATGAAGCTCTGATTATCTTAAAGATTTTCAAAAGTGACTTTGGAGGCAATTCCAAAAGGAAAGTTTCAAAAATGCTTTGCATTAAAGCAGCATCACTGGAAAAAATAAAATGCTTTCCCAAGGAGTCAGTATCACTTTGGTAGTTATATACATTGTGAAACTTGCAACAACTCTTAAAATTTCTGCTCAAACATGGAATATGTCACTTCTGCTTACATTCCATTGATTCAAGAGCATCACATGGCCAAGTTCAACAGAAATTGGGTGAGATGGATACCTTTCTCATGGGAGGCACCCTAGTCCTATAGCAGCAAGCAATACAGCAAAGGGGGAAATAACTATTTGGAAAAAAAATAACATAATCTCCTGCAATAGCTTATAAAGGCAGAAGAAGAGAAGGGGAAGGAGAGAAACTAACCAAAGAACCAATATAAATAACAACAAAATTGAAAAATTAAATGCATTTTCCAAGAGACATGAAAGAAAAATATAAATACATCAGTGTGTGCATTAGACTCGTGAAAAGATTAAAAGGAAAGACTTTTCTTAACTAAAAAGGAAAAACAATAACTAGGGAGCTAAAAATACAGACGCATTCCAAAGACTCCCTTGGATATCAGTAACCTAAGTATTGCCAAAAGCAACTGTATTCCTTCCATAGACACTGAATCATGAAAGGATATTGTTAAAAATTGCTCAGATTTATTGAGTATGATCTGCAAGACCCAATAATTCATATCCTAGGTTGCTCAAGAGGCTGACTGAAAACATCCAAGAACCACTAGAAGTAATCTTCAGAAAAATGATGAAAGACTACCACATAAAGGGAGAAAAATATTGTGCGGTATCATTTAATTCTTTTTTTCTTTTTATTTATTTTAGAGTTATAGTTAAGTTCACATAGTAAAACCCTTCTTTATGTTTGTTCCCAGAAAAATATATGACCATGGAATAGTTCCAAGAATACAAAATAATACATTATGATCAGGTAGGGCTTATTCCAGGATTGAAAGGATGGTTAAGTATCTTTAAATCCATTTAAATATCTTTAAATTTAACTTAATTCTACATATTACTAGAACTGAGGGGGAAAAAAATCAAATGACCTTTTCCATAGATGCCGAAAAGGAGTTTGACAAAATTCGCACACAAAATTTATAATTAAAAACCCTGAAACAGGGGCTCCTGGGAGGCTCAGGCAGTTATGCATCGACTCGGTTTCTGCTCAGATCATGATCTTGTGGCTTCCTGGGTTTGAGCCCCACATCAGGCTCTGGGCTGGCAGCATGGGGCCTGCTTGGGATTCTCTCCCTCCCTCTCTCTCTGCCCCTCCCCCACTCATGCTGTCTCTCAAAATAAATAAACTTAAAAAAAGCCTGAAATAAATAAAAGTCAGATACTCCTTAAACATAAAAAGTATACAAGTATTTCAATATCTCAGCCCCCCAACTGGCATCTTTATTTGATGAGGAAACACCGGCATTGCCGCTTAAACCAGGAGAACTATATTATTTCACATTGTATTTGGGGTCTTAGCCAACAATTTAACAGTTTTTATCCATGGAAATAGCATACACAAAAATTAGAAGAATAGAATAGAATAGAATAGAATAGAATACAAGTAGGACACTAATTAGAAGATAGAAATTAAAAACTTCATCTACAACAATAAGACATATGAAATACTTAGGTGTACTTTAACAAGAAATATCTAATACCTGCGTGAGGAAAACCTGAAGGCACTCCTGAAAGACCTGAGACAGAACTGAACAACTGGAAAAGTCTACCCTGTTCTCAGATGTAAAGACATCACCAGAACTCAGAGTAGAGACAGGGAGGACACATTTCCCTTTACTGCCCTTCATCAAGCCCTGTCATGTCACCTGTGCAAGTCTGTGCAGATGTGAGCATAGAGTTAGGGAAATCGAATGGCAGTGAGAGCTAAAAGTTATCCTGGATTAGGGGCCCCTGGGTGGCTCAGTCGGTTAAGCGTCCAACTTCGGCTCAGGTCATGATCTCGCAGTCCGTGAGTTTGAGCCCTGCATAGGGCTCTGTGCTGATGGCTCAGGGCCTGGAGCCTGCTTTGGAATATGTGACTCCCTCTCTCTCTCTGCCCCTCCCCTGTTCACGCTCTATCTCTGTCTCTCAAAAAATAAATAAACATTAAAAGTTATCCTGGATGCTAAATATAACCATTCCTGGGGTCTAAGAGGGAAGATAAAGAAGTAGTGTTTTGGGAGGGGGGTGCCTCCAGTACTGAAATCTGCTCTGTTTCCTCAGAAATAGGGCCCCTCTGCTCTACCTTAAGTAATACAAATTATATCCTTATTTTGGAAAAATGCCACCACCTTCTTACAGGATTAGGATTCTAGCGCCTTCTACCACCAGGGCCACAATGCAAGCTGCTCCCCAACTCCGAACAAGCATCTTCAGTGAAGATACTACCATGGGAGGTGAGTAGAAAAGGCGTGGGCTTTGTTCAAGTTCAGCCCCGCCTCCTGATGAGGTCTCTCCTCTGCTCTGAGGTGTACCCATGTCTCATTCCTCCCGTGACCGTCCAGCGGCCATCTCCCGGACAAAACACGCAGGCTTGCATCTTCATACTTCACCATATCTCCTCAGTTATGAGTTAACAGTGTACAAGATGGCCAAGGCAACGTTCAGGGCTGGTGTGTCCAGACTTCCGTAGGCTCAGGCTCTCTGACTCAAAATAGCCGTCACCCACATCATTCAGCAATTATATCCCACACTGAATGCTGTTTTATATTTGAAAGAATTTCTTCACGGAGGCAAGGAGTTTGTCTTTTTCTGTTCAAGGTTGAATCTCTAGCACCTAAAACGACGCCTGGTATGCAGACCATCGATCAATGCTTGTTGATTTGAGAATGGCTGGTTGGAAAGAATGCCTTTCGTTTATGCTTAGCTGTGGTTTAGCCAGCATCATTGGCCTTACTCAGGAACTTGTTAGAAATTCTAACCTGCAAATCGTTTACAAATACGGTATATTTTTATGAGAAATACAAGTATAATGGAACCTACATAACGGTATGTGAATAACCTTTGTTCATTTTGACGTTGTTGGGAGTATTTTGCATGTGATCTGAAGCGATTTTTTTTTTCAGATTTTAGATGTTTTTATAAAGCAGCAGTTTGGTGTGTGTGTGTGTGTTCTCTGTAGACAGTCTGGACGTGATGGCCCTGTTGCAGTGCTGGCATGGGGCCGAACGCAGACCGAATGTTGGATAAGGAAGGGAGGTGACTTCTTGTTGATGGTACAGCCAGTCTGAGCTGCCCGGTCCGGACGGGCTGGGTCTCACACTGGGAGGACCGCCTGACGCTAGTGTTGGTCAAGCCCATTGCCCAAAGTTGTTCATGAACATTTTGTTCACAACCAGATCAGTACAGAAAGAAAGTCCTCTCTCAGCCCTTCTCCCAGAGCCCCGTGGGTGGCTTCCCTCTACCATATGTTCCCCTGGAACTGGGCTGCCGAGCTTCCTGCCTGGGGCTCCTCGCAAACACATCTCCAAAGTGGCGTGCTGGGGAGGACGGAAGTGCTGTTTCCAGATGGCACCAAATTAGCCTCCTGAGATTAGTATTTGCAAGAAATATGCTTATAAGGAAGGAAAACAAAGGAGTCCCTGGGGATTTTAAACAAACCAGGGCCTTGGAAGGGAAGTCGGGGCGAGAGCTGGCAGAAGGGGCTGGAGGAAGGTAGTGAGATATTCAAGTTTAAAGTATAAAGATATTAAGGTTTAGAGGAGTTTAAACACATTGTAGAAACTTATCTAAGATCGCACGGCTGGTAGGGAGCAGAGCTGACCTGTGCACCCCAAGAACTGTGAAGCCAGAGCCAGTTTTGATAACCTCAGTGCTAAACAACCTCTCTGCCCTCTCTGTTTTCCAAACTTATCACCCTTTCTATCTGAGCCCGGCCTTACTGGCAGAGACACCAGACCCTTCACAATCCTGGTCTCTGGCCTTAGGTTGTGCCCTGGTCTCTCAGTGATCTGGTCCTCAACACTGTACTCTGTAGGATCAGTGGACTGGTGTTGGGGTGAATATTATTTCCTTTGTGCCATCTGGGTGGCATCTATGTAGCTGTCTTAGGTCAGCTCCCCAGAAGCTGATCCTGAGGTAAGGATCTGAGTGCACGTGGTTCATTTGGGACATGATTTCAGGAAGCACCTGTAGGGGGTGGGGAGGTGAGACAGACAAGAAAGGAAGCCAGTCAAAGGTATAGCCTGGTTACCACCATGGGCCACTGAGACTTGATCCTGCTGGTCAACTCTGGGACACAATATAGAGAACACCTCAGAATATTCCCCACAACGGGCACAGAAGTGAAGATACTTATCCTGAAACTCTCGTCTACCAGAGGGACTCACTCCATAGTACTCCAACCTGGCCCTGACTTCAGTCAGATGAGGAGAAAGTTCCAGGCAGAGGTAGCAGGTACTATAGCAGGACCTAATGCAGAACACACCGGAATGGGTAGGCTCCATGGGACTGACGATGTGGGGCCCAACACTGTCTGCATCAATGACTCTTGGGCTCCCTTTCCAGACCATGGTAGACTCACCCAACCATCACAGCCCTTCTTTCTGCTGAACCCAGACAAGGATTTGGAATTCTCAAAATCAATTCTCCAGGCAGTGACTTCCCATTGGTTAGCGTTAGTACTCAAGATGGTACCTGTCTCATATCTGTTCCATTTACTCTTCTATATCGCCTCTGAAGACTTCAGTCCCATAATGTTATGAAGGTGGTCAGATGATCTCTAATGTCACCTTCAGTAATAATTTTCTTTGACTGCACGACTGTATATGTCCATGAACGTGTCTTTGGTTGCATTAGCTTTCTTGGAAGTTTTTCCATAAACATTTGAGTCAACTAAACACTTGAGATCCTCTCCACAGAGACTGCTATTATTGGTTTCCTATGTCATGTACCAGTGATGTTGACATTCTGAACCTGAGGTTAGGATTTTGCATTAATTCCTTTAAAATATTGTTATTTTTGGGACCCATCATTCCAGCTTTTAAAAAAGCTTTTTTGTGATATAATTTTGTCATCCAAGAAATGAGCCGTGTCCCCAAATCTTTGGCAGCTGTGAATTTGATAACCAGGTCGGTTTTATTTTATAAAAATTGTTACAAATAATAAGCGATGGGGCTGCAGACCAAGCCCTTGACTGGAGACCTCCCCTTCCTGTGGTGTGTGATTCATTCTTAATGGAAAGGAAAGTTTCTGCAGCTCGGGGTCCCATGGGTGTCCAGGGCAAGAAGGCTTGGGATGTCAGCATGTAGGCTGGACTCCCAGCCATTTGAACTAATCTAATGCGGAGGGGTCCTTGCCCATCAGGATTACTCATTGCCTCTGGTCAAATGGATCTAGTTCTTCGCCTTAATTCAACCCTCCAGCCAAAATGGAAGTGACAGCCCCTCTCCAATGATGATGGTAAAGCCCTTTGAGATCTCTGGCGGAAAGCTGACATACAGTCCAAATTCAGGTGCCGCTTCATGATTGCTTCTACAGTTTCTAAAGCACTTTCCTCCTCCCTCTCTGGCTGGGCATGCCCTTCTATGTTTCTCCTTCCACATTTTCCCGTGGCTAGCATCTGTTCTGTTCTATTCTGACTCTCCCTCCTGAGCGCCAGCCAGCTGTCCACACTGGGTGAGTCTTTGGGAGGACACCGGACCCGACAGTGTTTGTACGTGTGTGTATCTGCAAGTGTGTCCATGTGCGTGTGGGCGTGTTTGTGGAAGGGGTGAAGCGAGGAAGCGGGTGTAAGGTGGTTCTGGCTGACCTGATTTGCCTGAAGCATGCTTTCGTACAGTCGGCACATTTCCAACAAGCTGTTCAGGTCAGTCCTTGCAAGAGGTGACGCTGGCCCCGGCCACCTGCACCTGCGCTCTGGGAAGTTGCTCGATGTGACATTCTTTGTGCTTCTGCTGATGTCGCGCTTCCTCGGGACTGTCCTGCTCAGAGACTTGCAGCCTCTGAGATGCTGCCCTGTCCTCAGGGGTTCTTCTTGGAGCGCGGTGCCCATGCCTTCCCGGGGAAGGTGTCAGGCTGCAAAGGTCTGGTGGGAGAAGCAGAACAAGAGAGTCCTCAGAGCTGATGGCCATTTCAAGAAAAACTCAACTCTGTTAGCTAGTGCTTGTGACCTGAGACCTCGGAATACCCGTGTGACCCCTTGTCCCACCACACAGACTCACGATGTTCATCAAAACGCATCATTTATGAAAGAACACACAAGAAAGTACTTTGAATTTTTAAAGCTTTGTAAAACACATAAAGTATTCTTGGTGTGATTTGTGAAGCTTTTACGGGCCCCCATACATATTTTAGACACACACACACACACACACACAGTCACATTTTCCTCACTTCACATCTGTTGAGCTGGCCCTGAAGGACACAATCTAATTACCTGTTATCATGAATAAATAATGTTAGCAGAATAACAAAGAAGAACAGGAAGACACAAAGTGTCTGTGCATATGATACTCAGGATCTCTTTTCATCACCTCTTTGGCTCCATTCTGTTTGCCTGAGTGAGCCCCCAGAGGGCTAAGCAGTGGCTACGCGGCCACATCTCTGTGCCTGTGTGCCTAAATGGATCCACTGTGGCTAGAGGGCCTTCCTAAGTGCGATAAGAACTCGGGATATGGTCACGTTCTCAGCCGCAAAGCTTGATGCTGCTACGTGTAACTGTTTTGTTCCATCTGGGTAATGCAGCCTGTGGTCTGCGTCTATTTATGCACAATTCCTTCAAAGCTACATGACGTGGAAGGGGACTGTCCTTTTCCTGCCCGGCTACATGGGCTGACGGTACTGCCGGTGACAAGCAGTTATTTTAAATATGAAGAAAATAAGCGTGGCTCTAGCCGGTGACGATGTCTGTAGCCAGGACAGGAAAGCATCCACCAGCCATTCCCATGCCCTCTTGCTCTCCACCAGGTACTAGCCAAGTTGTGTACAGTATGTTTAGTATGGAGAACCCTTGAGCACCTCCTAACGCATTTGACCCTCAAGGCAACCTTGTAATGTCTGCAAGGCAAGGGCTTTATTATTCCCGTCTTACAGATAATGCTGCCAGTGTTCTCTGTTTCCTCGAACACACAGAGCTAGCTCTACTCTGCCTTTTAGGACAGGATGAGTTACTGAAAAATCCATAGTGGTGCTGTTGATTTTGCATGTTGACGCAGTGGCAAAAAAAAGAGAGAAACCATGGAATTGATTAATTTGTCCTCATAGAAAGGATGGCTGGGCTACTGTGGTCCGAGTGCTGGATTCTGAACTCAGCCCCCTGGGCAAGTCGAGGGTTATGGTGCTGTAAAACGTTGTATTTGTTACCAGCCTTAAATATTGGCGAGATTTTCCCATAAATCAGAGGTTTCCAGTTTCTCTTTTCTTGCTCTGCAGATGGCAAAGCTTCAGGGCGGATGGTTGCCTCGGGTAGGTGACAGCAGCCATCCTGGGGGTGGGGGGCAGCGTCTGGCGGGAGGAGGGGAGAAGGCAGGGGGGAGGGGAGAGGCATCAGCAGGTGCCGCCCACCCCTCTACACCTGAGCGCTACCCCAGCCAGCCTGAGCGCTGAAAATCAGGAAGCCGTTTTCCATGTCCTGGGCTGTGTCAGTCATGAAGGTTTTATAAAACCCCAAGGAGCCCAGAAGCAGGGAGGGGTCCTTGAAACATGGTGGAGGTTGAATCTTTTACTAAAGTTGACAAATGGAAAGCTTACAGCCGGATAGAACTTGATCAAAAATGATAAAATAGATAAATAAATAATGTGCCAACATGGAGCTATTGGTACTTTGTGATAGCCAAGCCTTTCCGTGTAGAAACTTTTTCCTTCAGAGACTCTTCTGGGGTCTCTATCAAAAGAAAAGAGTCTCAGGGCACCTGGGTGGCTCAGGTCATGATTTCGCTCATGGGTTTGAGCCCCGCATCAGGCTCTGTGCTGACAGCTCAGAGCCCGGAGCCTGGTTCAGATTCTGTGTCTCCGTCTCTCTGCCCCTCCCCTGCTCACTCTCTGTCTCTCTCTCTCGAAATAAATAAACGTTAAAAATTAAAAAAAAAAGAGTCTCTCTGCTCCTAACATAGCCTCCCTACTTAAAAATACAATGGTTCCTGAAGATACATTTTTCTAGTCAATAATTTTATTTTACTTTACTTTATTTTACTGTATTTTATTTATTTACTTTTTAATTTTTTTAATGTTTATTTGTTTTTGAGACAGACAGAGACAGAGTGTGTGCAGGGGAAGGTCAGACAGAGAAGGAGACACAGAATCCCAAATAGGCTCCAGGCTCTGAGCTGTCAGCACAGAGCCCAACATGGGGCTTAAACTCATGAACTGTGAGATCATGACCTGAGCCAAGTGAGTCAGACACTTAACTGACTGAGCCACCCAGGCGCCTCTCTAGTCAATAATTTTATAATTCAATTTGTTTGCATTCTCCTTATTAAAGTAATACCTACTCATTGTACATTGTACATAATCTAGAAAATCAGAATGGAAAAAAGGAGAAAAAACCCACTTTTTGTTTCTTTAGGGAGAGAAAGAGAGCATGTGTGTGAGCTGGGGAGAGGGGCAGTGGGGGATGGGGAGAAGGGGAGAAAGAGAGAGAGAGAGAGAGAGAGAGAGAGAGAGAGAGAGAAAGAGAGAGAGAATCTTAAGCTGGCTCCATCCCCAGTGCACACAGTGGGATCACAACTTGAGCCAAAATCAAGAGTCAGACGCCCAACCGACTGAGCCACCCAGGTGCCCCAACCTACTTGTATTTCTGTTATCCAGGGATACTATTTAACATTTTGGTACATAGACTTATAAAGAAGCTATGGAGAAACTAAATAGTTTCTTTTTCTTTGTTTTATATATGTGTATATATATTTTATACATATATATTTTATATATATTTTATATGCATAAAAGATATATTTATACATAATTATGTTATATATACATAATTATATTCATATATATCTATGTACAACTATGAACAGTTTATATTTGTATATACACACACATATATACATAAATACACACACACAGAGTAAATTCATATTTTCGTATATACAACGATATAGGCACAGTTTACCAAAATCTTCCCTCCTTTTAAATTATAGCTAAAGGTCTCCCTCCTCTAGGGAATCATAGAATCCATTTACTGGCACATTCTTGGCCCTACCTCTTCACCTCAAGATACTCTTTTCTACTAATTACTTCTTTTTTAACATGGGCTGATGTATCAGCTTCCCATGCATCCTCTATTTGTCTAACTTCAAATGACGATGGTAATAGTTAAGAGGCAGCCTGTAATTACAAGGAAACTTGAAATATTGCAGAGTCATCACTCAAACAATCTCAAAAGCAATGCCCTTGACTGTCCTAGGTCACATCAGCAGAAAATGGAGCCCCTCAAGGTGTGGTTTTGTGAGCGTGGTATCTGCCAGCCAGTGGCTCCATTTGGGCAATTTTGCTGTCTTTGCTTATTGGTCTTGGCTCATGCAATTATTATTATTATTACTATTATTTTTTCCCACTTTTAAATTTATAAAGTGAGTAGAAACAGAGAGATAACTAGAAGTTCTAGTGAGGAGAAGACTAATTGAATTGACACAAAAATTGAGCATTCAGATGGGCCCAAAGTATCAAACCTTTAGTCTCAGCAAAATAATTATTGGACTTTCACCAGTCAGTAGCATAGTCATTTGGGAAGGTAAGGAACACAAGTGATCATGTTAGATACTAAAGTACCAATGACTGGATCTCAAACACGTAATGTGAAGATGGATTTGAAGGGGCGCCTGGGTGGCTCAGTTGGTTAAGCGTCTGACTTCAGCTCAGGTCATGATCTCATGGTCCATGAGTTTGAGCCCTGCATCGGACTCTGTGCTGACAGTTCAGAGCCTGGAGCCTGCCTCAGATTCTGCATCTCTCTCTCTTTCTCTCTCTCTCTCTCTCTCTGCCCTTCCTCCACTCACACTCTGTCTCTCTCTCAAAAGTAAATAAACATTAAAAAATATTTAAAAAAAAAAGAGGGATTTGAAAGTTTTTTAGCTCTCTGGGTATGAAACATTTATTGGCACCTGCTCTATATACTGGGCATAAAAAGTCACTTCTAATTCTAAAATACTTGAAAATTCAACGTTACATTTTTGTGTAGTATTCTGACCGTACCTTAGAGTTTTGTGGTTCTCTCATTTTGGATCATTCTCCACTTCCCCACCCATCATTTCATTTCCCCCACCAAAAAAAAGGAATTTCTTTTTCAGTGATTTTTTTTCAGACTAGGTGCTAAATATATATTTCAGGGAAACAGAAACAATGAACAATGTAGGTCTTTAGAACTCTCAACCTTTGACAAGAATTTTTATTCAAATGCAAGCAGAAATAGGAGCTAACATGAACAAATGACATCTAATAATAATTTAATAAACTCAATTTTGGTGGTTTCTAACCACCTCACTGGCTAAATCTTCAAGTCTAAAAAGAGAGCTTGAGTCTATCTCAACACATCTGTGCATATATGAACCCCTGATTTATGACAAAGATGTTTCTGCAATGGAAGGAGAAAGAATAGTCTTTTCAATAAATATGTGCACGTGTGTGGGGAGGCGTTAAATAAACATCTGCACACACACACACACACACACACACACACTTGAATCCTACTTGAAGCCGTACACAAAATGTGGATCTAAATGTGCAAGGTAAAACAATACATTTCTAGAAAATAACAGAGGAGAATAACTTCATGACCCTAAGGGAAGCAAAAATTTTAAAGGACACACACGCAAAAATAGCATAAAAAACTGATAAGTTGGTCTTCATTGACATTTAGAACCCAATCTGTTGATCAGGAAAAGGGAAATCCACTGAGCAAGAGAAAGATATTGGCAATATATGTAACTGACAAAGAATCCATATCCAGATGCGGAGAAAGAGGAACCCTTCTGCATGGCTGGTGGGAATGCAAACTGGTGCAGCCACCCTGGAGAACAGTATGGAGGTTCCTCAAAAAATTAAAAATTAAACTACCCTACTGCCCAGCAATGGCACTACTAGGTATTTATCCAAAGGATACAGGTTTGCTGTTTTGAAGGGACACATGCACCCCAATGTTTATAGCAACGCTATCGACAATAGCCAAAGTATGGAAAGAGCCCACATGTCCACTGATGGACGAATGGATAAAGAAGATGTGGTATATATATACAATGGAGTATTACTCGGCAAGCAAAAAGAATGAAATCTTGCCATTTGCCACCACGTGGATGGAACTAGAAGGTATCACGCTAAGCAAAAGTCAGAGAAAGACAAATATCATATGTCTTCACGCATATGAGGACTTTAAGATACAAAACAGGTGAACATAAGGGAAGGGAAGCAAAAGTAATATAAAAACAGCAAGGGGAACAAACCGTAAGAGACTCTTAAACATGGAGAACAAACAGAGGGTCACTGGAGGAGTTGTGGGAGGGGGGATGAGCTAAAAGGGTAAACAGAATTAAGGAATCTACTCTTGAAAGCATTGTTGCACTATATGCCAACTAACTTAGATGTAAATTTTAAAAATTAATTAAATAAAAATGTAAAAAAGAACTCACATCCAGAATATTTTTTTAAAACCTGTACAAATCATTAAGAAAAAGGCAGACAACCAATTAAAAAATGCCCCCCTCCAACAAAAATAAATGGGCCCAAAACTTCAATGGACACTTTACAAAAGATGATACCAAGCAGCTCAAGGTCATTATTAATTGAAGAAATAGAAAATAAAACCACAAGATATGACAACAGCCCTGACTCCCTATCCCTATCATTTTTGAATGAGAGGAGTACCAAGTAAAGAACATGGAACAATGGAGACTCTCATACACTGTTTGGTGCATATACCTGAGTGGATCTCATATATTCCATATAAACCAGCAATTCTAGCCTTGATGTATACCAGCAGAAATGAATGCATATATGCACAAAATGCATGTATAATACTGTTTGTAGTAGCATTATTCTGTTTTTTAAATTTTTATTTATTTTTGAGAGACACAGAGAGACAGAGCATGAATGGGGGAGGAACAGAGAGAGAGGGAGACGCAGAATCCGAAGCAGGCCCCAAGGTCTGATCTGTCAGCATTCAGCGGGGCTTGAACCCACAAACTGTGAGATCAAGCCCTGAGACAAAGTCAGACGCTTAACCGACTGAACCACCCAGGTGCCGCAGCAGCATTATTCTTAATACATAAAAATTGCAAATAGTAGAATATTACACAGCCATAGAAGTAAATGAGTTACTACCATACACGATAACATGAAAGAATTTCACAAACATAATGTTGGATTAAATAAGTTTTTCGTACAATAATACATACTATATAATTCCATGTCTATAAAGTTAAAAAATTGTCAAACCTAATCTGTGGTATTAGAACTTGGAATAGCAGTTACTTTTCAGTAGACGTTAATGACTGCACAGTTCTGATATATTCATCTTTCTGTATAAACGCTCCCCTTCAATTAAAGTTAAAATCTTTTTAAAAAGCAGCTTTTCCATGGCAAGACCTGCCTCTCCTTCCCATCTTTGAATTTATGAGCAATCAGCAAAAGCTCATCATAATCTCACAAATCAAGAATGCTACATCTATCTCTTTTGTGGAAGATTCTTTTTCTCAATTGCTTCTGTGCCTAGAATGTTACCCTCCCCCAATTTTACTTTTATTGGGTACTACTTTCTTCTAGTTTTCTACACTTTAAAATACTTACATCAAACTTTTACACTAGTGTAGAGGGTGGTGAGAATCTAAATTAATTTTTTCCCAAAATTACGTACTTGTTATCCAAATGCAACTTATTAACTAATAGTCTCTTTCCTTTTTAAAATTCTGTCTACATGGAAAAGTTGAGTGGGTCAGTCTGTTGAGCATCTGACTCTTGATTTCAGCTCAGGTCATGATCCCAGGGTCATGGGATTGAGCCCCGTGTCGGGCTTTGCGCTGAACATGGAGCCTGCGTAAGATTCTCTCTTTCTCTCCCCCTCTGTGCCTCTCCCCTGCTCATGCTCTTTCTCTCTAAAATACAAAATAAAATAAAGTAAAATAAAATAAAATAAAATTCTGAATACAAAGGAGGTATATATTCTATCCCAATAACTTACTGGTATATTCTTGTACATTGTAATGTATTTGTAACTTATTGTCCTCGGTGGATTCTTATAATTTTCCCCCTCAATTGTCTACATATTCTTTCATGTTGATTGTTCTGATCAAGTTCAGAATTTCTTGTTTTTGCTGCAAGAAGAGAAGAAAATTCTACTGATATCACATAACCACATGATTCATTTGGACAGAATGGTTGTTATTATCATATTCGTCCTCTTTTGCCCCTAAATGTTCTCAACATTGGCCGATCTCAATCACTGTTCTGTTGGTATAATAGAAAAGGAGTCAGGATATCTGAATATTAGTCCTGTTTTTCCACTAAATACTTGTGTGATTTTGAGATTGTCACTTACCATAGGGATATTGTATTTGTACATTGATTTTTCGTATCTTTTAGTCATTGCTTTTTAAAAAAAATTTTTAATTTTTTTTAATGATTTTTATTTATTTTTGAGAGACAGACAGAGACGTGTGAGCAGGGGAGGGTCAGAGAGAGAGGGAGACACAGAATCCGAAGACAGGCTCCAGGCTCCAAGCTGTCCGCACAGAGCTTGATGCGGAGCTTGAACCCACGAACTGTGAGATCATGACCTGGGCTGAAGCCAGATGCTTAACCGACTAAGCCACCCATGCATCCCTACTCATTGCTTTTTTGAAGAGTTTGCTTTTATGGATTTATAATATCTATTTACACGTAAAGGATAGGACTCTTTTATCTTTCTTACATGCTTGCCAATAATTTTCTTAATTTGTAATTTTTTAAAAATTTTGATAGCTCATTATTTTGTTGTTTGCGTTTTGGTAGAGAGTGTTACATTTCTTTTTTTGTAGGTTTATTATTTTACTGTGGTTTAATTACATGTAATGACATACACAGGTTTTAGTCATTACTGACAAACTACGTATTCCCCTGTATTACACACCCCATCAAGGTATAAAATACCCCCATCATCCCAAAAAGACCCTTCCTGACACTTGCTAGCCCATCTCTGGTCCCCATCCTGACAAGAGCAACCACTGTCTGTGTATTTCATCAGAGACTAGCTTTGCCTGTCTTAGGACATTATATATCTAGAATCATATATAGGCTATTGTCCTTTTTTGTGTGTGCGGATTCTCTGTTTGTAAATTTGCTTACTCAAAAATGTATTTCTAACCCCCAGATGCTGTAATTCTTTTGTGGTTATTTTGGACACGTGTAGAACAGCAAAAAATCTGAGTTGAGCTAATGACCATGTTGCCAGCTGCGATGGAACAAGGCAATACTCACCTCCGATTTTCAGCTCTCCTACTGTAAACAAGTGTCTTTTATTTAATTTTCACTTGGTGTTCTGCATTTGTGATTTTGCTGTTTGCAAAGTCCCCAAGAGCCGTGCTGCAGTGCTGTCTAGTTGTCGCTAAGTGCAAGAAGGCAGGCATGTCCTTATGGAGAAAATATGTGCATTAGTAAAGCTTCTTTCCTGAGTTGGAATGTTGTTGACAATGAACTTAATGTTAATGAATCAGCAGTATATATTAAATAAGGTGTCTTTAAACAGAAACACACATAAAATAAGGTTATGTGTTGAGAGAGAGATGAAAATCTCGGGGACCTACCCTTAAATTTTCCCTAGAATTGGTTCCGTTTTTGCTAATTCAGTGCGCATGGCAACTTTATAGAACATAACTACAGCAAATAAGAACTGACTTTAGTAAGGTTCATCCGAGTTGCATTATCTGTGCTGTGTTTTTGTTTAGCGCTGAGTAGCGTTACATTGTAGAGAGATGTATTACACATTATTTTTTCATCCCTTTGTTAGAATTTTCCATTGTTTCCAGTTTGGGGCAATTTTGAATAAAGTTTCCAGGAACATTCTTGTACAAGGCTTTTTGTGAACATATGTTTTCATTTATCTTGGGTAAATACTAAAAAGTGGAATTGCTCAATCATAAGGCAAACTTAATTTTAGCAGAAACTACTGGAACAGTTTCAGAGTGGTCAAAGTACTTGTCCCACCAGCAAACTATAAAAATTCTAGGTTCCCGTGTTTTGGGCAACATGCAAATCTAATGTGTGTGCACTGGTATTTCATTGCAGTTTTAATTTGTATTTTCCTGGTGAAAGATGATCCCAAACGCTTTCTCCAGTGTAGAGGAGCCTTTTGTATATCTCTCTTTGTGAAGTGCCTTTTTAAAACTTTTGACAATTTTTGAAAATTGGGTATTTGTCTTTTTATTATTGAGTTACAGGAATTGTTAATACATTCTGGATATAAGTTCTGTGTCAGAGAAGTGGGAAGGGCGGCTTATCTGCTTTTCTGTGGCCTGCCGACCTCAGTGTTGTTTTTTCATGAGAAAAAATATTTAATTGTATAAACTTCATTGTTATCAGTTTCTTCTTTCTGAGTTCTAAGAAATCTTTACTTGCCTTCATGTAGTGAAGATATTCTAATATGTACTTTTGTTGAGAGAGAGAGAGCTTGTGTGCAAGTGGGGGAGGGGCAAAGAGAGAGAAGAGAGAGAATCCTAAGTTGAGAGAATCCATTCTGAGCTGAGTGTGGAGCCTGACGTGGGGCTTGATCCTACAACCCTGGGATCATGACCTGAGAGGAAATCAAGGGTCAGATATTCAATCGACTGAACCACCCAGGCGCCCCTCTAATTTGTATTTTTTAAAGCTTTATAGTTTTAGCTTTTACCTTTAAGCCTATGATCCATTTTAAATTAACTCTTGTACGGAGCGAGGCATGAGTTGAGTTTTTCTTTTTCTCCCAGAGAGATGATGCGTTGTTTCTCAATTGTTCGTTAAAATCCTTTCCCCATTGAATTGTTTTGGTAGCTTGACCTAAAATCAATCAGTAGATAAACACATGTGCATCTATTTCAGATTTTCTTCTGTTATTTCATTTGTTCAGTTTTATGCTAATAAAACATTTACTTCATTACCATATATTTATATGCCTTGAAAATAGGTCGTGTAAGTACTTCAACTTTGTTCTTTCTTTCCAAGATTGTTTGGCCTTTTCATGTACATGTAAATTTTACAAATGACTTGTCAATTTCTGCAAGATAGCCTCCTGGGATTTCACTAAAAATAGTTTAATATACGGATTGACTTGGTAATGATTTGAAAAATTGCTTGATATTATTCTCTTTCTTAAATGATCGATAGAATTCATCAGTGAGGCCATCTCGTCCTGAAATCTTCTTTATGGAAGATTTTTTTTAAATTATAAATTTAATTTTTTAAAGAAGTATAAGGTTACTCAGATTTCCTGCTTTTTTTAAATCTCAGTTTTGTTGTGTTGTATTTTCTGAGAAATCTGTCTTATATAAGTTATTAAATTTGTTATTACAGAGTGATTATAATGTCTGTGGTGTCTGTTGTAATGTCCTTTCATCCTGATAGTTGTAATTTGTGTTTTCTTTCTTTCTCTTTTTTCTCTTATCTATTCTAGTTATTATTATCATTAATAATTTCAGAGAACAAACTATGGCTTTGTTACTTTCTCTCTGTTGGTTTTGTGTTTTTTATTTCATCAATTTCTTCTTTTTTTAAATGTCCTTTCTTTTTGAATTTGTTCTTCTTGCCTCTAAAGATGGATTTAGACCTTCGATTTTAAGCCTCTCTTCTTTTCTAGTATCAACATTTAGAGCTATAAATTTCCCTCCAGTTGCATCCAGCAAATTTAGATATGTGATATTTTTATGAAGTTCAAAATATTTTCTAGTTCCCTAGTAATTTTTTTTGACAGTGGTTATTTATTTATTTTTATTTTATTTTATTTGATTTTTTTTTTGACAGTGGTTATTTAAAAGTGTGTTGTTTGGGGGTGTCTGGGTGGCTCAGTCAGTTAAGCATCTGATTTTGGCTCAAGTCATGATCTTGCAGGTCATGAGTTTGAGCCCCACATGGGGTTTTCTGCTGTCAGTGCAGAGCCCGCTTCAGATCTTCTGTCTCTCTCTCTGTCCCTTCCCCACTCACACTTTCTCTAGTTCAAAAATAAATAAACATTTAAAAAAGTGTGTTGTTTAATCTCCAAATATCAGGACTTTCTGGGTTTCTTTTTTGTTAACAATTTCTTATTTAATTTCCTTGTAGTTGAAAAATGTACTCTGCCTCATTTCAATTCCTTCAGGCTTGTGCAGACTGGTTTTATGACCCAAAGTATGATCCGTCTTGGTGTATGTTCTGTGTGCACTTAAAAAGAATGTGTTTTTCTATAGTCACTGGATGTAATGTCTGTTAAATATCAATTAGGTAAAGTCGGTGGTTCAGTGATTGTTCTGGAAGGTGGTGGAAGGCCTGGCTTCCCATTTGGTCTTCTCTGACACTATACCAGGCAGGGATGGTGAGGGTGGAGCACTTTGTTACTACTCCCCACTCAGTCTGCTTTCAGTCTACCCCAGTGTGGGTAGGTGAGTAGAGTAAGGAGGTTTTTTTTTTTTTTAAAGTTTATTTATTTATTTTGACAGAGACAGAGAGAGTGAGAGTGGGAGAGGAGCAAAGAGAGAGGGAGATGAGAGAATCCCAATCAGGCTCTGTGCTGTCAGTGTAGAGGCCACCATGGGGCTTGAACTCACCAAACTGTGAGATCACGACCCGAACCGAAATCAAGAGTTGAATGAACGCTTAACCTACTGAGCCACCCAGAACACCTTAGAGTAAGGAAGTTTGGTCTAAAAGTTCTCTTTCTTGATCATTTCTCCGTTTCCTGGTCCTTTGAGAAAATAGGCTCTTCTTGGGCCTCCATTTGTCTTTTTTCTTGTTTATTATTGCCATGATGCCCATTTCCTCAATACCCAGTCCGGGATGTGAAAGGCAAAAAGAAAACACAAGAACCCACCATCCATCATTCCTTTGGTCCTCAGACCTCTAGCTGATCTGTTTTCTTCTCTCTACCTTTTATATTCTTATGTTTGTTTTATGTATAATATTCAGAGTTTTTTTACCCATAATTTAGTAGGAGAAGTAGAAAGAAATGCATCTATTACATTTTGGTCTGGTGACTTCATTTTTGAAGGATATTGAAGGAAATTTTTGCTAGACTTCTAGGTTGGGTTTTTTTCTTACAACAGAAATATCCCATTAAATTGTCATCTGACTTGTCCCGTTTCTGATGACAAGTCAGCATCAATTGTTATTTTATTTCAAATGTGCGTGATACGTTTTTTCCATATGGTTGCTTTTAACATTTATTTGTTTGTTTATTATTTATTTATTTATTTGCTTATTTATAGTGGGTTTTTCCCCAAGTTTTTAAATCTTTTTTTAATGTTTATTTTTGAGAGAGAGAGAGAGAGAGTGAGCTGGGGAGGGGCAGGGAGAGGGGGAGACACAGAAGCCGAAGCAGGCTCCAGGCTCTGAGCTATCAGTACAGAGCCCGATGCGGGGCTCGAACTCACGAACTGTGAGATCATGACCCGAGCTGAAGTCAGACGCTCAACCAACTGAGCCACCCAGGTGCCACCCCAAGTTTTTATTTAAATTCCAGTTAGTTATCATACAATGTCATATTAATTTCAGGTGTAGAATTTAGTGATTCAACACTTAAAAATGTGGCATCCTTCATGAATTTGCACATCGTCTCGTGCAGGGCCCATGGTAGGCTTCTCTGTATCATTCCAATTTTAGTATACGTACTGCCAAAGCAAGCACTAACACTTTCTTCTTATTATTGGATTTCAACACTTGGATTATGATATGCTGTAGTGTGGTTTTATTTATGTTTATCTTACTTTGGCTTTTTTGATCTTCTTGAATCTTTTATCAAAATTGGAAAGTATGTGACTATTATGTCTTCAAATAGTTTTTGCCTTCCATGTCTCTCTCCTATACTTCAGTACTCCCATGGTGTGTATTTTAACCTGATTGCCATTACCCAACAGTTTCAGGAGGCACTCATTTTCCCCTCCCATGTTTTTTTGCACCCTGTGCTTTAGTTTAGATAGTTTCCCTAGCCCAGCCGTGAATTCCAATTCACTCATCCTTTCTTCTGCTCTGTCTAATCTGCTATGAGGCCTCTGAAGTAATTTTTTTAAAAGTATTGTATTATTCAGTCCTAAAATTTTCCGTTTTTATAGATCCTATTTCTCTATTAAAAGTCCTTTTTTGTTTTCTCATTGTGTTTATATGTTCAAGTAAGTTATTTAACATATTTCTAATAGGAGTTTTAAAGTACAGTTGACCCTTGAACAATGTGGATTTGAACTGTGTGGATTTGAACTGTGTGGGTCTGCTTATACATGGATTTAAAATTTTTTTTAACGTTTATTCATTTTTGAGAGACAGAGAGAGACAGAGCATGAGTGGGAGAAGGGCATAGAGAGAGGAAGACACAGAATCCAAAGCAGGCTCCAGGCACTGAGCTGTCAGCACAGAGCCTGACACAGGGCTTGAACCCACGGACAGTGAGACCATGACCTGAGCTGAAGTCAGATGCTTAACCGAATGAGCCACCAAGGCGCCCCAGTTTTTGTGGTATTTTAGTATCCCGCTGGAATTATTTAATCAATTCCCATTGGAATTATTGAATCAATTCCCTACTATTGTTTCCGATAATGGCTCAGGAGAGCACTGCCTTTAACAAAGGCTGTAATATTAACAAAGTTCCAGGAAGAAAACAAGTTGAGTAATCAATGTGGGGCTCAGCGTTAATACATCAAATCAGATTTTCTAGAGCATAAGACAAACACCTTTGCCATTTAGAGAGTAATACAGATTGTGGCGAAAAGTTTACAAAGTTATATTAATTGTGGATTTACGTACACTGTGCTTACATGAAGAAGCTCATTGTAACTATTTTACAAGTGGCTTTTTATCTAGCTATTAAGATTAGAATCCTGGGCCATGATTTTCCTGCCAAAGTAGTGGGGATGAAAGGCTCCTTGTCCACTGTTGGATCTCTTAGACTCCTTTCAGCAATCTTTATTCTTGACACTTGAGGTTTGTATTTCTATCAGAATATGCCAATCCAGTATCCAATTCTCTTTTTTTTTAAAAAAAAATTTTAATGTTTATTCTTGAAAGAGAGACAGAGACAGAGTGTGAGCAGGGGAGGGGCAGAGAGACAGGGAGACATAGAATCTGAAGCAGGTTCCAGGTTCTGAGCTGTCAGCACAGAGCCCAATGCGGGGCTCGAACTCACAGATCGTGAGATCATGACCTGAGCCAAAGTCAGATGCTTAACCGACTGAGCCACCCAGGTGCTCCTGACAAGGATCTTATCCTACTCATCTTTTCTCACAAAAGAGAAAAAAATAGAAGTATTAGAATAGATGTGTATGTGCATGTGTTCAGGGAAGGTGGGTACATAAATCCGTCTTCATGGATTTCATTTCAGTACCATCCTTCACCTTGTGCATAGAAATAACTGGCAAATTCAGATAAATTGGCAACATTTTTTCCTCAATAAATAAGAAAATGTTCATAATATATGTTGGAAATGTGAAAATTTTTGTGCCTGGGGAAAAAAGAGGCTCAATAGATCTTATCGAGTCAATGGACAATGTAAAATAAAACAAATAAGTAAAAGAAATTCCTTCTTCCTGCTCTTCTGCTCATGTCTGGGGTTCAGAATCGGCGTTTGCCGGCACAAGTCTGCATCCACTGCCACCCTTGGAAACATTTATAAACTTTGGAGATTCTCGTTTCACTCACTTACAGAATTTCCATTTCTCTGAATTTTACAGAAAACTGTGGGCAGGTTTATTGTCACAGGGAACCCTGTCTAGTTCTCTTTTATTGATATTCAGAACAAAGCATTGCTGAAATCCACATTTTCTTCAAACTCCAGCATGGAGTGTATCTGGGAAAATCAAATTAGCAGCCTGGATATACTACATCCTTCTGGAGATTCCACTGTGCTCAAAGAATGGAGGGTGATTTTAGTTTTGTGCAAACAAAAAACATTTCAAAGACATGGTGGGTGCCTTGTCAGGCACCCCCGTAAGGAGGTTAATGGTATAAAAATTTGAGGAGAAGACTTAAAGAGAACCTTCAGGTTTGGGATTTCACAGAGAGGAAGGGTGAGAAGGTGGTGGGGAGGACTGGGTTTGAAGGATAGACATTATTATTTGAGTTTTCTTTTCTTTGAAGTTAGAAATTTGTACATGGGTGTGGATGGAATTGTAGACTTACTCTCAATACATTTAAAAAATAAGAGTTATTGTGGTACCTGGGTGGCTCTTAATTTCTGCTCAGGTCATGATCTCGTGGCTCATGAAATCAAGCCCCACACTGGGCTCTACGCTGGCAGCCTGGAGCCTGCTTGGGATTCTCTCTCTCCTCTCTCTCTGCCTCTCCTCTGTTTGTGCGTGCACTGTCTCTCTCTCAAATAAATAAATAAACTCTTTTTTTTTAAAGAATAAGCATTATTTAAGAAGTGGAAACAAAAGTAAGACCTCATGGAAATCATTTGATTCATAAGAAGATCCAGAAAGGTCCAATAATGGACCTTGCCCTTTTCCATTCTCCCTATCCAGCTCCAAATTCATGTCAGGAAATAGCCGGGATGAAATCACAGAAGGGTGGGGATTCACAGAAGGGTGGTTTTATATCTGTAAACCAGCACCCCCTTCCCCCCACCATATAACCTTCCCAGAGGTAATTAGCAGGAAACTGCCTCCATCTGGTTGACGGAACTTCCATTTTTCCACCTGCAGAACAGTGCCCACTCTTCCTAGGGATGACATCGTGTGATTATAAATTTCCATTAATCAACAAAGACATTTAGAGGTTTATATTTCCCCCACTGCAGGGTAGAAGCTTCATGCTGAAGACAAAGTTTAAAAGACTGTTTTGATGTCTTATTACTTCCACTCTTTTTCAAAAATAACAATTGCCCCGAAATGTGCTGGTCTCCTGCTGTTCCCTTTCAGCCTCGTTCCTACATTAAAAATTCAGGTTCGATAAGGATGGTTTCACAGCATTGTCCTGTCTCATATTTTAACAAGGATAAAATATGAAGTTTGAGCTGGGAGCAATATTCCAATTTTGATATCAGCTACTCTGCACATGTGGTTTTTACCTCCCACATCCTTCCTTTCCTCCAGAGGAAGTTTTCTTAAAGATCTTTCAGCAGGCAGATTTATTACTTGTCATGATCTGGGGATTATCTGTTGGACAGTCTTGCTATTTTTTTCTGATACCAGCAACTAAAAAGAGCAGATCATTTGGCTTCAAGGGACATATACTGCATTGAAATCACTTCCATACTGTGAACGCTATCCGCGGTCACACAAACGTACGTAATTCCTGTCACTAATTGAAAGACTCTCTTCTCATGGAGCTAATGTAGAAATATCAGAATGTTGACTGTCTTTTAAGGCTATTTTTCACCGGATGCTTTGTGGATGGGAGAGGATTAGTGGGGTTCTCTAGTCCAATAAACTGTTATCTCAAAAGTATTTCTGAAGGGACATCACCAGAACATGCATCATGTTTTAATTTTCACACAAAGGCCATTCCGAAAAGTGATTTTTTAAAAAAAATTTACAGAGAGAATGAGCAGGAGAGAGAGAGAGAAAGAGAGAGAAAGAATCCCAAGCAGGCTTCACACCCAGCATGGGGCCTGATGTGGGGCTCAATCCCATGACCTTTAGCTCAGGGATCATGACCTGATCTAAAATCAAGAGTCAGATGTTCAATCGACTGAGCCACCTAAGTGCCCCTGAAAAGTGGATTCTTGTCTCATGGAGGCAGATCAAGACCCTGCCGCCAGAGACAATTTGACACCTTTATCATCATTTTCTTCAATGACTTACTTCTCCCTTCCTCCCATCTCCTCTTCCTTTCTCATTTTCTCCATTATTTTCTTTTATTCGGTTCCTTTCCAATTCTTTCCCTCCACTGTTTTTTATATAACCCTATTTCCGATCCTTTTCATATTTTCCATTCCTTCTTTTTTTTCTATCCTCCATCAAAGACTTAACCTGCCAATAAAAACTTAGCACTGCATGGTCTCATAGACAGTAGGATTTGAAATAATGGAATATTGTGTGCATTTTAATAATCATCTTTATTTCTTTTTAATTAAAAAATTTTATGTTAGAGAAAGAGTGTGTGTTTGTGAGCAGGGGAGAGGAGCAGAGAGAGAGAGAGAGAGAATCTTAAGCAGGCTCCAGTCTCAGCCTGACCACTGGGCTTGATCCCAAGACCCTGGGATCATGACCAGAGTTGAAATCAAGAGTCCGATGCTCAACTGACTGAGCCTCCCAGGTCCCCCTAATCATCTTTATTTCTATTGTAGGGATTTGCATTGTAGTGGTTCTCTACCACTTGCTATTTCTGGATATGAAACAATTCTGGCAAGATCCTAGTTAAAACCCTAAGGATAGCAAAAGCAAAACTTCATTAAGCGCATGATATTTACACATTTAAGAAAAACAACACTTACCCATTAGGAGAACGAACCTTTTAAAAACCTTATACAAACCAGAGATGGGCTAATTACCTTGTATTCTCATGTTTCATTAATGCAAAGCTCGAAGTTCACAACATTTTATAGCATTATTATTGAAAAAACCTTAAGTAAATTCAACCATGCAAAATTCTTAACAATTTAGTACTTTAACTATATTATATTTCCCCTAAAATAGTGCACGTTTGGGGATTTTTACTGTGTTAGTTTGCCTCTTCGCCATCTCATCCCTCAAAGTAATGAATAGTGAGATCATGATCCAGAACAACCAGATGCCTACAGATAAACTCACTGTCACTTCACCCAAAGAAAAAGCATATGAAATACCTTAATGACAGGTTTCAATTCAGCAAATATTTATTGAGACTCTACCGTGGCTCCAGTCTGTGTGAGGCCCATGAATACATGGATGAATTGCATTCCGTATCCACCCTTGAGGAGTTCAGTCCTGGGAGGTTTCATGGCTTGAATTGCATCCCCCCAAAGTTCATGTCCAAGTCCTAACCCCCAGGACTCCAGAACACGACCATATGTGGAGATAGTCTTTAAAGAGGTGATTAAGTTAAAATGATGGCCCTGATGCACCTTGAAGTCCTTCTAAGAAGAGGAGATTAGGACACAGACACACGCAGAGGGATGACCATATGGACACACAGGGAGAAGATGGCACTGACAAGCCAAGGAGAGAAACCCCAGGAGATATCAACCCTGCCAACTTGATCTCAGACTTCCGGCCTCCAGAACTGGGAGGAAATAAATCACTGTTGCTTAAGCCACCCAGTCTGTGGCATTCTGTTACAGTGGCATGGGAATACCATTAAAGTGGGATCCGGAACCAGAGGGTAAGAGATGACATGGGGTGATGATGAGTAGTTGGCTCCTGGGTTGGAGTTTTCCATGGTTTTCCTGATCTTGAGTGCTTTGGGACATTGAAGGTAGATGTCAAATAGAATTCTAGATTTCTATTTCTAGAAATTTGGAAGTAAACATATAATCAGTAACCTAGACTGGCATCAATTGCACATGTGGAGTGTCTTGTGTGATTCCTACTGCTCCTCCATGAGGTCAGCAGTAGTTTAGATTTGGCAGACTTTGCTACCTTTTCTAATCTGGATGATCTCTTTTTCACTCTGAATTGCCCATCAAGCAGTCAAATTCCACTCTTTGGCCCACGCAGCCTGTTGAGGATGGCATGCATGAGTCAGAGCTAACCAGAGTCCTGTGTCTCTGCCTGTGGAGATCCAGTGAGTCTGCTGGGCAGCATGCGTTCTGGAGTCTGGGTCAAAGAGAAGAGCATCTCTTACCTCAGACTGCCATGTCAGGAATAGCAGAAAACTACCAAATCATGTCCATAAGGCAGTGTCCAGGGTCACAGCCAGAGACACATGTCACAAAAAAAGGATCTTCAGAGCAAGGTGTGTATGGGAATGGGTTATGTATTTAATCAAGAGACTCAGAATGCAAGGTGGGATGTGACAACACAACAGTAGACCTGAGTGAAGGAATGGAAGGTGGTTTGGAAAAATCTCTGAGGCTAGATGATGAGTCTTCCATGTTCTGGTTGCACATTGTGTGGACGAACTAGGCTAGTTCGTCCTAGGAGCTGGGATTAAATAGGCAGCCCACACCCAGCTGAGTCCATTGTCCACATTCTTCTGGTAATTTTACCTAGGGTTCTCTTATGGATTGAATTGTGTCCCCCCCCCCCGCCCGGCCAATTTATACACTGAAGTCCTAATCACGGTACCTCAGATTTGGAAATAAAGTTGTTGCAGATGTAATTAGTTAAGATGAGGTCATAGTGGAGTGGAGTGAAGTGGGCCCCACAAGATGGTGTCTCTTTAGTCCACAGGTGTTCAGACTGAGAGGAACCTGACTTGAGTGGCCCAACTTGAGGACATATACTTTGAGGACCTTCACTTGCCAATGGACCTGACTTAGGTTATGAGACCTCGGACCTCAAGCTTGAGCCTTGTGCCACTTGTGTCCAGAGATTGGACTTTGCTGGTTTTAAGTCATGTTACCAAATTATCTGGTACTCCTCCCACTGAGAAAAGGGATCCATGTCCCTCCCCTTAAATCTGGGCTGAACCAGGGGGCACAGAGTAAATGCCAGGTTAAGTGACGCTACAAAACTGGGTGTTGGTCGGAAGAGGCCACAAGGCTTCTGTGTTGCCACCTTGAGACACATGCTTTTGAAACCCTGAGCTACCATGTAAGAAGTCCAAGGGCTCCATGACTTCACCATGGTGTGAAGGAGCCCAGGCCACAGGGAGAGGCCACGTGTATATGTTGACAGCCATCACTGGGAACCTGGCTGACAGCACCAACTCCAGGCTGTGAGTGAACTCACCTCCACAGGATTCCAGCCGTGACTGGGGCAGCCCTAGCCTTCGAGTCTTCCAAGTTGAGATCCCAGACATCATGGCACAGAGCCAAGACATGTTTCTGTGCCCCGTCTGAATTCTTGACCGCAAAATCTGTGATCAGAGCAAAATGATTTTTTTGGTAGCGATAATAACAGGGACACATAACATTACCGTGTGAGTGTGTAGGAAATTGGTTTCATTTTGAAAAGTTGAAAATATACAGAAAGCTAGAAAAAATAATGGATGAAAACCCTATATCCACCATCCAACTTTATCTGCTATATTTATTTTAGGGTGTTTTTTTGAGTAATAAAAATTATAATCATAGTTGAAGCCCCCTGTGTGCCCTTTGCAGATACCAGGCTCCATCTTTCCTCCCAGAGGCAACAGATTTTGCTATTTGTTATTCCCATGCAGTTTTTATATTATTGTTTCATATGAAATTATCAAAAATAATTTGGAATGTTTTGCTTTATTTTTATTTTTTAATGAATTTTATTTATTATTATTATTATTTTGAGAGAGAGAGCACATGAAGGGGGAAGGGCAGAGAGAAAGAGAGAAAGGGAGGGAGAGAGAGAGAGAGAGAGAGAGAGAATCCCAAGCAGCCTCCATGCTCAGCGCTGAGTCTGACTCAGGGCTCGATCCCACATCCTCATTGGCATTCAGGCTCCCTCCTCTGGCAAGTATTTGTTTTACCCTTTCTTTAAAAATTAAGTTTGGGGATGCCTGGGTGGCTCAGTTGGTTAAGTGTCCGACTTCAGCTCAGGTCATGATCTCGTGGTTTGTGAGTTCGAGTCCCACGTTGGGTTCTGTGCTGACAACTCAGAACCCGGAGTTTGTTGCAGATTCTGTGCCTCCCTCCCTCTCTGACCCTCCCCCGCATGTGCTCTCTCTCTCTGTGTCAAAAAAATAAATAAACTTTAAAAATTTATTTTAATTAAGTTTGTTCATTTTTTATTATGCATACACATTTATACATGAATCTTAAACCAATTTTATGCATCTTAAATACATACTATATAACTTGATTTTTATGTATATATCTTAAGTTATATATGTGTACAGATATGTACCTACATGTATATGTCTTAAATACTAATTCTTTGCCATATCTCCTGACAGAATTTGATTTATTTTATTTTTCTTATTTATATATATATATATATATTTTTTTTTTTTTTGAGAGAGAGAGAGCTGAGAAGATGGGCAGAGGGAGAGGGAGAGAGGTAGTCCCAAGCAGGCTCCATGCCCAGCAAGGAGCTCAACACAACAGATCCATCTCATAACCCTGAGATCATCACCTGAGCTGAAATCAATAGCTGGATGCCTAACCGACTGAGCCACCCAGGTGCTCCTTGGCTTACATTTTTATTTTAATTATGAAGCTTTTTAATATCAATATATTTAAACTCTTTAATGTGATCAAATATCTCATTTTTTTAAAATTTGTTTTAAGAAACACTCCCTTACTCAGAAGTGACAAAAATGTTCCTTTATATTTTCTTCAAAATGTTAAAGTTATGTATTTTATATTTAGTCTTTAATATACATGAGATAGGAAATTTAAATATATTTTAGTCCACATGGATATTGGTCATAGTACCTTTTTTGAAAAACTCATTCTTCACCTATAAGTTGCAGTGTTACCTTTGTTTTATGTCGTGTTTCAATGTTAGTATAGATCAATTTCTGGGTTCCCCGCTGTGTGACTTTGGACTATTTGTATCTAAGCATGTTACTGGACTCTCATATTAACTCCCATAAATTGTCTAATGTTTCTTGAGATTACATATGCAGACATTTTACCTGAACATAAGGGCAGTATTTTTCTCTGTATTTCTAATTCTTACCTCCTATTTCTCCTCCTTTTCTGATCGTTAACAGTCAGATCTCCAAGGATAATGCTCATTAGAATTGGTGATAAAGGGGTGAAGTCCAAAATTCCCCCATGAAGTTTTTATGGGTTTTTGATAGATGTCATTTACCAGGCTAAGTCAGCTCTCTTCTCCTTGTAGTTTGCAGACTGGTCAAGGTACTCGCCACAGAGTCACTGTCAATGGCAGCCTGAGGGAGGGAGGAGGGCATAAAATCCCCAGGCACTTCCAGGTCTCTGAAGGTTAAGGCTGCAGGACACTTGGGTGGCTCAGACGGTTAAACGTCTGACTTCAGCTCAGGTCATGATCTTACAGTTCATGTCTCTGTCTCTCTCAAAAATAAATAAACTTTAAAAAAAGAAAAATGAAGGGCAAGGCTGCCCAGTGCCAACAGGACCCTCCGAAGGGAGGGGTGCTGCTGGTGACGGCAATGCAGGCAGGAGCAGGGGTTTGGAGGCACGCAGTTGTGAAAAGGATCCAAGGGCATCTGGGCAGAGAGAACACCCAGAGTGTCTGTGCCAACCCCGCCCCCCATGCATAATCTACCCTCTAGTTGTGATGACCTTTCCTCAAGCTCTCTGAGTTTCCTCGTGGATAAGTAGGGCATAAGGAGCATACTCTAAGGATTAGTTTACTTTATCTGGTTAGACAAGAGACCTGAATGACCAGCTTCAGCATCCACTGGAGGGTGGAGATATTTTTTCAAGAGCACTCACTGAAAATCCCATATGGGAGGGGGGTGGATTCCACCCTGAAGACACCTATGTCAGTGGGCTCCAGACCACCAGAGGGCAAAGGAAATGGGCTGTGCATAGGAAAGGGGGCAATTACTGGATATTTTTCTACTAATAAGGAACTGAATAACAAAGGTGTTTAATGCAACTTTGGTTCACAGTTGATGCAACTTGGAAGCGACAAAGATGTCCCTCGGTAGGTGCATGGATAGATAAACTGTGCTACATCTACACAGTGGAATATTATGCAGGGCTAAAATGAAATGAGATATGGAGCCATGGAAAGACATGGAGGAAACTTAAATGCATATGATTAAATAAAAGAAGCCAGTCTGAAAAGGCTCCATATTGTAGGATTCCAACTACATGACACGGTGGGGAAAAAAAACAACAACTATGGAGACAGTAAGAAGCTCAGTGTTTGCCCCAGGTTTGCGGGGAGGGAGGGATGGACAGACAGGACACGGAGGATGTTTAGGGCAGTGGACCTGTTCTTTAGGAGGGACTGCAGTGGTGGATACACACCATTATTTATTTGTCACAACCCTTAGAATTACACCACCAAGAGTGAGCCCAAATGTAAAATCTGGAATTTGGGTGAGAAAGACGTGTCAGTGTATTGTAACAAATGTATGCTGGGGGAGGCAGTTAATAGTTGGGGAGGCTGTGCATGTGTGGGGACAGGGGTTTAGGGTAACTGTACTTTCTGCTGAATTTTGCTGTGAACCTAAAACTGTCCTAAAAAACCCTCTGTTATACACATACACATACACATACATACACACATGCACAGATACATACATACACACACATACACCCATAAATGGAACTGAATGGAGGAGAAAAGAGACACAGAAAGAGCAGCTTGCAAGATGGATGGGGAGGGAGAGAAGGTGAGGGGGTGAATCTGTGCTGGGATGGGTGGCTCAGCGCACAGAGAACTTTCTCCTCTGAAATGTTGTTGCCATGGCCAACTTCTCTTTTTCCCAAACCTCGTCTATTCTAGGCAACACCTGGCTGCTCTGGATGTGTCAGAGAGAAGGCTCGCTTGTAGAAACTGAGCAGGAGCTGGGGTTCCAGATCTCAGCTGAAAAGGGGCCTCGTGGAGGCCATGTGTGAGGCAACAGAGCCTAACGTAGCCATGAGGGCAAAGCCTCTGGAGAACGTGAGGAATGTCTGATGGGGGCTTGACAGTTTCAAGCCATTGTTACCAGCATCTCAAGGGGCACTGAGGTCCCCGACTGACTTCTGTGTTTCAGATCTAAGAACACATTGCAAACCAGAAGGAACATGCAGAAATTGCAAACCAGAAGGAACGTGCAGAAACCACTATCAGCATGAGGAACTTTGCGAGGTGGCAGTGATCTTGAGGGTCCAACGCTTTCCATGCAGCTTCTGTGCCCCGAGGGATGCTGTACTATAAGGAAGTCAATCCACCCTCATGGATTCCTCCAAATTTCAAGGAAACAAAGTCAAGAGGGGCCCCAGTAAGTTCAGCCCTTAGCAGAAATGTCTACTGCTTTCTTTGAGGTGGCCGGTTAGCCTCCCTGGCAGCATTCTCTGGGCACTGTCCTTTCCAGAGTCTGCACCACCACGCCTGGAAAAGAACAAAAAAGCCATTGACAAAATATCTCATGCCCGTAATCCAGTCTCTTTTCTTCAGAGGTTGCAATTATAGATTTTATAGTTGGCCTTGAATGTGTCTAGAATTGCATGGCGTGAGTTAGGAATTCTAAATTTATTTTGGTCCATACGGATAATCAATCGTCGCGGCACTCTACGGAAACGTTCATTCTTCCCCATAAACTAGAATATGCTCTCTTTACCCTAACTCCTGTTTCACCATATATTTAGGTCACTTACTAGGTCCCCTACTGTGTGACATTGGAGCATACACTGGACCACGCCTCCTTCTATGTCCCCTTAATAAAGCTCGGTAGTGGATGCCCGACAGTGAGAGAAGATTACTAAGAGGTGGACAGAAAAGATTTTGGAAAGAACATGGATCCCTGTCCCCACATGCACTAACCTTGTGACCTTGAACAAGTTCGGCAGCTTCCCACGGTTCAGTGTGAACTAAAGAATGGACTGGCCCAGGAGTAAGTATTTCCACAATGGAGAGGCATCAGTTATCAGTTGTCCTACTTAACACTCACAGTACTGTTTGGGCAGGGGACAGTTCTAAAGAGCACATAAGCTCCCTGCCTGGGACCTTGCAGGGAAGGCTTCGCTCCAGCAGAGGGGCCACCCCTTGGTCAGACTGCAGCTACAAATGCAAGTGTGTCACACAGATGGCGGGCACGTACGTGTTTATGTCCTATGACTTGTGACTTGTCTCATTTCTGCAGTTCTTTCGCTTGATATTTTGGCATGACACATCTGCAATTATTCCCAATGGAGCTGTGACTAAAGCAGGACCCCAAGGAAATGCAGCTGTCAGGGTACAGAGCTGCAGAGAGGGGGATGGGTTGGTAGCAGGCTTTTGATCTGTCTTCGAAAGCGGAGGCCAATTGAATTCTGTCAGTGAGCTGGAAAATTCAAAGAGCTCTTTTCTAAATTACCAGGATGTAACAAGAGCATTTTCCATAGTAAGTCTAGGATATTGGGATAAAGAGCGAAAGCTCTTTCTTCTTAAGAAGAAATTCTTAGTTATGTTCATCTGTGTAGAATAGGCTTCGTAAGATGGACCTAAGACAGGATGAAAAATGCCTACCCTTCTAAGTTCCTTCCGGAACTTAGAAACCAGTAAGGAAGGGAAGATCAAACACATGAAACATTATTAAATGATGTGAAATGGTGTCTCAGTTCTAATTAGCTTTGGTAGCATTTACCAAAATTATTCACCATGAGCCCTGCTAGGACACTCTGTTATTACCAGCTCCAAAAACTGTCTTCATCTCGGCCTGTGCTGGCTGCATGCCAAGCATGGTGCATGTGTTTTTGAAACAATCAGAAAAACACACTACATACTTCTTGGAATCAAGAAGGTAATCGTGCCCCACTACTAGCAAATTTACACTTATGAAATAAGTAAATAGGCAGTGGTTCAAGACAGAGAGCATTCAGTTTGGAGAGAGACAGGAAGCAAAGACAGCAGGACCGGAAGGCCCATAGTTGTATTGTAACTGAAAGCACATACATGTTTCGTGAAAGGCATTTTAAGGCAAGTGTGGCAACTGTTGTAGTTTCACTTCATTTCGGTTAACTTATGAAATAATCATAAAAAGAGAGTTGACATTTACTGAGCACTCTTGTTTTGAGTTCTTCACCTCTGTGGCGACTTCCTGGCTAGTTTGACAAACGTAGGTAGGTGGGGTAACTTTTCCCCAAGGTTAAATATCGAGGCACAAGGTGTCTTTTGTGTATAAGACACCAGAAATGTTTACTTATTTATTTTGAGAGAGAGGGAGAGAGAGTGTACGTGCATGAGTAGGGGGAGGAGCAGAGTGAGAGGAAGAGAGAGAATTGCAAGCAGGCTCTGTGCTGTCAGCCGAGAGCCTGATTCAAGGCTCTATCTCATGAACTGTGAGATCATGAGCTGAGCCGAAATCAAGAGTCGGACGCTTAACTGACTGAGCCACCCAGGCATCTCAGAGGTTATATTTTAAAGGAATGAAGATTTAACAATCTTCACCATGAGGTATATGAATAAAAGCCCATGAGAAGGAGAACATTCTTCCGGAGCATGGTTTCAGATCAGCTATCTCATTTGTAACTGAGAAGCATGGCTCTACCATCTGGTGGAGGAAGCGTTGGAAGATCCAGGTCCCCCGAGTCACTGCTTGACAAGGACAGAGTGCTTGAGAAACTCAGTTGTGGGTCTGTGTCTTCAAGCGTTCTTCTGTTTTCTAGACCTGAACCTACAAGGAAGTTGTCACTGGAAATATTTAAGTGTCATTCCCACATCTCCAACAGGAGGTGTTAAGAGATGTCTGGAAACAGTTCCTAAGGTTAGACCCATTCTGTTCCATTTTGATGTGCTGGTGGAATCCAAATTCCAACCAAGCCACCTCTGTCTGAAGTTAAAATGTTTCACTGATTTCAGAAGAAAACTTGGTCTGTGTAGTCCTCTAGAATACTGCTCTTCTTTTAGCCAGTCAAGTATCAGCAATCTTTCTTTCTTGGAGAAGGCATACAAGAGTCAAAATTAATCGGGGTCCCTTACTTTGTAAGTTGAAAACTTATCTGACCTCCACCTGTCCCCCTGATCCCCACCAAACCTTGTTCAACAACAAAGAAGAAAACTGAGCCTCAGAGAGATGGATGGACTTGCCCAGAGTCAAGCATATAATGGAGGTTCCAGGATAAAGCCTGGGCAACATGGACCTCTAGCTGTCCTAGGCATCAAAAAGTGTGCATGCCACCTACCAGCCCTCACGTCCCCAGAACACAAATGAAATGCAATGCAAAACCAGAAAACAAGCTTGAAGAAGTTCAACAAAATTCTTATTTTTTCCCATGGGATAACTTTGATTCTTTTGTTGTTGTTATTGTTGTTTTGAGATTTCAACTATCAAACTCTTAACGTTCTTTGATTTTGCTTTGCGAATGCATTTAGCTAACACGGGAACTGCTGGGCACCAACTATGATCCAGGTCTTTTGTCTTCTAGTCTATGACTCTTCCTACTGCAATCCACTGTCTCTCACCCTCTCCAGCTGGCACACCCTTCACTATTCCAGGTCACGGTGCTGGTGCTGACAGCAAGGGTTATCCCACTGTGTTTCCTGCAAAGGTGGCTGGGTTGCCTTTCCCTCCAAAACTGCAGTACAACAAAGCAGGCTTCCTCTGGGCAGTCCCCCCAGACTTCAGGGGACTGTCCTTTTTAAAAAAATGCTTAAATTTATTTATTCATTTTGAGAGAGAGAGAGAGCACACAGGAGGGGACAAGAGAGAGGGAGAGAGAAAGAAAATCCCAATCAGGCTCCGCACTGTGAGAGTGAGGAACCTGATGTGGGGCTCAAACTCACAAACCACGAGATCATGACCTGAGCTGAAATCAGGAGTCGGTCGCTTAACTGACTGAGCTACCCAGGCACCCCTAAGTGGTTTGAAAATTTCAACACCACTTTTCTCTCCTTTTGCTAAAGCCAAGTGGACGTGGGGACAGTTTGATAGAGGGCAGGTGCTAGGACCCTTTGTGTCTATAAGAAAGGCTGGGCCACAGTCAGTATGGGGGCAGAGGAAAGATGATCCACCTAAACCTTCAATGTTGTTAAGAAACTGCAAGAAAGCAGGCGAAAAGAAGCTTGAAGTAGACTTCTGAGAGGATGTCACTCTTTGAAGATCCTTTCAAGTACAAAGTACAGGGGCTCAAATGATTCTGACACAGGTGAGGAAATAACTATCTCCAAACACATGCATCAGGCAGAGCCTCGCACATGAGGCGTCCAGCAGAGTGAGTATTTCAAGGCTTAAGCTCTTCTATCCTCCACCTCCAACCTCAAAGCACTGAACCATGGAAATCCAAATAAATAAAGCCATTCTAGCTTGTGTGTGACTTCCAGGATACTCTTTTGTCACTAGGTCACACCAAAAAACCCTGAGCCAGCACCACAAATGTGGCCTAAGGAATTGCTGACCATTTGTCGCTAGAGAACCCAGTGAAGGTTTTGGCTCCTTCTCCGCCCTTTACCTGGAGGGCAGCTGGGGCAATGGACACGAGGTGCTGGGATTTGCAGCACTTTCCAAGAAATTAGTGATAGCAGTTGAGTCTGATAGTTACATACTAGGCTCAAAGTTGGGCAAGTCACTACCTGGACGACCTTGGGCAAGATGCATAACTTTTCTCAAACTCGCTTTCCTCGTGTGGAATATGGGGCTAATACAGGTGCCCACCTCACATGGCTAGTGGAGGTTGGAAGGGAATCTAAGGCAGGAGGGCACACACATGAGCCCTCGGATGCTCCTTGCTTAAATGTTGGCTGCTATTATCTGCCTTCTTCCCTCCAAAACAAACGGTATTGATTCAATCAGTGTCAACACAACAACTTAACAACCTATTGATCCCGTCACATCAGTTAAAACAATCAGTCAGGCTGGTTGCTTGACATTTCGGGGATGAAAATTGACCTTTTCCCTCTCACATTTCAAGTTATGATGTCATCTAGCCACAGTTTTCACATCTATGGTTTCGGCTGACATCAGATGGAATAATTCATCTGACAGCACTTTGTGGGTGGTCCGAGGGGTTGGACAGGGGAGTGCGCAGGTGCTGGTCCTGGAGAAGACCCACAGAAGAAACGGTCCAGCTAAGCCAGGGTGCTTGGTATGACACCCCTCCGCACCCGCTCCCCATGCATCTTCCCAGGCTGCAAGGTCAAGGCCTCAGAGGTCAGGCTGCTAATGAATTTGAGTGTATTTTCCTTGTAAATATAATATCCAATGCTTGGTTTCTGCTGCAGATGACCAGTCTGGACTACTTTTAGACAAGTCTCTGTGCAGCAGGTGAAAATGTGGGGAAAACGTAAGGAAATTTGTGATTTTTATAAAGCCTTTGTACACCAGGGCTCCATCTCAGGGAGGCTTAGGAAAGCTATGCCCTAGGCTGGTCACCGGAGGGCAAGACACAAAGGAGTGCAAGATTACAAAAGGTCTGAATCCTTACATACTCAGGAAGAACTTTGGGGTGAGAATGGATTATATGATGATAAATAATTTTCCAGCATCAGAATTTCATGAGTATTTATGCAAAATGTTAACCCAGTGGGGTGGGCTTGAGAGTCATACATAGGCTGATTTGGAATCTGGCTTGGTCATTTGCAACTCTGTGGCTTTAAGCAAGGGAATTATTCACTAAACCTTAGTTTCCACATCTGTTAAATGAGATCATGGTACCCGCCTCAAGGAATTATTGCCAAGTTTCCAAATTAGCTGAGGCTATCTTAGACTTCTCTCTAATATAGTTATAGTCCAAACAATAAATATAGGTGGAAATGTTTAAAACAATCATAACATACCCTAATATGATTTGAGGCACCTGTTAAATATATTAGGTACATTGGAGGATGGAAAATAGTGCAGTCATTAGGGTGAGAATGGGGTTTATCTGTATAGATTGACATGACAAGGATGCTCATAATATACTAACTGAAAGAAGAACAGGTTGCAAAAGAATATATTTAGTATGTGACCTCTATGAAGCATCTGATTCTGACCACGAGGCTCAAGACCTTTACGCACAATGAACCACATCATTACAGTAGTCTTCCATGTTTGTTCCTCCCACATTGTTTTACCCCTGCATTTTACAGATGGAAAACATAGAATAGTCAAGATTAAGTAATTACCCCAAGTCACACGAGTAGCAAGTGACAAAGTGGAACTCTGTATCCTGGTCTCTCTGATTCTCAGCCCTTGCCTTCTGTGCCTTTCCAGGAGCCCTGAGGTGGCGATGGAGGACAGAAGGTGGTAAGTGAGACAGTGCAGATGAAAGTCTACAGAAACAAGAAGACAGGACCCCCTGAAAGTAGGAGTTCTAAGAAAATGTAAGTTTTTGCTCTCTTACCTTGCTGTTGCTGCCATTGTCCACGGAGAAGCTGATGGATGGCTGTGCTGATGGAGTGATGAAGTTCTCTCAAGTCAATGAGGATATTTTTCTTCCCATCTTCCCTTTGAGCAGATTATACATACAGTTGACCAAACCAAGGGTCTAACCAAATTCAACCCTTGGTTCTTTCCTACTTCTCTTTGTCCACCCTCTGTCAGGCCCTTGCAATTTTTGTCAGTCTGTCTGTCTCTGTGACTTGAATCCGCTCAATCCCTTTACAGACTCCACTTGCAAATCCAAGGGCACCCATCACATGATCATGGAGTGCTAAAGAATGCATGTAAATAACACACTGGAATCTTAAGCAATTTTGGATTCCCCCAAAGTCTCTAGAAAAAAAAATTTCCTTTTGACCATGTACATCTGGACCCCACATGGGCCAAAGGAATGATGCTCACAGTTCTGAGCTACCCGTGTGAAATGCGAATAAAGAAATAATGTGGCCCCAGGACTGACTGGACTCAGTCCTTAGCTTGCCTCAACTTAGCTTGAGTAGGGGGACCGGGCCCACAGCAATGATTGTTCCCCTTGGGGGTCAATACCACACCCTCCCCCTCCTATTGATGCCAATACTCTTCAGCATCACCACCCAGCTGCCCCTCTCACAACTGTACCTCTGGCGGTGGCTCATTGTGGTCACCCATGTGCTGGATGCTGACTGTGGTCTTCTGCAATCACCAGTGGAATCTGGTGCTGGCAAGAGAGCCTAGTGGGGTGGAACAGGAGGAGTGGAGTGGAAAGAGGGGCATCTGGGAACCCTGCTCTTTCACCTCATGGCCACATGAGCAGTTTACAACCCCTAGTCCTAGCTGAAGATCACCCGAGCCTGCTGCAGAGTGCTGTGGATAAAAAAACCCACAGACCTAGCAGGGGGGTGAGAAAAGAAAGATGCTTTAACATCAACCATGCCACACTGTGTGTGTGTCTATGCAAGGGGGAATATGCGGGGGTGACCTAATGGTTTGGGCAGTGGGGCTTCGGAAGGGGCTGAAAATCTGCCCCATGCCTTTCATTGACTCAGTACAAGAAATTTTACCTAGGAGAAATGCTTCAGATTAGGCCAGTTGTCAATAAAGAAATGACGATGGAGGTACCTGGGTGGCTGAGTTAGTTGAGCATCTGACTTTGGCTCAGGTCACGGTCTCTCGTTTTATGGATTTGAGCCCTGGTTTGGGCTCTGTGCTGACAGCTCAGAGTCTGGAGTCTCCTTTAGATTCTGTATCTCCCTCTCTCTCTGCCCATCTCCCGCTTGCTCGCTCTCTCTCTCTCTCTCTCTCTCTCTCTCGCTCAAAAATAAACAAAAACATTAAAAATTTAAAAAAAGAGAGAGATGAAGATGATCAGATAAATAAACTGAGCTGTGCTGCTAGGAGATTGGGTGATTATCCGGGAGTGCTTAAGGGCTCATCTGCTTTCCTTTCATGTTTCTGGGGTTGAGGGGGGAGGTGTTTAGCCCAGTAGACTATATAGAAGGTAACAAGCATCACAGAGACTCTCAGAGGTGAACAGAGAAAGTGACTTCAATTCCAGGGGGGAAAAGCTGAAAGACTGGCTTTCTTCCTGTCTTAACTCTTTGATGTAAACCTATATCCGATTAAAACTCAACTCTTTCTTCTTCCAGGTGGGTGGGAGGGAAAGGACCTATAATTGTTAACAAACTGAGGAGACTGACGGAGGCCTGCGGTGTATAAACCCTTGAGTTTAATGATGGATATTCGCTGTCTTGGGAGGATGCTTCCGAGTTTTTCCTTGGGCATTTTTGTTTTCAGGTTGAATTTGTTTTCCATTACCTTAAGAAAAGAAATCTTAAAACCATGCAGCCTGCTAATTTGAGACATCCTCAATTGCTAATTTAACTTACAAAGTCAGAAACTATCTAGCCCCGTGAAAGTGTTGGGTTCTCTACTAATCCTAATTGTTGATAGAGAACCAGCAAGCAACAATGAGACAGGAAGCCGTGGATGGGCTGTGACGTCCCAGGAGGATATCACCTCCTCTGCCAAATATTTAGAGCAAAACCCAGCCATCAGCCACAGTGTGATGTAACCACATTGGAAGAGTTTCGGACAGATGGCCGAGGTGTTTTTGTGTATAGTATAACCCTCCCCCCGCCAACTATATTTATTTGCTATCAGACCAAGCATATTGAGAAGAATAAACTATTCATTTTCTTCTTTCCCTCCAGGACTCTTTTTTCTTTTTATCCCTGTTTGCCCTGAGTTTCAGTGACAAGAACCTGCAAAGATGAAAAATCCTCAAAAGTAGCTTTTAAACCTACCAGTACACCCTAGAAGCCAACCAATATAAAGCAAGAGGACGCCAGAGCCTTGTGAACCATGACAAGATAATCTCAGAAACAGATCCTGCTCACGCTCAAAGTCAATACAGATGGAGATTTTAAAAATAAAGTGGTCTGGGAAGTAGAATGATCTTAGTTGACCCAACTCCAAAGCAAAAGGCATGCTCTGGCCCAAATTTTAAAAATAGAGAACTGTCCAAGAATAATAACAATATCTTGCTGGGAAAGACTTTTTATCTTGCCTTAGTCAGAAAAAAAAATAGAATGCAATGCTTTTCCCAGTTTCTCCAGCCCCACGGTGGGAGCCCTCGGTCTTTACCAGTCCATCCCTGAACCATGAGTGGGTGTGAATGGCCGTGAGAAAATTGTGCCAGGAAGGGACTGTGGATAGGTGGACACCCTGATGCAGTAGAGGGTAGATCAAAGTCAAGGGCACAGGGACGGGTTAAAACCATGTGAATAGGATCCTTTCCAGAACTACTTAGTTGAACAACCTGCTATGTTTTGGCGATGCATCCTTCCATTCCCGCTGAGGGCCATTGTCTCCTTATCCCTCCATGAGGTCTGACTTAACCCACAAAACTCAGCTCAGTGAGGGCTTTCTCTGGGATACTCTCCTTTTTTCCTGGTTGAATCAACAACCACTCTTTCCTTTGTGCATCCCACCTCTGTCTCAGCCTCTGTCTCCTGGAGTGGAATTCATGTAGACTCATTGTCTTGCACCCTCGACTATGAGTTCTTTGAGTGTAGAGACTTTTTCCTCATTGTGTGTGTGTCCCACATGATGTCAAGCTGTGGTGGGCATACAGTGAATGTTTACTGAATTGGATGGGATTAGAATGGAGTTGAATTGAGAATTAATCCACCTTTTCAGTGGCTTCCCTAAAAGAAATGCTACAGTGTTAATGTTGACAATGAAGTTGTTTACCTGAGTTGGATCAGGGAGTGAGATACCATCTGGCTATACCTAAAACCTTAAACTAAAGTGAACCTCTCTCCTTTCAACCAATGGCCATATATCCCAAACTGGTGGGTGATGGTTCAAAAGAGGCTGGAAATAAAGCCCATGGACATTTCAAGGTCAAACCCTTGATAAATATGAGACCCAATTAATAGTATGTTAAAGATTTTGTTTTTAACTTTATCCATACCTTGTAAGGAGCTTGGTGAGGAATCTCAGACGTATTTTAAAAGTTCTAGCTAGTTGCACAAAGTACCCTTTTAGTTCCTAATGATTTTTTCTTAAATGAAATTGAAATTGGCTAAAGAGAAGATCTCACTCCATTTCATGCCTGACCTCGCTGGGGGCTAATAGAAATGTTATGGGTTGAAAGGCTGGGGAATATGGTGATAGTTAAGCATTCAGACTACAGAGCCAGCTGACCTGGGTTCAAAACCTGGATCTGGTAAAATATTTAACCTTTCTGTTTCTTTCTTCGTAAGATGCAAGTAAATGGAATAAATCATTTAGCCCAGGGCCCAGCATGTAGTAAGACTTTAACACACGGTCATTATTGTGACTACTGTCTCCTACCAGATATCCCAATCCAAGTTGATAAGCTCAGGTAATTTGCTGAGCATTTTTATTCAATACCACCTCCTGAATAAACTCTTATCCTTTTGACTCCTGATGTAATACTGGCATCCATAAATAATACAATTTGGACTTAGCATCTTGTTTACCAGGTCAGGGTTTTTCTTTTCTTTCCTTCTTTTTTTTTTTTTCTTACCATCTTGAATTTGATTACGACATTTAATAGGGAAACAATTAGAGAAGACCAGTTGTTTCTTTCATAAAGGGATTGAAGAGTTATCATTTTAAAGGATTTAATTTATGCCTTGCTTCACAATGACATTAACTCAACACTCAATACACACAGCAAAGCAGGTTCAGATTGAGGTGACCAGATGCCAAAGACACAAGAATCCATCTACATGTCAAGGTCTCCCTCCATAGGCCATTCTGCATTATGTTAAACCAGTTATGATAAAGTTAGGACATCTCTGTTGATAATATGTAGCAAACATATATTTTTATACCAGAAAGTCTAGAGAGGACATTCAAGAAGATGGAAACAAAGAGCTAAATTCCCAAAAGACTTCACCAGAAATGAAAAGGTGCATGGTTAGTGCATGTGCCTGTTTTTGGGTAATTATTTTCAGATGTAGATTATGCTTACTCTGTGCCTGACCCAGACATGACAGAATATGAGATAAATAGAAGACATGATGGGGCAGCTGCTGTCTAAATAACAGTATGAAATCACTGTAAATATCAGAAACCCAGTACATATGGGAATGCTTGATTACTGACAAGATTTAGCTACCATCAGGGTTATCTAGTTAATCAAAATTATTAACTAGGGTCCCAAATAACATCAGGAAAAATATATTCTCCAAATAACCAGATAATGTGCTCATCGGCTAAATAGATAATGCAAGTACAAACACATGTACTTGTTTGAGTATCCAGTTTCATTTCTTTTGGGTATATACATAGGAGTGGAATAGTGGGGTCACATGGTAACTCTATGTTTAACTTTTGGAGAAACCACCAAACCGTTCACATTAGTCAGCTAAATACAATATTACTAATTTCTTCTTATAGACTGTTTTTCATAGCAGCTGCACTGTTTTACATTCCCATTAGCAATGTTTTAGTGTGTTAATTTCTCTACCTCCTTACCACCAAGGGTTTTGTATCATCCATCTGTCTATCATCTGTCTATCATCTATCTATCTATCATCTATCTGTATTTGTGTATTTATATTTTATTACTTTTTTCTTTGTTTATTTAAATTTATTACAGCAATCCTAGTTGGTGTGAAGTGGTACCTCACTGTGGTTTTGAGTTGCATATCCAACTAATGATGTTGAGCATCTTTTGTGTATTTGTATATCTGTTTTGGAGAAATGTCTATTTGAGTCCGGTTTTGTGTTGAATTGTAGGAGATCTTTAGACATTCTGGACATTAAACTCCTAACAGATATGTGATTTGCAAGTATTTTCTCTGCTCTTATAGGTTGCCTTTTCACTTTCTTGATATCAAAAAAGTTTTTTATTTTGATGAAGTCCTATTTATCTAGTCTTTTTGTAGCTTGTGCTTTGTCATAGTTAAGAATCCATTGCCAAATCAACATAAAAGATCCATACTGTCTTCTGAGAGTTCTATGGTTTTAGCTTTTTATGTAGGCCATTGATCCATTTTGAGCTAAAGATTTGTATATGGTCTGAGGCAGAAGTTCAAATTCACTGTCTTGCATATAGATAAGCAGTTGTGCAAGCATCATTTGTTAAAGAGACTGTTCTTTTGCCATAGAATGGTTTTGCCACCATGTTGAAAATCAAATGGCCATAGATGGGTTTATTTCTGGACTCCTAGTCCTATTTAATTGATCTGTGTGTTTATCCTTATGCCACTGACATACTTTTTTTGATTACTGTAGCTTTGTAGTAGTTTGAAAACCAGGAAATGTAAGTTCTCCAACTTTGTTCTTTTTTCATTTTTTCCCCAAAATTATTTTAACTATTCCAATCCCCTTGCAATTCCATATGAATTTGGGGATTTTTTTTTACATTTCTGTGAAAAATGAAGTTGAAATTTTCATAGGATTGAATTGACTCTTCAATTCAATTTGGGTAATTGGGTAGATTGCTTTGGGTAATATTGACATCTTAAAAATATTAAGTCTTCCATGAACACAGGATAACTTTCCATTTATTTAGCTTTCTTAAATTTCAACAGTATTTTGTAGTTTTCATGTATGTCTTTCACTTCCTTGGTTAAATTTATCCCTTGGTATTTTCTTCTTTTTCATGCAATTTTTAGAATATTTAAATTAACTTCTTTTTCGGTTCTCTTTTGGTTACTATTTGCATGGAATATTTTTTTTCCATCCTTTTACTTTCAACTTTTTCCTGTCTTTGGATCTAAAATTAATCTCTTGTATTGGGTGCCTGGGTGGCTCAGTCGGTTAATTGCCCAACTTCAGCTCAGGTCATGATCTCACAGTTTGTGGGTTTGAGCCTCACATCGGCTCTGTGCTGACAGCTCAGAGCCTGGAGCCTGCTTTGGATTCTGTGTCTCCTTCTGCCTCTCTTTCACTCATGCTCTGTCTCTGTCTCTCAAAAAAAAAGAATAAATGTTAAAAAAAATTTATATTAATCTCTTGTAGACAGAACATAGTTGAATCATATTTTTATTTTTTAAGTCCATTCTACCAATCTCTGACTTGTGACTGAGGAGTTTAATACATTTACATTTAAAGTAGCTATTGATGAGGTGTAATTTACTTTTGCCATTTTTAATATTTGTTTTCTGTATGTCTTATATACTTTATGTCCCTCATTTTCTCCATTATTGCCTCCCTTGTGTTTAGCTAATTTTTTTGCAGAGTACCATTTTGAATCCCTTTTCATTTTTAGTTTTATGTAAATTTTTTAGGTATATATTTTAGTGGCCATCATGGTAATTAACCTTAACATCTTAAATTTCTAACAATCTAGTTTGAATTGATTCTAGCTTAGCTTCAATAACAAACAGAAATCTATTGCTATGTACCACAATTTCTCCTTACATTGTTGTGGCTCTAAATTACATCTTCATACGTGGTGTGCCCAATGACATAGAGTTGTAACTGTTTTATGCTAGTGTCCTTTAGATTATGTAGGAAATCAAAAGTTGAGTTTCAAAAAGTATATAATAATAATGGTTTTTATGTTTACCTATGTAGTACCTTTTATAGTATGTACTTATTTCTTCATATGGTTTTGAGTTACTGTCTGTTGTCTTTTCTTTAAACCTGAACAAATCCTTTTATCTTTTCTCATAGGACATATCTACTGGCGACAAACTCTCTCAGCTTTTGTTTACCTGCCGATGCCATAATTTCTCCTTCATTTCTGAAAGGTAGTTTTGCTGTATATAAAATTATTGATTGACAGGGTTATTTTTTCTTTCAGCACTTTAAATATATCATTCCACTCTCTTATGACCTCCAGGGCTTCTGATGAGAAATCAGCTGTCAATAAGCTGACTTTATTGAGGGTCCCTTGTATATGATGATCCTTTCTTTCTTGCCTCAAAATTCTCTCTTTATGTAGGTTCCCATCTGATAATAACATATGTTGATGAAGTTCTCTTTGAGTTTATTCATCTTAGAATTTGTTGAGCTTCATGTATTTTTATGTAGATTCATGCTTTCATCAAATGTGGCAAGGTTTCAGTCATTATTTCTTCAAATATTCTTTCTGCCCCTTTCTTCTCTTTTTGAGACTCTCAAAATGCATAGATAGTGTCTTATAGATCCTTATGTTCTGCCTACTTTTCTTTATCTTTTTTTTTTCTTTCTATTACTACCCTGGATAATTTCAATTGTCTTGGCTTCATATTAACTGAATCTTTTGTCTGCCTGCTCTAATTTGTTCTTGAAATCTGTGGTCATTAATTTTATGTGGGATCTTGACTGGGCCAAGATAGGCCCAGATATCCAGTCAGACATTATTTCTGAGTATATCTGTGAGAGTGATTTTGGAAGAGAATAGCATTTGAATTGATGAACTGAATAAAGCAGATGATTTTTTCCCAGTGTGGGTTGACATCATTTGATCTATTAACAGTCCTTGATTGTTGAGCTGGGACATCAATATTTCTTCTGCCTTTGGTGCCCCTGATTCTTGGGCCTGGAATCTATACTATCTGTTCTCTAGCTCTCAGGATTTCAACTATAACACCAGCTTTTCTCAGTCTCCAACTTGTACACTGCATATTGTGAGAATTCTCAGTCTCCATATTTGCATGAGCCAATACATCGTTTTATATATATATATATATATATATATATATATATATATATATATATGTAATGCTTCTCTAGAGAACTCTGACTAATAAAAACAAAACAAAACAAAAAATTTCTAGGTTATTTTAATTGTCAGCTTCCTTTTAAAATTTCTGTGCCTTTATTGATATCCTCCTTTTGTTTGTGTATTGTTTTTCTGATTTCCTCTAGTTCTTAGTCCATAATTTCCTATAGCTCCTTGAAAATAATTAAGACACTTGACTTTGTGTAGTAAGTCCAGTGATTGTGCTTCCTCAAAGATTGTTTCTGTCAATTTGTTTTTCCTTTTTTTAATGTTTACTTATTCATTTTGAGAGAGAGAGGGAGGGAGAGAGAGAGGATGTGGGAGGGGCAGAGAGAGAGGGAAAGAGGAGAGAGAATCCCAAGTAGGCTCCACGCTCAATGTGGAGCCTGATGTGGGCTCCATCCCACAACCATTAGATCATGACCTGAACTGAAACCAAGAGTTAGACACTTAACTGACCTAACCACCCAAGCACCCCAATTTTTTTTCTTATGAATGGGCCAGGTTTTTCTGTTTCTTTGTATGCTTCGTAAGTTTTTGATGAAATCTGAACATTTGAGTATATGATATTGTAACCCTTGAAATCAGAATCTCTCCCTTCCTCGGGATTTGGTCTTTTTGATTATTGGAGGCTACATCCATTTGTTTCTTTAGTGATTCTTTCAAGCTATTTTTACAAAGCCTATATTCTTTGTTGTGTGTGTTCCCAGAAATTTCTGTTCCTTTAGCTGGAGTCCAGCTAGGGTTTTTATGGAGATTTTCCTGAATACCAGGAGCTAAAGCAAAAACAAACATAACCCCGAAATCAAAACTTTAACAAAACAAAAAATAAACCAACCCCCCCATCCCACCTCTCCTGGTCTTGCAGATGGATGGCTGTGTACTGATGCACTCTTTTGACACTTACATATATGCTTTTAGAACTCTGCCTCAGCCTTCATTACCTGTGTTCACTGAGCAGAGCTATCAACTAAAGTCGAAAGCTTAGGATTCCTTTATGTCTTTTCTGAGCATACGTCCTACCTTAAGCTTAAAACATTTAGTGAGCTGGGGAGAGAGTAGAGCAAGGACAAGAAATAAAAAACACTACAAAACATTCCTACCATTTAAACTTGCCTTTTTGTTATTTAGCCTTCACTCAGTTCAATGAAAACTTTGACTGTTTTCCAGAGTTCTGTCCAAGTTGGTTCTGGCAGTTATGCTTGCTTCTCACTCTTTCTGTGGAGGGATCAAGCTTGGAACCAACTACTCTCCCATTTTGCTGACATCACTCTGTCATGTTTTTCGTGATAAAAATTTTCTCTGTTCTAGGTGTCGATACTGATGGGCTCAGATTTCAAGTATATTTTATATTATCGACAGTAACTTACCCATGTGATTGCCTAAATGCTTGAAAAGAATTCTACCAACAAATGAAAAGAGTGAACTGTGAAGTAATTTGCTTAGTTACATTTCCAACTTTGCTCTACAAACAACAACAACAACAACAACAACAAACCAAACACAAATGAACCCAGGAAAATAAAAGAATTTAAACAACAAGAAAACAGCTTATGATAGCTGCTTGGATATGGAAGCCTATGAAAAACTCAAGCAGTGATCAATACTTAGTAATGAACTGAGAATCCAGAGCTACAGGGCTTCATGCCAGCTCTTCCTATGCTCAGCTGGCCAAACTGAGGCATATCCCAGTGACTTCTCTCTGGCTATTTCCTCATTTGGCAAATGAATGGAATGGACCTCATCAGTCGTTTCCGAACTGACTTCCAAGGATTTTGGAAGACGTTCATGGGAAGAAAGGGAGAACTGGAGGAAGTTTCAAGCACTCCATGCCAATCTGAGATACTTCCATTTTAAATGTCTTACATATTTGAGTCCCATATAAAATTTTATTTGACAACATGATGCTGCAAATTTAAACACTTGAAACTATCGAATTAGATAATCTCTGGATTTTCTTTAGATGAAAAAAAATATTTTCTGTATTTCTACCAGGTACACAGCCCAATTTAGGAGAGCATTAGGAATTAGGAAATAGAGATTCTAGGCTGGCTCTCCTGTTTGCAGCCCTGAGTTTTGGATAATGTTTATAATCATCTGTGTCTTCTTTTTTTCCATCTACAAAACGGAGGTACTTCCTGGAGCTGTAGAGCAAATAATAGAAGAAAATGGATGTAAAGCACCTTGAGAAGTTAAAAGTATTAGGCAAATGTAAGCTATTACCAACTGTTGGTAAAGTCCTCAATTGTCCTAACCTCAATATGTCCAAGATCTTGAAAAACTAGGCAGAGTCTCATAGGAAACAACAAGAAGTAAGTTCTTATTTTCTGAAAATGAATCAGTACAATACACCACATCAACATAGCTTTGGTGTATAATTGCCCAGCAATCTTCCTTTTTTTTTCTTTTTGAAGTTTTTATTTAAATTCTAGGTAATTAACATACAGTGTGAGATTAGTTTCAGGTGTAGAATTTAGTGATTCATTGCTTACAAATAACACCTGGTGCTCAACACAAGTGCCCTCCTTAAAGCCCATCACACATGTAGCCCATCTTCCTGCCCATCTCCCCACCCAGCAAACTTCCTTTACCATGTTGGCCTAACTGGCTTATCCATTCCAGTTGTTTGAGAACATGTCCATAGGCAAGGGAAGAAAAAAAGAAGAAAGAGCAAAGGAGAAACCTTGGTGTGGAAGTATATCATGCTATCTGTGATACTGGGACTCCTGCTGATATCTTGGGTGAAGCTGGCTCATGTCTGGTCTTGGTTCTCATTCCCTCTCCATCTTGACTAATCATTCCCCGAGCTTTCTGACCTTTAGACCTTACAGTCAGACTGCTGACCACATTCATCAGCTAAGTATCCCCATGAAATCCTTAAAACTACCCACTCTCTTCCATCCTCCCCTAGTTGAACTTTCTTGGGTCTTCATAGCATACTTTCTAATTGCATTTACAATCATATAAATAGAGTAATCAACTCATTCTGATTTGCCTTAAACTTTCACAGTTTTAAATTTTTTTTTAATTTTTTATGTCTTTATTTTGAGAGAGGCAGAAATCAAGTGGGGAACGGGCAGAGAGAGAGGGATATACAGAATCTGAAGCAGGCTCCAGGCTCTGAGCTGTCAGCACAGAGCTTGATGTGGGGCTCGAACTCATGAACTGTGAGATCATGATATGAGTCGAAGTCAGAGGCTTAACTTACTGAGCCACCAAGGGCCCCACCCCCGAAAAAAAAAAACTATTAAAAAGAGAGTTAGAGATCCATAGATCAAAAGCTTCTGGCACTCGTTATGAAGATTCTTCTCTTTAATATAAGCTCTCTGGTTGGATCTAATTCATGTCGACATGTATGCCAAAAAGGTTATCAATTCACTCCAGATATTATGCCTACTTTACTGAGTGGCCAAGAGTTAAAATAATTAATGCTGTGTAGAGTTGCAAGAATGAAGTCATGAAAATATTACATGGGATGTAGAGAATGGAAAAGAGAATTTTTCCTTAAAGCAGAAAGGGTGGAAAGACAGACATTAGTGACGGGGTTGTGGATCAGAGTTGGAGGCAATGGCGTGTGTGCCAAATGTTGGTACAACTTCAAACACTATGGGCACAGTATCTGGACATAAGTTTCTATAATAAACTACTATAATAAATAGTAGTATTAATAACTTGTTCATGTTTTGTGTCACTATTTAATGAGACTTCAGAGTTTAACAAACCCATTCGTTTTTCTGTCTTGCTTTTCTAAAACCTTTGGAGGCCTAACAGCCTGCTTCCAATAGACAGAATCTTGCAGGGATTTCGTGGACAAAGAAATGACCAGGATACCCCCTTTGGAGAGAAATTTGACAGGCTTTCCGTAAATTTAACAACATGCATAATTTCCAAACCAGCAAACTCGAGTTCTATGAATATGCCAAAGGTACCCTGGCATGTCTGCCTGTGAGACACAGGGAAAGATTTTCATTGCAGAATCACTGGAGGACTGTCTGAATAAATGTGGCAACTCATCTGATGGAATACAATATAATCATTAAAAGCTGCTGAAAGAGATGATCTAGATGGGTAGATCTTTAACAACTAAACAAGCTGCAGAATAGCGCCAGCAGCATGGAACCATTTCCGTGAAAGCTTAAAGCACACACTCATCTTGTTCAAGGATTCATGTATATGCAATGCAAAGTAATAAAAACTGGGCTAGAAAAACACACCAAACTGATAACAGTGGTTAGTTTTAGGAAGGAGGGAGGTAACTGGCCTGGAATAGGAGACCGAGGAGTCTGTAGTTTTACTTGCAAATGTTTTATTTCTTCTATTTTTTTTTTAAAGACAAACCAAACATGAGAACTAATAATTACTACTCTAGGAAGGGGCCACTCATGTTTGTTTCGGGATTTTCTACACTCTCCTAAAATTTTTAGGGCATTCAAACTGTGAAAAATGTTAGGAAGAAAGCAAAGCAAATGTAGGGAGAGGATGAAGGAAAGGAGGCAGCTCTATAGCACGTCTGGTGAATTTGAAAATCAAACTAAGAGCCGTGGTAACTGTCACAGGGGTGTCCAAATTGACTTAGGAACACGCAAAGCAGCAATAGTGAACCAAACAATGAATTCATATAAATACATTTGAAAATAATAAGATACCTTTTTATTATTAAAAATAAAACCCTGTGGGGGCACCTGGGTGATTTAGTTGGTTAAGCAT
>CM053561.1:2960331-3332407 GCA_028646485.1 Cryptoprocta ferox
TCTGGTAGCTTGTATTTGAAGCCCTTGCTCCCAGGTCAACTGTTAGTCTCCTCGGGAACTGCTAACCCCGGGAGGGGCAGTCTCAACAGAAGCTGCAAGACCCCGGATGTCAGAGCAGAGAATGCAACACTCTTCTGAGTTGCAAATAAAATCCTGAAATAAAAACTTAAGAAAAAGAGATCACCATTCAGAAGGCCCCTCCACTGTGCTGGCCTGGGGCCTGAGCATCCACACAGAGCCAGTCTCAGGGCCTGGGTGGAGGGGGAGGGGGGGGATGGGGGGGTGCCTGGGGCCACTGCAGTGTCCCCTGTGGTGAGCTCCCCAGAGGTCAGCTTCTGAAAGGCCCACCACGACGGAGCCTTCCTTCCCCTGTGCGGCCACCCCCACGTCCGGTGGCTGGCAAGCATCCGCGAGGCATGCAGGAGGCCCTGTGAGCTGAGCTGTGTTACCAGTGCTGAATGAAATCGCTTTCCATTACCCTGGGAGAAAGAGGAGGATGGGAGGCAGGCGTATGACTTGCTGTGCCAGCAACTTAGATTAGTCACACTCTCCCTCCGAGGAACATAACCGTAATTACTGTCACCGTGGTTGCCATGCTGGGCCTTCAGACCTGCCTCTCTCCCTTTCGTGTGGGCTTTTGCCTCCCAAACCTATTTTCAGCCATTGCCATTGAGAATGGTGTCTAATCATGATAATGTGATTGCTGACTGCACAGAAGTGCCGCCATGTTTATTTCCTTGGGCTGCCCTGGAAGGGGAGGCCTGTTGTTCCTCCGACTCCCGTGAGCACCAGTCTCCTGATGAAAGCAGGGAAGCAGACTCACACCTAAACACGTGCAACAAACATGTCTCCCTTCTTGCAAAGATGTAGCTGAAGTCTCCACTTTGGGAGAACCGGAGAGAGTGAGCCACATCAGTGAAGGAGCCGCACAGGGAGAGAGGGCATCCCACACACTCAGTGGCCTTTGTTGACCAGGCAGGGCCCCTCTGCCTAACCTTTCTCATAGGGTGTATGTAAAACCTTGGATTGGGGGTAACTTGTTCTGCAAGTGTCCTTCAAGACAAGCAAACATTTCTAATAAATTTTAGCCTGATAAATGAGGGATGTCTTGAAATAGGAAAAGTTCGTGACACCAAAGGTCACGTGATCACAACTGAGCCAATGGTTCTTGAAATTCACTTTGATGTACAAGTGTTTTGCATTAGAAGCATGTTTCTGGAAAGAATTAGGCTCGCAAGCCAAGGTTTTACTGCAATGTGTTTTCTTTGTGGATTCCCCAAAGACTCTTTCTCTAGAGATCAAGAGAACCTACCTGGCTGTTTAATTTTATTTGATTTCTTCTTTCTGTCTGAAAGGGTGCCTTGATCCATCCATGATGTATATAAAAACATAAGCCTACGAGTCCATTTTCATAACCACTTGTAACTGATTACTGGTGAAAATGTTAGTTGCTCTGAAATGGAGGCTAAGTGAGATGGGTATAGAAGTGGGCCCTGCCTTTCCTATTTCTCTGTCATTTCACTGCTGTGTCGATGAGTCCATTGCCATCAAAAATCTGCTGCCTGGGGGAAGTTTTTTGTTTTCAGCACTTGGCTTGCAGGAGTGTTGCCACAGACCCCATGTCCTGTTGCCTGTATCCTGCCCTCGCTGCCCTCTCCTGCCTCTGTTCTGTGTGCAAGGGCCACTGTTTTGGGGATTACTTTGCAAAGTCGTCTCTAGTATCAAAGTCGTGGGGGGAGTGTGTATGTGCACCTGCAGGGACAACTGGCTAAGGCAGGGGAAGGGCTCTTTTGATGCCTGTTTTATTTGTGGTGTTTGCCAGGCTCCTATCCATCAGTGTTGCCTGCTATCTGCCTAACTCAGGTTTGCCAATGCTTGTGGACCTTGAAAACCATTTTCGGTGTTATATCCGGATTTCTTTTGCATCCATGTATCTAACTAAATACTTGTAATTTCACCAGGAAATTCTTAATTTCCTTTAGCCTGTACCCTTAAAAAAAAGTTATACTTTGTTAATTTCCCTGAAAGAAGGGCCATCAGCTTTTCTAAGAAAACTTTATAATAAGAGATTAAAATGGTAACTGGAAAAAAATTATGAAAGAACAGGAAACCATCTGTGAGAAAATGCAGTGTAATTGTGTACCATTTTTGGTGCTAGATACATTTTTGAACAGTTATATGTAAAGTATATGCAGTAATGTTTTTAGTGTGCTGGGAAGCTCTTTCCTTTGAACACCCTTTATAAATTGTTTCTAATAAATTAATGTGATTATTTCAAAGTCTTCTGTTCTGGCAAAATGTATATTAGGAGAGCCTGTGGTTTCAAATATAGAGGTTCCTACAGACTGGCAGAATAAATAGCTTTTGTGGTTTGTAACACGACATGGTACGCATTTCACCTTTTTCTTTAGTACATGGTTACCTAGTGGCTGCATGCTCTATGCCAGGGGCTGCTCAAAGCCTCGATGGTTCTCTCAGCCCAAATGGACCTTATTAATTTCAGGGTGCTGTTAAAAGGAATTTGGGGAGGGGGTGCCTGGGTGGCTCAGTCAGTAAAGCATCTGACTTTGGCTCAGGTCTTGATCTCACCATTTGTGAGTTGGAGCCCTGCAGGCTCTGTGCTGACAGATTGGAGCCTGCTTGGAATTCTCTCTCTCTCTCTCTCTCTCTCTCTCTCTCTCTCTCTCTCCCTCCCTCTCTCTCTCTCTCTCTCTCTCTCTGCTCCTCCTTCACTGTCACACACACACACGCACACACACACACTCTCTCTCTCTCTCTCTCTCAAAATAAAGAAATAAACAAAAAAAAAAAACAAAAGGACTTCAGGGCAGTATCTATAGAAAAGCATGGGCTTTCAGGACAATAAAAATAATAAATAGAACTCTATTTCTATTCAGTTGTAACTAAAAAATAATGTTCTTTGCTTTATTTAAAAATCAGATTTATTGTTCTCTCAGCAGCTGGAATACATTTGTAATTTATGTTCCATCCCACTTTTGCCATTTCTGAGTCTGACCATGAGGTGGGGTTGGGAGTTTGGGGGCCCTGACTAAGAGGCAGGGAGAGTTTTATTTAAAAAAATCAATATGCATTATTCAGACAAAAATCCCACAGGAATTTTGACAAAATGAGTTCCCCAAATCTAACCTGACAAAGCCATGGGTAGCTTAAACCCACAACATCTCTCTGAAGACAGGCAATGGGCTCAAAATTTAATTGCAGATCCTTTGACTGCATTTCTTAAATTTCGCTGCAAAGTTTGATGGAAATTTAAAAAGGAATGCACAACACTTGTTGTGATGAGCACCAGGTGTTGTATAGAAGTATTGAATTACTATATTGTCCACCTGAAACTAATATTACACTGTACATTAACAATCTGGAATTAAAATAAAAACTTATAAAAAAAGAAATGCACAAGAATACAATACCAGAATAATCACGCCGTTCAATGACCTCTTCTTAAGTATTAACAATGTCCCAGATGAATTCCTGTGACTCAGTTGCAGGGGTTGTGCCCACCACATGGGCTTGTGGTGAGGGCAGAATCCTCTTGTTCAGTGAGGAGGGTGGTGACGGCCTCTCCAATGGGAAGGAGTTTGCTTAAGGTACTTTTATGGGAAAAGGGCAGAGCTTAGGGGAGGCAGTGGGCCTATAAACCTGTGATTACCTAGTGTATGTTTTTCTCAAATCTACTATTTTTTTAAATTTTTGTATTTATTTTGAGAGAGAGTGAGAGCATGTGAGTGGGAAGGGGCAGAGAGAGAGAGAAGGAGAGAGAGAATCCCAAGCAGGCTCCATGCTGTCAGTGCGAAGCCCAACATGGGGCTCAAACCCATGAACTGTGAGATCATGACATGAGCTGAGAGCGAGAGTCAGATGCTTTCTGACTGAGCCACCCAGGCACCCCTCAAATTTATCCATTTTAAATTGGACTATTCAGTGTCAGAAAATTGTCAGTGAAGTCAGTATTAAAATGCATTAAATAAGTGTCCATGGATGGATGAATGGATAAATAAAATGTGGTACATCCATACAATGGAATATTACTCAATCTTAAAAAGGGAAGAAACTCTGACATAGGCTACAACACGGATGAACTTTGAGGACAGGGATGCCAAATGAAACAAGCCAGTGACAAAAACACAAATACTGTATGATTCCTCTCATATGAGGTCCCTGGAAGAATTAAAGTCACAGGTGCAGAAGCAGAATGGGAGTTTCCAAGAGCTGTGGGAGTGGGGGTGAGAAGTTCGTACTTACTAGGTACAGTCTGACTTGTGGATGCAGGGTGGTGATGGAGAGCAACGATACAAAGGTACTTAATGCCACAGAACTGTGCACTTACAAATGCTTACGACAATAAGGCTTATGTCATGTGTGTTTTAAAAATTAAAAGGAAGTTAAACATAATCCTCAAGGCTCACAGGGATGACGGTTGGTGTGGCTGTAAAGGTGAAATCTCCTCCAAATGCTTTTGAGTGATAGTTAGATTTGGTGCATTTACAGTTCACACGCCAATGATCTCTTGGCTAGACATTCACCAACCTGCTAGGATTGCTGGGTGTCAAGATGCTTATTGCCTCCCATTGTCATAGGCAAAACCTGGAGCAACCCGAATTTCCATGACTAGGAGGCCATTAAATAGATTATGGTGCTTCCATAAAAGACATGCATTTGTAACCCTTATAAAGGCAATTGTGCCAACATGGGAAGAAAGGCCAAGTTAAAAATAGGAAATGCAGATCAATGCACACAATATAATCCCATTAAAAACAGATAAACAGAAGCTTATTAACTATGTAAATATATGTGCATGCATATATATGCTTGCAAAATCTCTGGAAGCATCTCTAACGAACTGGTAACAATGGTCACCTTATCTGTCTTCCATATGGCATAATGAACTCACACACAAAAAGGGAAACAAGACAAATTAGAGCAGCGATAACTGCAAAATGTGAGGAAGGAAGGTTTTGTTGGTGGGGGGACTTTTACTTCCCATTCTCCATGCTTTTGTATTGTTTAAAAAGTTTTATACTAAATATGAGAAGCAAATAAAAATCATTAGAATATTCAAAAACCCAAAAGAAGTTACCCATGCTTTATTACTTTCTAAAATATATTTACGTAATAAAAATAAGAGACAAAAGTAATGCAAGCCAATGCGAAGACAAATATCTGCCAGAAGGCAAGCCGTGAGGAAATGGTTCTATCCAGACCACAGAGACCGGACTCAAAGACCTCAGTGGTTTCCTGTCCCTAATGTCTGTGATTCCCACAGGACACTGGGTAACACAAGAGTGTTTGACCAGCCCCCAGCTGAATACTGGCTCTTGTTTCCCATTGTTAGGGAATTTGCCGACTCTCACTCTTGGTTTTACAGAGGACTTTGTGAGCTCTGAGCATGAAAAGTGACATTTATAACTCCTGCTGGAATTTCCATGTACCCAGGACCCTGCCAGGCCGAAGGATGAATCACAGCTTCTTAGAATTGTGGGAGCCATTTTGGAAACAGCTGCCAAGTAACTAATGCTATTAAAAATAGCTCTCACTCCCTAAAAAATGAATTGCTTATTTTAAGAAGACAACGGTGGCTTGAATCTGTCCTGCTTGCATTTTTCTTCTACTGGGCATGGTGCCAGTGGGTCCAAGAAAGCCCTGTTTGTCAGATGGGAATACCATCTGTACCGATGATGCCATGCCCATGAAAGAGCTTGGCATTTCTGGGCCAGGGCTAACTGGGGTAAAGTCTGAATCACCCCGTATGGAATCCATCTCCTATGAGGTGTGGTCCATGGGGCATGAATTTTAATTTGGCTTCTCTGCACATAAGTTTGCTCTTCAGATCACTGGGCCTGAAAGTATGGTGTGTGCGCTGCTAGATGGGCGAGATGGTCCACTGGAGTGCAGAAGGGAAGTACTAGAAGGTCAATTTACATTAATTTTTTGGGTAATGAAAATAATAAGGAAATTAAGCTTTACTGATATTTAATATGTAGATCAATATTGGCATCTTGACATAGTCAGATAATTCTCTGTCCCTGGAAATTCACACAGCTGTGGGATTGATGGTAGAAATCTCCTGGGTTTATTTATTTTTTCTATGTTGCGATCTACTGCAGTTAACTTATTTCTGGCTTAAATAGTGTCAAAGATAAACAAAGCTGGATGCTAGTGAAAATGGTAAGGACAGATTTTAATCAGTAATATACTGCTGCAATAGGGAGATGAACTCCACTTGGATATGTACAGTGGCAACTGGGTATTCTAAAGGAAAAGTGAGGGAAGAGGGGTAGGGTTGAACAGGGGGCCAGGAGGTAGAGTCAGGGAGAGGAAACATTACAAAGAACTGGAAGGAGGGGGTTGGTTCATACGAAACCCATCAGGGTTTGCTAACTGCCAGTTACCCAGTGAGACCCCTACCTTCCCACAGAAAATGGAAGACAGGAACCCTATCTTCAGGTGTTGGATGGAACAAACAGCAAAGTCTGATGGCAACCTTGAGTCTTCTCAGGCAGGCACTGTCAGGGGGGCTAAGGTCATCCTATGGATGTGGCCTTGAGCTGTTAGAAGCTGTGTCTATTCAGGTTTGTATAGGCCCAGATTGAGCCCTATTTGAGAAGAGAGCTCAGAGGAGCCTGGCTAGAGTTTGGGCAAAGACAAGATCTTTGTCAATAGTCCTACAGATACTGGCTTAGAAAAGAGACTCATCGTAATATTTTGTAATGGGGTGGGGGAATGACCATGAAAATAATTTACACCTCTTAGAAGTTCATAAGTAATCTCAGGGCAAATAGATTGGAGCTGTAAAGTTCAATGATGAGTCAGGCATTTTTCTTTTACAAGAAAAGACCAGTGTTCCAAATATGGAGAATATTTGGTGATGACATCATTGTCAGTAAGCTGTTCATGTTTTTAAAACAAAACAAAACATGCACACAGGAGAGTGCATATGCACACAGTGTAGAGGGGACAGTTTAACAGTGCAAAAGGAAATGCCTTTCAGGAGCATCTCATGGTATAGAGAGAAGTTTGCAAATATATCCATGGGTTATGTGATTCATTTTTCCAGAAATTATGTGTCTCTCCTCCCCAAACCCCATTATCTGTGATGATACCAGATCCAGTTAAATGCATTTGGCTTTCAGCACCCCCTCTAGGGCCTTGCTCCATGGAGGGCCTTGGCAGCCACTTCCCCTCGTCCCCAACTCTTCCTGATATCTTTCCTACCCCAGGGGGTGAATGCCAGCCTTCAAACAGCCTCCCAGGCACAGTAGGAGCCCCAGCAGAGTCCAAGTCCAGTCCAATGACTCTCCCCCAACCTATGACCTCTGTGGTCTCTGCCTACACTGCAGGAACTAAACCAGAAGGTGGAGGGGTTGAAATGGTTCATTTCCTCTTTCCACATTCTGTTACATTTTCTGTTTTTGAGCAAATGTCCAAAATGTAATATATTTGTTTACATTTATAGTAATACATAGGGACCCCACACTCAAACATTTTTTACTAATAGGGATACACAAACAGAAAAGTTGGGAGTCCACTGCTTTAGACTGTGTGCCTTGAAATAATTCATCCTTTTGTGTGGAGGCAGGGAACAGGCCATACACCTATGGGGAAAAAGCAGCTTTGGGCAGCCCGTAAGTGAAGGATGGGATGACCTTGTCTAGATGGCCAGTCTTTAGAGGATCCGACTCATAATCATATCTAGAATACTGTCTGATGGGGATCTTCCCATTAGCTGTGACACCATAGTAACACATAGCATGGTTGGTGCCTTAATAAATATCCTTTTGGAAAAATAATAATCGTAAGTATTCACCCAAACCTTGGCCATCATTGCTCTGCCCCTCTGCTCATTCTGATATCCTTTCCATTCTCCCAAGGGCCATGTGTAGCCTCCATAGGTTCTATGCACATAAAATAAGGTGACAAACCACCCTACCCCCAAACTATAATTAAAATACAGTGGAAGAAATGGAATGTGATTCTATTTGATGACTTTTAGGTTTTTGGTGTTTTTTTTAAAATAATCTACATCAAGTTTTATTCCAAAAATATTGACTCTCTTGTTTTTGTGGTATTTTGGTTTCTGGTGTCCCTGATTTGCTGTCAGTTTGCTTAGTCTGCCTGTGGTTATTCTAGCAGAGGTTCTTACCATCCTGGAGCTTTGGAAAGGAAATGGGAACCAAAGCTGATTTGGTGGAAAGGACTCATGAGGTCGGGGCACCGTAGCTTCTGATTTCTACTTTCTGTTCGCTGGTTTGACTCTACGTTTCCCGTGGGTTTCTTAGGTGATGTTGTACTTCTCACTGCCAAGGTTGTGTACTCTCCTCTATCGCCATGGATACTCATTTAGTCGGGTCCATTGATGGCAATGCCTTGACGCTGCGAAGATTAATGACTCAATAATTGTCAAGACAAGATAAATGTGAGGTTAAATTGATTGTACCAATTGTGTCTTCAAGAGCCAGTGGACCATCTTGTTACACTTCACCTTGGAGCATGGACCTTGCACGACTGTGTCACGGTGTTCTAGCATTCCATTATGTTTATAGTCACCAGCACATTAACATGATTTCTTCTTTCCCCTTAATACTGTTTGTAAGATTCAAACTAAAAAAAAATAATTATTTTAGATTGCTGGAACTAGCAGTTAATGAATGAGTTATTAAGAAGGAGTGACAAATGATGTATCTGCTTGGCTAATGAGCAGACACTCTGCTTACAGAGCCATTCAAAGATTTTAACCACATATTTCGCTTACTCTGTGAATTGAATAAATTACTCTTCACAAGCCAGGAAAATGTGCTGTGTGGTATTTTTAATTGAGTGCAACTTTGGTTGAAAACACATTTCAGTTTTGGAAGCAAAGAAGTAAAACATGATAAGGAAAAGGTGGTCCAAAGGAGAGAAAGAGAGATGTGTATCTCTGTGTGAGTAAGCTAAGAGGAAATAGAGTCCTGAATCCAAGCCTCTCTCAGGGAGGCTTCCACTCACGCAGAAGCAGTGGAGAACATGGCATTTTTAGAGAGAGGACATAGTGCCTCCATCTGATTCTACTCTTTGCTACCTTGGCCAGTTCACTTAAGTGGTCAGACCATTTCTCTTTCTCTAGTGGCAGTGATGATGTTTTACTTATCACATGACTAACACTGCCCTCACTGTAATCAGATGGGGCAGAAACATTTGTTTTAGGTATCTTGAGTAACCTGAGGCACAGAGAAGCTAAATGGGGTACCTGAGATTACACAGTCGATAATTGGAGGAGACAGGAATTGAATTGGAGTTCTGGTTGGGCCCCAGAACTTATTTGTAGTTGGTGTCCCATGCTTTTTACAACTAAAGCAAATATTGTATCCTTCCTTTGTATCTTAGTTATTTATTTAGTATGGCTGACACATGTATCTCCTTGATCCCACATCCTTTCCAAATAGCTCCACCTAAACAAGAGAAAGGAGGGGCTGAAAGGTCTTTCAGTGGTGACCGGGGTCAATGAGAAGTGGAGAAACAAATTCAAGGACACTGAGAAATATTCATCCAAAGATTTCTTTACCTCAAGATTTCCCTACCTCACCTCTGGGCCTCTCTGCATGATCCCTTGTAGGCCATTTTTGAAATATTTTGGGTGAGAAAATAGCAGTTGAATATTTTTAAGTAGGAAAAACATTAGAACCCTTGGGGGTAAACAAAAACATAAGATAAAATGACAGGAAAAGAGATTTAAAAAACAGAGGAAATGAAAAAGGAAGGAAGGAAGGAGAGAAGGAAGGAAGGAAGGAATGGAGGAATGGAAGAAGGAAAGAATGGAGGAGAAGGAGGGAAGGAGGAAGGAAGGAAGGAAGGAAGGAAGGAAGGGAGAGAGGGAGGGAGGGAGGAAGGAGGGAGGGGAAAGAAAGAAGAAAGAGGAAAGACCACCCCACCTCTGGTATTTATTCCCAGTTTAGGAAATCTAATAAAGGGCAGACTGAAGAGTTTGTCTAGTTTCTATTTGCAGGTGCTCAATAAATACATGTCAAATAAACAACCTCTTCTGAAAGCCAAGTTTTTCACATTCAGTAATTTAATGTGTTTCTTCCAGAGATGAATGGTCATCATCACAGGTGTGTGATTTGGGGGAGTTGTTCTGATTATTCAAAAGCTTTGCATTTGTTGCCTTCTACCGATCTGCCTGCCTTAGAGTTTTTCTTACCAAATCTGAAGTTTGAGATGAAGATGATTCTAGTCTTGGGATTGTATCCTTTCTCTCCCTCCATGGTTAAACGTCACCTTCCTTCTTCATGCAGGGATTTGCCATCCCTCCTGGCTTTCTGTGGAAGCTAGAGCTGAGAGAAGAAAACCACTCTTGAGGCCAGTTTTCTGGACCTGGGGAGGAGATGGAAGAGTCGGATCTAAGAAAGGCTGAGGAACTTTCCAAATGTCTTAAAAAGCAAACAATGAGGAAATGTTTGTGAGCAGTGGTGACATTATCACACAGGTCTCCGTAGGCAAGATGGGCTTGTGAATCTGCAGTGCGTGGACACGCAGGCTACTCACAAAGAGAAGGTATGTGAACTGCCAGCATGGTTTGAACTTTCCAGAAGGCAGTCATGAAACTTCCTGTTAGAGGAAGACCTAACCCGCGAGACCTCCTGCCTGCCGTCCTCGCTGGGCTCTGCTGCTGTCTTACTCTCCTTTGTCTTGTCTCCCTCGCTTGTCCTGATGATTTGTCTTCTCATCACCATAAGCCCCCAAAGTTGTGAACATCTATTTCTACATTTTCTCTCTTTTGGATCAACTTCCTACATTCACTCTTGGCCATTTTCAATCCATTCTGCACACTGCCATTACATCTTGTTAAAATGCAATTGTGAACATTATCAAAACATCAGGACAGTGAAACTCTTCTGTATGATACTATAATGGTGAATATACACACTATCCATTTGTCAAAGCCCATAGATGGCACAACACCATGAAACTGGGAACTCTCTGAAATGTTTGCTTAGATTTGCTTGGAATCCAAAACAGCTCTTAAAAAATAAAGTCTGTTAAAACAACAGCAGTGACACAACATTCAATGGCTTCCCATTGCATTTAGGATAAATGCATTATCATTGTCGCTACAGAGAGGGCAAGGCACTGGGCCCTTGCACATGCTGTATTCCTTTGCCTGGATGGTTCTCCTCTGTCCTCTCGCCCCCATCTATAATTCTTACTCAGTCCCATAGGAACCAACCCAAAACAGCTTCCCCTGATTCCCCAGACCGGGTCAGGTTAGGTCCTCTTTGTAAAAATCTTCTTCTTCGATATCTACCTTCTACCAGAAGGTGTCCATCCATCTGGCAGGTGGCAGGACAATTTCTCACCTCATGACTGAATTCCCTGCAAATAATACAGAGGCACGCAATACCTTCTTAAGGAATGCCTGAATAAAGCAATTAAATATGAACAAAAAGTAGCTACATCCATTTCCTATTTAAACCACTTGAACTTGGAAAAGAGGCATATTTACTTCATCCTATAAATACAGAAAAACTTGGACTCAGAAAAGTTAGATGACTCCTTAAAAATTGGTAGGGCTATGGTGCACCTGGGTGGCTCAGTCAGCCAAGCGTCTGACATCAGCTCAGCTCATGATCTTGTGGTTCATGGGATCAAGCCCCACGTTAGGCTCTGTGTGGACAGCTCAGAGCCTGAAGCCTGCTTTGGATTCTGTCTCCCTCCCTTTCTGTTTCCTCCACCCCCACCCCAACTCTCTCTCTCTCTCTCTCTCAAAAATAAATAAACATTAAAAAAAAATTTAAGTGGTGGAGCTCAGATTTGAATTTGTATATTCTATTTCTTTATTTTTAATTTTTTAATGTTTATTTATTTCTGAGAGAGAGTTAGAGTGTGAGTACGTGGGGGGGACAGAGAGAGAGAGGAAGACACAGAATCTGAAGCAGACTCCAGGCTCTGAACTGTCAGCACAGAGCCTGACGCGGGGCTCAAACTCATGAACTGTGAGATCATGACCTGGGCTGAAGTCGGACGCTTAACCAACTGAGCCACCCAGGCGCCCCTGAATTTGTATATTTTAAATTCAAGCCCAATATTCCTCTCATTATTCTACAGTGCCAATCTCTAACAGTTAAAATGTGTTAGACACTTAAATCTATTAAATGCATTTGTTCTAATGAAGCTTTTGTGAGCATCAAGGGTTTTACTGCTCATATTACAGCTAAGACACGATGATTTCAACCAAGTGTCTACACCAACCATGCAGGCTTCCCCCACTGACTCCTAGCTGTATGCATATACACACCCAGAACTACATGCACAGTGTACATAAGCATGAGTAAATACATGTGGTACATTGGCGATACGGTTTATAATTTACAAAAATATCTTCAACATCCTGTGTATGTCCTACAGATAAACAGTTGGCTTGCGAACTTTATTAAGTGCACTCAGTGTGGCAGAGGGCCCCTATTTTATAAGGTAAAAAATGATAGTCTGAGTATGTTTAGACATACTGGAGAAAAAGGGAATGTTTGACAACCGTGGCCCCATCCAGGAGGGTTTGAGGAGAAGCCGGAGAGGCAGAACCTCACCAGGAGTCCCTCCCTGGAGGTTGCAGTCACTGAAAACTACCAAAAGGGAAAAGTAAGACTACTGGACTATTAAATTAAAAAATAAATTAGTGTTCAAAGAAGACTGACTCCTACTGGTGATGCATTAGATATGTATTCCAATAGGAACAACCAAAGCAGATTAAAAAAAAAAAAAGTCAATGTACAGGCAAATATTCCAAAACAAATGCACTTTGAAGGTAAATGAATATTAAGTCATTTTCTAATCTATTTGAGGACCTGTCGTGAGTTTGGTTCTGTACGAGATATCATGGGTAAAGCATGAGTCATGAGAATCTCTTCCCTTGGGGATTTGATAATAATATTACCATGTCACTGATTTTGCATTTTATTACGAGCACTTGAACCCAGAAAACATTTTCTCATGCTGAAAAAAAGTGCTTATTCTTCATCATATAAATCTAACCTATGCCAGATATTCCTTACTCCAGATATTACCAAGTATTCAGGCCATAGCAGCAAGCTGCATAAAATAAAAGTGAACACCTGATAGCTCATCAAAATAGCTGCAGTGATTGTGCCTTTCAATATAACCTCAAAATCTATAATATCGTGAGCGGTTTTCCGGTAGCTGGAGATGGGATTGACATTTTTTTTTTGACACTGAGTCAATCTGATTTATTTTTATTTTATTTTATTTTTTAAATTTATAGTTTATTGTCAAGTTGATTTCCATATAACACCCAGTGCTCTTCCCCACAAGTGTCCTCCACCGTGACCATCACTCCCCTTCCCTTTTCCCCCTCCCCGGGATTGACATTTTTTTAGTATAGAACTTTAAAAAAGGTATTTTAAACAAAATGATATTTTGAAAAACTGTCGAACAAAATCAACACAAAACGACATTTCAAACGGTCTTTTCTAATATAAATATGCCCTAGGGTACTCTCTGGGATATGTGAAAATCTTCCCTTCCCTGGTTTTCTGGAAAGTCTAGCCACCCCTCCCCCCACCGCCCCCGATTCTGCTGCGATCATGCAGGGATTGACCTTTCACTGCTAATACGTGTTGTAACACACAGGTAAGAGTAATGGTGAAAGTCAGACGTAACAGCTCACAGTCCCCCCTGGTCTCGGTGTGAGCCACCATCAACCACGTAGCCAGCAGTGTTTCGTAACAGGCACTTGGTTCCTCTTGTATAATTCTTTCTGGATGCAATTTTAAAATGTTTTTAATACTTTAGCTCTTCATTTAAAATGATTTCAGATTTAGGAAAACAGGAGATAAATAGTAAGAGAATGTTTGGAATAGCCCTTAACCTCAATTCCCCAAACGTTAAGATTTTCTTTGACCATGAGATAATTCTTCAAATCAGGAGGTGAGGCTGTTCACTACTGGCATCTAATCTATAGGCCTTCTTCAAGTTTCACCAAGCATCTCATGAAATTTTTCTAATCTGAGATCCAATTCGGGATCAGGCATTGCATTTAGTTGTCATTTACGCTGGAATAGTCCTTTGGTCTTCCTTTGTCACGACCTGGACACTTTTTAAGAGTCCTGGCCAGTTATTTTGGATAATATTCCTTAATTTGGGTATGCCTGCTTTTTTTTTTTTTTGTAAGGAGATTCATATTCTGAACTCTGGGCAGACACACTGTGGAATTCATGTGCGTGTATAGTGCATTTCATTAGGGAACCCTCAATGTCAATTTGCCTGTCCCACTCCTGGTCAGGCCACTTTGACCACTTGGTTACATTGTGTGTCTGCCAGTCCCTTTACTGCAAATAGATTATTTTTCTCTTCATAAGTAATAGTGGCTTATGGGGAGACACCTTGAGATAATATGAGCTTTCCGTTTCTCATCATATGTTTGCCCATTAATTTTAGCCGCCACCAATGATTCTTATTTGAAGTAATTATCTCTGTGGGGTTTGCCAAATAGTGGTTTTCCATTCTTCATTTCTTCTACATTTGTTAGTTGAATATCCACTTGACAAAGAGATTCCCCTTCTCCACTGGCTTCCTATTTATATCAGTATAGAACTGTGCATGTATTCCTAGTTCCATTAGCTACCAGGGCAGGGAAGCAATAGCACCCCAATACCAATGGGGACATCTAGTGCCCCAAACTTCTATCCCATGTGGATCCTGTTCTAGGGAAGGGAAAGTACCAGAGTAGCTTGGAACATCTTGAAGGGACAGAAAATAAGAAGGATCAGAAAAAATGATGAGGACATAACAAAAGGACATGGACTCAACCTGAAGTTGCTCTTAATGGTCAAATCTAGGACAATTTGAGAAAAATAAAGAATAACAATGGATTACAACCCATAATAAGAGCCCAAACTGATATTTTAAAAAGTAATTAGATATACTTTTAAATGACATATCTCAATGATTCATATTCTCAGAAACCATGGCATTTTAATACAATATTTGTATTCTGGGTAAGTTTATCTTCTTGATGGCACCAGAAAAAAGCTACTTATGATCCTTTAGCATAAGATGGAAGATGGAATTTATCCATTTCCTTATCTTTTCAAGGTGTACCTTAGTAAGTGACAGAATGTAGTTTTTTTTTAATTAAACACAACAATTCTAGAAAACACAAAAAATCCCAATAGTGGACCAGAAACTGTGGAATTCATGGCAATATGAAAGCAGATGTGAAATTGACTTAAATGTGGTGGAGAGAGCTGATTCATATCATGTTCCTCATCTTCTGAATTTTTAGATGAAACAAAGTTGACATTTACATTTGATACTTTCAGGAGTATGAGTTGATCAAACTATGTCAAGTACTTAAAATATTTAGACAAATCTTAATTATAATGGTTCCCTTAGCATTCAACTTAGTCTTATGTAATCCTTACAAGAAACATACCCCAATTTAATTGCATCTAATATTCTTAAATGCAGATGAATCATACCTTTAATAAATTAATTACCAAACTGGTGCTCAGATGGAGAATTAGTACTCTTTCGATTCTCTGGTTCTCAAACCACGCCTTGAGTGAAGATTTTAAAACTTGACTTTATTTTCTTTCATGAAGCTTTCCAGCGCCATAAGTAGCCAGATGATCCCACCATGCTAACACTCCTCATGTCCTTAGATTGATCTATAGACTTACCTTCAAATTAAGCTCTGAACTTCAAATAAACATGACTAATCACTTAAATGTGGTGCAGTGAAAAGAGTATAGGCTTTGAATTTATAAATTTGTGTTTGAACCTGGTATCTATCACTTACAGTTTGGGCTGTGGATAAATCTTTTAAACTCTCAGAGCATCTGTTTTTCACCTGTTTCTCCTAACTCCACTCTTCTTGCCTCTCGTCTTCTCCTGGTCTGCTAGATTGGAGGAGGTAACATAACATAAAGTACCATAATGTGGGCTTTAAAGTTAAATCACCTAAATTTAGATCCTGCCTTCCTGCTTCCTACCTTGGGGACCTTGAGGTGCTCTGTGCCTCTAATTCTTCATAATAAAATGACAGCAGTGGTAATAGAACATCCCTCAAAGAATTATTATGAGGACCCGTTTGAATGGAATAGGGTTGTTTGTTGTAGAAAAATATCCATTCTAATTAGTTACAGTGCCAAAAATGGTCTATTAAAAGATATTAGGGGTGCCTGGGTGGCTCAGTCGGTTAAGCATCCGATTTTGGCTCAGGTCATGATCTCACAGTTCATGAGTTCGAGCCCCACATCAGGCTCTGCTGACAGCTCGGAGCCTGGAGCCTGCTTCAGATTCTGCATCTCCCTCTCTCTCTGCCCCTCTCTCGCTCATACTCACTCACTCTCTCTCTCTCTCTCTCTCTCTCTCTCAAAAATAAACATTTTTTAAATTAAAAAAGAAAGATATTAGGTTTCTGAAAGAATTTCTCAGAGAGCCATACAGGGAACCAAGCTTAGAAGTTACATAGGGTAGAGGAAAACATCCAGAGAATATTCCAATCATATCACATACCTAGACACCACTGGCATACTATGGATCAGATACCCAAAACTCCATTGTAACTGCTACCATGCACACCAAGTGATCCAATCCCTGCACACACAGGCACCATGTTAGATTGCTCAACTCCACCTCCAAGACTTCTTGGAAAGCCCAGGTCACAGGTGAAATTTTAGCTGCAAGGGAGTCTGGGAAATGTGCTTTATAAACTTCTCTGTCTTTAAATTACATGTAGATAAATTAGAAGGGGATCATAATGAGTGCCACGCGAGCAATATCTGCCACAGTCCATACTTCTGGGTCCTTAATATTAGTATTCATATTCTTTCTCACATACTTAAGATTACAGGCTAATATGCCCCTCCTTAACCATCCTTAACATGAATGAAAACATCTCCCAACCTCTCCCTCCAAAAGGAGGCCCGATGTCTCCAGTCTGCGTCCATACCTGAATGATGTCCATTAGATCTCTAAAGTTGCCACCATCCCTACTTGATATCTTGTGCATCGGGGCAAAATTGACAATTGAATCAACTACTGACGTAGTACTGAGAGATAGCAGTGGAAATGGGAGGGAAAAGCATGAAAGAAAATGTAGGTAGTTTTTTATAGGCCTCACTTCTGCCACTGGTCATCAGCCTCTAGTTGGAATTTGCAACTTCTTCTTCTACTATTCATTCCATTTTCTCTTTGCCTTCAGCTGTTACCTCAGCTGGCTGAGGCTTTTACTTAGTGACCCGAACTTTGCTTCCTAACTGGTCTTGCCCCTTGGGTTTTTTGGGGGGGGGGGGTTTGTTTTCTTTTTTGTTTTTTTTTATGTTTTTGAGGTTTTTTTTTTTTTTTTTTTTTTTTTTGGTGGTGTAGGTTGCTAGAGCCTTCTGTTTTTTTACAGCTCAACAGGGCATTCTAGGGAGGCTTCCTAAGGGACTTCCTGGTTCCATTCATACTGACCCATGTCATTTTCCGTTGATGGTCAGAATCCAATATCCTACCCTTTATTGGCTTCCATTGCATGGCATGAGGAAGGTCACAAACTTGGTGGAAATCTTAACTTCCAGATCAACAGAAGGAACACTGTGACCCTTCTTTTTACTCTAATCCAGGAATGCCTAAACTCCTGGAGATAAGACCTGAACATTTTGCAGGTAGGTCATTAATTGTAATAGTGCAAGAAACCACCCCCATTTCTACCCCTTGGTTTCTGGATTCTTGTATTCTGGCTGTGAAAAAAATAGAAATAAAAAGCGTATACTACATCCTGTATGACGAAACTTCAACTTCATGCGATGTCTCCCAGGCACTGTAATTAACTGAGTCTTTAATACATTAATTTTTCTGTTCTCCAATTCTGTCTAGGGAAAAGAATGCACGCTGGAGTGGAGATTGCTATCTGTACCAGTCATACCTTTTTATTTTGGATATTCTGATGCTTTCACGTTTGAAGCCTTACTGGCCCTGAAGAGACTGTTGCTCCCAGATTAGCTAGTTCTTAGAGATAGTAACAGACCAGTCTCTGAGGTATGTTTCATAAACAAGCCAACAAATCCAGAGCCCACCCCACCCCTTCACCTCTTATATCTGGCTGTTACATTACAGGCCACACTTCCCCTGCCCTGGTCATCTCAGGGCCAGGTATCAGAACACTGGAGACCACCCCTATACCTCAGCTGAAATTATTAAAACTCGCCAATCCTGAGTGAGCCTGCTTACCTTGATTCACCTGCTCCTTTGTGCCACAAGAAGCCACAAATGAGACTGTCAACCATGATTTTGCCTTGCTCCATCTGTCTCCCGGCTGACCCTGGTGCTTCCCCATGTGACACCCCATCCCTGCCCCATGGTTTTGGGGGCTGTAGGAAACAAGCTCTCTTTTCTGTGGCAATTGTCTCCTGATCTGTTGGCCTCACCATTCCTGAATAAAAAGAAAACCAACATTTTAAAACATCATCCATATCAGCTCACTGCCTTCATTTTCTCACTGTAAAGTGTGTTTCTCGAACAGGAGTCATATTGTGGAGGACACTGTCATGGTGAATAATAACTTCAGGGATTATGTTCCGTGGAACACATGTGGAAGCACGGCAGATAATAAGACAAATTTAAATCTAGAATGGATGTCTAGAATACATATAAATCTAGAATGAATCCCTTTCTCCTCAAAGGTGGAAGGGGTAAAAAATAAAAACCTGCCTCTAGGTCAGCAAGGTCCTGACGGGGTGTGGTTTTGCACTCAATTTTGTTTCTGCTGGGAAGTAGCTGGAGAAACCTTAAAGTTAAGTTGAGTTTTAGACCCCATGGGGACCCCTGCGCCTCCTGCCTCCATGGCCACTATATTCAGGAACCTACTGAGCAAACACTGGATTGGCTGAGCAAAGAGATGTACTGACATTCCTCTTGTCCACCTGATTATTTAAGGATCCGCTGCAGGGAAGGGCTTTTATCATCCATCACCTTGCAAAATCAGATTCAGAATTCCGGTTTTGGCTGTGTCTCCCCTGTGGCTAACACAGGTAAGAGATTCTTTTAGGACCATCAAAGAAACGACTTGGTCTTCAAAGAAATCTGTATTAGTTATCTATTGCTGTGTAACAAATTACCTAATACTTAGTGGCCTAAAGCAACAAACATTTATTACCTCATTGCTTTTTTGTGGGTCATGAATTCACTTAGCTGAGTGTCTCTGGCTCAAGGTTTTTAATGATGTTTCAGTCAGGCTGTGGGCTTGGGCTCTGCTTTCATCTAAAGACTCACTTGGAGTAGAGGGAGGAGTCTGCATCGAAGCTTACTCCTGTGGTTATTAACAGGGCTTGGTCCTTAAACACATGGGACTCTCCACAGGGTTGCCTCATGATATGTGACCTGGCTCCCTCCAGGTGAACTGTCCAAGAGAGCCAGAGACTACACCCAAAATGGAAGCCACGGTCTTTTTATAACCTAATCTTAGAAGTGACATCCCATCACTTCTGCCATATTCCATTCATTAGAAATGAGTCAACAAATCCAGCTCATACTCAAGGGAAGGGGATCATACAAGGTATGAATATTAGAAGATAAGGATCAGTGAAGCCACCCTGGAGGCAGCCTACCACACTATGCGTGAGTTGAGAGTTCAAAACCTTGAGTTTTTTATTTATTTCATTAAGCTTTCAAGCAATTAGAAATTATCAGTCTATCTCACATTCGAATATTCTTTTTTCATTTTAATGTTTATTTATTTATTTTGAGAGAGAGGGAGGTAGAGAGTGAGGGCAAGAGAGAATCCCAAGCAGGCTCTATCTTGTCAGTGCAGAGCCCAGTGCAGGGCTCGATCCTATGAACTGAGATCCAACGAACTGAGATCATGATCTGAGCTGAAATCCAGAGAAATGCTTAACTGACTGAGCCACCCAGGTGCCCCATCCCATTCTAATATTCTTTATGTCCTTCATATTGGCCTACGGCAGGAAGCTTGCCTTCAGTGGCTCTTCATTTCATATCCACATAGACAAGAATGGAAGAAAATATTCCACCACTGCAACCCACGAACTATCACTGCTCCACCTTCTAATGTCAACTGGATCTTTACCAAGCCTAGACCCCCATTTTCTCAATGCTTTATTACCTACAGCCATTTCTGATACTAACTGTACTAGTTAGGGTTTTTAACGAACAAAACAAAAACAACATAAATGTTAGCTACCATGAGCAAATGGGAGATTAAAGTTATTTATTAGCTTTGAGAATTTCTGGGAGTGCCAGAGAACCATAGTTGGCCAAGAAAAATGCCCAATGTGGCACAGGACTGATTTAGCAGAGAACAACTACCACCAGCTCCCACCATTCAGCTAATTTGACAACACATACGCACACCAGAAATTCTGCCATGTCGGCTTAGGACAGTCTGTTTGCTCCAGTAGACAATGCACTTCCCCTGCTCGCATCACGTATGGCCATCTCCCAGACTAACTTGGCAGGAAGTTTGGCAAATACAGCTTGCCTTACAGTATCTACAGTACAGAGCAAAGTTGGAATAGATACTGAGAATAGCAATTTGCCGTATCTGTAGCAATAGGCATAGAACCTGGAATAGTGGCTAGCATGTAAGCAAGCCCTGAATACATTCTTATATTTTATTTTGTTTTTTATTTTATTTTTATTTTATTTTAGAGAGACAGAGAGACACAAGCAGGGAAGGGAACTAGAGGGAGAATGAGGGAGAGAGAGAATCTTAAGCAGATTCTGTGCTCAGTACAGAGCCTGATGAGGAGCTCTATCCCACCACCTTGGGATCATGACCTGAGCCAAAATTTAGAGTTAGATGCTCAAAGGACTGAGTCACCCAGGTGCCCCTAAAATTTTTTATATACTGTTTTTCTTACTTGACCAACCTGACCCATTTTATTTTTTTTATTTTTTTTTAATCTATTTATTTTTGAGAGAGAGAGACAGAGTAAAAGCAGGGGAGGAACAGAGAGAGAGGGAGGCACAGAATCCGAAGCAGGCTCTGAGCTGTCAGCACAGAGCCCGATGCGGGGCTCAAACTCACAAACTGAGAGATCATGACCTGAGCCAAAGTCAGACGCCCAACCGACTGAGCCACCCAGGTGCCCCTGACCTGACCTATTTTAATGCTGCATCCTTCCACATATCACTGAGGACTTTAAGGCAAAAAATACATTTTTCTGAAAAAAAAAAAAACTATATATATATACTTATATATGTTTTAATGTTTATTTATTTTTGAGAGAGAGAGAAAGAGAGGCAGACAGACAGACGGAGCATGAGCAGAGGAGGGGCAGAGAGACACAGAGACACAGAATCCAAAGCAGGCTCCAGGCTCTGAGCTGTCAGCACAGAGCCCGATGTGAGGCTCAAATTCATGAACTATGAGATCATGACTGAAGGCAAAGTTGGATGCTTACCCAACTGAGCCACCCAAGTGCCCCAAAACAAAAACTATATAAAGATGCAGACAGAAAAGAAGGAGTTGCCTCTATAGTGCGCCTGTTAGCGGCTGTGTATCACACTGCAGGTTTTTACAAATGCTGTCTCTTTTGGCTATGAAAATTCTTAAAGACATATCTTACCAAAGGAACGAAGAAAGGAATAAAATAAGCCTTTCTGTGGCAGCTCCTTGTCCAATTCTTCCCCTACAGGGTTAATTTTTTCTTGTGCTCTCACCTGGCTGTCATTGAGACATGCCCAAGGTCACTGTGAATAATGAAATATTTAAATCTCCTCAGCCCCAGAATAATTTTCTGTACGTGACCTCCCAGGGTATTCAGCAGCTCGGCTCTGGTTAAGTAAAGATTACGCCTAAGCCTTAATTCAGTTTCTGATCACTAAATGTGAACACAGAGAGGGCAGGAAAGACGTTCCTACCACATATATACCGCAAGGCGCTGGGTCGTGGGATGACCCCGCGGAACTGGGCATCCGTGGTTCAGGCTGTTGTGGAGTGTTGCTCCTCTGAGTCCTTGGGGCTGCCAGGTGGACCTTGGGACAGCCTGACCTCCAGAATTCGCCGCCCCCAGCCAGGAGCAGCCTCGCCAGCATGTCCCAGTGGGCCGTAGAAAGCAGTTTCTAACTTATGTTTTTAAATGTGTGTTTGTTTTTGAGAGAACAATCAGGGGACGGACAGAGAGGGAGGGAGACAGGATCCCAAGTCGGCCCACGCTGTCAGTGCCGAGCCCAACACGGGTTCGAACTCACGAACTGTAAGATGATGTGGAAACCAAGAGTCAGGTGCTTAACTGACTGGGCCACCCAGGCGCCCCTGTAGGAAGTGGTTTCTATGGCACATAACGTGGAGGAGGGTGGAAACACTGCCATAGGTGCCTGCCAGAGTTCCTCCCTGATGCATCTTCCCATAGGGTACATGCAGTCTCACACCTCACGTGCTTTGAGGGTGCTGAAGAGAGATCTGGTAACTCTGTGTGGAGAATGAACCTGGGAAAGGCAGGTAGAAGATAAGTGCTCTGTATCACTGCATTAAAGACAATCATTTGGCCAAAGATGAATTAACCCAGAGAAAACATTTTCTCTTATGATTGCCGAGACCTTTTGTGACATACACACCGTGAAAGAAATCTATTCTCTCATTATTTTTCCCTAAAATATACCATAACGCTACTCTGCAACTAGTTACCTATAGGGCCATGGACAAGTTATTGAATGGATGGTGTTTCTGCTTCTTTGTAAGCTATTGGACCACATGACGTTATGGTTATTTCTATTTCTAAAATTCCACACGAAAGCTAAAAACATTGTCTATGTGCTAAAACTAGGGAGAAGGGTAGTTTTGTTTTTTCTCTTCATTTATTTTTTGAGAGAAAGCGAGTGGGGGAGGGGCAGAGAGAGAGAAGGGGACAGAGGATCCGAAGCAAGCTCTGTGCTGACAGCAGAGAGCCCGACGTGGGGCTCAAACTCAGTAACCGCCAGATCAGGACCTGGGCCGAAGTTGGATGCTCAACCGACTGAGCCTCCCAGGCATCCCAAGAATGGTTTATTATTTTAAACGACACCATAGACCTCAATTAAATTTATTATTTTGAATTAGAACAAATGATATCGCAAGAGGAAATAGTGGCTTTCTGCTTACCCCAAGCGAAGTAATCATTATAAAAAGCATTAATATTTTCACGTAATTTCCTTCTCGAACAATTGCAATTACGGATGCATTTGAATCATCCAACATCATGTTTATCACATTATTCATTTCATATTTAGTATCGAAATGAAGCGAATGCATTATCACAGGTAAATGCATTTGTTTTACAATGTGTATGACATACTGCGGAATTAGCGTTGTAAAACATAACTAGCAACGACATTAGTGTTCATTTTCTTGAGCTCGGAAAGGAGGTAGAGAAAACGAAAGGGGATTCCGGTGCATGGCCTCATCACTGCCTGCAGCCAGACCACCTGCAAAACTGGGAGCCTTCATTACCACAAAGCTTAAGGCTGGTTTTAATAAGACTGGCAACATCTCCTGAACTTGTGCGGAGAACGCATTAACAGGTGTAAGCCAGACCCTCCCTTCTCCTTGGCTAATGTGAAAGTATTCCTGCCCGAGAGGCCACTCTTCCACACTCCACAGCAGGAGAGTTCTGACGCACATGGCGTTTCTCAGACTCCTGATGCACCTGCTCGCTAGTATGAGGGTGTCTGCTTCCAGGCCCTCCCCAGAGCCACAGTGCGCAGAATCTGAGATCATGGCGGGGATGAGGGGGCTTATTTCTTTTCCTAACCATTGTTCTTGGGCAGCTGATCACATACCACAAAGATGTGTAAGATAGGAGACCCCTCCACTGGAGAATCTCATCATCGAGTCCAACAGGAAATGGATGTGGGGGTGGGGCGGGGGCTGAAAATGTAAACTAGGACAAAAATGTAACAATGCCTGAGTCCATGGTCAGCCATTAGGCCATCATCATCTAGAAAAATCAGGAGTCGGCAAAAGTTTGCACCAGTGAAGTTTTAAAGGCAGGTGGCCACAAGTGCCAGGTTTATCGGTCATTAGTTTCCATCTACAGCAGACTTGTCTCTCTCCCTGGGGCAGAAAGAAGGCTAACGAGGGAGGGGGTTGAGCAGTCATGTAATTTATTGCAAAGGCGTCAAGTCATAACAGTGACACAGAAGGCTGTGGGACAGGGGCAGTGGCCACTGCTTGGTTTGGATTTGGTAGTGTGGACCCGAGGTGATGAACTGGAAGAGGTTGTCTGGTTTACATCCACCTTTGGAGGTGCTCGCAGTTCAGGCAGCTGCACCTTCTGAAGATCGATTCGAGTAAGTCTGAAAAATAGACACCTGTTAGAGAAATCACAAACCAAGCCATATCCCTTCCCCGCCGGGAAATCTCCAGGGTCCATCTTTGGAGGTCATTTGGGAAGCCCTGCCCCCAACCTCACGCAAATCCATCAATCCCTGGACAGTGGAGAGAGGCTGCCTGGCCACTCACCTGACTGGGATGGTCAGTCCCTGGTGACGGTGTAACCTCACTTCCTCTGAGAAGTGAGGAAAGGAGAAGAGATACATGGAGCGTGAAAGAAACCTGCTTGACATTAGATACAAAGAAGACAATTTTCCATTCAGTTCCCAGGTCCTCTGTTGCTGCGGTTTGTGGTGTTGCTGCTGTTTTTCTGATTCAGCTACGTTGCAAGTGTCACCTCGGGGTTTAATCTTCTAAGCATAAAAATCCTGATGAGGTGTCACGGACAGAGGCAACCTGCCTGCAGAAGGGAGAGGCGGGGTGTTTGTGGTGCCCTGGATTCCTGGTCCCAGTGGTGGTGGAGGGGGACGGAGCATTGGGTGTGTTATGACCCGGCTGTCCCCTAATGGATACAATCTGTGGTCAAGAGCATTAGCCCAAGAGTGAGATGAAACTCCTTGCTCGGGATAGTGTTTTTCCAAAATGGAAATCGTTTGTATAGCGTTTTGTTCTTGTCTAAGCATCTTCGATCTAGAGTCATCAACCAGAGCCTAGTCCTGAGAGCCAGAAAGAAAAGGCATTTTATTGAGAGGGAACCTGAGCTTCTGACCTTTCTCAGGGATGTGCTTAGTCTGTGGAGTCAGGGCTAGAATCCCAACCTGACTGCCGTTTTCATACAAGTCAGAGACCCACACGGTCTTAGCCCCCTCCTGCAGGAAGAAAGTCATCACAGAAGTGTCTTGCCTTAAATGTGGCACCGAGCTCCTGCAACTATAGGACCGTTTTTCTCCTGTGTGGCCCTCTCCCAGGGTGAAGGAAAGCAGCGGGGACTAAGACGAGGAGTGTTGAGAGGCCAAGGCAGAAAGGAGAAGCAGTAAGAAAGGTGGCACCAGACTGGCTTCCTCTGAATCCGGAGGTTTGGTACAGCCACTATGGGAAGCATTATCACAATTCCTCAAAAAGTTACAACAGCATTACTGAATTATAGCAATTCCTCTTCTGGCTATATGCTCAAAGGAATTGAAAGCAGGGACTTGATGGGGCGCCTGGGTGGCACATGGTCAGCATTTGATAAAATTAGCTTATATTATTGTTTTGAGGTCTATATTATTATTTTTCTTAGAAAGTGAACTGCATTTGTTACATCATATGCAGACTCTCATTTAAAAACAAATTGCATTTTTAATTTAAAAAATCATTGTTACAGACAATTTCAAAAATACAACTAGTCAATGTCACCCACAATCTTATCAGCCAACCATAGTCACTGTAATAGTTTGGTAAACTTTGAAGTCTTTCTGCTATGTGTATATTTAGAAAATAGAATTATATGGTGCGTATTATTTTACAATTTGCCTTTTTCAGTTAATTAATTCATCCAACAATTATGTATTTATTTATTTTTAATGTTTATTTATTTTTGAGATAGGGAGAGAGAGAGAAAGAGAGCCAGAGTGGGAGAGATGCAGAGAGAGAGGAGGACAGAGGATCCGAAGTGGGCTCCTTGCTGACAGCACAGAGCCTGATGTGGGGCTCGAACTCACAAACCGTGAGATCATGACCTGAACCGAAATCAGATGCTTAACTGACTGAGCCATCCAGGCGCCCCATCCAACAATTATTTATGGAACAATTTCTCTGTTTCAACTTTTCCAACCAGCAAGAAGAACACATAAAAAGGCCCTGAGGCAGGCATTTGCGCTGAGAATATCTTCCATATTTCCATGCATTTTTGAAGCTTTTCTGTTTGGTCCATTTAGTGTCCACATTTTATTCCTCTCCATGGATATAACATAATTTATTTAATAATCTCTTATTTAAGGATATCCAAGTTGTTCTTTTTTTTTTTCCCTTGGCATAAATAATACAGCAGCAAAATTCTTGTTTACAAATCCTTGGTCACATCAGTTTTTCACTACTGTTTACTTAGTGCCTATCAGAATGTCTGGCAGATGGTTAGAGCTCCCTAAACATTTGTCGAAGAAGTAAATAAAATCTATGACTATGACCTTAGGATAATACTAAAAGTAGAACTGCAACATTTAAATAAAAGTTAGCTTACATAGTATCTTGAAGCCTAACTCTGTTCTAAAAGCTTTACAAATATTAATTCACTTCACCTTCCCCACAGCCCTTTGAAATAGATACCTACCAGAATACCTATCATATGAGTGAGGAAACAGAGGCACAGAGTGATTGAGTAACTTGCACAGGGTCACAGAGCTAATATGTCCTAGGACATCTGCCTTTGGAGCCTGTGAGCTTAACTACCTTGCAACGGATCAAATATTTATCAGGCTGTAAGGTTTGCGGTATGTTTCCAGATCGTACTCACCAGGACTTCCGTGTGACATAATTTTGGGGGGAATCTGTGTTTTCATTCACATGAAGGTCAGCTGTCAGCTGAGAGGGATCTGCCTCAGTCATTTGGGGACCGAGGCTCCTTCTATCCTGTGGTCCCGTGTCTCCAGGGCCTCTGATTCCCATACTGGTTCCTTTGCATGTACCTGCTGCTTAGGGAAAGACTGTTAGGACGCCAGGCCAGGGCTGGAACTCGTGTGTATCTTTTCAACCCCATTGCGTGCTTGAGCTCAGACATGTGGTCATGCCTGTTGCCAATGGAAACAGAAATAGAGATTAGCGGTGAGTCCAGGAAACAGGAAGAATCTTAAAAAGAGCTTGATCGTCTGGGCCATGGTCTGCTCTTTCCACGGGGAACAACCTTGGAAACAAATGTAACCTTTCCATGGGGAACAGCTCAAAGACCCACCCAGTCACTGGAGATTAGGATATCTGGGTCACGGGCCCTCCCCTCTATGCAGAACCCTGGGCAGCAACTCATGATCCAGCAACCTGTGAATTCAAAACACAAGTTGCCTTCCCCTCCTCACATCCAATACCTAATTGTGGACCAAGGACAGGATAACACAGTAAAACTCCCATTCAACGGAGGGACGAACAAGGACACACAGAGTTGCCACCTGCTCATAGCAATTTTGAAATCCCGCCAGGTGGACATTATAAAGTCACCCTACCCTGGGGGACAGGGGAGGTGCCTCAATTACACCAGGTTCTGTTCATTGGAAGGAACCCATATGTGCATTTTTCTCCATGGCAACATCTAAAATGGGTCTTAATGAGTTGGCCTCACCTGGGTTGTTTTAGAATACTGTGTATTGATAGAAAATTTGAGGCGTAGTAAGGCCAATGGATCAGGAGACCACTGCTATTGAAAAAAGAGCTTGTTATTCACAGATCTCAGGAGGAGGGGACACACCAAGCCATTGGGGTGGGGGCACACAGGAAAGCACCTGGGTCAGCCAGGAGGCAGAGGGAGTGAGAGGAGACATGGCCAAGAGCCTTTACTGTGGCTTCCAGCAGAAGAAATGGGGCGACGGGGAGGGAGGGGGCAGGGCAAGCAGGCTCAGGATTGATTAGCTTGAATAGCTTCAGGGGACTGAGTGTGTGAGGCTGTTTCCAGTTGTCTGGTACCTGGCCCTGCGTGATTAGGGCAGGGGCATGGTGTCCTAAAGAGTTAAAACCTGACGGAGGAGGTGGCTGGAGATGTGGGCTCTGGACTGGTTAGTTTGCGTTTGAAAGGCACCCCTCTGAGTTGTATGCTGCCTCTAGGAATTAGCTAACCCTGGGTGGGGCCATCCTTCCTGGGTCAGGATCATAGTACAGAAAACAGAAGACAGTATACAGGACTGCCCAGCTCTGCCCAAACAAATGTGAGGACTCAAGTGTTGTTTCAGTCCCAAATGAAAGACCTTTATGGTCTAGTCTTCTAGTTTCTATGGTAGGACACTTTCCTCAACTCTTTAGTAGTTGCTTACTATCTTCTTCCAGACAGTTCCATGGACCAACAGCCCCATTGAGGGCCTTTCCTCCAAGAACCTTCCAGTCCATCTTTTCTCTGTCCTCCTCTACTCCTCTACCCAGATGTAATTTTTATTTTTATCTTAATTTTTTAATGTCTATTTACTTTTGAGCGCACATGGGGGAGAGGCAGAAAGAGAAAGAAACACAGACTTCGAAGCAGGCTCCATGCTGTCAGCACAGAGCCTGACGCAGGACTTGAACTCACGAACTGTGAGATCTGACGCTTAACTGACTGAGCCACCCTGGCACCCCACCCAGATGTAATGTTTAAAACCAGCCGTGGGCGATTGGATCATTGCCATCATCCAAATCTCTGTTTCACTGGGAAGGTTGACTAGAACTTTCCAGTCTTAGCTCTTATTGTTTAGGGTCCAGAAATATCAATTTTTCTACCTTTCAGTTTTTACTTGTAGACATTTCTCATGCCTTCTCTCTCTGCTGGAAAACCAGGTGATTATTGCTGGAGGTCAGTTCCTTCCTACAATATCTCATAAAACATATCCAGTTTTAGATTTGGCAGTTTACGTGAACTCCTGCCACCACTTTTTCTGGAGCTGAGAGCTCAGGAGGCCTGAGGTCTCCCTTCCAAGACATTCCAGGCCACAGATTCACCAGATATTTGCCAGGTCTTACCACGACCTACCACATCGATCTTCTCAACCTGTCACTCAACCACTCAACCATTGTCAAATATTAAGTTTTTCATTACAGCACCTGACTTTGAGGATTTAAAAAAAATCCCTGACAGCAATGCTCATGAGTTGACATAATAATAAACCTCCATCCTCAGTGGTTTAACCTGGAAGCATTCTATTTCTTGTCCACAAAGAATAAAATAGCACAAGGGTAATGAGAGGAGCTTGCTCTCCTCAGGAATTTTCTATCTTGTGGCTTCCTAGGGTCTGGAGGTTTTCTGCTGGGTCCTCTGCTTCTGGTCAGTAGACAAGGGAGAGAGAGAGAGAGAGGACAGGGTCACAGGTCTGGCATCTACGGGCAGGCCTAGAAGTAGTGGGCCTCACTTCTGGCTACACACCTTTGGCCAAAATTTAGTGGCATGGCCGCACCTCTCTTCAAGGAAGGCTGAGAAATGGACAGGAGCTATAAGCCCAGAAAAAAGGAAAACAGGTTTGGTAAATAGCTGGCCAGTCTCCACCCCAGGCTACCAGTATATTCCACGTGAATGCAACCCAGGGGCCGTGACTCCCATACAGTGGGTTCATGCTTCTCTCAAATCATCACCAATAATAAGTACTATTTAAAGTAAAATCTCGTATGGGGCGCCTGGGTGGCTCAGTCGGTTGTGCGGCCAACTTCGGCTCAGGTCATGATCTCACGGTTCGTGGGTTTGAGCCCCGCGTCGGGCTCTGTGCTGACAGCTCGGAACCTGGAGCCTGCTTCAAATTCTGTGTCTCCCTCTCTCTCTTCCCTGACCCTACTCATGCTCTGTTTCTATCTCAATAATAAATAAAAACATTAAAAAAGTTAAAAAAATAAATAAAGTAAAATCTCGTGGACTAACGTGGTATTTCAAATGTCTCCATTTGCATTTACTTTGATTTCTTTATGAGAGTGGATATTTTTCATCTGTTTATTGGTCAATTTTATGTCTTCATTTACAAGTTTCCTATCTCTGTTCTTTTGTCTCTTTTTTCATTAGGGAATTCTTTTATTATTTATAAGCAGGTTTTCTACACTAAAGATATTAAACTTTGTCTTAAGAGATAACTCAAAATTTTTTTCCAGTTTGCCCTTTTTTCATTTAAATATTTAATTCTTTTGGAATTTATTTTGGCATATGATATGAAGTAAGGAATCTAATTTTTTCCCCACACGCTTAGCTTCCTCTCTCCAAAATCTTAGCATCATTTATTGAATAATCCATCTTTCCCTCAAAGGACTAATTGCTAACTATGTGCCCTTCATCAGTGAGAACTGGGTGACATAAATAGGTTGATTCAGCCAGCCTCCAGTGCTGAAATACCGCTCTGCGAGCAGTCCCCGGAAGCCCCCAGTCGTCATTGTCATGTTGGATTTCAAAAAATAAGAGATTACTGTATAGCACCTGCAATTCTATTAAGAAGTGATGTCCATGCCATGCTAACCAACCTGGATCTGCTGGAGTGGGGGTCCCGGGATACACCCAGCATCTGTGGTCTCAGTTCTGGTCCATTCTCCCCGAGTCTGTCCTCAACCTGAGGTCACACGCTCAGACCGTAACCCAGCGTTACCCCAAATCACCAATGCTTGGGGGCTGCCCCGTGCCTAATTTCTGATAATTCGAATTCCACCCCCATCTGTGGCTCTTCCTGATTTAACATGTCTCCAGGATGTTCCCCGTGTGGCCAGACGGCTCTCCCACTCAGTTCTCCCTGATCCCCCTGAGGGAAATCAGAGACTTTTTGCCACTACTGATTTCCCCGTCCGCCCTATCATTAAAACTTCCATACCACGGGAACCTAAAATGGCAGAGCTCTGAGGGCTTGATGAGGACTAGGAAGTCCTGTCCTTTCATTTGCCAAATGAGGGGACTTAGGTGACTTTGTCCAGAGTCACAGCTAGTTAGTGGTGGGGCCAGGATTCAAACCTGGGACTCTTGCCTCTTTGTGTCTAAAAAAGGAACGGACAGTAGGCAATGCTGGGCTCCTCCACTGTTATTACATTACAGACCTTTTGGATCAAGGAGAGACAGTTGGAAAGAAAGGACCAAAATTCAATGCCTATAAAATATAAATGAGGTGATTTATAAATTCATCACATGCCATCCATTTTGCATATTATTAACGCTTTAACTCCATCGTACAAATAAATGCACCAGCTCAACAATTTATGAACAAAAATCTGATTCGCTCTTCTGCCCTCGTATTCAGAACATTATGTGAGAAGCCTTCAGGGCATTTTTCAGGGTGTGCCAGCAAGAAGGTGCAGCATTTCCTTTCCTGCGCAGAGGAATACTTAACCCCAGGCTCACTCCCAGTGTGGGTTAAAGAGTCAGTCGGGGCTGGCCATTCATTAGTGATCTTCCTCCCGGGGTAGCCACAGATAGGGGTGCAGAGCAAGCGACATCACCGACCATTATTCCACGTAGCTGCGCATCTCTACACTGGGTTTGTCTCTACCTCCTCTGCTTCCCTATTTACTTTGAGCTTCCTTGTTTACAAATATTGTGATTACATTTTTCGAATCTCCACTCTGGGTATATAAGAGCTACCTGGGTTTCAAATGACTGGTAGCTACGAGGAAGTGGACTGTTAGAAGTTGTAATGACCCATATGGAGGGGCTTCTGTAGGTAGACAACAAAGTACAAGAAGATATTTGGGGCAACGGACAACATCCAAGAGGCCTTTCCTGGTAATCAGCAAGAAATAATGTACAGGGGACATAGTTTAATTTAGCGGGAAGAGATCATCTTTAAAAGCCAAAAAGCATTGCCAAAATGTTATCATTAAGTCAGAAAGATGTAAAATGAAATATCTAGCCATCCCCCACTTTTTTTTACTGACTTTGTGATTGTCACATAGTATTTTCTGTAAGCCAAACATCTTAATTCTTTGCGAAGAGTGTTTCTAAAACATATTCTGATGTGCAGTTACAGCCAGCCCAGAAATTATAGATGTAACTGTCTCATGTTTTTAAGCCTGGAAGTGTTTGGACTTGCTCATAAAAACAGCAATAAAGTATCAGACAGTGACCTATAGATATAGTAAGCCCAGATAATAAATAAGTTGCCTAAAAGAATCTGAAAGCCCCTGTTCAGGAAGCTGGGCAGGAAATTGCAGTCAAATCTATGAGGTTACAGCCTCCCTTTTCCCAACCAAGCTGAACAAGCAACAGCCCGGTCTGAAATGGTCCGCTCGGGGCTCCCTGATCCCAGACAAAATCAGAAGCAAAATGAGAAAAACAATTTGCAGGGAAGGAAACGTTGTAACAAAATGACTCGGTTTCCACTAGGTCCTACTTCTTTAAAACAACCCACCATGGGGAACAAGATTGATTTGTTTGCATGATCTGTCCCCGGGGAGTATCCTTCTTATGGAAGTTTGTTGGGCCAAAAAAAGCAGCCTTCAGTAGGACCTGGATGGTTCCCAGGGAAGGAATTTTTAAAAAAGACAAAACAAAAAACAAAAAACAAAAAAAACAAGGACGAGAGGGGAGAAATTTCCTCTTCCTTAAGTCTATGTAGTTACCATATATTACATAGTACATACGTACACACATGCCTACATATGTATGTAGTTACGATGTGTGTGTACATTAATTAAAGTAGACTGTACCATAAATAACAGCTTAAAGAGTCTAAATTTAGAAGTGATTATGGGGCGCCTGGGTGGCTCAGTCTGTTGAGCGTCTGACTTCGGCTCAGGTCATGATCTCACGGTCCGTGAGTTTGAACCCTGCGTCGGACTCTGTGCTGACAGCTCAGAGCCTGGAACCTGCTTCAGATTCTGTGTCTCCCTCTCTCTCTGCCCCTCTCCTGCTCACACTCTGTCTCTCTCTCTCAAAAATAAATAAACATTAAAAAAAAGAGGTGATTAATCTTTTTATAAAGAATCTTCATTCTTTAATAGGCATAATTATAGGCTTTGTTTGGGTAGTGATATTCCTTAGTGTGTTTAAAAACAGTACGTATTTGGGGCACCTGGGTGGCTCACAGTCGGTTAAGCATCTGACTTTGGCTCAGGTCATGATTTCACAGTTCGTGAGTTCGAGCCCCGTGTCGGGCTCTGTGCTGACAGCTCAGAGCCTGGAACCTGCTTCAGATTCTGTGTCTCCGCCTCTCTCTGCCCCTCCCATTCCCATGCTCTGTCTCTCAATAATAAATAAATGTTAAAAAATTTTTTTAAAAACCATTACATATTTATATTTATATATGACTTTTCAAGAGCACACCTATTACATAGAATTTTTCTCAGTACATAAGCTTCAGTGTGTGTATGGATTTTACAGGCACATCTAATTATGTTTCAGCAAAATCAATTCCATAGTTTATAGCCAAATAAATGCATCACCCAACACAATAATTTTTGGTGATAATATGCAGGGACTCACACAAATGAGATTACTTCACTGCCATCTCTCCCTTTGAAAGATCGGCAATGAGATAATTGAAGTATTAAGTAGGACCTAATAGAGATATTGAGTCAGACTTCCTTTTTTGTGTCTCTAATATATGTACACGGGGCCCCTGATGAAGCCACAGCCTTTGCCCTGAGTCTAACCATGAGAAATACCTACCATCTGCGTAGGGTCAACCTGACCCTAAGGTAACATCTCTAAGATTCCCAACAGGCTTGCCATCCCTAAACTGTCCCCACGACCCCATTACCATCCCCATTACCCCACTCTTAATTTAGTTTGTCACCCTGTAGCAAGCTTGGCGCTAAGAGCGTAAGATTGGAGGAAGGCCCAGCTGCCGGTGCTTAGCAGAGACATGAACGGTGGTCCAAGGAAGTGAATGGTGTGGGCATCTGGGCAGAGGACACTGAGAACAATAAATGTGCCAGCCTGTAGGGGAGAAGAAGGGGAGCCAAAAGAAGGAGGTAAAAAAAGAATTCTATAAAACCCTGGTTGAGGAGCAGCCCCAGGGCCCTGGGGTGTCCGTCATAATGGTAGGACCCTTGAGATGGGCCTTCTGTCTCATGGATTTTGCGTGGGAACGCGAGGAATGTTCTGGGATTCTTTTACCCATATATTCTGTGGACTGTGCAGGTAGAAACACACTGAAAGTACAAAAAGATCCAGTTAATGTACTTCTTTTTACCAGTGTGGCCTTTTGGGTAAGAGAGAGGGGGCATGAAGCCACATTTTTAACTCTGCTGGACTCAAATAAACATGACGGGAATTTAGCTTTTGGGGCATTTAGGTGACCCTTTATGTGTGTGATGATTTTCCCCTGTAAGCGACATCAGACGTGACAACCAGGATCATAATTTCTTCTGCCCCCCTCCTTTCCTCTCCTGTGAATGTGTCCACCAAGAATATTGGGCGTCTTCTTTCAGAACTTTCTCTAACTTTATTCGCTGAAAGTAATAATATGGATAACAAAGCCATTTCTCAGGTGCTATTTTAAACGGTTGGGCAGATGCTGATCCACTCCCCAGAATCCCTCAGGAGCATGCCTACACCTGTTCAGCGAGGTCCGTAGACGCTCCACGGGTCCCACATCAGCGTTTGCCAGTAGTTATTTCCAAAAGGTTTCTATTCCCCCTTCAGTGTTTGTATTTTCCTTTTCATTTCTAGTGCTGAAGACGGCTTTGAAGAATGGGTTCAGTATCTTGGCCATATGGGACCCCTTGTTAATTCTATGCCACGCCTGATTTCATAGAGGACCCGTGTTCACACTGGTGTCTCTTTTCCCTGATGCATTAGGGAAAAGCCTGTATTCTTTTTTTAAAATTTCTTTTTAAAGAATCTTTTAAATGTTTAATTATACTTGATGAGTGGGAAAGGGGCAGAGAAAGAGGGAGACACAGAATCTGAAGCAGGCTCCAGGCTCTGAGCTGTCAGTACAAATCCTGACGTAGGGCTCGGACTCACAAACTGCGAGATCATGACCAGAGCCGAAGTCAGATGCTTAACCGACTGAGCCCCCCAACTGGCCCACAAGCCTGTATTCTTTAACCCTTTTTGTAAGCGTTATCTTTACAACTTCCTTGCGAGTCACACGTGCCATTATATCAGCTCATAATTCTTCTGCATCCCTCTAATTCCCAGCGTGGATTTCTCTCGCGGGGAAACCTGTGCAGAATCAATCCCCGGCTCACAGCGGGAAGTTCATGGTTCTTTATGTCTTCTGTTCTTGGCAAAATTGATTTTTCTGATGCTTGATTATTCCGATAGGCAGTATAGTCTTGGCTCACTGGGACTGGTTGCTTTCTTTGCTTCTTTGAAATGTGGCACACATATGCCCGCTTCTCATTGGTTTCTGTCACGAGGGAGTTAAACTTGGTGGCACTGCCTCATGCCACCTGGGCTCTCGGGACAGCAACAGCCCTGGGAGGTCATCCCTGCAAAGTGGCAGCATGACCGGCCTTGCCCTTACAGAGCCTCTGGGATGAACGGGGCCTGGGCACACTGGACGCTGGTCTCGTGTTCTCTGCCCCACGACTGGTTACAAGGATCCAACTTCACTTTGAGTGTCTCTAAGGCAAAACTGAGAGAAATATAGACAAATGACTCAGCCTTTCCATTCTCTTTCTTCAAGTGTCTCCCATACCCAGGTGCCCAATTCTGGTCCCTCAGTGCCTTGTGACTTTTGTGTGCCTCCAGGGACCGTCTCTCCATTCTGTCACCATTACTATTCAGAGGTGGCAGAAGAAGTTGAGCTTAGTTGCTTCTCAGATGAGATCAACAAGCCCACAGTGATGCCTGATGGCTCTGAGCCTCCGTGATGCTTCTTGGAGGGACAATGGTGGCCTGGGTCCCCATCCCCGGAATAACTGAAGTCAGAGAGTGGGCTCTTCACTTGCTTGGCGGAATACACTCAAAAAACAAATTCAACATCCGTATCAGGCCAGACCAGAGGAGGCACAGGGATGGGAAAGAATTCTGAGACTGAAGTACAGGTGACCTTGAACAACGTGGGTTTGAACTGAAGGTATTCATTTACCCACAGTTTTTTTTTTTTTTTAATAAATACAGTATAGTACTATAAATGTGTTTTCTCTTCCTTATGCTTTTCTCAATAACATTTTATCTTCTCTAGCACACTTTATTGTAGAATACAGCATATAATACGTGTAACATATGCCACATGCGTTCATGGACTGTTTATGTTATCAGTAAGGCCAACAGCAACAGAGCTTGTTGTTTTCACTGCTTTTGTTCCTGTTGGCTGGTGGGAAGGGATGGAGTGCCGAGTTCTGGGCTTGACTATGGAGGTGGGGGCGAGGGGGCAGGAAGAGGGCCAGGAGCCTGGACTGGAGACAACGTCACCTCGAGAATCTCACCTGGTTCTCTACCTTCTCCCCAGCAAGTCCTGCTCCCCTGACAGGTGCCTCTGGGGTCTTTGTATGCTTCCCATCCACCTCCTTCCCGAGTCCTGAGTGGTGGGGGTGGGGATGGTTCTCTCATCCCTAAGTTCTGGGTCTCCAGGGATGTTAGGAGCTACCCAGAGCCCACGTCCTGGCCAGATCCAGCTGGTGGGGTGACCTGTTGACCCCAAGCCTGGTGCAGGTTTACAACTCTACCAAGGTACAATGCCTATCCTCCCTGCTTCCCACCCCCCAAAAAACACAAGATGGAGTCAGACTGACTCTGAAGATGGGTGGGGACAGAGATATCAGGCAGCCTGGGAAAGGGATATAAAGGCTGAAATAAAAAGTTTGTCAGGTGAAAAAAAAAGTAGCTAACTTTTAAGGAAGTCAAAAATTATTCATGGATTTTTGACTGTATGGGGGCTCGGTGCCTCTCACCCCCATGTTGCTCAAGGGTCAACTGTAATTACAAAAGGAAATGGGGAAAGATCAAAAGATCAGGGAAGCAGATGGTGCTACAGGAAGATGTCCCTTGCAGACACTGACAGGTGTCCTTACCCTCATCCCTGGAATGGGGTTGGTCCCCTGCTTTACCACTGCCTCCAGCCCTCTGGGGGGTTTGAAGGGCCACCCCCACTCCAGTCTTCTGCACCTGCTGTCCTCTCTCACCCTCGCTGCCCACAACTGGCCCCTAGAAACCTTCCTGTTTCTGTCGGTGCAGAAGTCTGGGAGTTCATATGGCTTGCTACAGTGCCAGAGGCCCCTGTGCCGTCCCACAGCGACCCTTCCTGTGGGCCTGTGCTGAGAACTCTAAACCCATCACCCCATTTGATCCCCACAAAACCCGGTGATGACGTTGGCACTCTTTTAATCTGCCCCAGAGCAGTAACCTGGTAGGAAGTTAAGCCATTGGCTGGGACCCAGGAATGCGTGTGTCCAAAGTTTGGGATTGTGACAATTCCCTTAGCTCTCCCCTGGGCAGGAGATGGGGTCTGGCTGGTATGTGCAGGAAGGGGTCCCCATCAGCAATACCATGCTGACTAGTGGCCATTTAGCTACATTCCACCTAAAGAGATCACACACGGAAGGGGGAGGGCAGAACTGACAGCTGGGTGTCTTCTGGTCTTTGCCACATGTTACCAGCCTGAGATCTTTATATGAAGGATTAGGGACCTTGATACCATTTTGCATGGAGACAACCACAGGGCTAGTGACCCTAAGAGGAGTAGTATCTATGTACTGCTGGCCTCTCAAGCCAGGCTGTGCATCTGCTACCCAAATCCTCTGGATAATCTGGTGAGGTCGGGATCCTACAGTTGACTAAGCCTAGGATCAGGGAGGCTGAATTTCTTTCCAAGCCCATAGTTACTGGGGGAGGGGGGGGGGCGGCTGGGCCTGGATTCAAGGTAAGCAAGTTTGCATCTGGGTGAACATTTTTTCCCCCTGCATTTGTTATTAAAGTAGCAGGATTTGATTCAGGAACTTATCATGGGAGAAGTGGCTGGACTGTGCACAGATCCCTAAGAACCGGAGGGAGAAGAAAAGCCCAGGGTTGTGGGAGGGGCCAGGAGAATGGAGAGTGCTCACTTTGGCAGGGCTGGTGGCCCCGTCAAGCAGCTTGAGCAGGGGACATGCCCACAGGGCACAAAACCATCTCCGGGAAAATCCTGTCGCACCCAGGTCCTCTGAGCCCTGACTCACCTAACTGTGTGGGTGTAAGTGGCTCTCACTCCAACCTCAGTGGGTTAAGCTGGACTGGACATTTAAACATAACCAAGCAGGAGCACCTAGATGGCTCAGTTGGTTAAGTGTCTGACTCTTGGTTTTGGCTCAGGTCATGAGCTCGCAGTCTGTGAGTTCAAGCCCCGCGTCCAACTCTGTGCTGACAGTGTGAAGCCTGCTTGGGGATTCTCTCTCTCTCTCTCTCTCTCTCTCTCTCTCTCTCTCTCTCTCAAAATAAATAAATAAAATTAAAAAATAAACAGAAGCAAACAAAAAAACAAAAACAGAAAAAAACCCAAAACAAAACAAGATAAAAGAAAAAGAAAGAAGTAAACACATTTCTCACCCAGGCAGCCTTTTGTCTTTATATTATGGTGCAGTCACCATCAGCTAAAAGCTAACAGACACGGTCAGTTGAAATCCTGAAAATAAATAAAGCATGGTGTGATATTGAAAATGTGTTTTGTGTTATTTAAATTTTAAACTCTTGTTTATGCCTTTCAGAAATGATAGGAAAACTTGAAAAGGGATGAATTCATAGAAAACAATGAGCCACGTTTTACCAGATATTTGGCTTTTTATTTTTTAGAACCTCAATTCCTTGGCCAGCGGAAAGAAATGATGAAGGAAAGAGTTTTCTATGATCCTTAGCAGAGAAATCAGTTTCTCCTTGGTCCTACTAAATTTTTATTGAACAAATATGTAAAGTGCTTTATCTTGAAGGTGTGCCAAGTTACGAGCCTGCCTGGGGTGTCCACATGCCTGTCTGGCCCTCATTTCAGATCGGAATTGGAACCAGCCCCACAAATCTGGCTGGGAAGACAGAGGGAAGGTCAGAAAAGGTCAGCATAGGACCACGCTGGGGGCCGGGTGCCAGCCAAGCATATCCAGGAGGGTCTGGATGCCAGCATGGGGGTTCTATTGCTTCCTGTCACTTTTCCAGGACAGCACAGGGTATTCACAGGCAGCCGTGTCCTGGGGGTGGGCGAAGGGGGCTAATCTAACCAGGTTCTTTGTGAAGCCAAGTCCACGGTGCTCTGCTTCCTTCCTAACAGAGGAGGGGGACAGGACACAAAGGGGACTGGGATGGCACAAGAGGAGATAGACCTTTCCTTAGCCAGGTAGATATCTGTGTAGGCAGCAGATCTACATGTGAGAGGACGGAGAGGAGATAGGGTGCAGAGGGAAGGCTGGAGAAAGGAGGCATGGACTAGGCTGTCAGTGCTCCCACCAAGAGTGTGAGGGCTCCTTGGGTCTTGTGGCTGCTGCAACACGTCACTGGTTTGGTTTACTCTCCAGTGTCCACAAGCTAGACGTTGCCCATCCCCCACCCCTGCCGCTCAGGTAAGCCGTCCCAGCCCGAGGTAACACCTGCCTGACGCGTAAGGTACCCTTGTCCTTTTCTCAATCCTTCCTTCCTTCCTGAATTCTACAGGTGAGGGACCAGCAGGCAGCAAGGAGGAGGAAGGGAGAGCAGACCATCCTCCCCCCATACCCGACCTCTGCAGAAGTGTGGTTGTGGGCAGGAGGGGAAGGGGGAATTCAGGCAGTTCGATAGACTGGCCACCCACGTGGTACAGGGTCTGTCCCTGGAGGGCTGTGCTCTGTCTAGACTTGTGGGCTTGGAGGTAAGGCTGTGACGGCTGCGGTGTCATGGCGGCAAATACACAGCCGTAAGCCAATGGGCAGATCGGAGAACCACAGGGGGCAATGATGAGGAGAGGGATGGGGACAGCAGACGTGCCAAATCCTAGCACATGTGGGTAAAAAGCAGAAGGGGCATAGGGCAGCCAGACGATGGCCCTACATTCAAAACTAACTTCTTCGAGGGGACTTTGCACCTGAATTGTTTCTTAAACTCCAGACCCTGGGCCCCACAGTATCTGGATGTATCCTCAAGGTAGAGCCTTTCAACTTTGGTAAATGATAGAAAGGTCTAGTTCCTAGTGTTAACGACAGCAGCTAATAATTATTGCATGATGACCATTCAATCTCACACCAGCCATATGAGCAAGGCATTATTCTCCTCTTCAGGTTATTGAGGAAGAAACTGTGGCCCAGAAAGTGTGGCCAACAGCCAACTAACTGTCCACCAAAATGTGTCTCCCTCCTCCCCTTCTGGAGTAGACCTCTCAGAGAAGTGGCTCCCCGGCCACGGAAGACATTTCTCAAATGTGCCTTCGCCATTCACTCTCCCCATCTGTCCACTGGGTGCTGACAGGTCTGAGGCTTGAGAGGACGGTGGGACAGTAACACAGAGGAAGCCGGGGTCCCCAGATCAGGGTCTGGAGGGAAGCTGTGCTCCGATCAGGTGCACTGGCCGTGGAATGCAAATCAAAATGAAAAGTAAACTTCTGTTATGCCAAGTGATCGTTAGAGGGCAGCTAGCATTATCCCAGCTAGAACAGAGAGGTGGAGGAACTTAGCCAAGGTCGCACAGCCAGTGAAGGAGAAGACCGGGGATACATTCACACGTGCCCAAGTCTCAAGGAACACCCGGAACACTCAGGTCTACCTCTTTCCACTCGAGTCCCACTGTGGCTCCTGTCGCCCTGCCCACACACGCTCTGTCTCTGTATCACATGCTGCTCATGAGACAGGACATGCAGTTGAACGACGGGATGGACACAGGATAGCTCGTGAGTCTGCGGGGTGCCCCCTGGGGTCAGGATGTAGGTGCAGGGTTAGAAACGCCCCCTGAGCTTGAGCCATCTGGAGGCCTTCAAGCTTTTGCCATTTGACGAGGATGGACCTGAATAGTGGCAGTGATGATTATAACTGAAGCTTCCTCGGGGTCCCCCGGGCTCCAAGCCCCGTGATCGTGCCGCCTGGTTTCTTTCCATCCTTACAAGCCTTATGGGTGAGGGTCTTCTGTCAAGTTCATTCTGTAAATGAGGAAGCAGAGTGCTGAGGCAGCTCGGAGGCCCAGAGTCACACTCACAGAGCAGCAGTGAGCTTGGGCTCAAGCAAGCTGTCGGACCCAGAGCCCTGCTCTGCGTCACAGGTCACACGCTTTGCATTGTGTCCTCCATCAGAAAAAAGAAATAAACCAGGAGCAAATTTTAAAATACATTTTAGGGGCACCTGGGTGGCCCAGTCGGTTAAGTGTCTGACATCTGCTCAGGTCATGATCTCACGGTTCGTGGGTTTGAGCCCGGCGTTGGGCTCTGTGCTGACAGCTCAGAGCCTGGAGCCTGCTTGGGATTCTGTGTCTTTCTCTCTCTGTGCCCCTCCCCCACTCGTGCTCTGTCTCTCTCTCTCAAAAATAGACATTAAAAAATGTTTTAAAATACATTTTATACGTGTACCCTGGCCCCTATGTGCATTACTATCAGTAAAGCAGAATTCATTTCATATATTTTAAGATAGGAAAAAAAAATAAGTAAATTTCTGTATTTCTTCCCTCGCTTTGGAGGATTGTTCTGTGCACCCCTAGGGTGTGCCTGCTCCGTGGGGGACACACCGTGGACCAGGCGATAGATCACCTCCAGATGCTGGGCCAGATGCACTTCGATGATGAGGGTCCTTTGCTCCCACGTGGCGTTCTCAGGAGAAGACTCAGGCACTTGGGAAGGCAGATGGACACACGGATCCTGTATTTTGGCCATGGCATCCGCTTCATCACAAGGGACCACACACAGGTCCAACGCTCTGTGATCTCAACAGTCTTGTGAGGTGTAGACGGCCGGCCACTAGAAGGCATGCTCGTTCTACAGAAACACCCGGTTAGAGCTGAGAGGTGGAGGGGTTGATGAAGGCCTTTGAACCCCAGGAAACATCGGGGCCCAGAAGCTCCAGTTAGCACTCTGTCAGCTGAGCATGACATTGACTGAGTGGCAGGCCAGGTAAGTGTTCCACGGGGGGATAAAATACCCCGATAATCCTACTTCCCTGAGGTCAAAACCCTGTGTGTGTCTAGCTTGGCAAGGAGATGGTGGTCGTGGAGGATGGCCAGGGCCATCTGGACCTTCTCAGCATGCGGAGCCCCTTCCCGAGAGCACATCAGGATGTCAGTGAGGCAGGCGGTCCCAGCGTGAGCCAGCAAATCTTGGAAGGTGTCATTCATAAAATATTGAAACACCGAGGGTGCAGAACACATACCAAATGGCATCGGCAGGTTATGTGTATGGGAGCGTGTGATGGAACCCATTCTCCATTCATTCCAGACTCAGGATGAGCTTACACACCTCCTGGGCTCGAGTGTGAGTGGACTCAAGCCAGGGGAGATGACCCGATGGTTCTGAAATTAGCAGAGGCAAGCACTCACCGTTTGTGAATGGCCACTTTGTGAGGGTTCTTCATACATTAAAAATATATATATATATTGTTCCATGAGTCTTTATTAAAAGAAAATCTACAGATATGATTGGGTCCCAGCCAAGGAGAGAATGGCAGATAAACCTTTGTTCTCAAGCTGCTTTCTATGAGCTCTGAAAAAGCACTGGCACAGTAAAAGGTGCGGACTTCACTTCTGACCATGCCCGGGACTTCAGGGTAATAACAGTCCTGTGGGGGAAGGGGGAGGTGCAGGAAAGAGGATGATGATGACATTAGACTCTACTAAGCAACACATGTCCTAACATGTGCAGTGCAGACCCCTGCTGCCTTTTCTCCATAGGGTGGTGTCGTTGACAGTCAGGACCATTATAGGCTCTACCGAGAGTCACATCTTTATGTGAGTGTCTTAGAGACCCTCTTCACTTTCTCAGGCCGGTGGCCCGCCTCCTCTGACGGCTGGGCCCCTTCTCACAGAGTCTGCCACACCCCTTTTCGGTGAGTCTTTTGCACCCCAACTGGGTGAAGAGAGGGAAGAGAGACTCTGCCCCAGGCCACAGTTGCTCTGACCCAGATTGGACAGCGCACACTCCCCACACCCTCACCAAGATGCCTTATCACATCATCTCGCCTAGAATTTGGAAACGGAACCCAGAGATTCTCATAATTCCCTCTGGGTTCTTAAAATACAAAGTGATTCAACATGGAGGCTGGGGCGGCCATGTTTGATGTGCACACAGAGAAATGAAGACACTCACTTTGCAGGGAGAGAGAGACACAGGGAGAAAATGGGGGAAGCTGTGCAGGGGTGAGCTGAACAGCCCTGGGGAGAGTGTGGAATCTCATGGGCGCTGCTGTGTGCCCAGCCCTGGGGTTCAGTGAACCACCCACGTAGCCTCCAAAAAATGCCTCCGACTTTAGCTTGCAGGAGTATTTTTTAGGCTATGTGGCCCTGGTCTGAGACAGAAAGTTAACCTTTGTAACCAACATCATGCCAACGCAGCCGTGGGGTTTCAGACCCCGCCTCCCTTCATCAGCACACGCTTATCATGTCCCCATCATGCCAAACACAGGGACACAAGGAACGACACACACAGTATGCACACGCATGCACCCACATGCCTTCTCTCAATGTTCATTCCTAAAGAATGAGGAAATAGGATCATTTCCCTTTAACTGGTTGACATCAGTGTTCATGCCTCGGTGACACTGTACGCGACTCCAACATCTGTGATGGCACAGCCCCAAAAAGGGATGGGAGCTGGGGCGTGGGTGGGAATGGCAACAATAGCATTTATCTCTATGCTTCTCTCTTAAACAGGTGGATCTGGGGGAAATATTCTGAGCTCCACTTAATGCAGAGCCAAGCTGGGATAATTTGCTTCCTTTGGCTTCCTCAGAAGCAGGGTGTGAGGAGAGAACCTCGCAGCTCGCTGGGATGGCTCGTAGTTGGCAGCTGAAGCAGGTCACAGAAGACACACCCCGGGCATGGGACTTAGCCCCCTGGCGTGGCACGGCATTGCCGTGGCTTGTGGCTCTAGGAACAGAACACAGGGTTGTTGTGTGAGACCTGCCTGTCCCCTAAGCAGACCTTCAGTCCTGGGCGCAGATCTGGATGCCTCTCCCTGCTCCCTACCCCGGGACTTCCCATTCAGTCCGGGTCCCAGAACTTTCCTTGTCTAGGTGATTCTGATGTCATGCTCCGTGACCCCACTTTGACAAGCAGAGTCCTTCTGTGTCTGCTCCGTCCTCAAGAGTGAGGTTACAAAGAGACATCAGCTCAAACATTCAGTCTGCTTGTTCCAAGTTCAGGGTGACATTCCCTCTTGCCCTCAGCCCACAGAAGCAGCACCTGGACGGAGGTGACTCACACCCTCTGTAATGGCACAGGTCTAACCTGGGGACTTGTCCTGTGTGACAGAGCCTTTGATTCACAGCCTGTTCCTCATTGTCTAGAGGTGACAGGCAGTCTAGAGGTGACATTTCTGGCTCTGGGTCTGCTGCAGCTGAATTCTGGGGCCGGGGCTGTGATGGGCAGGGTGTGTCCTGAGCTGCCCCTGGGTTCGCTTGCGTGGACCCTGCCTCCACATCCCTCTTCCAGCTGTGGCTGGAGGCACTGGGCAGCGGTTCAGCTACTGGGGGCGGGGGGGGAAGGGGACCCAGCCCTACCTTCATGTTGATTCTGGGCTTATTCTGCTCTAAGTCTTGGTTTAACCAACAGGGCCCAGCTTTTGTTTGCACGACTAAGCCCCATCTTAGGTCAGGGCTCTTGGTAACTGGGTCCCGCTTTGTTTCCTATACTTTGTTGTTGTTTTTTTCTCCCCTGATAATCTTCTCATTCCTTGGTTTCCTCAATGCTGGGATGTTACCTTCCTGTCCTTCTAGAACTCCTCTCCAGAGGCTAAAGGTCTGCATCTTTGTGGACAGATCTTGACATTAAGCTCTGTTGTCTGTGCGGTGTCCCTGTCACCAGGCTCTGCCTATGTGCAATGACACCACCTGTGGGACCCCCAGTACCGACCACCCACCGGGTTGGCCCCCAGTGGGGTCTCTAGAGCAATGCCTGTCTGGCCTCACTTACTGTTGTGTTCCCGGCCCCCAGGCCTGTCTCACCCAGCGAGATATTGAATTTCTAGGTCCTGACCCCTCCTCACCAGGCTTGTCTGGGGTCTGGATCTGGATCAGTCAAAGCTGATTGGAGACTTCACTTCCTTGGAGTAAATTATTGTTTCTTCTTTAGTTTCTGAACTGGGTTGAAATTTCAGAGTCAGTATCAGTTAGGGAACTGGCACCACTGTTGTTCAAGTAAAAAATAAGACTTTATAAAGGACGGAAAACATGAATCTGACAAGCGAGAGGGGTGAATAGAAATGGGGGGGGATAGTGGATTTCTCCCCAGGCTTTCATCGCATTCTAGAATGCCTTACCTTTGAACAAACCGTTTATGAATGTTTATGTGTGATATGATCCTGGGGCCACAAAGTCACTACTGTCAGAGAAATGCTAAGTTAACCTGCTCAACTGAACCAGGAGACACAAAAGACCCGTTTTGTCTTGGAGCTCTTCTGTGTAATACATTCTTGTTTTCTTTTGGGGGGCTTTTTAATGGAAGGAAAGGATACTCTTTATTTGTTTATTTGTTTGTTTATTTGTTTATTTGTTTATTTAAATCCAAGTTAGTTAACATATAGTGTAATCATGATTTCAGGAATAGAATTTAGTGATACATCAGTTACATACAACACCCAGTGCTCATCCCAACAAATGCCCTTCTTAATGCCCACCACCCATTTAGCCCATTCCCCCTCCACCTAACACCCCGCCAGCAACCCTCAGTTTGTTCTCTGTATTTAAGGATCCCTTATGATTTGTCTCCCTCTCTGTTTTTATCTTATTTTTGCTTCCCTTCTCCTATGTTCATCTGTTTTGTTTCTTAAGTTCCACATAAGAGTGAAGTCATATGGTATTTGTCTTTCTCTGACTTGACTCACTTTGCTTAGCTTAATACATCCTAGTACCATCCACATTGTTGCAAATGGCAAGAGGTCATCTTTTTTGATCATTGAATAGTATTCCATCACATATATATGCCACATATTCTTCATCCATTCATCCGTCGATGGACATTTGGGCTCTTTCCATACTTTGGCTGTTGTCGATAGCGCTGCTATAGACATTGGGGTGCATGTGCCCCTTCGAAACAGCACTCTTGTATCCTTTGGATAAATACCTAGTAGTGCAACTGCTGGGTCACAGGGTAGTTCTATTTTTAATTTTTCAAGGAACCTCCATACTGTTTTCCAGAGTGGCTGCACCAGTTTGGATTTGGAAGGGACACTATTCTACACCATTTCAGCCTAATAACAGAAAAGCCCTAGCACTTACTGCCGCCTTCCAGGACACGAGCACTAACTATAAAACTTCACCCCTGTAACACCTCTCCACACTGCGTGGTATGACCCATCCATGCTCTACAGGTGAAAAACTAAGAGGGAAGAGACTTGTCCAAGGTTACCCGGCTTATCAGCATGGAGCAGGGAGATTGAATCAACAATTCTAACTCTGAGCCTGTCCCCTTTCCATGCTGCTCTGTTAATTATTCAATGATTTTCCACCTGGATTTAAGGCGCTTAAAGACAGAAATGGTGTTCTCTATCTTGTGTTATTGAAAAAAGAAATTACTTCTCCGGATGCCTAATCACGACCCAAGGAGGGAGGAGGCACCTGGTGTGAAAAGGGAGTTCTTGCCTTATAAGCGGTTATGTCTGAGCGTGCACTGCCCAGAGTCAGGGGAGGCCGGGAGGGCAGATTCTGGAGCCCCCTCCCCCCCCCCGCCCCGGTACTCAGGCCAGGAGAAAGCAGGGCCCTTAGAAGGGACAGGAGAGCACTTTTTTAGGACTTCTGAAGCCCAATGTTTGATTTTAAGTTGCTTACATTGTTGCTACTAAAACCCCTCCCAGGTAAGTTCCCTTTCTGCACAAAGGCATTAAGTGAGGGTCTTTGAATGATTCAAGGGAAGAATCTAGGAAAGCCCTATATGACACCAGGCTAGAAGGAAAAAGCTAAATGTCACGTAGTGGATGGCAAATATTCAGCTGAGACTGGCTTCCTGGGGCCAGAGGAGTCTGAGGTCACAAAATCCCAGCCACGGAATCTTAGAAAGGTGACAGGTTCTCTGTGGGGGCCGGAAGAAGGCTTTGAGCTGGTTCCTTCTAAACCTTACAAAGAGGCTTCCTGGCCCCAGTCATGCCGTACCCCTGTAATGCCCACATATCTGTGTTAGAACGGCCCCCTTCAACATCCCTGCTAGGCCTCTGGAGTTTTGAAAGGTTGATTTTTTTCCCTTAAATAAATATCCCATCAGGAATATCCTGCCACTTGGCAATGAAGGCAGTTTCTCAATAGGGTTCCGCGGGGAAGAATTGAGTCCCAGCGCCCAGCCGAAGGCATTGCTGCTTTATAGTAAATTAACTTCTCTACATCTAGATGGTCCGAGTTCTGTACCGTTTGGGGGAGAATGGTCAAGCATCTTCTAGGTTCTGTGCCTCTTTCACAGACACGCGGTCCCGGCAGAGGGTGGGCGATGACAAGGTGACCGTGCCGGGACTTCCCAGCCGAGCCAATCCATGTTGACATGTGACCTGGATCTCCGCTTCTCCTCGTGTGGCTTTCAGAAGTGCTCCATCACATTCTCCACCCTTCCTCCGCTCAGCGCTCAGCTTCTGACCCAAGGCGAAGAGTATCCGGTAAATTCTGGCTCCTTAGTGGAAGGGGTGGCTGGAGTGTTTGTAGAACAGACAACACGGTAGATGGAGCTAAAGTCTTCCTGATGGTCATATTGCTCTAGACTTCCGCGTCCTTCCACACCGCCCTGGGGGGCTCTGGGGCAAGCGCTGCTCCAGGGGCCTGTTCACTAGTCTTGGTGCCTCAAAATGTACCTGCAGTGTTTTCTTTTAGCTACCTTGTCAGCTGGCCCCATGGCTCTTTAAAACTCCTTTATTGGTCATGTTAGGATTGGTTCCAAGAATAATACCGTTTATTTCTGCCATGTCTCCGGCAGTCTGAGGATATATCTTGATGGGCCAAGGGCTTCTTTCCCCTTGAGCTCTCTCCTTCGCCGTTTTAAAATCATTGAATTTTCTTGATAGTTTAATAAAAGGGGAAACAAAATAACAGACCCTCTGGGCCATATTGGGAGGAGGAATGGTGAGGCCTTGGATCGTGTATGCAGAGGCCTCATTTATGATTGCGCGATCTTTTTTTTTTAATGTTTGTTTATTTTTGAGGGACAGAGACAGAGCATGAGTCAGGGAGGAGCAGAGACAGACAGAGACACAGAACCCGAAGCAGGCTTCAGGCTCTGAGCTGTCAGCACAGAGCCCAACGTGGGGCTTGAACTCACAAACTGCGAGATCATGACCTGAGCTGAAGCTGGATGCTTAACCAACGAAGCCACCCTGGCGCCTCTATGACTGCATGATCGTATTCCCAGCTAACCCTCACCCCTGCCCACATCTACCTACCCCTGTACCGCAGAAGGGTCTATACACACCGTAATGGAGATTGACCGGCCTCACGGTGGTTGCATTCAGAGGAAGATATTTTGTAAGTCTTTTTTCGGTGATCATAGGTCACATTTAAATACCTTAACATTTTCCAAAATGAAGACAAACACCAAGGAGGAGAGCCATCTGGGGTTAGTCGACCTAAACTACCCGCCCACAGGGGTACAGTGTATAGCTCCCTGCCCTGAAGGAATGCACCCTCACACACGCACACATGTGGGGCTGTGGAAATGTGAACCAGGAGCAGGAGTAGGTGAGAAACAGACTGTTGTTTTTTTTTTTTTTAATAATGTTTATTTATTTATTTTTGAGAGAGAAAGAGAGCCACGTGCATATGGGGGAAAGGCAGAGGGAGAAGGACAGAGACAATCCCAAGCAGGCTCCACGCTGTCAGTACAGAGCCCAGGGCTCGAACTCACAAACTGTTGAGATCATCATCTGAGCTGAAATCAAGATGCCGCTTTGTTTTTTTGTTTTTAATTTTTTTTAATGTTTATTTATTTTGAGAGAGCGAGAGAAAGAGTGTGAGCGGGGAAGGGGCAGAGAGAGATGGAGACACGGAGTCCGAAGCAGGTTCCAGGCTCTGAGCTGTCAGCACAGAGCCTGACGTGGGGCTGGAACTCACAAACTGGGAGATCATGACCTGAGCCAAAGTCGGTCGCTTAACCTACTGAGCCACACAGGTGCCCGTCTTGCTGTTCTTTAAAGAGCTGTAGCTTCTGGGCATTATGCCATTACTACCTCTCAAGAACCCCTCCCCCCACCAGATCTATGTTTCTTTCTTCCTTCTACACTGTGCCCCTCGGTGGGAGCACTTGGATAGGTATTGTATTTAGGCTAAAAGATAAAGGTAAAAGTGGGAGGGAGGTGATAAATACCTAGTGTGAGTGTAATCACAGTAAGATTTCATTTTGAATTTATCTGGATGTAGGGGCACCTGGGTGGTTCATTGGGTTAAGCAACTGACTTTGGCTCAGGTCATGATCTTGCAGTTCATGAGTTCGAGCCCCGTGTCCAGCTCTGGGCTGACAGCTTGGAGCCTGAAGCCTGCTTCGGATTCTGTGTCTCCCTCTCTCTCTGCCCTCCCCTGCTCACGCTCTGTCTCTTTGTCTTTCAAAAATAAATAAATGTTAAAAAATTAAAAAAAAAAGAAATTATCTGGATTTAGAAAAATAACATGGAGGGGCACCTGAGTGGCTCAGTCGGTTAAGCGGTCGACTTTGGCTCAGGTCATGATCTTGCGGTTCATGAGATCTAGCCCTGCGTCAGGCTCTGTGCTGACAGCTCAGAGCCTGGAGCCTGCTTCGGATTCTGTGTCTCCCTCCCTCTCTGCCCCTCCCCTGCTCCCACTCTGTCTCCCTGTCTCTCAAAAATAAGTAAACATAATAAAAATAATAACGTGGAGTCACGTCATTGTGAGTGACTCCAGGCACATACATTTGAGATGCTTCTTTTGTTTACCCCTGAAGGAGGCGATTGATGTCGTCCTCTCAGAGATGACTAATCTAGATGGAATAAAGGAATTGGGCAATCTGGCCCAGATTTAATTTCAATTTTAATCCTTGTTACAACATAACCTGAGAAACTTTCAATGGCTCCCCTCAATTAGGTTGAAACTCTTTTAATTTATTACCTCAGGCCCTCATCTTCTGTCCTTAAACTGTTTTCCTGTTCTTAACCCCTCATCCCACCCAGGACTCAGTATTTTCCCTCCTGACTTCTTTTCCTTAAACAGACTTTCCTTTTTTAGAGTTGTCTTAGGTTCAAAGCAAAATTGAGTGAAGAGTAGGGATTTCCCGTATCTCCTCAGCCCCCGCACACAGTCAGCCTCCCCCAGAGTAGTGCCTCCCACCAGAGTAGGACGTTTGTTGCGATTCATGAAGCTACATTGACGCATCATTAGCCCCAGAAACTATAGTTTAATATAAACTATACTTTTGGCGGCATACACTCTTTGAGCTATAATGACAGGTATCCACGGGTATAGTGTCATACAGAATAATTTCACTGCCTTGAAACCAGTTTATTTCTCAAGGACAAAAACAAATGCTTCTTTCTTTAATTCAGCATTTATTCGATAAGGCTTTAATGAATGCTTTCTCTGTTTTGAGGCATGAGGGACACAAAACTGAGCAAGACCTGGGCTTTGAGCCTAAGATTTAACAGTACAGTAGGAAGACAGAGACATAAATGGATAACCGAGACACACCGGCAATTTCCAGGTATTTGTACCCTTTTGCACACACTCCTACTTTCTATCCGTAACTTTATCTGTCTCCTGGACATCATGATGTCTCAGGTCAGATGGCCAGTGTCAGTTCCCAGGCTGATGTCCCAGTGGAAAATTTTTTAATAGTTAAGAGGTGTTGGGCCCCCTTGACTGCTAAGTTCTGTATCTTCTGAATTGAGACTCTAGTTCCGGAACTTGGTGATTCGGCCAACAAGCCTGTAGTTAAGGCATGAGAATCAAGGTCTATTGAGGCAATTCCTCCAGGTAAGGACCTAAGGAATCCTTTGCAATTTACTGCCATTGAAAGTCCCTGAGGGACATATGTATATGCAATCAATATGCGGGGAAGTTGAAAATGAAGGTTCTTCATCAACAATGGAATATTGCAGACAGTTACCATGGACACCTTCTGGGATGAGAGCTGGAAAAATTCTGATATTGCCAACAAGCAAAGAGGGCTTGTTAGCTACCTCGCTTGGAGTTTAAGGGAAGGTAGTTTCCTCGGTCTTTAGGCTTGCCTCTCAGATCCCTGCATGAATCACAGCTCCGACAGAGCAAATTCCCATAATTTCATTTCAGACAGAGTCCCTGCCTTACTCAAGTCTCTTCTCAACCTGCTTAATTGCCGCCCCCTGGCAAAAATGCCCCAGCCTGCCGCCACTTGACTCACACTTTATGAAATCAAAGTTAAATTGATGGCCTGTTAACATTCTTGGCTTGGTGTTGGCTGCAGAAAAAATAGACCTAAAAAAGAAAAGAACCTATAGCCTGCCAAAAAATATTATCTCCCCTACTAAAGACCCAAATTACTGAAACACTGTGGCCTGAAGGGGAAATTCTGGTGACCTGATGTGAAAGCTGTACTTTGAGAATAATCACACCTGAGGCTGTGGTTTTATTAAATTTCCCGACTTAACTTTGATCCATAAAGAGTCCTGGCCAAGGGCCTGGAATTTTGGGCCCTGGTAAGCAGCTTCAAATGAGTTTGTTTCACTTAACTGGGATTGATAGATTCTTCTGATGGGATTCTTCATTGTAGATATTGTTCTTCTTTTTTTTTTTCCAATTCCATCATGCAGTCATGGATGCAATCACAGACTTGAGACTCCCCTATGTGCTAGGGGCTAGCTATTGGCCAGACCATCTATGGTGGTATGTGCAAAAGATGATTGTGGGGTGTGTAACAAAAGCAGGCAGTGCTTGGGAGTGTGTGCAGCTACTGCACCAGTACCACAGAGGCACCAGCCGGGAGGCATGAAGACACCTGGACACTTTGCCTTCACCTCCCAATCCGACCACCTGGAAAACAGAAGTTTGGCCACAGCTTAGAGAAATCTGAAATGCGATCAGGGCTCACAGCAAGAATGACCACTTCCCAGAACCCAGCTGAAATTCAGGAATGGTATTGTGGTGAGATGAGAGAGGTCAAAAGAGTTTATCAAAATCTTATGAGGATGTGAGAAGACCAGACTGGGAAGTAAGGAAGGAGAAGGGAAAAGTGAGCCAGAGTGGACAGAATAATGATAAAGACAGTGGACACTTGCATCGTGTCTACTGTGGGCCACACACTATTCCTAGGACTTTCCACATGTTCTATACATTTAATCCTCACAACGGCCCTATAAGGTACAGGCTAGTCACATACCCCTTTCTGGATGGGGAAACTAAGGTTGGAGGTGTTGAGTGACCTGCTTGAGGTCAGACAGGGGGTAAGTGGCAATGCTGGGATTCAAAACCCACAGTCTCCCACTGGAGTGTGTTCTCCAAGTTCCCTGGTCATCCTGCCTCTCAGAGACCTAAACAGTGAAAGGTACAAAGAAGCTGGTAGAGAGGATGGTGGAACTGAATGCAGATGCCACACAAGACCAGGCTGAGTGGAGAGAATCAGCTAGAGTGTTCTGGCTGCCAAGACCGTAGGGGTGAACAAGAAGTACAGAGCCCATGGAAGCAGTGGTTTTCTAAGACCCCTAGTAGCCCTGAAGAGTGGGAGGGCATTGTGAGTGGAAGGAGGCAAGCACATGTGGAGAAGGATAATATGGAAATGTATGAATGATCACAGTAGGGACTTGGGGCAAAGAAAGAAAGAAAAGGGGAAGAATCAGGATGACTCGATGGGCAAAGTGGAAGTGATTCAAATCTAACTTGTATATTTTCTAAGTTTCTGTGAAAATCAGAAGGAAGCGATCTCAGAGAGATGGGAGTCTATCTTTTTTAAAAAGTTTACTTTTAAATGTACATACAGAGGAGTGTAGGTTCCTAGGGAAAGAGAGTACTTCCTGGACCAGGCAATTGTGTACCAGACCCTCTTGCTTGTGCATTTGGGAGGGAAGTCTGAAGGTCAAGTGGCAAAAAGTACCTCCTGGACCAGGCTGTGGTTGGGTTGGAACCAAATCCCCTGGCTGGTGACACCTGGTTGTCTGAGGTCTCTAAGTGAGGGAAGGGGACTGTGAGACCAGCAGAGAAAGACAGTTTCCCCTGGATGCTTATTTTTAACAGGGGTCCCAGTGGCTCCTATTTCCTGGTGTTGCTGGGCTCACTTGGAGTTGCCAGCAGAATCCCTCATCCTCCAGAAAAGCCACCTCCTATCTAGATACACCGAGTGGACCATTGCAGTCTCAAAAAACAACAGCAGGGAAAAGTGGAGCCACAGCTGACCAAAATAGGGGTTTTGAAAATTAAATGCTCATTGGAACCCCATCCCACAAAGCGGACCAGGAACTGCATGCTACACTTAGAGTGACTGTATGCTAGAATGAAATATTTAGAAAGGACCGAGTCTTCTCACATTAATAGCCAAAATGGTCAAGAGACAATAAAAAAATCAACCATTATAATAAGAACCAGGAAACCACAACCTGAGTGGGAAAAGACAATCAACAGACACTAACACCAAGATGAATCAGATGTTGCAATTATTGGATAAGGATTTTAAAGTAGCTATTATAAACATGCTATAATAGGCCATCGCAAAGTCTCTCTTAACAAACAAAAACCTAGAAACTCTTAGCAAAGAAACAGAAGTTCTAAGTGTAGGGACAAATGAAACATGCACTGACAGAAATGAAAAGCTCAATGGATGGGCTCAGTAGTGAGTATAGGTGACAGAAGATGGGACTGGTGTCCTTGAGGGCAGACCGATAGAATTTGCCCAATTTGAACAGAGAGAAAATAAGCTGAACAATAGAAAAGTGAACAGATTCCTGGGGACCTGTGGACCATTTCTATCATCAGTGTTCTATGACAAGAGTGTGTGTGTTGGAAAAAGTATCCAAAGAAACAATGGCTGAAAACTTCTCAATCTGGACAAGCATAAACCTGAAGAATCATGGAACTGAGGAAACCCCAGGTATGATAAACCCAGAGAAATCCATGGGAAGATACATCATAATTAAAACTATGACAAAGGAGGAACACCTGAGTGGCCCAGTAGGTTAAGCCTCTGACTGTTGGTTTTGGCTAAGGTCATTATCTCCCAGTTTCATGAGTTTGAGCCCTGCATTGGGTTCTTGTGCTGACAGCACAAAGCCTGCTTAGGATTCTCTCTCTGCCCCTCCCCACTCACGCTGTCTCTGTCTCTCTAAAAAATAAATAAACTTAAAAAAGAAACTATGACAAACAAAAGTCTCGAAAGCACCCAGAGAGAAATGACACATTACCTATAGAAGAACACTTATTCAAATGGTAGTGGATGTCCCCTTTGAAACTATGGAGACTGGAAGAAAGTAGTATAACATTTTCATCAAGTGCTAAAAGAAAAGAAGTATCAACTGCAAATTCTGTGTCTGGTAGAATCATCCTTTGAAGTTGAGTGGGAAATAAACATTTTGTCAGATGAAAGAAAATGGAAACAATTTGTTGCTGGTTGTTCCACCCTTCAATAATGGCTAAAGGTTCTTCAAACACAAGGAAATGGTGAAAGAAGGAATCTTGGAGGGTTCAGAAGGAAGAAAGAACAGTGGAAAGAGCACAAATGGGGAGAAATCAAAACATTGTTATTCTCCTCATGAGTTTTCCAAATCATGTGTGATGATTGAAGCAAAAATGACACCACCATCTGATATTAAAGGCAATCATATCTAAAAGTAGGTAAGGCAAATGTGCTTAAGTGGAAGTAAGATTCACACACATCACTCAAAGTGGTAAAGTGTTGGCATTAGCAGACTGTGATAGGTTACATGTGTATATCATAATACCCAGAACAACCACTAATAAAACTGCAAAAAGAATTGGACTAAAAAATACTATAAATGGATCAAAACAGCACCTTAAAAATATTCAACTAACCCACATGAAGGCAAGAAATAGGAACCAAAAAATGAGCTCCAAAAGAAATAAATGGAAGATAAAATTTTAAAAATGGCAATTCTATCAATAATTATGTTAAAAGTAAATACTCTGATTAAAATCAATCAAAGACAGATATTGGGAGAGTGGGGGGGGGTGAATGACCCCACTATATCCTTTAAAGACAACTCACTTCAACTTCAATGACACAGGTAGTTTGAAAGTAAAAGGATGGAAAAAGATACCTCATGCAAATATTCACTTTAAAAAAACAAGCAAGAGTTACTATATTAATATCAGAGAAATTAGATTTCAGAGAAAAATTACTAGACACAAAGAGGAGAAAAGTGATAAAAAGGACCAATCCACTAGGAAGACATAATGATTCAAATTGTGTATGCCCCAAATGACAAATTCTCAAACTACCGATAAAACTGGAAGGAGAAACAGACAAATTAGTTATACTTGGGGACTTCATCACTGCCTCTCAGAAAGTGATAGATCTATGAGTCAAAATCAACAAAAACGTTGAAGACTGGGATACCATAATCAACCAGCAGAGTATCACTGACGTATACAGAACACTCTACCCAACAACACAGAATACACATTTTTTTGAAAGTGCCTTCTAGAATTTTCTCCGAGATAATCCATAGCCTGGGCCATAAAACAAACTCCAATAACTTTAAAAGTATGCAAGCATAGAGTTTGTTCTCTAATCACAATGGATTCAAGCTAGAAATCAGCATGAGAAAGACAATAGAATGATCTCTAACATGTGGAAATTAAACAGCCCATTTCTACATAACTGAAGGGCCAAACAAGAAATCTCAAAGGAAATAACAAATACAGAGAATTAAATGAAAATGAAAATACAATATATTAAGTTTGTGGGATGCAACTAAAACAATGCAGAGAGGGAGATTTATAGCATTAAATACTTATGTTAGAAATGAAGAGAGGTCTCAAATCAATAATCTAAATACTTACCTCAAGAAGCTTGGAAAAAGCAAACCAAAATGATCCCAAAGCAAACAGAAAGAAGGAAATAATAATGATAAAAGCAGAAATGAATGTAGTTCAAAACAACAATAAAATACCATTTTTGCCTGTTGAGGAATTCAATGAAATAAGACATTATTTTAAAAAAGCAGTAGGGGCATCTGGGTGGCTCAGTTGGTTGAGCGTCGGACTTTTGATTTTGGTTCAGGTCATGATTCCAGGGTCGTGGGATCGAGCCCCACGTCAGGCTCTGCCCTGAGCCTGGTGCCTGCTCAAGATTCTCTCTCTCTCTCTCTCTCTTTCTCTCTCTCTCTCTCCCCCTCTGCCCCTTTTGCCAGCTAGCACTATCTCTCTCTCTCTTTAAAAAATAAAAATAAATAAAAATAAAAAGTAATAAAATTAACAAATCTTTACTAAGACTTACAAAAACTAAAAGAGAGAAAGCATACATCACCAATATCAGGAATGAAACAGGGAATCAGCACTACAGATCCCATAGCCATTGAAAATACAATGAGGGATCTATGAACAAATCTACACACATGGATCCAACAACTCCGAAGAACTGAACCACTTCCTCAATAACCACGTACCACCAAACCTCAATCCAGATTTAAAAAAAAACCTGAATAGTTATATAGCCGTTAAAGAAATGCAACTTTTAATTAAAAAGCTCCTGGAAAAGAACTCTCCATGTCCAGATGGTTTCATTGCAGAATATTACCAAAGATTCTGGTAGAAGAATAAAGAAGAATTAGTGCCAATTGTATATAATATCTTTCAAAAAAAAGAAAAGGAGAGAAATTTCCCAACTTATTTTATGAGGCTATTATTACTCTGATACCAAAACCAGAGAAAGAAATTACCAAAAAATGAAAACTACAGACTAATCTTTCTCATGAATTTAGATGCAAAAATCCACAATAAAATACTAAGTGAAGTATATTATATACATATAATATATGTATATATATATACATATATACAAAGATAATCACACCATGACCAAATGGGATTTATTCCATTTATATAAGGCTGGCTCAACATTCAAAAATCCACACCACGGAATACCACTCAGCAAAAGAACTGTGGATACACTCCACAGCCTGGTTGAATCTCCAGAGAACTATGTGGAGCAAGAAAGACTATCCCACAAGTTTATATACTTCAAGATGCTATTTATGTAATATTCTTTTTTTTTTTTTTTGAGAGAGAGAGAGAGAGCAGGGGAGGAGCAGAGGGAGAGAGAGAATCTTAAGCAGGCTCACCCAGCCTGATGAAGGGATGATCTCATGACCCTGAGTTCACAGCCTGAGCTGAAATCAAGAGTCAACGCTTAACCTACCAAGCCACCCAGGTGCCCCTAGGTAATATCCTTGAAAAGACATTTGAGAAGTAGAGAGCAGATTAGTGCTTGTCATGGGTTCAGGATGTAGGTGATGGAGTGGAAGGAAGATGGGCATGATTAATAATGGAGCGGTCCTTGTCAGAACTGAGCTATTCTATATTTTACCTTGTGGATACACAAAGCTACACACGATAAAATTGCATCTAAGTAAAACATACACACACACACACTCATTCACACACAACTAAAACTGGGGAAATCTGAATAAAAGCAGCTAATCGTATTAAAGTCAATATTCTTGTTGTGAAATTATATTATGGTTTTATAAGATGTTACCACTGGGGAAACTGGGTGAACGGTGTGTGTGAACTGTCTGTATTACTTGTTACGACTGCATGCTGTTCAAATTAAAAAGGATAACTGAAATGATCAGTTGACCATATTTAAATAAGTATCTTTAGTTTTTTAAAAAACACCAAGAGAAAGAGGTTTATATTTGGTCTTTGGCAATTCATCGCCTCTGCCCTCTGCTCCTTCCACAATCCTCTCCCTCCCACTAAACTTTTCAGAGAGTTAAAATAAAGAATAATATCCGATATAATTTTGTTGTTTTCATTTCTATGGCTTTCCTGAGCTAGTGTGGTAAATTAATTACTCCTCCCAATAACTAATATCTAAGGGTCATTAATATCTGCTGGGTCCAACAATATTTTACCTCGAAACAGAATGCATCACTTAGGATCATTCCTTGTTTTGGTTTTTGCAGCTAACTTACTAATCAAGGGATTTTTTTAAGTTAGAAGAAAACCTTTTTTTTTTTTTTTTTGCTGGCAGTAGTCATAATACCACTTTATATAACGTGTTGTATACAAATCTGATTATCCTCCAAAAGAAATGAGATGCTGAGAATTCATTTGCAGGGAAAATTTAGGAGTTCTCATTGTAAAGTAAACAGTGTGGTCAAATGCGATCAAGGAAGTGCTATTTACCAGGTAAGCGGGCGTTATGTGAGGTAGAGGAAGTCTGACTGTATTGACAGCGTGCGCTCCCGGTGCTCTGTAAGAACTGTACAATCGCAATGATCTTATCGTTAGCAGAGCTGTGGTCTAAGGAAGTCCTAAAACAACCAGTGACAAATAGAGAAATGCTCCAGCCCAGGGGTTCACACATGTTTTCTGTAAAGAGCCAGACGGTAGCGGTTTTTGGCTTTATGGATGGCATGGTCTCTGTTGCAACCACTCGCTCCTTCTGTAAACAAATGGTGTGTCCAATAAAACTTTATATGTGGAAACTGGATTTGGAATTTCATACAATTTTCACGTATCATGAACTATTATTACTCTTCTTTGATTTTTCTTCCACCATTTCAAAATGTACACAGACCTTGCAAGACCAGGTGGTGGGCTGATCCCCGCTCCTGGCCATGAGAAAGCAAAAAGAAGGAATTAAACTTGGTTACAAATATCTCAATGTGTACTTCGTAGCATGAGATCCCTTTAGGTAGTTTTTCAAAAAATTAGCAGGAAGGGGTGCCTGAGTGGTTCAGTTGGTTAAGTGTCTGACTTTGGTTCAGGTCACAATCTCATGGTTTGTGAGTTCGAGCCCCGTGTCAGGCTTCAGGCTGACAGCGTGGATCCTGCTTGGGATTCTCTCTCTCCCTCTCTCTGCCCCTCCCCCACTTGTTCTCTCTCTCTCTCTCTCTCTCTCTCTCTCTCTCTCAAAATAAATAAAAAAAACTAAGAGGAACCATTTTGTAGGTGTGGAAAAGACACATTTCATCAAGAGATTTATACACATCATATATATGTATATGTATTTATGTAACCACACACACACATTGAATAAATAGACCACTATGGAAATTATTTTCGTGTTCCTTGTCCATAAGTAAAGAGTTAACCTGCAGACTAGTAATTGTTCCTGAAATCCATACTCCTCAGCACTGCTGACACCGAGGAAATATTCTGCATTCATATCGTAAGCTGACAAACCTTGAGAAATACTGTTGCTGGAAATGTGAGTAGATTTGCTTTCATCTGCAGATCTCTTTACCGTGCAGCTTGGAATGTGAGCTCTCGCATTGTTGCGGTCCGTCAGTCACAGCAGTCAGTTCAGGGCTGAGACTGTAATTGAGTCACAGAGACTTTAGATAATGGTCATAGGAGCAACACTCTCTCTTTACCTACCTGAGGGGAATCTGTCTTTCTCAAAAGAGCTGTTTATTTAATTCTTCACTCTAGACTTCAAGGGGAAGTTTGGACATCATTGGCGTCTCAGAGATGACAAGTATTCGTCTCCTTCAGTGACATGTCCAAGTCCCACGAGAGTTGTCAAAAAACCCAGGTGATTTTAACTTAAGAGCAAACTTCCGACATCTTCAGAGTCTGGTATTATTTCCCCATCTTTAGTTTTGAGAGGCTGTCTACCAGTGGTCCTGGAACTCTCATTTATAGCAGGAGGTAACTGCGTTCCTTAGCGTAAGGCTTTGTAAAGAATCAGTGTGTCATTTTATGCCACCTATGGCTGGTAAGGATAAAAACTGATGAGTAGCTTTCACTTCAGACAACCATTTGTCCTAAAGCTACTTTGCAAACTTTTTTTTTTTAAATCTTTGTCCCCTAAAACACTCTCGTATGCTATTTTCTGCACATCTGCAACAGAGGAGAATTTTGTACAAAACCTGCCTGTGGGTAGAAAGCACGCTATGCTTTTTCAAACTACATGAGCCTCACCTTCTCCCTGCGATTCTGATACATTTTCTACCTCCAGCGTGTCCCCTTTGAGAGCCATTTGCTTGAATGTAGAGGTTGGAAGTACATCACTCAAGAGTCTTTACATTTCTGAGGCTGAGATTTCTCCATAGCACTCATGATGATTTACTGTAGACTGTTGACTCATTTTTTCTTCCTAACAAGTCACTAACTCATGTACAATTTGATACCAGGATGAAGAATGCCATAATTTTCTTCCACTTTGATTTCTCATTGACCACCGTCAGAAAAAAAGAACAAAACAAATGTCTGCCGGATACAAAACCCTTATCATGGGTCCAACCAACTCCAAACACAGTTGATCAATTTCTCAGTGCCCTGGAGAGGCAACTAGACCTCCTTTGCTGTCTTTCAGCAGAAATCTGGGAGTTCCAGGTGGGTTAGGTAGAGGGAGACAGTGGGCAAACTCCTTTGGTCAGGAAAGCAATCCAGTACCTGTGAAGTCAACTTTGACCTTGCTTCCATGTTATTCCAGGACATCAGCTACTTGGTTCAATGGTTATGTAGGAATACTGCTTTGGAGAAGGAGAAACAGGCCTAAGGAAGATAAACTCTGATCCAAGCAAAAAGACAACTCAAGGTGGAAATCAAATGATCTGACTCCATGGGTGGTTACTCATTACGCCTCCCTCAGGTGATCCCACACCCATTTCAGTAGCGTGGGCCAAACCACAGCACAACTGCTGTTGGTAAAGCTGTGGTGCGCTGATCTCTCTGTAGGCATTCATTCATTCCCTGAGCTGCTGGACTGTTGGAAGCAGAGCTGCTTTGCCCAAGGTCATGCCTTCTCCCAAGGGACAATATACAGCCAGTGTATACCTCCTTGATCAGGAGGATATAAAGATTTAGTCCATCAGCCCTAAGGCAGACAACTCTGGAAGACCATCCAATTCCCCAAAGATTGGCTGAAGCCTTTGTTGGGATCGCATTGAGGGTAATCTACCTCTCCGTAATTGTCCTTCCTTCACTCCCCCACATCCATCCTAATTTAGAAAACTTCCCAATAAACTTCCCTTATGCAAATCTCCATTCAGAGGACTGTTTTTCCAAGGAACCCAATTTAAATAAGACAAGCACACCTCAGAACAGAAATGTTTTCTCTTTAAAAATTCATTTTCTTTATTCATTCATCCACCATTTCCTGAGTTCCTATAACACTTGATGCTGTATTAACTTTTGGCAATTATGAGATAAATAAACACTGTGCCCTGCCTTCAAAGAGTTCATAGTCTACTGATGGAGAACAAGATTTAAAAAATATATACCTAATTATCAAATAATTCATAAGAAACTGTGGGATCACAGAAAAGTGTTGCTTAAACCCAACCTTGAGAAATGGAAAAGGGTGGGAAAAATTTCTGGAGAAAGTGATGATAGACATAAGATTATATAATGTGTTATTAGTTTTAATTTTTTATTGATATAGAATTCACATTAGCATAATATTCACCCCTTTAAAATTTAACAATTCAGTGGTTTTCAGTAGATTCTGAAAAGAGCAGTTTATTTAGTTCTTTACTCTAGTGTTGTACAATTCTCACCACTATCTAATTCCAAAACATTTTTATCACCCTAAAATAAGCCCTGTACCCATTAACAGTTACTCCCCATTTTCCCCTCCCACCAGCCGCTGGCAACCACTAATCCATCTTTCTGCCTCTATGAATTTGCCTATTTCGGACATTTCTTGGGAATTGAATGACACAAAATGTGGTCCTCTTTGGCTTTCACTTAGCACAATGTTTTCAAAGTTCATCCTTATTGTAGCATGTATCAATACTTCATTCCTTTAGAGACTAGTGGTAAAATATACATAACAGGAGAGCTACCATTTTGACCACTTTTAAGTGTGTGATTCAATGACAATAAGTCTATTCACAGTGTTGTGCAATCATCACCACTATCCATTTATCCATTTCCATAATTTTTTTTTATTATTCCAAACAAAAACTATGTGCCCATTAAATATTAACTCCTTATTCCTCCCATCTCCCCACCCCCACTGTTTCTACCTTCGGGTTACTGAGAATAATGGTTTAATGAAGATTGGAGTACAAGTATCTGTTCCAGTACTTACTTCCAATTCATGTGGGCATACACCTAGGAGTGGAATTGCTGGGTCATTGTGCTAATGCAATGTTTGTCCCCTTCAAGGTGTCCCACAGGCACAGTGTCCCACTGTTCACTTTTCTGCATTCTTTTCTCTTTCCTTGCCTCAGACTGGATAATTTCAATTGTCCTATCTTCAAGTTTCCTGAATCTTTCTTATGCCTGCTCAAATTTTGTGTTGAACCAGAGAAGTCCAGTGAAATTTTCATTTCAGCTATTGTACTCTTTTGTCCCTAGAATTTCTATTTGGTTCCTTTTTATAATTCCTATATCCATATTAATATTCCCTGTTTTGTCTATATTATTCTCATGCTTCCCTTTAGCTTTATAGGCACAGTTCCTTTTGTTTATTGAATATATTTATAAAAGGTGATTTAAATCTGCTTAAAGTTTTTGTCTAATAATTTCAATGTCTGGGATTCCCCAGGAATTGTTCTGTTGATTGCCTTTTTCCCTGTATATGGGTTATACTTTCTTGTTTTTCTGGATGTCATGCATTTTTGTTGTTTTTATAGAAAGCTGGACATTTTAAATAAAAAATAAGACATCTCTGGAAATAAGATTCTCCCTACTCCTCAGGATTGTTGGTCCCTTAGTGATTTTTCTGAGCTAATTCAGAAAATCCTTTATTCTATGTTGTGTACAGCCACTGAGGTCTCTGCTCAGCTTAGTGGTTAGGTATTGATTAAAGATTTCCTTAAAGACACAGAATCAGTAAGTCTCCCAGTTTTTGTGGGAGAGCTTTATGTTGGAACGTGCCTTCAACACTCACGCTGGCAGCTCAAAGCTCTGACTTAGCCTCACTTCCTGTTTGTACAGACTCAAGGGCAGCTAGAGGAGAAAGCGTAGGGACTTGCCGAGTCTTTCCTGGGCATGCACACATCCCTACACATGTGCAGAGCCTTCTGACATTCCCAGGAATATGTTGGGGCTGCTCAAGTCTCCTATGGCATCTCATTCCCCAGATTTATTTTTAAGCTTTTTGGTTCACTTATTGTTTGTCCCAACTGTTATTCACTGCTTCGGGCAGCCAAGATACTAAAAAATTGCTGCTGATGGTTTTCAACAAATGCTCCCACTGCCACTTCCACTCTGGAATAAAACTCTTTGCATTAGGTCAACTCTGAGTCAGATAAAATAAAAACAGCCTTCCAGAGAACCACAAGACAAGTCAAATAATAATAATTATCTGGAAATGGAGCTTTAAGACCAAAACTTTTGCATGACTCTCCATTACTTTCAGGATAAAAGGCCAAATCAGTAACCTAGCATGTAAAATCCTTTAGAATCAGGTCTTTGCCTAAATCATCAGCCTCATTTGTTGAGGCTAATGATTTCTAAACTTCCCCCACCAGTGGCTATCACGTTGCTGGTTTTTGCCTGACTGTGGCTTCTGGTTTCAAGACTGTTGTGAAGCTGGGAAGGGGTGGTGGCATGAGGGCAAGTTACAGCAACATAAAGCTGTCTGTTCTTAATGAGAACCTGCTATTCTTCTTGAAAAAAATAAATGCTTCCTAGATTGCTAAAGTCTTTAAGTTCAAGGCCCCTGAAAATGGTCATGCTTACAATTTTCACCAGTGTTTCCATTGCTTTTATGGAAGAGAGAATTTTCAGAGGAATGAAAATTTTCACTGCTATCCAAACTAAGTTTTAAAGACAGAGGCAGCTGGGTAGCTCAATTGGTTAAGCGTCTGACTTCGGCTCAGGTCATGATCTTGTGGTTTGTGAATTCGAGCCCCATGTCGGGCTCTGTGCTGATAGCTCAGAGCCTGGAGCCTGCTTCAGATTCTGTGTCTTCCTCTCTCTCTCTCTCTCTCTCTGCCCCTCCTCTGCTTGTGCCCTGACTCTCTCTGCCTCTCAAAAATAAACGTTACATTTTTTTTCTTTAAAGACAGAATAGAGGGGGGAAATTGACTATGGCAGAGGTGACAGCTTGGGAAAGGAAAAAAGATGAAACACACAGTAGACGTATGCAGGAGAATTACAGGCCCAGCTTCGTTTTAGTGGAGGATAAAGTTGAGAAAAGGAGCAGAAGGAAAAAGACAGAGGCAGAAGATGGGGCTAATAGTGAATGGCCCAGGTTCTACATTAAAAGATGTTCACATTTTTTTTTCCTGTCTGCTCTTTTCCTCTCAAGGCCAATTTCAAATCTCAGTGATTACAGGAACATTGGCATAGCTGCTCAAACCCACAGTTCTCTGACACTACTATCCTTCCCCCTACCATCCAAACATCACTTCCCTGCTGTCAATATTTCTATTTAATTATCTTTTCTGAATCTCCCAAATGCATTCTTATCTGATCCTAGCACTCAGTACCTATCACTGTGTTAGAAAATGTTGGGTGCTCAGAAGGTCTGTATGATTATCCAAGACATTATTAAGAAGTGCTCTCATGTTCTTATTTTAGGTATAATTCTTGATGATGCAACTGTACTAATACATGTTAGGTCAGAAAAAAAGGTGATATTTTAAATGTTTTTTAGATATTTTAAATACTAAATATTTTAGGCAAAAAGAACCTAACGTAAGGACTTAGGGGCTCGCATAACTGTTGGAATGTTGGAAGACTGAGATCAAGAAAGTCTATGCTTGCTTTCAATGAATCCAGAAATGGAGCAATCACACAAGGCCATCCTTGATGATCTCAGCTACCTGTGGAAACAACTAGGAAATTCTCAGGAAACCTCTGGGAGCCACTGACAAAAACTCACACCTATCGTTTACCAGTGCTTACGTGTTTACATGGCAGCTGTTACAGGAGAATAATAATGTATTTCTTGTCTTTGAAATCTCATGCAAATACCTCTTTTTGGCAGTATGGGATGCTTGCTAAACTACGGAGGTCCACGTTCAGTGGTAAAGGACATCCATCTCAGCTGCTCAGAGTGATACCAGCTGAAACTCTTCAGAGCCCTTAGAAATTTAAGGCCTTGGAAATATCAGCAGTCCTTAGATCCTCTGCAGAAGAGAACCACCTTGCTAAGGTCATATTCCCTTCTTGAAGTGCCCCACATTCAATGACTGGTCAGTACAAGGATATAATTATCCAGCCCCTTCCTCCCAACTCAGGACATTCCTAAAGAGCCAGCCCAGCTTCAGAAATTGCATAGAACTTGATAAAACTTTGTTTTGCATTTCAGAACACCCAGGATGCATCATAGAGCAATCTCTCCCTCTGCCCAGTGCTGCTGCCTTCACTTTGCCTATAAGTATTAATCCTAAAAACCCTTCCCCCTAAACATTTTGCATGCCAATCTTTATCTCAGGGTCTGGTTGTAGGAAGAATCCAATTTGCATCTAGGTCAAGTAGTTTGAGAAAGTTAAGATGGTATTCTAGAGCTGGACGACCCCCTGGACTGCTTGAAGTGTGGACCCCATCACTGGTGATAGGTGAAGCATGGACAGACTCTGGTCCAATGTAGCAGAGCAATGAATTATTAGGCCTTTCTTTGGTGGGTAACTAAATAATATATCAGCAGAAGAAAATGCCTTAGCTAGTCAAATGTCTTAAGTGTTTGAAAAATATGGGGAAAAATTGTAATCATAGGAACAATTGAATTGGTTGGCTTTTGCCGGGGTCAGTTGAAGCTTTGGGGAAAGATAATAAAAGGCCAACAGTGATTAATCAATTAAAGGCTAGGAGTGGAAGCCAGCGGCCTAGAAAGAAGCTATCATTGATGAACTGCCACGGACTCAGCACAAATATTTTACATAACTCATGCAACCCTCACAACAACTCTGTCAAGTGCATGTTTCTTCCATTTTACAGAGGAAGCAATGGAAGCACAGAGAAGTCCAGAAAGTTGCCCAGGATCGCTCAATGCATCTACTTGAGTGCTGATTTGATGACACATCCATCACCCCGAGGAAACTGTGTGCTCCGTAAGTGCTCCCAGTGGCCCTAAGCTTCCCTTCCCAACTACCCCAACTATATGCCATGAAGTCATCAATAGCCTGAGGAAAGGCCCACCTACAGGGTTTCCATGGGGCAGGAATCACTTTGAACAAGTACATGGGACCCAGACATTTGAAGGATAAATTGTGTATGGACAGGGGCTTCTTTATGTGACTGGCTCTTTCTGCTCCCTCCTTCTCTCTGCTAACACAGCCTCCTCTCTAGAATGAACTCCAGAACAGTGCAAACTATTGGCCAAGTGGGGTTTCCAGGACAGAATGCTGATCACAGGGTGGAATGGAGCCTGCCCCAGACCTTTACTCTGGGCATCAGGAACTCATTTTATCAATGGCAGCTGGAGTTGGCAATGGAAGGGCTGTGGGAACCTCGGGCCAAGGCTGAGGAGGACAGACTTCCAGGAGGACTGACCCACCATAGCCTCACCTGAAGCCAGCGCCCAGGACCTCAGTGCCAGCCCTCTGCCACTCAGGTCCTGCTAGACAGGGGCAGCAGGCCCAGCCACCCAGGCAGGAGAGACGATGGTGAGCAGGAAGGGCATAATGCCAGATAGCAGAGCTGGACAAAGGGCCAGCCAGCCGGCACCAGCCGTGTGCCAACTGTTAGCAGAGCCCGAGGACCACCGGGGCAGGCAGGAAGCATGGTGGCTGCCCAGCTCCTCCCCGGAAGCCCTAGAATGACTGTCTCGGGTGTACCAGGTGAGCCTGATGTGTGCTGTGCAAGAAGCGCTTATCCTGGGGTCCTAGGAGGTGAGTTCAAAATCAGTTACACCCTAGTCATGTGACCTTGAGCACTTACTTTACCTTTCCCGCTCTAAGCAGAGAGCTGCCATGGGGACAAACTAAGTTACATGCATGGAAAGGGTTTGTAAACAACGGACTCTAAATATATATCTACAGTGTTGCTATGAGGCTCTAAGATGTTCATCTTGGACCTATGTTTGTAGTCCCCTTTTAAATATGAAAATTTTGGTTGCACTAAAAAGCTAAAACAACACCGAACCCAACCAGTAGTGAACACGGGTCAGTCACTATCGCAAGTAAGAGTGTCAGTCTCTAGAAGCAGGTGTGGCCTTGCTGTTCTTGGGATCAGCCTCTTCCCTGGTCCCTCTCTGAGATGCTCCATTGGCTGCCTTGGCAACCGTCTCCCACAGCCCAAGGCCACGTGATTGCTTGTTCCAGTAGAGGCGCCATCTGACTGTGTCCCTGGCTGGGGTCAGTGAGCTCCGTACTCCTCCCTCCCAAGAAACTCACCTCCATCCTCCCCATTTCCCTCCCCTCGATGCATCTCTCAAGTATTTCCCAACAGACGTTATAGAAACAGCGTGTGTACTGTGTTGTAGCAAAAATAAATTTACATGTTGATCAAAACTGGGCAGCTTGCCTGGGGAATGTTTTCAAGACACCTGGGTGTGCCACATGTTGTTGGAACTCATTTGCTTCCACACCAGCTGTGTGATGGGGACACATGGCCTCCCTGCTCTGAGGAGAACCAGGGATGGATGCAGAATGAGCTCTGAGGTCTCCTCTGGTTATTCCTAAACCTTGAAAATGTCTATCAGTTTGAGTCTCTTTTCCAATGAGACACTCTTGATTTCGTAACTCTGGAAGGTTTTTATTCAACAAACTCAAGTCTGTTTCCTCTCAATAGATGGCTATGGTTTCCCCACTGTGAGTCAGATTCTGCCAGAAGCTCTGCACCAAATAGAATGACAAAGTCCAGCCTCCAGGGTGCTCACAGACCCTATCAGAAGGGCTTTAGGTATGCAGGCATGCCCTGGAATGTTCTAGAAGTTTCCACCAGGACGATGTGTATTTTGCCAGTAATCTTATTCCTTTTGGGCTGTTATAACAAGCCACCCCAGACTGGGTAGCTTATAAGCAACAGAAATTTATTTCTCATAGTTCTGGAGCTGGGAAGTCCAAGATCAAGGCACCAGAGTAGTCAGGTGAGAGTCTTCTTCCAGGGCATGCCCGGCAACTTGTCTCTGTGTCCTGACATGGCACAAGGGATTGGGGGGTGGGTCTATGGACCCTCTTTTATAAGACATCAGTCCCACTGATAAGGGCTCCACCCTCATGACTTCCACACCGTCCAAAGGCCCCACCTCCAAATACCATCACATCAGCCAGTAAGATCTTAAGACATGAATTTGGGGTTGGGAGAGGGGGACACACACAGACATGCAGACCATTCACCAGGTGAAGAAGCAGATTCATTTCAAGAAGGATGGGACCAGGTTTGCCAAGATACAGCACATGAAGGTGCACAGCTGGGCAATGGTGGGTGCTGTGTCAGGTGTGGCCAGGCCTGAGGTATGCAAGAGTGGAACAGGTCACAGAGGCCCTGAGAAACTTCCAGGTTAAGGCCTGTGTGAGGAGACAGACAACCATTGGCTCTGATTAACTGTCATCATGCAGGAATCAGGCCCAGGATGAGCTTAATTCTGATCTTTCAACCGATGCCGGCAATTCAGATTTTTAACAAATTTCCTGATCTTTGTTTTGGAAAATAGAAAATATTTTATTTTATTAGCAATGGGTAAAAATAACTTTCTGATCTTTAATTGTTGGTAACCAATTAAGAAAAAAAAAGAGCTCTTTCAGGTCAACTGTAGAGAATGCTATGTTACCTACTCAGAGTCCCTCACCCCTCAGCTACTCTCAGTGCGGGCCAGTGCCCACCTTCCCAGCCTGAATTTCTTCCTATATCAGAAGTGTTTCCAGAAGAGCGTCCAAACTTGGCCGCCGGCACTGCGTCTGTTGAACCTGACCTGTCAGCTGAGACACCAAGCGTACAGGTCTGCAGACCAGTGGCCACCTGTTTAAGAGCTTTGAGCTAGAGTTTGAGAAGAGTGGGGGGCTAGGAGGCAGCCGCTGGGGAGGGGAGGTGCCAAGAGATGGGGCCAAAAGGGAAGACTTGGGTCTTCTTGGGATCAGCCCATTGTCTGCAGGGGAGTTCCTTCCCTGGACATGGTGGAGCCACTGTAGGATTATTTATTTATTTATCTATTTATTTATTTATTTATTTTTACCAAGAAGATGCGAATAAAATTGGGCTTTAGAGAGATTATGTGGGCTGCAGTGGAAGAGGAAATAGAGAACACCCACAGTGGGGCATCTCTGCCTTGGGTGATTGGAATAACCTCTTCGTGGGTTTTCCTGAGTCCGCCCTCGCCCTGCTTCAGCCCCTCCTCAAATTAGCAGCCAGGGAGACCCTGGTAAATGGACAGTTCCTACACTACAGTTTCCTACACCTGTGCCCATCTATAGCCCCGTCCCTAGGGGCCTCCCGTCCCCTTGCTCCAGGCAGGCTCCCTCCTCAGGTCCTGAACTCGTGCCTTCTTGCTCTTCTCTCACATACTACAAGGCTGCCACATCACTCCCTTGGGTCCCCATGCAAATGACACCTCCCCGGGGGGGGGGGGGCTGCCCTGGCCTCGCTACTTGAAATTATGCAACTACACACTCGTGTGCGGAAATGCGCACACATACGGTCATTCACCACCTTACTGCCTTGCTTGATGGCACCTGCCGGAGCCAGCAAGCAGGTTCTGAAATCCTGCCCTTGCTCCATGGCCAAGCCTGAGCTTGGAGTGGGCTGCGGCCTGCAGGGGAAGGATGCTTTAACCAGGCACAGGGGGCAAGCTCCGTCCTCACGCAAAGGAGGCACTGTGTTTTACTTTGTCTGTCTAGGAGCCAGACAGTGTACCTCTATTAATTTGCACAAAGGGACCTCTTCCTGCGCTCTGTCTTCCTCCTTTTCTAATTCAGCACCATCCTTCATGTTATACATTTTATTTCTTTATCTTGTTTATCTATCTCCCCCACCCCAAATACTGGCTTCATGAGTTTCGATCAGTGCTATTTCCCCAGGGCCTAGGATACGGCCTCGTATGGCATCTCAATGATATATGTCAAATGACTTATGAGTGATCGGAAGGAAGGAGGGAAGGAGGGAAGGGAGGGAGGAGAGAAGGAAGGAAGGAAGAAGGAGGGGAAAGAGGGAGGAAGGAAGGAAGGAAGGAGGGTGGAAGGGAGGGAAGGAAGGAGGGAAACAAATTAGAGGCAGGGAACTCCATTTGCAGGCTATTTTAATAATTAATAAGAGAATAATGGGAACTAAGGTAAAGGCAGTTAAGTCAGAAAGGGTTGCAGTTGTTCTGAATATAATGTTCATTTTTTTTGGCCCTCCCCAGCCGGTTCTGTCAACCAGCAGATCCCTGGAAACGCCTTGCTTTCCTTATTTCAACCCCAAATAAGGGGTATTGCAACCCCAAATTCCTACACTCCACAGCTGGAAGCGGCTTCTCGGTGAGCTTCGTGCCTATCATTCCTGCCTCCTGGTTCTGGGTTGGCTTTTTCATGTGAAAAGCCATTTTTGACATCCCCTCCCTTCATTTCTTTCATTTGAATTTCCATTTAAGTCTGAAGGATTTTCTAATAGCTTGAATTTCTTATTGAATCCTTTGCCTCAGGGCCATACGTAGGGTACTGGCTCTGGGGTCCAGGAGCAGAGAGCTCCTCTTTCTGGAACTACTGAGGAACATGACCCCTGGCTGTGGCGGCCCTCCAGTCCTGTATGGCCCCAGCCCCTGACCTCCCCAGGAAAGGGAAGGGAACTCCTGGGGGGAACATTCTTCCGGTTCTGCTCTCCGCCCAGTGGCCCAATGGAAACACTTGCAATCCGAGTGGTAGTTGATGTGATAAGGTTCACAGAAGAAAAGCTAATCAGAATTTGTCCTTTAAATGAAAGCCCCTTTCTGAAATGACGCACAGCAGGTGGGTGGAAGCCACTCTTCTTTTCTGAGCTGTCACACATCTGCGATCAGAGGCACGGTTGTGTGTGCGCACGTGTGTGTGTGCGCGTGTGTGTGTGTTTGTGTGTGTGAGCACGCGCGCATGTTTTAGTTTTATTTATTTTGAGAGACAGTGAGAGCAGGAGTGGAGGAGGGGTAAGAGAGGGAGAGGGAGAATCCGAAGCAGGCTCCGTGCTGTCAGCGCAGAGTCCCAGCAGGGACTTGAGGGACCCACGAACCCCGTGAGATCATGACCTGAGCCGAAACCAAGGGTCTGAACCACCCAGGGCTTTTGTTTTCATTCAGGTTAGTTAACAGTGTAGTCAGTTTGTGATCTTAAACAGCCACAGCAGCAGCAGTCTGGAAGCACCGTGTGCCTACTACGGGTCAGGCTTAGCCGCCTGTGTGCGGAGGGTCTGTGCAGGAGGACGCCTGGAGTCTCCTCCTTCCCTTAGGACCAGCTTGGGAAGGAGTCACTGCAATTTCTGCCTGAAAATCCAAATGTCAGAAAGGAAATCACTGTCCATGAGAGCTAAAAACAGCTCCACCCTCTTCCATATATTTGAATATGATGTGGGAAACAAAGGCAGAAGGAAATGGTGGATAAAATTAAATTTCCGTATAACCTGCAGCCCATTAGCAACTACTTGAAGCTGGCAACGTAAAATGTTTCTCCAGGAACTCCTTACAGTCTTAATGCTAATGCTTTGCTAGAGGGAAAAACAACCTTAGCTTGACAATAGCCAGGCCTCCAAGATCCTGTGAGTCTCCTTTAGCAGATGAAAATCTCATTGGAAACTTACCCTTGACCTTCCTCCCCTCACTCCCAAGTATATAACCTGTGTCTCTTCATGGTCCTTGGAAGCTCTTTCTGCCCATGGTTTCTGTCCCCGTACTTAAATAAAAATCACCTTTTTGTATCAAAGACGTGTTCAAGAATTCTTTTTTGACTGTAGGCCCCAGGCCCCACAAACTGCCTCCCAACACCCCAAAACCTCATCAGAATATATAAATATTTTTTATATTAAAAAAATATATATACATTTTTTTCAGATTTGTCATCTTACTCCTTGGTATAAATCCTTTTTTAAAACATTTTTTTAAACTTTTTTATTATTCAGAGACAGAGAGAGACAGATCATGAGCATGGGAGGGACAGAGAGAAGGGGAGACACAGAATCTGAAGGAGGCTCCAGGCTCTGAGCTGTCAGCACAGAGCCGGATGCGGGACTCGAACTCCCAAACCGTGATATCATGACCTAGGCCGACGTCAGACACTTACTTAATCGACTGAGCCACCCAGGCGCCCCACTCTGGTGTAAATTCTTAACATAAAGGATCAAATTTGATGGCTGTAAAGGTCTCTTCTCTTTCAGGGTGGGGTGTGGTAAACTGGGGGTGGATGACTCCATGGGTAAATTTCTTAATTCAAAACTGGGGGTTAAGACAGCTGTCCGGGCAAACCCAGATTAATATATTAAAAAGAAATAAAACTGAGAAGGAAAGCCAGCAAGAGCATATAGAAAGAGGCCAGCCAGATGTCCTAGGCTGGACACCTCCCTTGCACGCTTTTGGCTTCTGTAATCTTGTTTGCCTCTCGCATCAGCCAACTGCCCGGGTAGCACAACCAACAGTCCCCCCCACCTCCACCCCCTCCCTGCCCCGTGCAGCCAATAGAAAGTTTCCAAGTGCCTGGAAGCCGGCCAGGCATAAAAGAAGGCCAGCACCAGGGTTCGGGGCTCAGCCTTTGGAGGTGACTCCACTGGGTCAACAAGAGTGCGTCTTTTCTGATTTTTTTCTTTTTTTTTCTTTTCTGGGGCCTGAGTATTTGCTGTAACAAAGCAAGAATACTGAAATGTGTGGTGACTAAAGGGTGTCTTTTGATCCGACAGGGGCTGCCCCATGTGGGGCGATGATCGGGTAGAAGCAGGTGTTGCGGGAGGTGAAAGAATTCACCGGAGGCAGAATGAAGGCAATAGAGGTTTATTGAAAATATGGCGGGGGAACAGCAGGACAGGACAGCAGAAGAGAGGGTGTCTGGCACCAGGTTGTTGGACGGAGCTGGTTTTAAAGGGGGAAGAGGAGGAGCTATGGTGAGTATAGAATTCTCCCTTTTTTGCTTCTGTAACTGTATTTCTAAGTATCCCCTTGGTCAGTTAGGGGCTGTGGATATTTTGGGGTGGGTCACCTGATGGGTCTGTGGTCACAGCAGCCCTGTCTACATTCCATCACTCAAGCCTCTTTGACTAAAAGTGGACTCTACAACATTGCCTTACCAATAGTGTGCCCTGCGTTTGCTGTGTCACCGATGGAGAGCTAGATCAGGATGATTTCCTAAGCTTTCTTGGTATTTCCGGAGAATTTTGTTTGCTTCTCTAAATCTCAGCCTTCAAATGCCTGGCCAACTTCCAGAAAGGTTGCATTGCAGAACCTGCCTTCTCCATGTGACCATGGGACCTTTACGAGTTAGGAAATGGCCCTTAATGAGTCTTCATTCAAAGGAGGCAGAACCTGAACTCAGCTGAAGCCCTTTTGTAGGTGCTCTGGCCACTTCTGGGAGGAGTGCAATCCCCGTGGTCTGGTGTGTGGCTCTTCAGGCTGAAACGCTTGTCATCTGATGCAGATTAAATATGGGACTAATTGGCACTCCCAAACTAACTCGTTTTTTGGATGAGTTTTCTTATGATTTTTTTTTAAAAAGCATCTCAAAAGCCTCTTCTCTAAATGATTCTCAAGAACCCTCACAGAGAGAAATTAGTCTCTTAACTATAATAGGGGTGGGCTCCGGTCCAGGTTTATAACCATTCTGTGTCTTCCAATATTGAAAACTACAATCTAAGTTTAGTTTAATTTCATCTAATTCCTTTTCAGTACAGCATCCTAGAAACAACGAAGAAACAGAGAATGAAGGAGGAAATCAATTCCTTTGCCTATGTCAAAACAATAAGCTTAAAAATAATTTCAGACACGTGCAAATGGGATAATTAAAATATTTATCAAAATCAATGTGACAATTCTAACATTATCAGCTTGAAATTTTATAACTTGCTAAGAGAGGATAATCTTTTTCCTTTTCCTTCCTTCCTTCCCTCCCTCATTCCTTTTCCTTTCCTTTCCTCTCCTCTCCTTTCCTCTCTCTCTCCCCTTCCTTCCTCCCTCCCTCCCTCCCTTCCTTCCTTCCTTCCTTCCCTCCTTCCTTCCCTCCTCCTTCCTTCACTCCCTCTTTCTTTCTTTTTTCCTCTTTCTTTCTTTTTCTTTCCTTCCTTCCTTCCTTCCTTCCTTCCTTCCTTCCTTCCTTCTCTCTCTCTCTCTCTCTCTCTCTCTCTTTCTTTCTTTCTTTCTACAGAAACAATAATAATTATTATAGGGTCTCAAATGTGCACCAAACACTAGGCTGGACTTTTTAGAGGCACTAACTTAGTTCGTCCTCTTTATAAAGCCCTTTCAAAGTAGATGTTGTTCTCCCCATTTTACAGATGTGGAAACTGGGTCTCAGAGATGGTAGCTCACTGGGTCAATGGTAAGTAGACTTGAAGCCAGGGCTGCCCACCTCCAAAGCGCACACTCTTCCTGTTAACCCAGCTCTTTTTAACCAAATCTAACAACAGTGGCAACGAGAATAATAACTCAAGATCAAATATTTGGAAGCACAATTGTCTACATATATTGTATGCTTTTTAACATTTTATCCACAGAAGGTTTTTGAGTGTCTACATCAGCACTATCTGGAAGTGTGTCGAGATGACGTACCTTGGTGCTACCCAGTCATACAGTCAAGGATGACATGTGACTCTTGAGCCCTGGAAATGCAGTTTGTGTGAATGAGAATATCAATTCGTAATTTTATTTAATTTGAGTTAATTTTAATTTCAATCTGTTAAAAAGAAAACCGCAGGCTCAACCTGGTATCACTTAGGCCAAGTCACTAAAATTAATACCTAATGTCAGTGCAATAAAGTCTTAACTGGTCAGTCAGGAATTTTCCGCTCTGGTCATTACAATGAGGTAATGGGTCTCCTGGGCCTTTTCCACCCCCTCCTGCCCCCAAAGTGAAGATGAGGTAATCTGCATGAAAAGATCCCCTGCTCTTTCCCCTAAGGGCATGTGACCTAGCCAGAAATAATCCTTTCTTTTCTTTTCCTAGTAACTTCCTTAGCCTACCCTCCATCCTGAAAAAACCTTCTATTTTGTAAGACTCCTCCTCTGAGCTCCCCACTACTAGCTGGAGTGAATGCTGCGCCATTCACGGATCACTTAAGTGAGCCAAATAGATCTTCAAATTTCCTCAGCTGAATTTTTCTTCTTTATTTATTTTTCTTTTATTTGTTTAATGTTTATTTTTGAGAAAGAGAGAGACAGAGCGTGAGTAGGGGAGGGGCAAAGAGAGAGGGAGACACAGAATCTGAAGCAGGCTCCAGGCTCTGAGCTGTCAGCACAGAGCCCGATGAGGGCTTGAACTCACTAACCGGGAGTCATGACCTGAGCCGAAGTCGGACTTGTGATCGACTGAGCCACCCAGACACCCCAGTTGTTGTTCTTTTACACATTTAAATAACTCCTTGTGATATGGTGGTGCCCAGGGTACAGGGATGCGAGAGCGCCTGGCTCTGGAGTCCCAAACAGACCAGGTCCAGCCACTTGCTGCTGACAAAATCCGAAGGCAGAGACAAAGGCGGTGGTGGAACAAGAAAAGAATTTATTTCAGGGAGGCCAGCACTGGGAAAACAGCAGGCTAGTGTCTCAAAGACTCTCCAAAGGGCTGAAAATACTTCTGGGTTTACATAAGCAGAATATTTGACAAAGGTCAGTGGGTACATGCCACTGGGTTTGAAGGTCAGGTTGGTCATTGTCTTGGGTTCAGTCACGAGGGGGTCTTGCTGGCTCAGGGCAGCCCCTCCTGCTGAAGGGGTAGTTTTGATTCCCATCAGGGAATTTCTCCTGAGTTAAGAGATAAGATGGCAATTAGAATTTAGCCCATTAGAAAGTTAGAGGTCAAATGGCGGTGGTTGAAATCCTCCTTCAAGGCTACCATACTAGGTAGCACACACATCTTACATGTTTATAATTGCAATGCTTACATACATGTAGTAAAGGAGAAAATGTTAATGTGAACATAATATCAATGTTGATTTTTTTTTCTTATTAACATTAAGAACATTTCTGGAAAATAGGGGAGGCTCACCTGTGGGCATGTATACTATGGATTGAGAGTTGCTTCTCTCCTTGAACTCATTAACCAGGAGTGAGACACTAACCGGAATGTGGGACACAATCTTAATTCTCCTGTCTACATTGATCTCTGCATTCTACAATTTTCGTGTCTAGGGCATATCTTATTGGAAACATAGGGAGACATTTATTTTGGCAAATTTAAATATGGCAAAGGAAAGATTTTTTTTCTGTTTCCAATTTTGGTTTTTACACACACACATATTTATGCATACATGCATACATACATATGTATTGCTTTCCTGAAAGAACATCTTCCATTCTGAATGTACAGTCCAGATTGTGACCAGTTATTCCTTAGTTCTTCTAAAAACAAAGCCTCTCAGGGATAATGACTTCTGTTGTTGTTTATTCTGCACCATAAGATGGTATGTAGAAGTTTGACCTCCAAAATGTTATCAGAGAAACTCTGACCCATATACACTCAGACAGATTATGGTTCCCCTCTATAGAGGAGGTGATTTCTGCCCCATCCAGACCCCTTCATGGATTGTGTGTTCATCTGTCAGCTGTTATGTGTGTGGGCTCTGTCAACCAAGAAAGAATTCACTGAAAGTTTAAGCCAAGAGGTATTTATTTGGACAATGAGAATTGCAACTGGGGAGACCCAGATTGAGGTAGAAACCTGAGTTCTGTTCTGAGGAAGACAAGGAGAAGGCAGAGATGTAAAAGCAAAAGGCCATGAGTGCAGCTCTCATTTAGGTCTTCTATTCAGAACAGGGAATGAAACTCGGTTAACTGGGATTGGTTGGGTTATTATGCAAATGAAGGGTCAAAAGTTGTCAAATCACCTTGGCTCCTTTGGACCTGAAGAATGCCAATCATTCAGGTGTCTCCATGAGGAGGGAGTTCAGTCCAGGCTGAGGGCTTAGAGCTGGCAAAAAGTCACGGTTCCTCCAATGAGGATGTGCATGAATTCCTCTTCCCTTATGGCCTTCCATCCCTATTTCAAAGAGATTCTCGTAGCCAGGCTTGTGAGCTCCATTTTGAAATCTCCTTTCATACCTACTAATGTCTCATAGTTGTCCCTTCTCCAAAGAATGGCCCTTGGACAAATGGGAACCCCCAGCCTAGGAGGCTGATTATGCCCTCCTCCATTGACTTCACCCCCATCCGGTGATGACGGATTGATGGAAGAGCAGGGCACAGAAGGTCAACCCTCTTGCTTAAAGTGGGACCAATTTCATGGTACAGTTCGTGCTCCAGACCTCCACATGGGATCAGGCTGGGGACACAGCACACCGTCAACAAACCACAGGCATCTGAATTCCTGTCTCAGGTCCTGCCACTAAGGAACTTGGCCTAAGACACCGTTTCAAGGGCCTGAATTATTTGAAAAACCAAGAAGTTATACGCCAACATCTAGACTAACATGACCCTCCTCAAAAAGTCTAGGAGTCATTTTCACTAATAAGCTTTGAGAGACAATAAGCTTTTTTTCCCTTTTCTGTGCATAACTTCTATCCAAGATATTCCCAAGGCAAAAAGAGTTATGCCATATCACCACAGCCTAGATTTGGAACACAAACCCAACTACAAATTAGAGGCTGTCACTTCTGCCAAGTTTGTCAGTCCAAATGGCAATGGCTACAATGAGATTTAGAAAGGGAGATTTTTCAGAAGGTGATTATTTCAGATTTAGATTGAGTAGACCAAGAGGAGAAAAAGCATAAGGAAGCAAAAAGATAAGGTAGTTTCAACAGAGAAGGTGATAACCATACCTCATGTCTTAAGCATGCACATGAACATATAAATAAGAGAAGATGGGTTAGGTCAGAAGAAAAGGATCATGTATTCTGCATGTCTTTTATTGGCCCTAGTCCTGCTGAGTGCCAAACAAGAATAACGAAAACTCTCACTTAGAATATACAATGATTTTGTAGAAAACAAAACCTAACTTTACTCATTCATAATGGAAATAAAACCAGGATACTCCTATTTGCTGTTTAGCTTTATTCTACGCTTCCAGGCAAATTTAGACGGAAGCCAAATTAAAATCAAAATTCTTAATTGTGATTGTGGACTCTGAGAAGCAGGGGGAATTTGGATGACTTGAAATGCTGAAGTCAGTGATCTGCTACTGTCTGACTCGACCCTCTCCCCAGGGCAAGATGCCCGCAGAGGGACCCCCTGTGTTCCTGGACCCCTGTTTTCTCTGAGCAAGGATGGAGTCACCTTGCCAGCAGGGACCTCTCTTTTTCCTTTTCCTGGACTTCTTTGGCCAGCTCCCTTCTTTCTGACTACCATATTTTGTATGTTTTTTCTATAACAATATTTTCATCCTGTTCAACTTTTTATTCCATCAAAGATATATGACCATTGTAAGACCTTTAAACAAGGCAAAGTTTCCTACCACCTAGAGATCTTCTCTGAGCAACGGGAGCGGAAAGTGTACTTGCCTTGCAGTGAGGATAACAAGTGTGTATGGAATTGAGGACGCTGCTCACAGCATTATCTTCCTCCTGCCTTTAAATATTTTTTTATATCAGTGTTTTGCAAACTTTGTCTTTAAATGGACAGAGAGTAAGTAACTAGGCTTTGTGGGTCACGTGGTCTCTGTCACAACTACTCAGTCTTTCTGTTGTAGTGTTACAAAGGCTATAGACGCTATGTAGATGAATGGGTGTGGCTGTGTTCTAATAAAACTTTATTCATAAAAACAGACCACACGTCATCTCGGACCTATGGGCCTTAGTTTGCCAACTTGTTTTCTATTTCATCATCTAAAATGGCTCCAGAGTAAAACATGAATTTTATTATTAAGAAAACAATTTTTAATTGAAGTATAGTTGAGACACTAAGTATCGGGAAAGTTTTATTTTCTAGTTAATCCATTTAAAAATGCTTCTGTCTTTGGGGGGCCTGAGTAACTCTGTTTGAGCATCCGACTACAGCTTAGGTCATGGTCTTGGCGGCTTGTGGGTTTGAACCTCCCGTCGGGCTCTGTGCTGACAGCCTGAAGCCTGCTTCAGATTCTGTGTCTCCCTCTTTCTCTGTCCCTCCCCCACTCGCACTCTGTCTCTCTCAAAAATAAATAAACATTAAAAAAATGTTTCTCTCCTTAGCTTCTGAAATACATATTTTGTCCAATATCTGGATCAATTTATAAATAATTTATAATATAATATAAATATATATGTTAACATATGTATTTAATGTAATTAATATACTATAATTTTATGATTACAATATAATAATTGATTAATATAATTTTATGATGGTATATTATATAATATAGTTTATAATTATAATAATTAATTAATATATATTAATAAATATAGAATATAAATCAATTTATAAATAATCAATTTATAAATCATTGCTGGAGGTGCAAGATGCATGAGGAAGGGAACATGTTTTCTGCTTGCAAATATTAACATTGCATTTATTGAGGCAGAGCATGGCTAGTGACCCAGCCATTCCTGTTCTCAGTGTATGCTCACCACGTGTTCACTAAAATGCATGTGCAGGGATATTTATTCATGGCAGAACTCAGTAATGTCCCCAAACTGAAAGCAATCCAAATATCCACAGCGTAGAGAGGATAAATGCATATTTGTTTATCCTATCATAAAATATTATACGGCAATGAGAATACGCAAACCACAACAGCACACAACGTGGGGATGGAGCTCACAGACGGTGCTGAGGGGACAGAAAAGAATATATGGTTTGGTTCCTTTTTCGTAAAGTTCAACAACGAATCCATGATGCTGACAGCAGAATAGTGATTTCATTTGGGAGAGGGGTGGTTAGTGACTGGGCAGGGCAGGAGGGGTTTCTGGGGTGTTGGTAATATTGTAATTCTTGGGGCACCTGTGTGGCTCAGTTGGTTGAGCATCTGACTTCAGCTCAGGTCGAGATCTCATGGTTCATGGGTTAGAGCACCACGTCGGGCTCTGTGCTGACAGCTCAGAGCCTGGAGCTACTTCGGATTCTGTGTCTCCTCTCTCTTCACCTCCCCTGTTCATTCTTTGTCTCTCTCTGTCTCTCAAAAATAAATAAACATTAAAAAATTTTTTAAATATTGTAATTCTTAATCAGACTGCTGATTTCACAGATAAATTCACTTTTGTATATTTAATTTTATTTTTAAATTACGGCAGCCATAACAACAAATTATCTTTACTAAAATGCCACCATGTGCTAGGCACTGTTCAGCACTTTATACTCTGTCTCATTTAACCTTCACAAAACTCTAAGGTGGCTTCTCAGCCTCATTTAATAGTGAAAACAAAGCTCAGAGAGGTTAGGAAACGTGCTCAAAGTCACACAGCTAGTAGGTGGCCAAGCTATCTGCCTTGATATCTTACAAACAGATACCAGAATGATCCACAGCTTTATGAAATCAATCATTGGATCGGATATCCTAGGGGGGAGAGTAGGGGGAGAGTGGTGTGAGATTTCCCGGAAGTAGAATTCCATGAGATGAGAAAGAGCTGAGCTGTTTGAACCACAGGTGGAAACTGGGGGTTGAGCACTTAGAGCTGGGCCATCGAAACATCTAGATGCGTCCCTTCAGCTTTGTGCTGCCACCAGGCAAACAGATGGACTTCCAGTCAAAGGTTTCTCCTGCTCAGCTCATTGGGTCCAAATCAAAATCACAATAGCTCAAGCATGACTCACAAGCAAAGGGCTGGTTTTCTTCTGGGAGTGACATATTGTTTCATAATGAATCCATGCAGATACAACCTCTGTGGGCCATGGCCTTGACTGTCACATTCGAAATCAAAACAGACGGAGAAAGATCTCAGAGCCCTGCCCGTGAGTGATAAGTAGAGGGGAAACCAAGGACCTCAGTTAACCAGCCTTCTCTAGGGCTACTGTGAATCTGTCCTCCCTCCCTGCTTCCCAGCCTCCTGCTAACACTTACTGGAGAGTCGCCATTAGCAAGCCCAGCGCTAAGCACTGCAACATCTTATTTTTTAAAAGGTTGGTCTCAATATAACCTGACTCATGTTATAAGCTTATAAAATTATTCCTATGTCCCCAAACAGAGATAGGAGAATCTATACCCCTGTAACAAATACTGCAAAAATTAAGAGCTTTCAAATAAAGCGCATTTCCAACAGAGCCACGTGAGCGTTTGAAACATTTATCTGAGTCCCTGAAGGTACCAATAAACTTTTATATGAAGGAAACAATGTAGATACTAGAAGATATACACTATAACATTTTATGTTTTATTTAGCTGTAGTACATAAACTCCCCCAGGCCTCGCAGAGGAACTCGGGTGGGCTCTGGCTTCCTTCCGGCATTTAAAGGAATCCTCAGATATTCATCTTAGCCACCCCAGAGCACTGCTTTCTCCCTCCATTGTAGTTACTTTTGGCTCCAGGGAATTTGTGATTGCTCCTTTCAAAATACTCTTTGCAAAATTCAGCGGCGTAAAAATTATACAAGAGCTAATTATTTCTGAGAGAAGTGAGTCAGCTATGTTCTCCATCATAACGGCGCATAGGAATCTGTTGCTTTAATTGTGTCTAAATACCTTCTCTTTTATACCAGGTTTGTTTCTGTATGTACGTGCTGGCAAAGAGATAGCTATTACGGATGTAAATTGTGCCTGATACTGAGATTAATAGCTATAAAGATAGTGCTCGAGGGAATTAGGGGTCTGGTTTAACCATCTCTGTAATTTTCCTACTCCAAGAGCAATATTTCATGGGTGTTGTAAAATTTATAAGCCTAGATTCATGAGGTCTGCATGATTCCAAGGAGGCAAGATGGGAAGTTTATTTCCAGCATCCAGTGTCTAACAGGGGTACACCAGGTGTCACAATAAACACACTACCAGTGTTTGCAGAAGCGGAACTCAGTGCTGGGTCTCAGAGCCCACACTCAAGGTGAAGAAAAAGATCAATTGAAAATTGTTCTTCCCCTTCAATAATCCCTCAGGAGGGCAGAGGGAGGGTAGGCAATGGCAGAGGAAGAAGGAGTCACATCGGTGAAATTGCCACTTCACTCATCCCACCCCCATGGGCTGGACGGGAAGGGGGGAATGGGGTTACTGTGTGTGACTGCCACTGCAGAGCTGAAGGCAGACACCGTCCCTCTGCTGGTGTGTTGGGGACACCAGCTCTAGCGAGGGTATCATTAAATTTTCAGGAATTTCATGAGTCTGTTGTTAAACACAGCCATTATTACAAGTGGAATTACAGTGCAATAAAATGTATTTAAAACAAAGTTAATAAATGCTCAGAACTCTTCATTTCCTAATTTCACAATCACCTATGTCCTGCAGTTATTTTTTGCCTCTTTTACCTATGAGGGGAGGCTGCACCTGTGTGCTCTGCACACCTCTCTCCTCTGAAGTCAGCCATGTTGGGGTGGGAGCATGGAGCTGTCCATGGTGTGGGTGCTGACTCCACAGACACTGGCCAGTGCTGGATACACCAGGGTGTGTGTGCTTTGTTTCGTTTTCTGGAAGGCCAATTGTTAAACATATACCAGCCACCATAACTGGAACCTGGGGTGTTTTGTTACCACCCTGCTCGCAACTTCTCTCCCCGCCTACCCCTTAACTGCCATAAATAATTCCCCTCCACTGCCATTCTCTGGCTCATCTTTCTTCAAACAGTTGGAATATGCTTTCCTGGTGTAGCTCAAGGGAAACCCAAAACAAAGGTGACCCTTCACACTGCATAAAATTCCCATTAATAGTGTGTGTATTGTTCTCTCAAGGCGCATATGCTTTGCCCCTTTCATCTTGCTATGCCAGTGCCCTGGAGAGCTGCAGACCACACATTGGGTCTGGGAAGGAGGAGGAGGGAGAACAAGGTCCAGCAGAAGAGATGTGAGTAGAGGAATCAGAAACTCAAGACTGGAGTCCATAATCTGTCATTTTTTAATCCATGTCTCTTGAAAAGTCAGACACTTCGATCCTTACAAGAGTGAGGATGGGGATAATATCTTCCTTGATTACTTGGTGGAGTTGCCAGGAGCCACCCTGAAGTCAAATGTATGTAAGAGGATACTTTGTAAGCTATCAAGTGTTGCATAATGCGCTTCTGACTCCTTGTATTGTTGGGTCTTCAAAATGTCCCTGTTAAGAAGTATTTTTTAAATATTTAACAGGGATAATACACTAACAAAAGTTTCTTTACCATCATAGAACTCTAGACCTGGAAGCACTCTTTCAGATCATCCGTTGGTTCAATGTTCTAACTTATGAATAGTTTAGGGAACTTAACAAAAATTTCACACAAGCTGTAAGAGCAAGAACCCAGAATATTAAACCCAGATCTGCCTCAAACTCTGCCTTCTCAGAAACTTTAACCCAAACAGAAGGGCTTATTTGGGGATCTTTGGGTTCATGAAGAGCAAAGACCCACTCGGTTCCTCCAGGAAGGCAAATAGGAAGAGAGGGTAGGTTCTTAGATACATGTGGATGGTTAAGGAAACAGCACATGGAGATCATAGCAATGCTGATAATAGTGGTTTATTGCTTTGTATGTGTCACGTCTTCTTCCACTGGATCTTCACAACAAACTGTGAAGTCTCCACTCCATTTTACAGATAAGGAGACACAGGCTTAGTTAGATAGGTTAAGTATTTGCAAGTGGCATGCCAAGGGGCAGGATGAACTTGGGTCTGTCTAACCCCAGAGCCTGTGCCCATAACTTGTATGACAGGCTCTTCAAAGAACTCAAACTGCAAGACAACTGGTCCCGTGGGAACAAAGCTGGGAGGGGTTTGCTGAATTGCACAAAGATGTAAAGTCAGTCTCTCTTGTGACATCTGCTTCTCTCTCAGGTTTGCTTTTGTCCTGAGACAAAGTTTGTCCTTTGCTCCTTGGCTCCTAACTTCAGTTTGCCTGCAGACCACAGTGGCAACTCCAGCTCCAGCTGGACATGTCCTTCTATTAGCTTTGTCTCTGAGTTTTCTAGTTCCAGACTGCCAAGAGTACATTCACATTGGCCCAGTTCCTCTTTGCCAGCCAGGCCATGTGCCATGACACTTGCAGCCTTTGGCTTGGGTCTCTACTCCTGGTCCAATCCACTGTGAGCATGCAACCTAGACTAGCATGTCTAGAACATTTGTTTGTTTGTTTGTTTGTTTGTTTGTTTGCTTAGAGAGAATGTGGGGGAGAGACAGAGAGAAGGAAAGAGAGAATCCCAAGCAGGCTCCACACTGCCAGTGAAGAGCCCAACCTGGGGCTCGAGCTTATGAACTGTGAGGTCAGGACCTGAGCCAAAACCAAGAGTCAGACATTTAACCAACTCAGCCACCCAGGTGCCCCATCAAACACTCATCTTTTTATAATTTGACCTTCTAGAACCTTTTACCGTCTTCCTTGTTTACAGCTATTTGTGAAGTCACTGTATCTTCTCTACTATATAGCAGGGGCCATGAGCACAGAATCTGTGTCTGAATCAGCTTTGTGTCTCAGCATTTAGCACACTAGCAGGTAGGCCAGAGGAGTGGCTGGAGAGATGAACTTTACCATTTGGCAAATGGAGAGGCCAGATCTACACTGGTAAAGAGAGCATATAATTTAGGTACTAATCCAGAGAACTGAAATGTTTACTACTTTGCTTCAATTCTCTATTTCAGGGAAGTATAAAATCCATGGTCTTTATTATTTAGATTGTTAGGTCAACTTTCAATTTCACTTGGCTGGTATCCACTTGACACAGGACATGGAGAGCAAGGATACTTTTTTGGCAATAGTAACTGAGTATATCAGTGACCCAAAAAAGGGAACCTCAAGTGTCTCCTGGCCCATAGGTCATTCCGGACCTAGCCTTGCTAGTGCTCATCACACCCAGTTCTTCCCTCCTTCCTGGGCACATAGGAAGGCTTCCCATCTCTCTTTACAGTTGTGTTGGGAGCATGTGACTAGTCAGGCCAGTGCTTTGGACAGAGGTGAAGCAAGTCCTTTCTAGCTGGGAGCAGCCGGGACTGGCTGTGAATTTTCTATGCTCCTTCTCTTTCCACCACAGCAGTGGTAGAGGGCCACATGTTGGGATGGCAAAGCCACAGGACAGATCACCATGGACAGATACCCTGAAGAGCCACCTGACTTGCATTTAACTATGTATGAGTAAGAAATAAAGTGAGAAAATACATACATAGTATGCTTCCTATTATTTCATAGTCCCTCTATTTCTCTCCCGTGTCTACCATGTTTCAACCTCCCATGATGTCACCCAATGGAGCAATCTTCTCTGAGTCTTTAACCAGCACATTGCTACACATCTGCTTCCAACCTCATCGGATTGAGTTAAAATGAACTGAATTAAGTTAGAAGATGAGGAAGTTCTGAAAGCAGCTCTGGCAATGGCCAACCTCGACGAACCCTGGACATGAGTCAATATGGCCACCCACTGTTTCTGCAGTGCCCACTGTGGTGAATAGTGCAGGGACATTCAACATCTACTTTCTTCCTAATGGTGACTTTGGAGCAATGTATTGGTCTGGATGCACATCAGGAAGTGTTTTATGAGTGCCTTTACCTGAGCCAAGGTTCCTAGCCCAATGTGGATTCTAGGGATTAAATGACAGAGCATAATCCAATGATTCTGGTTTTCATTTCATTTGTCATTTAGAAGTGATCCTTTAAAATCCAAGAGCCGGAAGTTCAGGGTTTTATCCCACATGATTTCATGGAGCATGTCTAAGACATGTAGGGTAAGAGTTAGTTCCTGAAAAAAGTATGTGTGTGTTAGTTTCAAGAGACTAGATATTCCCTAAAAGTCTCACTTGATGTATTGAGATATTCCTCTCTCAGAGTATTCCACAATTTTTGGAATGATTTTAGGTAGTTCCAAAAAATGACCCTAGCTCAGCAAATTTAATTTTAAGAAAAACTTAGACTTCTCATCTATTCCCCAAATAAAGATAGAAAAATTTCATGTGGGCAATGGCATGTTTGAAACAAGTAGGGAAAAGTAAAGTTCTATTAAAAAGCAAAATTAAAGTTCTCTGTGATTTAATTAAATCAGATATCAGGAGGAAGCCCTTGGTAAATGACTGCCTTCAAGTGTTCATCAAAAGAAATTCAGATGCCACCCTACCTTTGGACAAACATCCCCCAGCCATAGTACTACAAACCTGTGCTCAGAGCTGGCCCCATGTCATCTCTAAAATGACACTAAAGATGGGTCACGCCAGTGGTTTTTCTGTCAAAGTCCTAACCACTACTTAACTGGGTAAACTGGAGTGAACACCAGGAGAAGGGCCAGAAGTGCCCTCGGATTATTAGCGAACTGAAAACATTCTTCTAGGAGGTGGGAGTGTCTCCTTGCTCCTCAGGGGGTTCACTGGATAGGTTAAGGAGTTTATCTTCCAAAGAGCACCCTTTTCGTATATGTTCAAGATGGGACTATCATTTTCAGTTAAAAAGTGGCAAAAACCCAAAGCTTTTCTCCCCAGTTTCCCCCCTTGAAGCCCTCAGCCATTGGATTTGGAAGAAAGGTGTTGAGGATATCATTTCTGCAGAATGCACAGGGCTCAGATAACATTGAAGTCCAAGTCCACCAGAATTCTGAGCAGAAACATGAGCCCTACTCTCACTGTGCTGGGAACTTCTCTCTGTCCTGCCCAGAGAAAGTAGAACTGACTCCATGTGAGGTCTTTGAGAATCCAGTGACTGGGACAATGCTGAAACAGAGCACTTGCATGCCTGGGGTCTAATGAAAAATGCAACATCCTGCCTCTGTCCCCCATTTCCTTTGTGCATTGATGAGAATCCATGTTTATAGGGAAGCTTCTGTCTGCTTTGGCTCCAAGCAGCTGCCTGCATTCCTTCCCCCTAGGGAGAGAGTGGCTGTTGGAAGAGAGAGATAAATGGGCATGGGGCTGAAGCTACACTCTTACAAGGCTGACTGAATTTTTATATGCAATATTCTTCTGAAAATTCCTTCAGAAAGAGTCTGTTTGGTCTTCTGGTACATTTTCCTGTTTACATTTCTGTGCAGATAGAGGGGAATAGAGATAATCAATGTCAAAATTGCCCAGAGAGACCTCTCATCTGGAACTGGAGCTGCTTGTGAACCTGAGCTGTCAGCAACTTCTTTCCAGTATTGAACCAGAAGCTCTCCTATTTTTGCCTGAAATATTTTATTATATTTTTTATTGAATTATAATTGAAAGATGATATTATATTAGTTTCAGGTGTACTGCATAGTGATTTGATTTTTTTCAGTTTATTTATTTATTTTGAGAGAGAGAGAACAAGGGAGGGTCAGAGAGAGAGAGAGAGAGAGAGAGAGAGAGAGAGAGAATCCTAAGCAGGCTCTGCACTGTCAGTGCAGAGCCCGATGCGGGGCTTGAATTTCACAAACCATGAGATCATGACCTGAGCCAAAGTCAGGTGCTTAACTGACTAAGCCATACAGGCATCTCTGATTGGATGTTTTTTAAGGATAAAGTTTCTTTTTTTTTAAAGTAAACTCTACCTTCAACGTACGGATTGAAGTCATGACCCCGAGATCAAGAGTCAGTTGCCAGCCAGGAGTCCCCATGGTTGGAGATTTTTATACACTACAACGTGATCTCCTTCAAAGGTCTAGCAGAGGCTATTCTGTCACTTTGAAAAGTGATTATGATATTGGCTACATTCCCTAGGCTGTACTTGACATCCTCATTTTAATTTTGAAACTGGTTGTTTGTACGTCTTAATCCCCTTCACCTTACTTGATTTTGCCTGTCCCCTCCCTCTCCCTTCCCCTCTGGCAACCACATCTGTTCTCTATCTGTGAGTCTTCAGGTTTTTTTGTTTTTGTTTTTGTTTTTAATTTTGTTGGTATGGATGTCAACAGGTGAAAGCCATTCATGTTTATACCTCCTCCTTTATTGCTCTTCTACCTTTCTCTTCCCTTCCCCAAAGGCAGAATTCAGACGAATGCACAATCAGAAATCACCACACACAGACTCCACTGTGAGCAGGAGACAAGAAGATGAAACCAGAAAATGCTCAGCTCCACGGGTTTCCCTCTGTTAGCCAGGTTGTCTAATTAAACAGCTGATTGAGTGCATCCACCCATGTCTCCTACGGTGGGCATCGTGAAACCTAAGCACTAAACAATGGCACTCTAGTTGAAACATTTTCCACATGGTCTTAAGGGGTAAACAGCCTTTATCCCAACACAACTGCCTCTCCCTCCTGGTGCTAACTGCTGGGTTTCAATATGAAATACCACTTTTGTGTCCTCTGTCCTTTGAGGATGTGGTGTTCATTGACCTACGCAACTTGCAGGGAATGCCAAGAGAAATCAGACCCAAGTGAGTGAAAATTACAAGACCAACAATTCCCCTTCCTCTGGTCTGCCAGTGCAAAGTGCCCACTCTCTCCGTGGTGTTAATAACTGAATATGAAATATTTAAATGGCTGCAAATTGCATCAATTAAATTTGTTTCCATTCCAAGTTGCGCTCAGACGGCTTGTATGTTTTGACCCAATGTCTTTTTATGTTTGATATACTTTCTTAATTAAAAAGTGCACAATGATTAAAAAAAAAACTATGGGCAATAGTAACATAAATGTTCCTTAAAGTACAAAATAAAAAAAATTAAGAAAAGAAAGGCTGAGATAGGATTCTCCTGTGAGATATAAACTTCATGTATTACTGCTTCATTATTTTGTCAACATAACAAGCCATGGATCTAGGGCATGCTTCTTAATGCTAAAGTTGACCTTGATTTCTCTCTCCAGGACATGCTGACCTCTTGGTATGGCCAGGTTTTCAGAAGAGGAGCAAACATGTAAGGTTGCCAAGAGCAGATAGTACAAAATGAGTTCTGAATACAGGTCACTTCCAGAGTTCAATGAGGTCTTGCAGAAAAGTAAATCAGATGGGTCTTTCTCTTACTCAGTACTCTCCAACAGCTTCCCATTGCCTTTAGAACAACCCCAAGCCATCGACCACAGACCACAGGACCTCACACATCCAGACCCCATTGTCTCCTTCTCTCCCTTTGCTCCTTTTTTTTAAATTAAAAAAATGTTTATTCATTTTTGAGAGAGAGAGAGAGAAAGCATGAGTAGGGAAGTGGCAGAGAGAGAGGGAGATGCAAAATCTGAAGCAGGCTCCAGGCTCTGAGCTGCCAGCACAGCTGAGATTTTCTCTGAGAACTCAGTCTGCCTCCCTTTGTCCCTTCCACTGATGGCATCGTGTCATCCTGCTTACCTCCTTTCCCTCACCACTAGTCACGAGCCTCAGAGAGGGTCTTCTCTAATCACCATCTACTTGTTTAATACATGTTTCTCCAGACTGAAAGAAGGCAAAGACTTCATTCATTTTGCTTCCTTTGAAGATCCAGAAGTTGCAACTTACAGTTGCACAACCATAAGTTAGCAGTACAAGCACGAGATTAAACCAGCCTTGTTTCTAGGATGCTGCTGAAGAGTGTGTCATCTTATTTAGTGCCTTTTGTCCAAGCCTCTGGAGAGGCTCCACCACATCTACCCAACTGGCCAACAAACACCGTGTATATATATATCCCAGCATCATGTGAATTGCAGAGTCCAACAGAATTTGACAGTTAGATAATAATGGAATTCCTCTTTGGAATCCCTTGAGAAAATATTCTAAGAATGGCACTTACAGTGGCTGGAAATAATAGAAATCATGTCTGCTGTCCAGACATTAAAATAATGTTGTGTACCCACCGTGAATGAGGCATGTGCTTTGACTCGTTTTCTTGCAGAGGAGACTCATTTGAGTTTATCTTTACCAGTTCCTTCAATTCTATTTCTCCTTCTGACCAGTAGTCAATGACTCAATGGTAGACAGGGCCCCTAGCAGGCATGAGAAAGCTGTGAGTGTTCTGGATCCACGGGAGACAGAATAGTACAGTGGGAAAAAGGAAATTCTCGGGTGGCACATGGCCTGGGTTGGAGCCTGAGTCCTTCACTTATTAGCTGTGTGACTTTGGTCATATCCCTAGCCTCTCCCTCCTTTAGTTTTCTTGTCTATAGACATAGACTAGTAATAGCACCCCAGCTTCTTAGCAGCGTTGTAGAGTAAGTGAATGAATGTGTGTGCAGCACTAGAACAGTGCCTAGCACATAGGAAGTGCTGTGTTGTCTCCTATGCTTGCCCTTCAGGAATTTGGTGCCCATGAAGGAAAAACAAGACACAAAGAGGAAAAAGTAATCAATCGTGACACATCTGACAAATGCCAAATGAATACTAGTGACCAGAAATATCACAGGACTGCAAAGAAATGGAGATCACTCTGGGCTGGGTGCTTAGGAAAGAACTTCACGACCTAAATTTAAGCCAAAACCTTGAGATGTGGACACCAGTCTGTCCTCCTTTTGGGGACAATTGATTGCGTTGGAGTACAATTTCCAGACTTTTGATTCTGAGGTCCCTGCCCGGTGCTTGGGATCACCTAAGCTACTACAGAGAGGTGGGTCAGACAGATGTGCTTTCAGATGTCATTGCGCACACAGAACCTGATAGTGGAGGTCACACTGGTATTGTCACATTGATTGAAGATTTTGCTTTATTTTATTTAAAATTTTTTTAATGTTTATTTATTTTTGAGAGGGAGACAGAGCATGAGCGGTGGAGGAACAGAAAGAGAGAGAGACACAGAATCCAAAGCAGGCTCCAGGCTTCAAGCTGTCTGTGCAGAGCCCAACATGGCACTCGAACTCAAGAACCACGAGATCATGACCTGAGCGGAAGTCAGGCCTTTAAACCAACTGAGCCACCAGGCACCCCAAGAAGATTTTAAATTTGTTTCAAGCTCAAAAATCAGTATATGAAAGCGCTATTTGAGAAAGGGGTGATTTTTTTCCCTACTCTGTCAGCTAGCTGCTGGAAACCTGCCAGTTTGGGTTTTATTGTTCCAATGCCTAGGACTTCTTGGGGTTGGCTTTTGTGCAACGAGTTAGCAAATCTTATTTTTGCTCTCTTGCCCAGTTAAAGAATGAAAAGGTAACGCCTTGAATCATGTAAGGAATGCCTGTGTGGATCATGGGGCTCCTATCACCTCCACCTCCCTGTCCTGCTCTCCTTCCCCTGCCTGAGCAGGGCCCCCGCCCAGCCCTCGGCTCTGGCGACAGCTGCCCTCCTGTCTAGGGCTCCTGCTGCTGGATACCAGAGAAGCAGAGGCTGGGAGGGGCTGCATCTTCTGAATTCCCTTCCATTTTAAGTCAGAGAAAACCTCCATCTGTTGGCTTCCTGGGTGTGGAGCCAGTCTTAATCGTTTTACTGAAGTGTTTGCTGAGGTGTTTGGTGATGGCTTCTTTGCTGTTGGAAGACAAGAGCCAGAGGCGTTTGCCTGGAGAATTCCATCTGCGGAATGGACTCTCTATTAGGGACGGTTTGTTAACTATGCTACACGCACACATGCAAACACACACATACACATACATGTGAATAGAGATGTGAGTATACATATTTCTTTCCTACCCAAATGTTGAATGTTCTGTTAAGTCATCTGATGAAATGGTACCTCAGAGGGAAAAAGAAAGATTGTCTCTTATTACAGGCTGTTTCCATGGTAGCTCATACCCTCGGGCAGCCCCCTAATGATGAGTTATTACTTTTCAGCTAAAACACATTGTAGGGAACTGATTAATAATATAACTTGCATAGCAAAACAACAGGTTAATTTTTCTTTCATTTATTCTCAGATGTGAACACACACTGATGTATGTGATAATTTATCTCAACATCTGACTCACTCATCTTAACTCTTTCTTCATGGAGTTAACAAAGGAAGTGAAAAGGAGGATATATGGACCCTCAGGGAGTCCCTCGGGCAAAACATGTAGGTGGCATCTCAGATGTGCCCTAAGAAGGAGTGTTCTAACCAGGAAAGTCCCTTTTTAAAACCGCCAGACCAAGGATTCTAGCAGTTATATTATGTCAGATGTGATTGGACCCATGGCACACCTTGAGCTCAGTATCAGAACTGTTATTACAAAATGGCTTGGCTGTTTACAAGGGCTTCTGGGAGGAAATGTGCTTGACATGATGAGAAATTCTCTTCCCTGAAGGAGCGACCAAATTTCTGCGGTTTGACCAGCCAGCCACAGAGGCTTAGAGCAGTGAGTCCTCTCATAGCCAAGATGCACTGATGGCCCAGGGCCCTTAGCAGAATTGCCCATGTGAGAGAGGGTGGTGACAGGGGCTAATACAGCCTGCAGCCCAGGACAAGGTAACACGGGGCCAAGCAGCTAAAGGGCTTATGGAATTCTCTCTCAGGAATTGGGAATGTATTTGGTAGCTCAAGTGGTTAAATCCCTAGATTTCATGCTGTTTCTACATTCCTAGGATGCCTTTCTCCCCTGCCTTAGAGTCCCATTTCCCCAGGCAAGCCATGACTTAGGGAAAGACCATCTAACAAATATTATCCACAAAGAAAAATAATTAAGAGGAATATTTCACATGGTGACGTGGGGATAGAAAACGTAAATCTCCCAAATGCACAGAAATCAGATTATCATCTTCAATTTAAAGTAAAGATTTTCTGGCCACATATTCATCAGATATAAGAAAAATATGAGATAATAAACAGATACAATTATAACAAATAACTAAGATATTTTTCATCTTCTGCCCTGGAGCTGCTAATACATGAAGATTGAAAAAGAAACAAATGAAAGTCTGCAGCAATTTTCTTAGTTACTAACAGCATGTATTCCAAAATTGATTATATATATAATCAACATATAAATATATATTTATAAATATAAATCAATATATATAAACATATATATTTATAGCTCGTAGAGAAAGTTGGAGAATAGAAAAATGTAATATTCTATTAGTAAATTTATTTACATCATAATCCAGTTCAATTCAATTTAAAATTCAAAGGTAAACCAATAGAGAAACAGAGAAATTTGTCAATAGGCAATATTTTATTTGGCCTAAAGTATTTTTGAAAATTTCTTTAAATTGAATTGAAGATTATATTTATATAGTTTGAAAAAGAAACTGTGTGATATTTTATCTAGAAACAGCTTCAAGTAGCTACCAGGAGAAGAATATAAAAGAAAAAATGGTGTTGTATCTAAGAGAAGGGAAAAGACTGATGTGTTTATAGAAGAGAAAAGAACAACTATTCTTTTTCTTTAATTGAGATGTAATTGACACACAACATTATATTACTTTCAGGGGTACAACATAATGATTCAATATTTGTTTATACTGGAAATGATCACTACAATAAATCTAGTTACTATCCGTCACCACACATAGCTATAATTTTTTCTTGTGATAAGAACTTTTAAGATCACTCTCTTAGGAGCTTTCAAATATGCAATACAGTGTTATTAACTAGAGTCACCATGCTACCCATTATATCTCTAAGACTTACTTATTTTTTACCTGGAAGTTTCTATCTTTTGAGCCCCTTCCCTCATTTTGATTGCTCCATCTCCTTCCTCTGACAGTTACCAATTTGTTCTTTATATCCAGGAGCTTGGTTTTTCTGGAGTTTTTGTTTGTTTATTTAGATTCCACATATAAGTGAGATTATACAGCATTTGTCTTTCTATGTCGGACTTATTTATTTCACTTAGCACGATGCTCTCGAGGTTTACCCACATTGTCACAAATGGCAAGATTTCTTTCTTTTTATGCCTGAGTAGTATTCCATTGTATATACACCACATTTGCTTTATCCATTCACCCATCAGTGGACATTTAGATTGTTTCCAAGTCTTGTTTATTGTAATTAATGCTTCAGTGAACACAGGGTTGCATATACCTTCTTGAATTCGTGTTTTTGTTTCCTTCAGATAAAGATCCACAAATCAAATTGCTGGATTATATCACAGTTCTATTTGTAATTTTTTGAGGAACCTCCATATTGTTTCCCATAGTGGCTTCCCCCATTTACTTTCCCACCAACGGTTCTGCTTTCTTTATATCCTTCCTAACACTTGTTATTTCTTGTGTTTTTGATAATAGCCATTGTGGCAGATGTGAGGTGACCTCTCACTGTGGTTTTGATTTGCATTTTTTGATGATGAGTGATGTTGAGCACCTTTTCACATACCTGTTGGCCATCTGCATGTCTTCTTTGGAAAAATGTCTATTCAGATCCTCTGCCCATTTTTTCATCGAATTGTTTGTTTATTTTGGCTATTAAATTATATTAGTGCTTTATATGTTGTGAATATTAAGCCTTTACTGCATATATGATTTGCAAATCCCATTTCCTCCCATTCTGTAAAATGATGGTTTCCTTTGCTGTGCTGAAGTTTCTGGTTTGATACATTCCTATTTGTTTCTTTTGTTGCCTTTGCTTTTGGTGTCGAATCCAAAACATCATTGCCAAAATCCATGTCAAGGAGCTTGCTGCCTATGGTTTGTTTTCTTCTAAATTTTTGGCTTCAGGTCTTACATTCAAATCTTTAATCCATTTTGAGTGATTTAGTGATTTTATGTGAAATAGTGGTCCGGTTCCATTCTTTTGCATATGGTTGTCCATTTTTCCCAGCCCCATCTATTGAAGAGACTGTCCTTTCCTACTGAATATTCTTGGCTCTTTTGTCATAAAGAATCCGCATATGCATGGGTTTCTTTCTGGCTCTCTATTCTGTCCCGTTAATCTTTATATCTGTTTTTATGCCAGTACCATATTCTTCTGATTACTATAAGCTTGTAATAACAACAACTATTCTTGAAAGAAAGGATAAATATTTACAAATAAATCCAGCTGGATTTATAGCCTCTTTTATTTCAACCTCAAAGAGATCTGAAGGGCTTTCCTGTGCCCTGTAACAGAGGGGAGAAATGGGGGTTAGAGCAGTGAAATGATTTGTCCAAAGGGAAAATGCTGATTATGCAAAGGGCTGACTTCTAAGCCCAGTCCTGTTCAAGCTAAAACACCATTGAATTTTGTAGGCTCTCAACTAGATGCCTTTATACTTCTACAGAGGGCAGATACAAACTGAAAAGAAAAAATAAATAAAATGATTTTTAGGATGTAATATCTAAATGTCATGCAAAGAAACAGTTCAAACGGATTGTGAGGGAAAAATAGCAAGAGGTAGTCAAAATGGGAATTAGAAATGTTTGGTAATTATTTTCTGTACTAAGCAAAAAGCCTGACATGGGGCTCTGATTCACAAACTGTGAGATCATGACCTAAACCAAAGCTGGACACTCAACCGACAGAGCCACACAGGCATCCCAATTTCTAGTTATACATTGAATAAAGCAGAAGTCCATAAACTTAGTAGAAAATGATACAGAAAATAATCAATGAATATAAAACCTGGTTCTTTGAAAACATAAGTAAGATTGATAAATTTCCAGACAGACTGATGAGAGAGAGAGAGAGAAAGAGATAGAAGACATGAATTGCCAATTTCATAAAGAAAAGAGAGAATATCATTACATACCTTACAGGTATTACAATGATAATTATAAAATATTATTAAAAATTTTATCCATAAAATTGATGATTTAAATAAAATTAATAAAATTTATAAAAAACACAAATTATGAAAGCTAATTTGAGAAAAATATAAATACCCAAGTATCTCTTTATCTACCAAATAAGTTAAATTATTGGTTAAAAACTTTCCGCAAAGACGGGCGCCTGGGTGGCTCAGTCGGTTAAGTGTACAACTTTGGCTCAGGTCATGATCTCACAGTCTGTGGGTTCAAGCCCTGCATCAGGCTCTGTGCTGACAGCTCAGAGCCTGGAGCCTGCTTCAGATGTTGTGTCTCCCTCTCTCTCTGCCTATCCTCCACTCATGCTCTCTTTCTCTCTGTCTCAATAACAAATAAACATAAAAAAATTTAAAAAAAAAAACTTTCCACAAAGAAAACTCTAGACATCACTGGTGAATTCCACCAAACATTTACAGAAGAAGTAATATCAGTTTAGCACAGAGTCTTCTAGAAAATTAAAGAAAAAGAAATACTTCCTATCTCCTTTTATGAGACCAATGTTTTCCTGATACCCAAACCTAACAAAAGACAAATATCCCTCATAAACATAGAGTAAAAAACTTTAACAAAATGTTAGCAAATTGAATAATACATCAATTTGTAAAAAGACAATACAGCATGACAAATAAGATTTTTTCTCTGGGTTGCCAGGCTGGTTCAACATTCAAAAACCAGCTTTCTTTGGATTAGTGTTTGAGTCATATACATTTTTTTCATCTTTTTCTCTTTAAACTTTCAATATCTTTACATTTAAATTGTGTCTCTTAAAGGCAGGGCAGAGTGAGTTTTTGGGTTTTCATCCAGTTACTGGTAAAAGATTGTGGATTTTTCTATATTTCCCTTCAATTCTGTATATTTTGCTTTCTGTGTTTAGAAACTATATTTTTAGCTGCAACAAATGATACGTCTTATTTGTTTGTTGAACATTTTTTTCGTTATGGAATACTCCCATTTTAAGTAATGAGTTGTACTTTAATGGCTATTTGTCTGAAAAATTAGATTAGATGAATCTTAAAAGCAGTTCATCAAATGATGCCATGAAGACCATTTACAAAATCAAGTCATAAGTGAGAGAAGATATACACAACACACATATCTGGGGGAAAAAAAACCCATGTCCTAGAGTATGTAAAGAATGCATAAATCTATAAGAAAAAGTCAGATGCCCAGTAGTATAATGGGCAATACATTTGAACAGGCACTTCAAAAAATGATATCCAAGTAGCCACTAAACATATGAAAAAAATGTGCTCAACTTTATTAGTATCTGGGAGATTTAAACCATGATGAATAGTCATCATGCTTCTTAGAAGGGCCAAAATTTAAAAGTCTGAAAATGTTAAGAATTGGCAAGGATGTGGAGTACTGTGACCTTTTATATTAGTCCATATTGGTATATATAGGTACAGCTGTGTTAGTAAACTTTGACATTCTACATTACATTTCACTAAACACGTATCCCATTTTCTGGCAGTTTCACTCTTAAATATACACCTGTGAGAAATATGTGCACATGTACACCAAAATAAAAGTACAAGAATATATTCATAGTAGCACTACTCATAAAAATCACCAAAAACTGCAAATGACCCAAACATTTATCAGCAGTAGAATGGATGAACTTAGTATATTAATAGAATGGAATACTATCCAGCCACCAAAATGACTGGACTGTTTCATGCAACAATTTGGATGAAAATGGCAAACATGTTGAGCAAAAGAAGTCAGACACAAGAAAATGCATACTGCACAATTGCATCTATATAAAGTTCAAAAATGAACAATCTATTGTGTTGGAGGTCAGGATAGTGATAGGCTGTAGGGTAAGTTGGGGAGGGGAAACCACGGACTTTCTGGGGATCAATACCATTCAATTTATTGAATTGGAAAGTGGTTACAAGAGTGTCTTTACTTTGTAATAATTCATCATGGTGTGAATTTATGATTTTTGCATTTTCCTAAATGTACTTGTATCTCAATTAAAATTTAATAAAAGTTCTTAACATGTAGAATGCAACTGAACTTAAATCTCTTCCTGAGTTTCTTGACAGTGAAGCCATAAATGGAAGATATTAAATTATGTCAAAGTTACTATCCAATGCAAAGGAAAATCAACCTCCCTCCAGTGGGCTATGTTCTGCTAGCCTTGCTCCTGGCTTATAATATGCTTCCATTAAAAGAACCTTTATATAATGTTCCTGTGTCAGCTCCATGGGGGGAAGACTGTGTCTGCTTGGTTCATCACTGTGTATCTAGTGCCTAGACTAATTTCTAGACCAAATAAGGTGCTCAGCAAACATTTGCTGAATGAGTAAATGAATTAAAGCAAAAGGAAGCTGTCAACTGAAGTATTTATATGAGTAGATCTGAGCTTCAATGTGGAGAGGCAGGAAATGGCTCGAACTAGAGAGATATCACCAATGTGAAAACTAGTTCTTGAATATTTTTCTTGTTGTAAGACATACTGTGAGAGGCAGCTCTGGAAATGTCAAGAGAGGAGGCTTCAATTTTCTTTTCCTAGCAACCTGAGAAGTCACAAATATGTCAGAATCACCTACTTCAAGACCACCTCTGCTTTGACTGAGTTCAATGTGCCCACTTGAAATGAATCATAATGACCTCTATGGCAGCCATTGCAGGAGGTGGCATTTGTCTTCCAAGGAGACCACTGCTTAGCTTCCCACAGTGTCATAATTTATATATTAAAAGAAATACAGTGGCATTCCTTTGAAAAACTTCTGTAATTCAGCCTTGCCCTTCCCATGAGTTATCCTTTATCATTTGAGACTGACTTGTGAATGGACAAGTGGAAAGTCCATGTGTGACACAGGTATAAGCTGTGGAGAATTTGTCTTAACATAGCACATTGTTCTTACCACACATCTTAACATTTAGTTGTATATTGCCTTGGATTGTTACTTATTCTTTTCATGAATGCATTCTGCATCTCTCATCTAAACTGCAAGCTCATTTAAATCAGGGGCTGTGACTGTTTCGCTTCTCAGTATCTTACCTGGAGTACACTGAACCAAGAACACGAACTGACCTAAATCCAGGGCCAGCTGTCTAGGCAGGAAGAAGGATAAAAGCAGGGATACCAGACAGTATCATATCACAGTAATTCAGACAAGAATGGTGGCTTGAGCCAGGAGTCAATAATGTTGATGAAGAACAAAGGTGTAGCTCTGTGGACCTCCAATATTACGTGTCAAGGAGATGAGCAGAAATAAGGAAGCACACCAATAGGGCATGGCTAAGGCACAACCAAAGAAGATAAAGAACAGGAGTGTGGTGTCTTGAAAGTCAATTGAGGAAAGCCTATCAAGAAGGATCAGGATTGCTCAACCTGATCAAAACTGCTCATGGCCAAGTAGGAAGAAGACTAATAACATTGAACTTAGCTGCATGTGGTTTTTGGTGGCTTCAACCAGAGCTGTTTTCACCAAAACTTACCCCAGTGGGGGTAGAAGCTGATGAGGGTGCACTGAAGACATACCAGCTGGAGAGAAGCTGGAGACAGTGAGAACAGACAACTCTGTCCAGTGTTCTGCTGCAAACAGGAGGAAAGAATGGGGACTTGCTGATCAGAGAACTGAGTTTTGCTTATTTTTTTTGTCATTATTGAATGTGAGAAATATTAACTATGTGCTAAAAATAAGGATATACTACAAAGGGGAAGACTGATGTTTTAGGAAGGAGGGGAGTTTTGCTAGCATCATGTCCTTGAAAGGTTGAAAAAGGATGGAGTTTTAGAGTGGCTCACCCTCTTTGTTCATCTGGAGCTTCCGCAGCAATGAAAGTCCTGGGTCCCAGTAAGCCCTCAGGCCTGGGCAAACCAGGACAGCTTGTCACTCTAAGTAAAGTGGGAAATAAGGTCAACTGACAATTAAATTGGGGAAGGAGGTACTGGGGATTGGAGAGTGAAATAGTTGTCCTGCCCAAGGAGCCTGGGATGCACCTCTGGCTGGAGCATGAAAGTCACTAAATTCTAGGAGAGCAGGAAAGAATGTAGAGAGGTGACCTTTACATTATCGTTTTTTTGTCTTTTGTTTTTTTACCTTCTGATCAAAACAATCAGTAATGAGAGAGAAATCTTTATCTACAAAGGCTTTGATCTCCTGGAAGAGAAATCCAACTGATGTCCAAGAAGAAAAAAAATAGCAGCCTTAGCTGATAGCCAGTGAAAAGAGAAAACATTCAAAATATTACCCACATCACTTACCATATCTCTGCAGTTAATGGAAAATCACATCGTCTGTGAGCTTTTTGGAAAGAAGTTCACTAGATAAGATAGTTAAAAAAAAATCTTACATGGAGAACTATTGACCATATCATTTGTTTTCCCTCTGTTCTCTTGCTGTGATTGTAAACTTTGCTTGCTTGATAAGAACCCTTCATGTGCAGGCTCCGTAGATAATGACTTCATAGGTAGTTGGCTCATGCTCAAATGATAAATCATGTCAAGATAAGGAAATCATTTGGTTCTTTAAAGTTGAAAAGACGATGTGATTAAAAGTGTCATTTGGTGGATATATGAGAAGGTTTCCTATAATCAGTTATCCAAAATAAACCGTATTATTTAGCAAATGTCTGCAGGGAGACAACCAAACAGATGTTTAAGACAATGAAGGAAAGCTGAAAATATCTCCAACATTGAAGTGCTTAAAAAGAAAAAAATGTGTATTGATTTTGGAGTGAGGGAATGAGAGATATATGTTTATTTTTTAAATGATAGCCTTACACTGCTTTTACGGGACAGATTTTTTCCCCCCACATAATAAAGAAATTAATGCTATGAACATTTACTGCAAGACCAGGAGGGAAAATATGAGATGAAATATATGTGTAATTAGCGTTGTGAACTATAGAGAACATGACATGTGTGGAAAAGAAGTGTCTTTGAGATCCACAAAATCAGAAATTGGAAATCACAGGTAAGCTGTGTCTAGGGGAGGTGTGAAGGAGAAAAGAACTGAGCACATTTAGAGGCACAGTTATTTTGTTGCAATTTCACCCTGGAACAGAAGGCAGGAGGGTTCTTTCTTGGATGGGAGCAGTGATGCCCGATGCAGCACCTCCTCTTCCTCCTCGCTCCCTGCCTACTTCCCCAAATAACCCATCCTTCTGGTCTACCCCAGATAACCCTTACTTCTGGAATTCCCAGGCTGTCCAACTCCTGAGGGGCTAAGGCGGAGACAGAGAACACACCAGCTCCCCCTGCATAAAGACTGAGGTATGGGAGGATGGACCCAGCAGATAAATGATTCCAAAGAGTGCTCTCCTAGCAGCCTTGATGAGATGGGAAAGAGGCTGATTTCTTGATGATGAAAGGGCCAAGGGTGGACAAGATCTAGAATTATGAATGGGGGGGGGGACAGGTACTTTATTCAAATTAGACATTTCCAATCTCCATTTCTCCTTCATGACAGGTACACACCTCTGAGAATCGCAAAATTTGCTGAGAGAGCCCACTTGGTTTCCCTGAGGACCAGGTTGGATTCAAGAGTTTGGGGCAGATCTGCTTTAGAAACCTCTTTTGAGAACCCTGAATTCATATGCTCTGAACTGAGGACAATTTGGGGAGAAACTAGAAAACATTCCTGGGTGACTGAAGAATTCCTGCCCATGACTTTTCCTGGCTTGTTCTTCTAACATCATCTTGCACTATGCCAACATGTTCTGGGGTGGGGCGGGGTGGTTCTCAAGACTCATTAAATACATGAGTCTCTTTTGTGCCAATCATGGTCCCAGTCACTTACACAGTCAAGGACATGCTGGCTTCAGGCCAGCAACCTTGGGTGGGGAGTATGACACAGACTCATGGAGTAGATGGCGAAGGCAGGTGATCTGTGGTTCTTTCCAGGTTAGAAGCAACTTCTGAACATGAGAAGGGGGATACAAGGAAAGAACAACCTATGTTTCCCCTCCTCCTCCATTCTGAGTCCTACACTATGCTGAGAAGTGTCTTTTTCCCCTCTCCTCCATTCCCCTTCCATCTACTTTCTTCCTCTCCTCCCTTCTTCTCTACTATTCCTCCCATTCTTGCCCCCATCAAATTCTGAGCCCAATGGAAGACAGGAGGTATGAGCAGGTGCATGTGGGAATGTGTGTATTGGTGAGCAGTTCGTGTTTAGAAGGAAGAGAATAGTCATAATTGTTTGGGGGAAGGAAAGAGGTTTCCATTTTGGTATTATTATTATTATTATTATTATTAATTTCTTCTTCTTCCTCTTCTTCTTTTTCTTCTTCTTCTTCTTCTTCTTCTTCTTCTTCTCCTTCTCCTTCTCCTCCTTCTCCTTCTCTTCCTTCTCCTTCTTCTCCTCCTTCTCCTCCTTCTTCTCCTTCTCCTCCTTCTTCTCCTTCTCCTTGTCCTTCTCCTTTCTTCTCCTCCTGCTTCTCCTTTCTCCTCCTCCTCCTCCTCCTCCTCCTCCTCCTTCTTCTCCTTCTTCTTCTTCTTCTTCTTCTTCTTCTTCTTCTTCTTCTTCTTCTTCTTCTTCTTCTTCTTCTTCCTCTTCTTTACCTGGATGTCTAGAGTAACTTCACTCTTTGATCACCACCAAACACTTTGCCCACAGATCATCCTCTTCTCCCTCTTCTTTGAACTCAAATAGGGGCAAATAGGGGTGGTCAGTCAAGACAGGTTTGCTGAATAAATGAGGAAATGAATACCCAAATGAAGATGACGGGCTGAGCTTCTGGAAAAGCTTTCTTATCCCATCTTGCCCCTACTTAGGAGCAGCCAAGTGGGGACTAAAGGGTGTTCTTCTCATTGTCCTTTGCAACCACAGAAGCAGTGGTGTTGGCTGCCAAGGCCAAGAAGTGCCCCAAGGCCCAAGGCTTGGCCACCAATCCAGTTGTCCCTCTCTGTGTCCACATGGAGTCACACAGTTTGCTCCTTTGGGTCCTTCCTTGGAGGACTAACATAGCATGAATATCTCATGTGTCTGGGGTAACCTGGGCTATCAGCCCTCAGAGAGCAGGATTTGAGGGGCCAGGAAAGGGAATGTAAGGTAAAAAAGGACATATCTTATCTCAGTGTCAGACACAAAGAATGAAACCCCACAAAGTCTGAGTGATTATAACCTACAGCTCCTGTCCTGGCAAATAAAGCATGGATAACATTTTTTGGAAAGTCATTCAAATTAGGCCTGAGACCTTAAATGGTCATTAGAGGAAAGCAAAGAAACTCCTCACTCGGTGATAGCCAGTGCTGTGGGTTTTTTGCCCAGTTTCTCCTCCGTCTCTGAAGAAAAAAAATGTGTTTAACCTAAATAGCCGGAAATTGGACTAAATAGGTAACAATGTGGGGTCTGCCCTCTCAATGAAGCTACTTCCTTTACTTCCAGGTCCTTCTTCTTCTGGATGGTAAAAATCAGATTCCTTTTTTCCTGGGCTATGGACCAGGTCAATCCAAGCCTAGCTTTGGTGTGGGGGGCTATGTACTAATACATAGTACATAGCTGGCATCTAGCAACAAGCATTCAGTGGACTCCCTGCACTTGGACTGACCCTTCCAGTCTCCCATTCCTCTGTGTTCCCTGAGCCCATCTCAGTGCCAAGGATGTGTGCAATGGCAAAAACTTGCTTGCTCAGTGCTGCCTCCTCCTGCTTTGCTCTCTCCATTGTGCTGAGGACCCTGCTTCAGAGGGTTGAATTTCATTTGCATCTCTTTGGATCCTTTGCAAAATTTGCTGGTGCTGTGTTCCATTCTCTTGGGGTGGTGCCTGTTCTCCAAATTAATCACATAGACCAAACTGGTGTTAATTGTTTAATGCTTAACCCCTGGTGAGAATCCTGCATTTTAGTGGAGACTCATTGAGGGACTAGAAAAAAGAATCTAGATATTATGTAGAGTAAGGAATGGGGAAGAGGTATCAGAAAGGGAGGGAAGAGCAGTTAGAAGCCTATCACATTAAACTAGACATGAAATAATGAGGGCATCGGCTAGCATTATCATAGTAGACTGATGAACATTTGTCATTTCGTGGATGCCACAATCTTTAGCAGTTTCCTGTATTTGAGGAGCATTGGAACAAATCCAGCCTTCTCTTAGTAGAAGCTCGAACTTTAACACAAGTGAAATCTTTCCCAGTTTCCTTGGCACCTGAAGTCCAGCCATGTTGACTTATACTTGGCTAATCAGACACCCATTTAAAAAAAGAAGAGACGTCACTTGCTGCCAAGGGGAGTAGAGTCTAGGAAAGTGACACCATGATTTCAGAGGCCACAGGAGGAAGCAGCCCTGGTGGGTCCACAGTGTGGGCCATGGTCTGTATCCAGAGGAGACCACACAGGGTCTCTGCTGGAGTAATCTGCAGAGAAAAATACATGTGAGTTCTTTCTGGCTGTGAACACTTCAGACTTGAATCTCTGGAGAGTCTATGAATTTCCTAATACCTGTTCATGAGTTCCTTTTCTGCTTAACCTACCTAGCATGGGCTCCATTCTTACAACCCTGATTAATACAAGAGGCTATTGAAAGGATTTGATGTAAGTGATCCTGCTGATTCTTAAACAAGGTGGTAAGTCCTTGAAAGACCCTACTCTGTCTTCTTGACTACCCTGCAGAACTTAGACTATAACAGGCATTTCAGAAATAGAGAAGACTACGCAATCTGATTGAGAATCTTCTGAAAGCTATAAAGGACCCAGAGGGTTTTTAAAGCCAGATTAGGCACAATTCATACAAATTCTCGGTGGCCTCCAGAGCTCTCAGCCAAGCTGGACATCCTTCAAGGTAAGTAATCTTACTTCATGGCTGTAGGGAATATCCAATAAGTACCTGTTGATGAAATGTCTTGGAAAGAGCACTGGTCCAGACTGAACATGGCTCCGGAGACCAGAGAAACAGAATCTCTCCAATAGGAGTTTAATTGGTCTCTAACATTTGATCTGACTGTTTGAATTAGAGAATGAATTTAGCATGAGAAATGTTTAAATTGGATCCTTTATTTGCCTGAATGACTTGCATACTTTTGAATTTCATTTTCTGTTTTGTTTATCTCCAGAAGAAAAGAAAAGAAAACAGAAAACTCTCCAGCAGAGATGAGATGAGAAATGCTCATATTAAATATCCTATTTGCTTGCCTGCCCCACCATGACCTCTGTTCTGTGGGTAATATTCACTGCCTCTGCAGAAGCTGCCATAGGTGGGAAGTTGTGGTGGTGGGCACAATGGATGGGCAGAACTGCTTACATATGAGCCCGTTTTCCAACACCGTCCATCATCCATCCTTCAGACGCCTGTCTTCTCTGCTTCTTCACGCGCACTTCTTAGCTCTGCTTGGAGAGAAGTTGTAAAGCACTAGGAGAAGAATCTCCAAAGAACATGGGTCAGGAAGGTCACCGCCATATTTGAAAATCCAGGCACTGAATATGCAGGCTGCAGAAGAAGAGCTCTTGGAAGAAGACCCACAGGGTCACAATGATCCTGGGACATGTGACCAGGGTGATGTTGGCCTCACCTGGAAGCAACTGAACACTGGCTGTGGAAGGAAAAACACAAAGGAGGTTGAATGCAGGGGCTTAGGTGTCAAAACAAAGGAGCCAAGAAACAAGGGTGTGCAGATCTTCCCAAATGATATGGTTGGCCTTTAGTGTTAGCTTTTCTTAAGTGCCTTATAGTTTCCTTTATACACCTTTTGTAACAACTATGGCCATCTCATAGGAAGGAATCTGCTAACAGGCTTTACTCGGAGCTAAACAGCAAGGTGGAGGTAAGTACCTATCACTTGAATATATAACACACTCATGTAATGCCATGATGTTATCTTTGCAATCCTCTCAAGTTCTGTGGTAACATTAAAGTGAAAATGTAATGAGTCGGTGTTGGGTTTTCACAGTCACTGAAATGTCTATTTGGGTGACCTTCACTCTTTCTCTGGACTGGTTTGATATAAACTATTTATATAGCTCTATGGTTTAAGATATTTCTTGAGCATGATTCCAGTTCTCCATCCCATATGTGATAGCATTTCTAACTTCCCCACTTTACAGATGAGGAAACTGGGGCTCAGGGGGTGAAATTACCTCCCTGAGGTCTTACAGTGAGGAGGCAGACTTCCAAGCTGGCCACTTTCCTCTGACCCCAAATCCCAGGTCCTCCTTCTGTGCTTTGGAATCCTAAATGATGCTAATTCTCAACACTATGATTCCAGCCTCAGTTTCGAGGTGGGATGAAGGCCAATATTGTCTCTCCTATTGTTAAGATGTGGAAAACTCCCAGGGAAGGATAACAAAACACATTAAAAAATGATAAATCTGCCACAACTGGCAGAACAGATAAGAAAGCATTTTCTGTCCCCCTGTGCAGCTACTGCATTGGGGCTGCCCTGGGATTCCCTAGCCCATGCCTGGCTCATGCCTGCTGCTCATGCTTTGTTGCACAGGTGACTCAATGTACAATAGAACCATGCTTAGCAATGGATTGGCCACATGTTTTTTGTCAAATCACTTACTGTATCTTCAACTTGGTGTCCTCAAAGGGTAAAATAGAAATAAAGAAGAACACTGCACCATAAAGTGTTATAGAAATACTTCATGCTGGGGCACCTGGGTGGCTCAGTTGGTTAAGCATTCAGATCTTCATTTTGGCTCAGCTCATGATCTCACAGTTTCTGCTCCTACAGTGCAGAGCTTGTTTGGGATTCTCTCTCTCTTTCTCTCACTCTGCCCCTCCCTGACTCATGCTGTCTCTGTTTCTCTTAAAATAAATAAACAAACTTAAAAAAAAAGAAAAGAAATACTTTGTGCTACCATTAAGGATGTAAGTAAGTAAAACTGTTCAAAGCACAGAAAAACATTTTCACAACTTCCCAGGACTGAACTCCAGCCCCTCTTGGGGTGCAGTGCTAAACCCAACTGAAATGTCAGTAACCTTGGAGGGAGCAGTCACCATGTCCCCAAAGAACCTTGTCTGCACACTAGCAGATCCAGCTCTAGAACATTCTACCCAACTAGCCAGTCTGCATTTGTCTTATGAAACCGCAAGGATATTTATAGAATAGGACTGTGGTGAGGTGATGGTGCCACAATAGAAACAGCTTAGGGTGGAGACTCTGGCAGGTCCCCAAGTCCTGAGCACTGGCAGAAACAGGGCTTTGATCCCAACTGTGTCTCTTCACTGGGTCTGTTGTTCTTACTGGCACTGGGTGGTCAGAGCAGTGCATTCACCTCCAAACCCAACTCTGGCTGTTCTTGGGGAGAACTGAAGGGAAATGGAGCTGTGGTTGGCCACAAATAAGATGACTCTGAGTCAAGATGTTTCAGATAGAGTCCCTGTGGCAAATTCAGACTAAATCTCTCCAAACGGGCTTGCTCTTGTTCCATCCCTCTGGGCAGATATTTCTCTCAATAAAAAGCACAAGATTTGCATAGGGCAATTTTCCCTCCCTTGTTTTCCTTCCTTCCTTCCTCCTTCTCTCTCTCTCTTTTTTTCTCCACCCCTCCAGCTCACCCCAATTCTCCCTGTCTCCTTCTCATGTATAACCACTCTGGCTCCTGTCTAAAAGTCCTTTTAAAGATAATTCTCAGGTCAATTTTTAGATGTGTTCTCCTAGCTTTCCTAAAACCAAAGTAGCCCTTTATTATATTAGTACATTAACATAATAAGCAAGTCTCTCTGCAGAAATTATGGGACTAAGCCAACACTTGGAAGCTGCTTTTGGCTGAAGGTAGAGCCGGGAGAGGACAGTGCGTGCCACCATGAGAGGTGGGGGCCATTAGCCCAGGAATGGATTTGGAGAAGGGTTGGGCATCAGGCCTCATGAGGAGACCTAGCGCACACTCCAGCAGGTGTGACCGATACGCACATGGTTCCTTTCAGCCTGTTATGGCAGGTGACAGTGCTGGCTCTCAGAAGAAAGAGCAGATTGGGGCTGTAGGTCAGAGATATTGAGAAAGGTTAATTAAATCTCCATGGGATGGTGATGGTTGGAGCAACGCATTCGCATTTTACTGTGAGCCACAGGTATGTTTGTCTTCATAAATGCCAAGTACTAACTGCTACTTACTTCAATTTTCTCTAAGAGGGTCCTGTTTAGAATTTGTCCAACAAGATAGATATTTGACTTATTAGAGGAAAGAGGCTTTTTCCCCCCACCTACAATTACTATCATTGTAGTTGCTGTTGTTTTCAGTATACTTTTTAGTTATCTTATCTTAATGAATTTATCTTAATAAATCATCAAAATAGTTTTCTAAGATAGGTACCATCTCCACTTTTCCATAGCCCACCGAATCTAGAGGTTAAGAAAAAAGTCAAGTAGTCCCATTAATGGTGACACATAAGATTTTCTTGGTTTCACTTCCATCCATGATTTTAAGACTCCTTGACTTAAAACCCACTTCCAAACTCAACACCTCAACTGCACGGTGGGTATGGGGATTTGGCATTCAGGTTCCATCCCACCTTACTTTTTGTGTGTCTTCTTGAATGTCAGGGTCTAGAAAGATAGAAAATACCTTTTATGGACTCTCTGGCAGCCAGGGTTCTGGATGGTTCATGCTGATGAACTCCCATGATTTGGAAGGTGGTGATGAGGTGGGTGCTGCCTGCCTGTGGCCTCAGCTGCAGATCTTGGGAGTCCTGGTGATGCGGGGCTGCCTGACTCAGCATCCAGGGTCTGGGCACCAGTACAGTGGTTCCCTAAATGATGGTCAGCAGCTTGACGACATGTTCTTGACCTCTACCACTCCAGTGCTGACCTCTTGACCTCCACTTCCTTAGCAGAGGAACCAGTGCTCTCCAATGGGCCCATTTGCTGTTGTTCTTTGAGTTATCCTGTTCTTCCAGATCTCTCAAAGAGTGTGCCAACTCCCAATTCCTGGTGTCAAATCCTCTTTTTATTGAAAATACCTGGGGCATTTTCATTTTCATGCACCTGAAACCTGACCCTGATACAAGTCCTCACCCTCCAGTGTCCACCAGGTCTAGGAGTCCCCATCTATATGTCATGTCTGCCTGTACTCACAGATGTCTCACCTCCCAGGTGAGGGCCATAATTCCCAAACTTTCTTTTGCTTCAATCTCTTTGAGTGACCCCCACTGCTAAGATTTCTGATGCCCATGAAGACCCATTGCTATTTCTACTGCTGTTGGAGCTGAAGGCCACTGAAGGTCCATTGCCAGGGGTATGCTGGCTGGTACTCCTCTGCAGGAGGATAGTGTGGTGGTAATCCCCAGTGAATGTCCTCCCCACTCCAGCATCACTTTGCCACACCCTTTGCATACTTCCAACGACTCTCAGGGATGACTGAACAAGTGTGCTTTTCAGTCCGAGTAGGAGTTTCCCACTCCCTGGTACTTGCCCCACATTCACTAATTAAATGACCAATTCTACAAATATGTGTTGGGCATCTAATGCAAGGTGGGCACGGGGATACATCTAAAATATCTGTTTATTCTGACAACCAAGAGTTGTCACCTTGTCAAGTTTGTATCCCAATGCTGTCTTCCCACTGAAGCACCTCGTTTGGCCATCATGCAAATACTCTGCAGAGCTGTCCAGCAAGGCTGCTGGACGTGCCTGCGAGCTGAGGTGGGTACAGCTAATACCACTTGGAGTTTCATTAGGAGGAGCACGTGGAAGTTGGGAGGTGGCTGGGAGGGTGCCTGTGGATGCTGACTCCTTATTCCTCCTGGATGGCCTCCCAAAGGTCACGATCATGTCCATGATGTCTTCTAGTAGATCCCAAGAAGAGTAGTATAGCTAAGGAAAGACTCCTCTAGACAGCTTAACTTGGGAGGTTATTGCTTTTCTGACTCCCTTTGGTATTGCATTCCTGAACCTCTCTTTTGCTTATTCCATCATTAGAAGATAAGATTCAAGTCCCAAAACAAAATATGTTTCCTAAAAAGTGTCTTTAAGTCCTTCAGTATTAGAGTTAAAATATTAGGTCTGTTGTACTCCTTGAAAACTTTCTCCATTTCACGGAGGATATATCATTTTAGCTATAATGATTAAGACAAAAGGTCACAGAATCAAAGAAGAAAAATGACATTTAAAATATATCCTTGATTTAAATTGAAAATTTCTTGGGTTGTTTACAGAACCCATGCCACACTCTGCTACAGAGAAAACAGCAGGAGAAAATAAGAGGAAAACTTTCTAAAAATATTATTTGGAGGAAAGTTTTCTTCAGAAATATATTCAAGGATCTCAAGATAGAACAGGAAAGAGAAACGTCTTTGGAGCATTTGAGGGGAAAATGTTTTTAGCAAAAAAGCAATTCAAGGAATATTTATTTACTTGCTCAGTTTCAAAAGATGTCCTTTAGTCCTGAGAGACTGAGGAAAGCAAATGTAATATCTCTTGAGGGTGTTGGGAAAAGGAGGCAGGAATTTTTATATTCAAGTGGGTGATTCACAGAGAGGCTAAGAAGTACCAGAACAGGCTGCTGGTTCCTTGCTCCCGCTGAGACCCAGAAACTACAAGAGATGGTGGTTAAAATTACAAAATGTTTGCCTGAAGATTCAACTTGAAGACAAAGAGATTGTTTACTTTTAAAATGCGCATGTCTGAAGAAAATTTTATGTGGCCTGAGTGTGTGTGTGTGTGTGTGTGTGTGTGTGTGTGTGTGTGTGTGTCCATTGCTGTCTCTTTCTAGCTTTTATAGGTTTTAGGATTTTTCTCTTTACAATTCTTTGTTCCAAATGTTTACAAATATGTATCCAACTGTGGATTTTAAAAAACATGTATTCTGCTTGGCACTTTGTGAGATTTTTTTTTGCCCCCCACCCCCAACAAAGACTCAGGCCTCTCTCCTTTCTTCTGGAAAAATCTTATGCATACTTTTCAAACACTGTCCCTCAAGACTCCTCTCTATTTTCTATCTTTAGAATTCATTGGATAAATATCTAGATTGATCTTCCATGTCCCTTAATTTTTCTTTCATATTTTCTTTTTCTTTGTTTCTTTGTGATCCATTCTAGAAGATTCCTTCAGTTTGCTCTCGTATTTCATGAACTCACTTTTGAACTGTACTAGGATTCAACTCATTTATTGAATTTTTGTTTCAACAGCACTATTTCTCATTGCCAAATGTACTCATTTGTTATTTCTATAACCATCCATTCTTGTTTGATGGAGCCATTTCTTGTTTTACCTCCTTGAAAATATGTAAATACTTCTTTCAGTTGGAAGTTGGCCCTCATTGGTGCTTGCTGCCTGTCCTTCATGCTGCTCGTCTTTCTTGGGTGGTCTCTCCCTTTTTCTGTGGCATGTGAGGCTGTCTGGTGAGATCATCTCCTTGTGGCTTCAGCCTAGGACCTGGCAGGAGCAGGACTCTGGGCTCCCACAACATGTGGAAGCCATGCTCCAGATCCAGCCACATGTGGGTAGTTTTCTGCCATCCCTGTATGGGCAGCTTATTTTGGACCCTCAGCCCTCCTCCTCATCTGGGTTGGTGGCCCCCAACCCCTGCCCCAAGTGTTTGGCTTACTCTAGACCATGTCCATTGTGGGAATGTGGGGAAGGCTCACACTTACAGTGTGGGCTTCCTTCTGCCTCTGTGATGTAGGGACAGTGCTTGCTTCCTGTCTACAGAGATTTCCTTTTCTAGTTTTTGGGCATGGCTGTATGCTTATAAATATATTTAAAAATATTTTTCACATGTGATGAGGAAGAAGGGAAGTTACTGTCTGTGATCAATCCAACATCTGGAATCTGGTATCCATTTAGGAATTTCTCAGGAAAGATGGCAGGAGATTGAGGTGCAGTAGCAGGCAAACTGTTTTATTCATTTCTTTAAACTCTCACAAAGGTAGGAATCGAAAGAGGAAATAATGAGAGAAATAACACAGGGATGAGGAAAAGCAGAGTCCCCTAAAGAGGGATAGGAAGAGGAAGTGAATGAGAGTCACTGAGGATTAGAGGTGCCAAAGTCTAGTCTCTCCATTGTTCATACTTAAAGAATGATTTTGGTTTATGTATCCTGAGAAGAGGAGTTTTAGCACATGTTTATTTGTAAACATTTTTTTTCATGATCCCTTCATGTCATAACATATGTCCATGGAACTTAAGTCTCATAGAATAAAATCACTTTATTGACTATGTGGTTGGTAACATGTGGTTAACATATATTGTTTCATTGTTTCTGCCTTTAAAATAAAAATTAAATGTAAGCAAAGCCATTGTGGGTTTTTGGTAAGAGAAAGATGGAGAGGTGTCTTCTAGCCTTCCAGAACCCCTTCGGAATCTAATATTGAGGCTAACTACCTCATCTCGGTATTGCTGAGTGAGAAACATTTCTTTCTAACATAAATATATATGTTTGGAGCTAATAAATCAAGCCAAAGTTAACCCCCAAGAAGAGAGATCTGGCTTAATGCCCAGAAAGTCAGCAGACGTGGGATCTTGAATGCTATTTAAGATAACCAATCTTTGGACAAGAGTTTCTCACTGAAATGCAGATTCTAGATACTTCTGAATTTGTCTTTACTGTTATTAACCAGAGATCTAAGCAGATAAACACCCACTCTGTTGGGATCAACAGTGACCTTAGAATGGAACCTCAGAAGATGACCTTGTTTGTGAATGAGGTTTTTGCAGATGTAGTTAGTTAAGATGAGGTCATAATGGATTTAGATGAGTCCTAACCTAAATGGCTCATGTCCTTATAAAGAGTGGGTGATTTGGAGACACAGAGGAGCCAGAAGGAGAAGGCCATGGGATGATGGATATAGTGATTATCAGTGCCAAGGATCACCAAGGATGACTGGCCCCACTAGAAGCTAGGAGGAAGCACGTAACCATTTTCCCATAGAACCTTTAGAAGGAGCATGCCCCTATTGACACCTTGATTTCAGATTTCCAGCCTCTAGAACTCTGACAGAATAAATTTCTGGTGTTTTGAACTCCCTAATTTGTGGTATTTTGTTATGGCAGCCCTAGGAAATGAATACACTTGGGGGGATAAGTAGAGACAAAGCCCATCTGGCAGTATACTATCCATCATTAGCCTCCAACACCAGAGAAGATAATGAATGCATCACTTCAACAAAGGGCCATTGTCAGTCTCCCTGGCACCTTGGAGACATCTACCTGATGACCCAGGGTCAACTTTTATTGTCTCCCCAACATTGATTCATGGGGTCCAGATTAACATGCAATAGCAGAAGTCCACTCTTTGCTTGTGAACGCTGCCCAAGGTCTTCCTCTTGTAATTCACACTCTCATTTAGAGAACATTGGCATGAGGTAAGGACCATAATTGGAAGCAATTGTTATGATTGTCTTGCTCCAAATGCAACACATATGGGAACTACTCAAAGTTCTGCTTTTGAGGTTTGGCTGTCTACCTTGCAAGTTGCATGATTTCACATTAATTGTCTGATTACTTATGTCTTATGCCTGGAGCTTATCTTCTCATTTGTTTTATCAACCTACCTCACTGGGAAGAGGATCAAAAATGGGAACGAACAATACAAGCTGTAAACAAACTTATCTGCTGTGACATCACTCATCATCAGGGAAATGCAAATCAAAACCACAATGAGCTATCACATCACACCTGTCAGAAGAGCTAGTATCAAAAAGATAAGGAATGACAAGTGTTGGTGAAGACGTGGAACAGAAAGAACCCCGAGGTACCATTGGTGGGAATGCAAGTTGATGCAGTCCCTGTGGAAAACATTATGGAAGTTCCTCACAAAATTGAAAATTGAATTACTATATGATTCAGTAATTCTACTATGGGGTATTTACCCAAAGAAAATGAGAACACTAATTTGAAAAGATATATACACCCCTATGTTTACTGCAGCATTATTTATAATAGCCAAGATATGGAAGCAACCCAAGTATCTATTTATAGATGAATGGATAAAGAAGTGGCATAAGCCATAAAAAAAGACTGATATTTTGCCATTTGCAATAACACGAATGGTTCTAAAGGGCATAATGCTAAGTGAAATAAGTCAGTCAAAGAAAGACAAATATCATATGGTTTCACTCATATGTGGAACTTAAGAAACAAAACAAACAGGGGGTGCCTGGATGGCTCAGTCAATTAAATGTCTGACTCTTAACTTCGGTTCAGGTCATGATCTCACAGTTCTGTGAGTTCATGCCCCATGTCGGGCTCTGTGCTGACAGCATGCAGCCTGCTTGGGATTCTCTCTCTCCTCTCTCTTTGCCTCTCCCCCACTCCTGCTTTCTCTCTTTCTCTCTCTCACTCAAAATAAATAAATAAACATTAAAAATTTTTTTTAAAAAGAAACAAAACAAACTAACAAAGAAAAAGAGACAAACCAAAAACCAGACTATTAACTATAGAGAACAAACTGATGATTACCGGCGGGGGAAGGGGGGCAATGGGTAAAACAGGTAAAGGCGATTTAAAGTGTACTTATTGTGATGAGCACTGGGTAATGTATAAAATCGTTGAATCATTGTATTGTACATCTAAAAGTAATATAACACTGTATATTCATTGTATTTTAATTTTTAAAAAGCAGAAAATAACAATTTTTTTCTTACTGTCTAAATGGCTGACCCCAGAATTCCTCTTGGGAAGGGAATTGCTTCTCCTTGAGAAAACTCCTTAGTAAGGTTTCCCAGATCCCTTTGGGCTGCTTGTTGATCGGTATCACTGACAGAAGGGTTGAATTGTTCTAGTTCCAAGATGGTGGACATCTCAGAGGCCCCAGGTGTTGTAGGCAGTAGAGAGGCTCAGGGTAGTGGGGATGGGGGAGAGCAAGAACGGTTGAGGAGGTGGCGTGAATCTAAATAATGTTCATATTCCCTCAAAATACTCTTGAAATCCTGGTGAATGTATGAATCCCTGGAGTAAGTGACTTTTTTGCTGTTCTTGCTGTGGGACTGAGTTTCCCATTGGAATGAACATGTTCATTCATCTGCCTACTATTCATTGAGCATGCAGAGAAGACACCCCCTCTTTCTTACTCCAGGAACATGCAGACATCTTAGGGAGGTGCTGGAATTCCACCGGATGTAGAATGTATAGTTTGCATTTTTGCACCTAGACTCCAAGGGGCAGGACAGCCTGGCTCACATTCAACAGCCTCGTATGTTCCACCCCTCCAGCAAAACTGCAGTTGGGATAGAGATTTTATCTCTGAAATAAAATTAGATTGTCTCAAAAAGAGGTCAAACTAGTGGCCAATGGAGGCCCACATTTAAAAATTCAGAGATTTCACACAGAATCTGGATATCAAGCGTCTCTTAAAAAGTAGGAAGATGTGATAAAACTGCCCAAATCAGCTGGTGTTCCCCAGGGGCTCCCCTTCCACTGGGCCTGACCCTGCAGGCTGCCACCACACCCGTCCCTCCCTGCTTTCCCTTGGCCGCCAAGGATGAGCACCATTTGCCCTTCCCCGTCCACCATGCACTGTTGTCTTCCTTGTTATGGAAGATGTTTCTTAGGATCTGCATCTCCATCAAAAGTGGGAAAACAGAAGATTGACTAAAAACCAGGGTGTCAAATAAAACGGGAGAAGGCATATTTGTTCGAGGAAGTGCTGAGCCCTCCTGGCTGCTTTATCTGCGTATCCACCACTCGTGAAGAAGGCATGCAACTGGGCTTAAGTCCCTGATTTCTGTTATCTGTCTACTCCCTGCACACGTTCCAGCTTGTGGGTCTGGGCAGGACTGACCTGATTCTCGCCCTCATATTCTATATCCATCACTTTGATGACCCCTCTTCCATCTCTATTGGACTGATTTACGTCTTGTCTTATTGATCTTGTCTTTACAACGAGGTTGTAAGTTTTTATGAAGGAAGAGACTTCGCTTAGCAATCTATCCCCCTCCCCCTGCATCTCCCAACCTCCCTCCCCCAAACCACCTGGTGTCACCCTGCCCAGGGGAGGCTAAGGCAGATGCCTAGGGAACTGGGCCGGAACTGGCCATGCCCACACCTGCCAGGGAGATCCACCAGAGGCAGGCTGCCTGAGCCTCTGCCCTTTTCTTTTGCGTCTGGGTCTCTTCAGGGGGCCATCTGTGCTTTGTGCTTCCTCCAAAGCATCTGCAAAACCAGCATTTCACACTGCTGGAGCCCACCCGACATTTTGCCCCCCCACCCCAGACCCTTGCCCTGTGCCTTCCCCTTGCACAGTGAATAGTTTCGAGAGTTGATTTATTCAACAGGGAAAATAATTCATTTAGACTAGTGTGCACACAGACATCTATGCCTTCAGCCCCAAAGTTCTTTTAAACTTTTCTTGCTCCTTCTCTTTTTCCTTTTCTTGGGAGCAGGAATGAGTATCGGCTGTTCTTCCTCATTTTCCCAAACTGAATGGTGGTGTTTTCCTCACTGTCGCTTCTCCATGTTCTGGTTTCATGCTCTGCAGGATCAGCAAATCCTGAACATTATCCTCAATCGCTTTAAAGTTCAGCCAGTGTGCAAAATGCTGCCAGCCCCTGAGGCCTCTGGGGAAGCCTCAAAGCCACAGGAAAGGCCTTACCTGACTTTCCAGCCACATGGAAATCTGTTTCCCTGCAGAATTCTTGGTGGCTACTTCCCCCTCCGTGTGCCCATACCATGATGGGAGAATCCCTGGGGCTCTTTGCATCTGACAGATACCTGCCTGGGCCGGACACTGGGCCAGGCCCAGACCCTACTCTCACAGAGAACTCAGATTTATGGGGAGACAAAATTTCAGTGCCAAATGCAAATGCGGTGCTAGGAAGAAGCTTAGAGCTGGCTCCGGGCGTCAGGGAACCTAACTGAAGGAGTGTCTGTGGCATTTGTACAATAGTTTGACCAGTTATTTCTTTTAAAAGACTATCAAAATTTCACATTGAAGGACAATTTATATGCAATAAGTGTAATTTATATACAGAACAAAATTGTCTTGAATGGTGAATTTTCACAGTTGTATGTACCTGTGTGACCACTGCTCTAATGAAGACGTAGAACATTTCCATCACTCCTGGAAAGGCCCCTCCTGCCACAGCCCTGATTTCTGTCACCACAGACTCGTTTTGCAGGTTACTGAACCTCCTCACGATGGAATGCATACAAAAGGAATCACAGTGTGTCTCATTCTGCTTCCTTTTCTCAATGGGAGGGTTTTGAGATCTACACCCGTCATTGGGGCAACAGTGTCTTGTTTTACAATTCCTAAGGTGCCCCATTGCATAAATGCACCAGAAATCCTCTGATCCTTCTCCTTTGTATGGACATTTGGGTAATTTTCCAGTTCGAGATTGTTGTGAATAAAGTAGCTCTAGGGGCACATGGGTGGTTCAGTTGGTTGAGCATCTGACTTTGGCTCAGGTCATGATCTCATGGTTCGTGGGTTTGAGCCCCGCATTGGGCTCTGTGCTGACAGCTGAGAGCCTGGAGCCTGCTTCGAATTCTGTGTCTCTTTTTCTCTCTGCCCCTCCCCTGTTCATGCTCTGTCTCTCAAAAATAAAGAAATGTAAATAAATAATGAATAAATAAGTAAATAAAGTAGCTCCAGACATTTGTGTAGAGGCCCATATATTTTCTGGGCAAACAAAGGTTAGCAAGGTCAGTGTCTATAGCAAGGGCCGAGATGTCCACAGTGGGAAAGGGGGCTCAGGGAAGCAGTTGGATGAGAGGCTCCGTGTTGCTTGGGTAAAAAGTAGATGGGTGGCCAGCTCACACTCACCAAAGGAACGTCAGGGTGATGGGAAAGCTGTGCTCTCTTATATGAGTTCTACTCTCCTTGAGTGGAAGAAGCTTGGGGAGGGTGGGGAGGAGGTCAGGATGAGGGTGGAGAAGTGGGGTGTCTAGGGACCCAAGTGCACAGAGGCACCCATGCTCAGGGTTACTGCATGACCCTGGGACCTGGCCGCTGCCCTGGGACAGGACTTCGTGGCCAAGAGCAGTCAAGGTGGGAATCGGTGGGACCTGGTGTCATTCCCTCAAAGCCTGATGGAAGGACACAGCTGTGGCAAAAGTCTCGGCAGCCTTTGCAGAGGAGGAAAGAAGAGGTGTTTTCCTGCCACACCGTCCAGGTAGTGATCTTGTGTTTCCGTTTCGCTGAGAGACTGGGCCTGGGCTTATTTACATCTGTGGTTGTTAGGAAAAAGGAAAAATAGTAGGCTGATGTAGGCTGATTTGTTCAGCTGCAGCTCGGTGTCTGCCAGATCTAGAAGATTCTCCTGCCCACTCACAGGGGGCTACTCTGCAGATCCTGTCACCGTTCTGGGCTTTAGTTTCTTCCTCTGTGGAGAATGATTAAACTTGCCAAAGTCCCCTTCACAATTATCATGATGATTAAACCCGAGGAAACACGGGAAAGTGTCAGATGCATTTCAAGGGTCTCTATTTGTGAAATTGATATAAGAATTATCAGTCAGATTGATTGCTTGAGTGGTTATTTGGTTAATCTGGCTTAAGATACTCTTTTTTCTTAAGTTTGTTTATTTATTTTGAAAGAGAGAGAGCAGAGGAGGGGGAGAGAGAGAGAGAGAGAGAGAGAGAGAGAGAGAGAGAGAATCCGAAGCAGGCTCTGCACTGTCAGTGCAGAGCCCAAAGTCAGGGCTTGAATCCACAAACTGTTAGATCATGACCTGAGCCGAAATCCAGAGTTGGACACTTAACCCACTGAGCCACCCAGGCACCCTTGGCTTAAGATACTCTTTAGGGCTACTGACTAACACAGTTTGGAAGAGCTCAGAGCGCTGCAGCTATGTCCCCCTTCATTTGAACAAAGTTGAGGAAACAAGGATCTGCACGAGCAGAACTTCGTGGCCTCCCTTTTCCTTCTGAAGCCTCCTCAGCTGCCCCTCGAAGCCCACCCATCTCATAAAGGGCCTTTCAGTGGGTTCTGCGAATCCTCATTCTTCTTCCTCTTCCAAGTCGGAGTCAACACAAGTACAGTGCATTACATAAGTGCTAGAAAAAAGATGGAGTTGGTAATACAACAAAGAAACTCACAGACTGGTATGGCCACGGGGTGGGTTGTTGAGCTGTGCAAAGATGGAAACGAGAAAATGCGCGTACCACCAGAAGAAGGGTTATCTGGAAAAGATACTATTTCTGCAGCAGGGAACTTAGAAGGTTTGCAGTTTTAAATAGTCAGGGGGCTGTGCCATGATTATATCCAGCCCCAGTCACTGCATAGAGAAGTAAACTGAGTCCTGGAAAGTCTGATGTGTTTTTACTTGGTGACATCGCTAATCATAAGTGTGACTGGCGTTAGAGCCAGGTTCTTCTAAATACTGGTGGTAAGTTATGGCTGCCTGTAAAATCTTGTAGTTACATTAAATTGCAAGACTGTGTCATATGCTCAGATTAGGGCGTTTCTTGTAGAAGCTGGCGAGGCCGTGTATAATGACAGAAGAGGATCTACCGATTAGAAGTCACGTGCCCACCGTGGACAGGAAGACGACTCTTTGTGTGCTCGAAACCTCAGTAGGGAGGCTTCGAAAAGATAGAATAAAAGAATTAGAAACCATGAGCGCCTGGGTGGCTCAGACGATTAAGCGTCCGACTTTGGTTCAGGTCATAATCTCATGCTTTGTGAGTTCGAGCCCCGCATCAAGCTCTGTGCTGACAGCTCAGAGCCTGGCGCCTGTTTTGGATTCTGTGTCTCCCTCTCTCCCTGCCCCTCCCCCACTCACGTTCTCTCTGTCTCTCTCAAAAATAAATAAGCATTAAAAAAATTTTAAAAAAATTAGAAACCAATGTGACAACCACACAAAAACAAGGCAGGAAAAAAGTCTTAGGAGTTTGTATCATGAAATATTATCTAAAGAAACACTAAAGAAGGTCTGCATCACCAAGGCCAATGAAAACCCTTGGAAGATAATAATGAGAAATGGGAAAAACAAAAGAGAAAAAAGCCCCAGACAAAAGAAAGCCTCTCCAGAGGAAATGACATCAGAAGGAGGGAACATGTCGAGCGGCAACTATGGCTGATGACAAGGGGACAGCAAGAGACAAGGAGGAAGAATACAAAACAAGCATCAGAGTGGCCTCAGCACCCGAGGAAGCCGAGGGCAGCAAGGGAAGCAGCTTCCTTGCACTGCGAAGCACTCTGACAAGGTGCACACTAATAAGCCCCAAATACAGGCTTAATTTCTGTGTCCACTAGTCATGAGTTGGTTTCACAAGTGCCCCCTGTAGAAAGGACAGAGACGGGAGAGGAAGACCATTCATGCAGATGGGCTCAGTGGGCCATCTCCTGCTGTCTGCACTCCAGCAGCCCTCCAAGGATCTCCTTGGTTCCCATCTGGGGGAAGGAATGAAAGGAGCCTGGTGGGGGAAGCACAAGGGGAACAGTCAAGACCAAAAGCATCGGGACTGAGCGGAGGACTAGAGGAGAGATGGGAGAAGCAAGATGAATTCACCTCTGTGGGCTTGAAGATTGTGCCTTATGCCATCATGATAATGAAAAATAATAATAAGAGCAAAGAAACTCCCTTGCCAGGAACGACTTCTCTGAAACGGAATAATGATTAAGAGCCAGGCTTGAACTTTTGCTAGGAGGCAAAAATGGTACCAAGATCTGGGTGCTTTTCATCCCCCTGGGGGGTGTGGCGACTCTCAGAGGCACTTGGCAGTGAGACGTGGAGACAGGCCTAGAACTCAAGATCCGAAGGGCAGTTTCTGTCTCACGTTTACCCGATTGTCTGTTGTGATTATAATCGGAACAGTTAACCAGAGCCACGTGCCCCCTTACCATCTCTAGGCCGAACAGCCACACCTGCTCGCCAGTGAGTCTCTCCCTGATTGTCACTGTTGTCCCCGAACCATTTCCGTGTGCCTGCTTTGGAAGGGCAGGTGCCCCCTCCTGGCTGGAGTCACCTCCGCAGTGGGCTTGCCAGCCATGGCCTTGTTTCAGAGGGTGGTCCCCACTCCCACGTGGGAGACGGTGCCTCTTCCCTGTGGCTAACCGCCCAGCCCACACCCTGAGCCTTGCTCTTTGGCTCCAAATGAAGGCGTTGGTCAGTGGAATCCTTTGATCCCTTCCGCACAGATGGCCCTCCCCTCAGTCTTTTGGTTTAACTTGATGTGCTCTTTTAAAGGATTAGCTTGAGATACTGTTTCTTCCCAAACCAGCAAGTCTGAGTCTCCCCGGAAGCCTGGTTGCTAATGCTTCCAGAATTATTCCAACCAGACCCCACACTGTACTACACTTAGTACAGTGCAGAACTATCTCTATGTAGCCATTTGTGGGTCTGTTAGTCTTGAATTCATCGGGGTGGGCACATGGGTACATGTGTTTTATAGTGGGGAGAAGGAAAAACACAGAAGCTATTGGCCAGCGTCGTTAGAACTTCTACTGATGATTCCTAAAGATTAGTCTTTGCCCTGCTGGCCTAAGAACCCTGTGTGGGGCTTTATGAAAATGCAGATTGGTACAGTTGATGCAGATTCCGCTCCTGGGGAATGTTGATAGTTCCCCAGGCTTAATTACCACTGGAGGGACTGCCTCATACCACGTGATTTGTTCCATGCTGGGTTGGTTTGTCTGAATCTCTAATGGCTGAGTGATCATTCACTCATTCAGTAGATGTTTACTGAGGGCACTTTCTATCTATACCAGTCACTATTCTAGATGCTGGAGCTCGAACAGCAATGGAAACAGAGGAGACTCATGGAGCTCTATGCTGAGAATGTAGTCACCTCTTCAGGGTTATTGTAGAGTTCATCTTCCCTGTTACATCTTCCGTCCCCTATCTCTCTTTCCAACCCCCATCTCCGGAATATGTTTGTTAAATGGAACCCAAAGGGAACAGAGAGAGAGTATGCACAAAAGTGGGGAAGGGACAGAGAGAGAGAATTCCAAGCAGGCTCCACACAGTCAGTGTGGAACCCAACTCGGGGCTTGATCCCGTGAACTGTGAAAACGACCTGAGCTGAAACCAAGAGTCAGATACTTAACCAATGGAGCTACCCAGGTGCCCTGAAAGGGAAGATTTTTAATACAGAAACCACTCATCTGAAGGAAGACCAATAAAGATTTCTGTGAATATGTTTCCCTAGTGCTTTGGGTTGAAGGGAGAGGGCCAGCCAGACACCTTCTAGTGTCAGGTTACTGACAGTGGCAGGTTATTTAAGGACAAACGAGGAACATCTTGATCTCCTTATTGAAAAGTTCTCCCAAACCAGAGCATAGCAATTCTCTTTGTGACTATCGCTATGTGGTACTGAAAGACAAAGACAACGTTATACCAGAAGTAAACCTGTCATTAACATGCTCTCGGAGTTTTCCAGGTGGGAAGATAGTGTTGGCACTCTGGGCACAGCCATGCTCGAATGACCTGCTCTGCCTGGGGTGTGACGCGTGCTTGAGTAGGAGGGAAAATGCTAACAATGGAGCGGAAGCCCAAACTGGATCCAAGGGTGTGAATACTAGGATTAGCAAAGAAGACAGGCATTGACTTGAAATTCAACTTCGAATGGCTAAGAAGGCTAGAAACTGGAGAGTTTCACTCCCAACCTGGAATGCACTTTCCTCTGCACTGTGAGGGCTCAAGGGCATTGCTGGGGCTGCTGGACAGGGGAGCCTCTGGAAAAGAAAGAGTCCCAAACAGGTTAGGGGCAAGATTCAAGTAAAATTTCCACACGGTCATTGTTTTTGTCTCCCATGTTTCAACCTGTGTTCCTTTTCCATCAGATGTGTCTTATTTAGATTCATCTAAGCTCTCTGAAAGGCATTATATGCCTTTCTAGACAGGAATGGGTAATTATACACTTGTGTCTGGGACCAGACTTGAGGGCCTTGGTGTCCATGGGGGTTTATAAAACCTCGTCATATTGGCACATGGCTTCCCTTCCAGCTGCATGTGTTTATCACACCCTTGCAGCCTGGCACTGCCTCAGTGTCATCTCAGGGCACGGAAAGTACAGCTGCCCTTAGGACAAGGGCGGGGGGAGGGTGGGCCCTCACACAGCTGCCACTGATGGCTGCCCCGTTCCCCACATTCCGTCACATACTCAGTTTCATGGGAATGCCAGGAAAACAGACACCCTGCCTTTATCATTGTCATGCTTGTGTAAACACTTGGAGCCACACAGGGGCCCAAACGTCAAGAGACCACTTAAAAACCTCTAGAAAGTTTATTTTCTTTGTGATACATATATGTGGCTGCAATGTGGCTTAGACTACTTCCACTTTCCCCAAGAGTTTTACAGGACCTACATCGAGAATGAAAGCTACTCACTTCAATTATTTTTATACAAATCCTCCCATTTTTCAGGTTTCCTGGTTTGGATTTTTAAATCCTAAAGCCTCAACCCAAAGGCAATTGGCTGTTTCTTCTACCACTGCTCAGCCCATGCGAGGGCTTGAGGTTACATTCTCTGTAGACTAGCAAAGCATGATGGCAAAGATAAAAATGCTGTGTACACATCTCCATGTGTATTTAGATTTAAGATCTGAAGGGACCCTGATTCCCAGGTGGCCTCGGAGTGGCGCCACGAATGAGCTGGAAGCCCCTTCAGGCTGGTTTTCATGCTGGGACATTTCAACCTGGTACTGGCTTTATCAGGCCTTTGCCCACAGACATGTCCCAACAGAGCCACCAGCCCCTATCTTGGGCCAAGGAAGCCACCACGTGTATGCTCTTCAGCTCTATTATGAGGTCCCAGATATCGGTCCTGTTGTGAGTGGATCTCCTTACATTGTCACAGCTCAGCCGCCCAATTCCTATCATGTGATTGTCAGGACAGAAGTTTGATTCCATTGGCTAGCTAGTAGGAACTGGTCCCCTGGATCAGCCATGGATGTCTCGTGTCACATAAGCGGCTCTAGCAACTCACAGTCGGGAGAGCTCTGCTTTGTTATTCTGGAACTCTGTTGTCTTACATCTCCAAGGCATCATGGCCACACCATCACTGTGCTGCCCATGAGGCCCAGATGGAATTCCAGCAATGCCTCTGCTCTAGATTCTGCTCAGGAGCCATCTACCTTAATCCCCACACCATCCTTTGCCAGTGGTATTACCCACGCTTGATGGATAAGGAAGCCGGATCAGAGGGGAAATGACAACTCGTCTAATTTCACTCAAGGACAAAGTCGCAAAGCCCTGATTCAAACTGACCCCAAATCTGTATTTTTCTGCCTCCGTATGTCTGCTTGCAGAGCAAAAGGGAGGCACGTGCATAACAGAGCCATGATGCAAGTTCAAAAGGACAAAGTCTGTAACAGGAGTACTTACAATGGAAGTATTCGAAATACTAAAAAGGTATAGCAGATACAGATCCAAGTGCAGAGGGTAAGGCAAGTAGTTGGACCAGGTAAATGGGCAGAGCTGCATCAAAGGGATGGAATTGAGTGAGTCTTGAAGTATGTGTGTGGTTTACTAAATGAAGGCAGAACTGAAGGAAAGATCTAGCGTGTATGAAGGATGGAGGTGAGAGCATTGCAACTCGGCAGTATGTTCTCTTGCTTACGCAGTTGAAGAACACGTCTGCTGATCAGTGGATGTTGCACCAGGCAGCACTCTGAAGTGACTGCCCTTGTTCATGTGGCATGCCCATTGCCAACATCGCCCACCGCTGATGCCATGTATGGCATGGCCCCCTGTCTGGCATTAGTGGGACCCAGTCTGGCTCAGGTCTGAACTTCTTCCATGCTGAAGTGTTCCCCGCTCTTCTCTTGTTCACACGGTGAATTCTCAACCCAGCTCCTCCTCAGATTGGCAGATCGGGCACATCTTTTAGAGTTTCTGGACCCAATTTGAACATGGAGGGAGGGTTCCCCACACAAAACACCAAGCAGTTTTCAGATGCCAGCAGGGTGTCCAAGAATCCAACTCAATTCTGAGACTATCTACCCAGGTCAGATCCTACAGGTTAAGGGCTCAGTCCTATAAAACTGCCCCCTCCCCCCCTGCCTACTTTGGACACTGGTCTCAAGCCCCAGGCTGTCACCTATGCTATTGACTGCTTCTGATGGCTACAGAGTGGAGGCTCCAACGACCTCCTCCTTAGGTTCAATTAATTTGCTAGAGCAGTTCACAAAACTCAGGAAAATACTTAGTTACATTTACCAGTTCATTAAAAGTTATGATAAAGCACATAGATCAACAGCCAGTTGATTCCAAACAAAGGAGCTCCTGTGGTCAAGGAGCTTGGGGCCTGGCTTTGTGGCTCATGGAAGCATTCTGGTTCCCCAAGAGTGGCAAGTCTCCAGAGAGAGGACCAAAAAGCTGTCCTCTTGGGTTTGTATGAAGGCTTCATTACATGGTCTTGATCGACTTGGCCATTGGTTAATTCAACCTCAAGCCTCTCTCCCCTCCCCAGAGGTCCTGCTGGGACTGAAAGTTCTAACCCTCTATTGGCTCCATTGACAACCAACCCCCATCCTTAAGTGCTTTCCAAAAGCCATTCATTAGCATAACAAAGGACACCTTTTATCACTCTCAACACTTAAGAAATTCCAGTGGTTTGGGGAGCTGTAAGCCAGGAACTCTGGACAAAGACCAAAGATAGTATGAGAAATACAGATTTGGAAATTCAGATGAATAAATCACAAGATCATAGCACAACATAGACAAAAGCCCAAATATCACTTCTGATCAATGCAGATAGCAGCCTGGGGGCACAGCAAGAGCATCAAGGGGGGCATCAAAGACCCTGGGGGTGCTCTGAGATCTACCACTAACTATTTGTGTCACTTAGAGTCTTAAATTGCTGGTCTGCTGGCGCTCCACCTCTAAAGTTTATGACTGTATCCCAAATGGCTGTTTTAACACGACATTCCATTTCCCTTTATCTCTGTGCAAGACAAGGTTGCATTGACACTCTAACAATACCAGCTAAGTGACGGTGGTACTGAGAATATGATACTGGGTGGGAGGGGATCCCATGAAAGAGACTGAAAAAGCAGGTATGTGGAGCAAGATGACCAAGAGGAAACTGGCAGGACAACTGAAACCCAAAATATAAACGGTCATAGAGAAATAGAGAATGAGGTTATTCTTGCTTTAGGTCAGTGGGACTTCCACCCAGCTTTTCTTAAGTTTCAGGAGGAATGATAGGACACGGCAACCACCTCCCTCACCTCTCTTCTGTGGTGCAAGAACATCTTCCTGGATTTCATGATAAAAATCCAACTGGTGCTTGTGTACCGAGCAACGCTCTTGTTTATATATATATATATATACACACACACCTTACAGGCATTGGCTAAGGAGGACTGAGCTATCTTCAAACCTGCCAGATTTCTCAGAAGAAATAAAGACAATCGACTGCATTTCTGCAGTCCCAACCTCCACGGCATCTAAACCTCTTATGAAAGATAATTTTTTAAATCCGTGTTTCACATGTTCTGTAGGAGTGAAGCTAGACTATCATTCTGATTCCATTTTACAGCTCAGGAGACTGAGTCTTAGAGGCCTGAGGTGACTTGTCCAGCTGGCCTGGGAAGCGTACTGCAGAGTCCTGGACCTCAGACTTCTGATGTCCCTCCCTACCATTTGAATCATTAGAAACCAGATTTCCCAAAGGAAGCATGCATTGCAGGCTGCTCTCTGTCCTTGCCCGATGGAAAAATGCAAAGACTAAACTAGGACATAGAATGTGTATTAAATTTTGAACAACTAAAAAAAAAAAGGAAGAATTCATCCAAACTAATAAAATTTTTGAGCAACTCTCTTTAGGATGACATGCTGGTGTTTACTTGAGTTGCTGAGAAAGACTGACACTGTGAAATGGTGAAAAAGGGGCAGACTGCACTTGGTGAAAGAGTCCCATGGGGCCTCAAATCCAATTTGAACTTGGAAAACATTTATGTAATCTTCTTATTCGGCATCTCCATGGTGTGGGAATGACTGAACAAGAGAATGTTCTCAGTGCCACAGCCTTTTCCATTGTAATGTGATTTTTAAAGGTCTGGGTCTTTGGCATTCTGTTGGGATAATGGTGGCCAACGAGGGTGGAAGAGGGCACACAAGCAGGTGCATGAGCCACACATATAAACCCTCTCCTTCCAAAGGAGTGCCAGTGTAAGCATAGACACTCACCTCACCCAAGCTCTGGGCAAGGTCAGTGGCTGGGTCCAGCTGTTAAATGTCAATCTTCACACCCTTGGGAGTGGCCCCTGGCCAGTGTTCTAGCTGAATAGGACTGTGCCACTTGGGACCTGACACCAGGATATGTGTAAAAGTTGCCTCCAAAACCCCCTTTAGAATGAACCCACGTACCCCTCAGGGCTCAAGTTGTCAAAGTCAGCACACACATATGCAGATGCTGTGTAACAAACACTAACAATTGCATTAGAATACCATTTACAGAGAGCATTCCTGTATTCTTTTTAAAATTTTCATTATTTTTTATTTAAAAAATTTTGAGGGGTGCTTGGGTGACTCAGAATAAACATTAAAAAAATGGACAGGGGCTCCTGGCTGGCTTAGTTGGTGGAGCTTGTGATTCTTGATCTCTGGGTCATGAGTTTGACCATGTTAGGCATAGAGATTCCACTGAAAAATGTTTATTCTTGAGAGAGAGAGAGAGAGAGAGAGCACCAGCAGGGGAGGGGCAAAGAGAGAGGGAGGCACAGAATCCAAAGCAGGCTCCAGGCTCTGAGCTGTCAGCACAGAGCCTGACACAGGGCTTGAACCCTCAAACCATGAGATCGTGATCTGAGCCAAAGTCAGATGCTCAACTGACTGAGCCACCCCGGCGCCCCTCTTGTATTCTCTTTTATATCACTCTCAACTCTGTGGCCAGGCATCCTGATAAGCACCCCTCGTGACTGACAGTGCTTAATCCCTTACAACAGTCCTTTGATGTGCACACTATCCTAACCCCCATTTACAGAAGAGGAAACTGAGACTTAGTGATAAAGAGTTATTCCAAGTCACTTAGCTACTGAGTAGTGCAACTGGACCTGCAGCCAGATCTGTCAGACCCCAAAGCCTGCATCCTTAACCATCAAGTTGTTCCATTTCTCTGTAAGAAAACTGAGGTCCGGAGAAATGTGGGTTACTCTGTAGGCAAGGAGGAGAAATCAGAGGTAAGATTAAACTACTTCTTTTAAGCGTCCCCATTCCTGGCATGATGCCGTGTGCATTGTGAGTATGGAACAAATGGATACGGTGGTAGCCTTCCACCAGGCTCCCCACTGCCGGCAACACCAGCTATACTCTGTCCCCACTGACAGCAGCCATACCAGCCCTCCAGACACTGAGCACGTGACAGCCCCTCTGACCACCTGCTGATTGCTATTGACCAGTGGCAACTTTGCTATCTTCATTGGCAGATGATGTCTTCCTAGACTTTGTTTTACTCCAACGTGGCTTTGGCTATTTGTTTCCACTTTGTAAGTGGCCACTGAAAACCAGTTCAGGCTGGACAAGCTCATATATCCCCTAGATTACGTCAGAGAGGATAGAGAATTAATATTTCATCAAGTCATATCTATTTTTTTAAATTTACAAATATTTGTTTTTATTTCCTACTATGTGCAGGCATTCTTAGGTACTAGGATTCTTATCTAGACTGCAGTTTATTTATTAGTTCAATCAATATTTATTAAACACCTACTTTGGGCCAGATGTGATTTTAGAGGCTGAAGATACAGAATGAAAAAAAGAAAAACAAAAAACAAAACCAAAACTCAACAGAATGTCTTAGTCTTTAAGGAGCTTATATTTGAGAGGGTGAGACAAACTATGAACATATGAGTATATAATATGTCAGGGACAAATGAATGATAGAAAGGAAAATAATGAATAAGAGGATAGAGATTCATGGGAGTTCAGGGAAGGCCTCTCTGAGAGGGAAGGATTTGAGTAGGGGAAGCTGCCCAGATGCTTGAAGGAGGTGGAGGGACAGTGACACAGGTATTTGTGGGAAGACCATTCCAGGCAGAGCAACAGAAAGGCAATGTCTTTGGTGGTGGGATCCTGCTTGCTGTGTTTGACGAGGACCAGGGCAGTGGTCAGTGGCTGGAGCCAAGGCTTGGGAGCTGAGGGAGGCAGGAGGAGGCTCAGATCTGTGGTTCCCAAGGCAGGGGTGGGGGAGGGGGGATTGGGGGAAGGGGTCGAAATGTACAAACTTCCCACTATAGGATAAATAAGCCCTGGGGATGTCATGTACAGCACGGTGACTGTAGTTAAGACTGCCGTATGGTATAGTTGAAAGTTGCTAAGAGTAAAATCCTAAAAGTTCTCATCACAAGGAAAACCCTTTTCTTCTCTTCCCTTCCCTTGGCTTCCCTTCCCTTCTGTTCTCTTTTTCCTTTCCGTTCCTTTCCTTTCCTTTCTTTTCCTTTCCTTTCCTCTCTTTTCTGCTTTTGGATTTATATAAGAAGATGGATGTGAGCCAAGTTTATTGTAGTGCTCGCTTTGTAATATATATATTGTGCTGTGCACATTAAACATACACAGGGCTGTAGATCAATTCTATCTCAATAAAACTGAAAGAAAAAAAATGATCCAAGAAATATCTCAAGGAAACAAACTTAGAGCTTTGCCCTTTTTATTGAGTTTAGAGCATCGTTTGACCTAACCACAAGGTGTTCGGTCATAATAGCATCTGTGATCCAAGAAAAACAAATAAGAGAAGGATCTACTCTCCGCTTAAAAGGTAGCCTATTGTTTTTCATGGGTCTTCACCTCAGTGTTCAAGGCTCCTGGTGCAATGCCAACCCAGACTTCTCTTTTTCCTTTTACAACCTTCCCCTTCAAATTGACTGTAGTTTTACTGGAAGAAAGCCCAAGAAATACAGGCTTGTTTTCATTTAACTGACATTATGGTCTTGATAGGCAACCTCACAGGTAGCCTTCAAAATTCAGACAAATTTAGTTTCATAATTTGTTAGCTCAAATTCCATCGACCAAAGATTCCGAGAAAGGCCATCCACATTTCTTCAATGTAACCCAAATGGTTTTGCTTCTAAAATAAAGAAATCCTCCTCAGCAATACAGAAAAAAAAAAGATTAAAATAAAAATATCAATTCATCATGTTGCTTTCTCATGCATAGGGCACTTTCTCTCAGGAGACTTAAAGGAAGTGTCTTAAAACAAATCTGAATGTTTGAGTGTATTCCTTAGTCAGGAGCATAAGTGCTCACGAAGCTTCTGGAAGACTTTAAGGCAGCTGCAGTGTCTGAGCTCAGGCAGTTGATGAGACAGAAATTTCCTTTTCTTTTTAAAGCTTTGTATTTATTTATTTATTTAATTTCTTTGGAGAGTTGGGGAGGGGCAGAGGGAGAGAGAGAGAGAGAGAGAGAGAGAAAGAAAGAGAGAATCCCAAGTAGGCTCTGCACTGTCAGCGCAGAGCCCAACACGGGGCTCGAACTCATAAACCATGAGATCATGACCTGAGTTGAAACCAAGAGTTGAACACTTAACTGGCGGAGCCACCCAGGCGCTCTGAGACAGAAATTAAATGAACTTATGGTACAGCTACCAAAAACAAAGAACTCTCCCTTTTTCCCAGGGAAAACTGGGTAGTTGCCTTTTTTTTTTCTTCAATTTCCTTTTATTTATTTCAAAACGTTGGGGGACACCTGGGTGGCTTAGTCTGTTAAGTGCCCAACTTTTGATATGGGCTCAGGTCATGATCTCATAGTTTGTGAGATCAAGCCCCACGTCCCTCTCTGCACTGACAGATTCTCTCTCTCCCTCTCTCTCTGTCCCTCCCCTGCCCACGCTCTCTTTTTTTCCTCTCTCTCTCAAATAAATAAACTTAATAAAAACCAGATTGGTTACAGATGCAGTTAATGTAAACACAGAATTTTAGTTTTCATGTGCATCTTTATGAAACCACTTAATTTTCGACCATTTAATTAATAAATGTACTGAATCACTGATGTACTTTCTTCATACTTCCCCTCCCAAAGTGAGCATTGTCACAGTTTATGTAAAAAATTTACGTTGTAACCTTAGCATACAGAATACATAACACAACTATTTACCTCGATGTGTACGTGTGTTAAGAGCTAATATCTTTTGTGGGCAAATGCTTATCAATAGAATTATTTTGATTAATGTTCCTCCGTATGGATTTCAAAAAGAACTCTTTTCCAGCCTTTTGAAAAATTGAAATACAGTTGATATACAACATTATATTAGTTTCAGGTGCACAACATAATGATTTGCTATTTGTATACAATGAAAATGATCACCCTGGTAAGTCTAGTTAACACCCATCATATAGTTACAAAATGTTTTTTTCTTGGGATGAGAACTTCTAAGATCTAGGCTCTTGGCAACTTTCAAATATTATTAACTACATCATCACCATATTGGTTTTTACAGCCCTAGGACTTAATTATTTATAACTGGAAGTTTGGAGTTTATGGCCCCCTTCACCCATTTTGCTGCCCCCCCAACCCCATCTTTCTGATCTAGAGTTAATGCTCTTGGCAAATACCCAATCTGGGAGGAACTAACTTTTTTGCCTGACTAAGCTTGTTGCCCTCTCTTATTCTACCTTTCCAGAGTTTTCCAGAGTTGTTCCCCCTACTCAAACAGTTCCCCTCTGTCTTTCCCAACTAATTTAATCTAAGCTTCTCCTGAAGGTGACTCACCTCTGTTCTCCTGTCATTTTTCACATGGTTACTCCCCCCACTCCATCCCTCCTGTGCTCCTTTGGTTCCTTATCCTTCCTGTCACTGAAAAAAATCATTTACAAGGGGCCATTTTTTTCTCTGACAGATTTAAGAGATCCATGGCCTGGAGGCAGCGTCATTCGAAATCAAGGCACCACAAGAGTCTAGGATAGAGCCATCCTCCCTTCCACGCCCACCCAATCAGACCTGAAGGCCTTCCCATAATTCAACTCCACCTGGAGAGAAGTAGCTGGAAGCAGATCCAAGAACAAGCCAACAGGTTTGTTCCGTACATGTAAATCCTCTGCTTTCCTTGTGCCCTTCACCGACCTCCCAAGTATGAGCTGAAACAAATAAAATGTGGGTATGGGGCTGGGATGTTGCCAACAACAACCATTTTGCACAAAGCCTGACAAAGGCCTGGCACTTTCTCCCGCTCTCCTCGCTGGCTGCACAAGACCAGTCATGAGCGTCTTCGGTCCTGTCAGCAGGCCTCCAGCTGTGGGCTGTGGCATAGCTAATGAACACAGTCCCACAAAGACATGATTTTTTGCTCGTACAAGGATAGAGGAAACTAAGCCAATTCTGCAGATATTTCAGCCAATTTCTCCTCCCACATCCCACACCCAAGTACCTTGGCCCCTCTCCTCTGCAGCAGAATGGCTAGAGAAATTCTATGAAGCGTGACAGAATTGTTTGCAAAAAAAAAAAAAAAAAGAGAGAGAGAGAGAGAGAGAGAGAGAGAGAGAGAGAGAGAGGGAAAGAAATTACAGGAATCTATCTTTAAAAAAAAAACCTCTCTTGAAAACCAACTTCTCTTCAGTTGATTCATTACCTTCCTTGGGGTTTGCTTCGGTCAGTTGACCAACTGTCCCCTGTAGACCGCCTCCATGGCCTGCGCCCTCCTCCGTTCTCCATTTCCTGTTCCAAGATCCGCTTCTGATTTCCTGACAAATATGTCCCTCCCTGTCTCCTCTCAGCCTTATCCTTTGTTCATTACCCACATATTTGCCATTTTATTTGCTTATCATTTCAGACCTTCTATCCTCGGTGCATCTTTTCCAATTTTCTTTAGTGAGTGTGAGTGGGTGGCCAGTTGTGAACTTTTGTTGATCTCTCTTTACTTTGCCCTTAGTTTTTGAACAGTATATTTGTTACATAACATTATAAGATGGTTGGTACTTTCTTTCAGCACAATGAAGCTATAATTTTGCTGTTTTCTAGCTTTCATTGTGATGGTTGAGAAGTCATTAATAAATCAGGGATGGGGCTACCACTCCTTCGAAGATAATGTTTTTATGTTTGTTTCCGGCTGCTTTTCAAATCCACTGTATTTTGGGATTCTGCACTTTCATGAAGAATTGTCCAAGATTGGCTTTCTTTTTCTTTGTCAGGCCTAGAATTAATTGGGATACTTGAATTTGTGAACTGCTGTCTTTTATCTGTTCTGGAAATTTCTCAGGTGTTATTTTTATGAGTTGTGCTTTTTTTGTTTCATTGTCCCTCCCTTTTCCTTCTGGAATTCTGACTTGAGGAATATTAGACCTTCTCACTCTGTTCTGTATCTTGTAGATTCTCATTTTTTAAGTGTCTTAAGCTTTTTTGTGCTGCATTCTGGTTAATTTATTCTGTCTTTCGGTATATCAGTTGTCTCTTTATCTGGGTTTACTGTGTTTTCATACATACTCATCACATTTTTTTCTTTTAATTATTAAAAATTTTCTAGAAGTTATCTTTTTAGACTTATTAAGTTCTTTAAAGGTTTTTTTCTTATTCCTTGCATATATTTTAAAGCTCCGCTTTCACTGTGTTAAATGTGATTGTTTTAGAGTTTATACAGTTCGTATACAAAAATTGTTTATTTTTTAAGTAGGCTCCACATCCAGCATGGAGCCCAATGTGGGGCTTAAATTCACAACCCTGAGATCAAGATCTGAGCTGAGATCAAGAGTCAGATGCTAAACCGACAGAGCCACCCAGGCGCTCCCACAATAATTCTAATATATGAAGTCTTCGGGCATCTGTTTCTGCTGGTTCCCACTCATGGTACATGGTTATTCATTACTGTAAGCTTCTCAATTCTACGGAAAATAATGTTAGAAATCCTTGGACAGTTAAAATGAGGGTATCTGCTTCAAAAAAATGTTTGCATTTGCTTTGTCAGAAGCCAAAAGTCTTTACTAATCTAAAACCACTTTAAATTCATAGCTTGAGGGTGTGGAGGTAACACATATGATAGGATTTTGGGCTGCAAATACATGAGAAAGACTGCTTACAGCTACAACTTCCCAGGGCCTTTAAAACTTTTTTTTTTTTTTTTTTTTTGGAAACCCTGATTTACTTTGTGCCAAGGATTCTTTCCCTCCAGTCTTTAGGAGCTAGGGGTATGGTATAGTGTGGGAAATGTTGGTTCTCCCTTACCCTAATTATGCAGCACTTCGTGTCCTCGGATTTATGGGACGAAGATCTTCTATTAGGCTCCAGCACTGGATAAAGACTTCATGTACCTTCTCACCATCTCACCTCTTTTTTCTTCTGTCTTGGTTGGCGTTCTATCCATGCCTAGCTGTTCCCTTTGTTGAATTTGGGATCTGGTTCTTGGTTGGCTTCTGAGGGGCCAGATGGTGCAACTCAGAAGGGCAGGATGTTACTTGCTGGTGGGATGAAGCTTGACCAGTGGGAAATGGAAGATGAGAAGGAGCCACACGGGTAAGTTCCTCTTCTTCCTTTACTTAGATGACTTCACGGTGTGGGTCGCTCTTGCAGCCCTTGCAGAGATGCCCTCCACGATCCCTAAGCACATCTCTACAGAGTAAGCAGCTCGGTCCATCTCGAGCTGGTCGTGAGGCAGCAGCCAGTAGGGGAGTGTATTGCCTGGCTCTGCTGGACATCTCTTCTTGCCTCACTTTTGCTGCCCTGGGCCTGTACCTCCCAAATCATCTCAGTGCTGCCTGCTGCTCTGCTTTCCAGAAGAGCTTATTAGAGACTGTTTATATAGTGAAGCTCTGGGCGGGGGGTTTAAATTCTGCCCCCTATGCCTTCTGAGGGCATCAGAATTAAGGTTCAAGTTTGCCTGAGTTGGTAGATTACCTCCAGGGCAAGAGAGGCTCCAATGTTCTGCTTATCTTGGTTTCTCCTAAAGTTTGGCTATGTAATTTCTCATTATCTTGTCAAATCTTTCACGCCATTTTAAGAAGAGGCTGTTTATATTTATCTAACATTTTTGAGTGCTTTCAGTGGGAAGGTGGATATAGACAACTGAGCCAGCCATGTTTCCCAATCCACTCTGACAGCAATCAGGGTGATAAACATCGATATCTGATTGTGCCCCATCCTTTGCTCAGTACCCTTTCAGAATACATGACTCTCAGAATGAAATCCAGGATTCTCAACATGGTTTGTAGGATAGCGTGTCCTGCTTCTTGCTTACCTCCTCACTATTTTTACTGTCATCATAATAGACTTCCTTCAGTTCCTCCAGTAATATGTCTCTGACTAGAGGCCTTTGCCCATGGTGTTCCTTCTGCCAAGAATCCTTTCCCTCCACATTCTCACATTCTTTGTTAGCTAATTTCTATTTACCTTTTTTTAATTTTTAAAAATTTTTTAATTTCCCTCATATTTTTCTTTCTTTTTTTCTTTTATAGTTTATTGTCAAGTTGGTTTCCATGCAATAGCCAGTGTTCATGCTGACAAGTGCCCTCCTCCCATGCCCATCAGCCCCCTTCTATTTACCTTTTAAATTAAACATGCATTCTTTTGATGGGCCTTCCAGTACTCTCAACTACATGTCCTTTCTACATGTTTTTGCTTTTGTAACAATCCTGATGCTACAATTAGTTTTTCAGGGATTCTGTGTTTTTTCTTCACTACTGGAAACCCTGGGGCACAGTTCTCAGCACATGGTCAGGCCCCAGTAAATGTTTGCTGAATTGAATTTTTCCTTTCTTAGAGAAATCAGGAGTGATCTCTGCCGCCTCTAATGAATTTATCCCTGATGCTACCCTGGTACCTAACAGGTGGAATCTTCTATTTTCAAGTCTTTTGGGGTCCATGTGTGACTGCCATACTTCTGGGGATCCCACAGAGCAGATCTGGGGGTAGTAGGGGCCCCAAAAAACTCCACAGACCTGGCTGGAGAGCAGGCTCTCCTGTAGGAGCTGGATCACCTTGGGCTGTTTGAGGGAAAATCAGGGTGAGTAAACTTTGTGAAATGTAAAGTGCAGACAGTTGTTCAATTATTCACCACATCAACATTTTTTGAATGTCTATTCTATGTGGAGTGCTATGCTAATACTGGACACACCAAAATGCAATCGGGGTAATGCTACTTTCAAATAGCTTTGAGTCTAGTTAGAGAGAAAGGCTACACAAATAAGATCATTAACATGGGGTTGGTTCATAGTTCAACATAGTCAGTTGAACGTCCAACTCTTGATTTCTGTTCAGGTCATGATCCCAGGGTCGTGGGACTAAATGAACCCTGTGTGGGGCTCTGCACTTAGTGTGGAGCCTGCTTAAGATCTTCTCTCCCTATGCCTTTCTCCCCTGCTCACACACACTCTCTCTCAAAAGAAAAAAAAAAAGATCATTAACATACTAAGGTAGAATTTCTTTTTTATTATTTTTAATGCTTATTTATTTTTGAGAGAGAGCGAGACAGAGCGTGAACAGGGGAGAGGCAGAGAGAGAGGAAGACACAGAATCCGAAGCAGGCTCCAGGCTCCGAGCTGTCAGCACAGAGCCCAATGCAGGGCTCAAACTCACAAACTGTGAGATCATGACCTGATCCCAAGTTGGACGCTTAACCAACTGAGCCACCCAGGCACCCCCTAAGGCATAATTTCTTAGAACTAGGTGGAGATACTAAATGGTTGGAGTCATTTCTGAGTGTTCAGACATCTGGAGAGGGATTTCTCGAGCTACCTAGTTTCGAGATGTAGTTTAAGAAGGAATTTAGCCAGAAATTAGTCAATCTGATGCCAATGATCACAAACTCAATAACTTGCAGGGGAGAAAAGGTAAATTAATGATGCAAGCCAGCAATACAGTAAGGAATAGTGGGGACGATGGCAAACCAGCAGAAAATGTGCTAAAGCAAATGAAGGCAACTTGCTCAACATCTTGATATTATTGAGGTATAAGAACATGGACTCTAAGATGTGATAGTTTCTGCTTTTAAAAGAATGCTGGAAATCAGGTTTTTATATGACATTTCTCAATATCTGAAGCATTACTCCAATTCCACTCCTACAACCTTGTCTGTGTGATGAATACAGCCCATAGGCTGCCAGTTTTCTATCCCTTCTCTAGATGAAAACACAGATGGAAGACATCACTTCATTTCAAACTTGCTTGCTCGTGTCTTCTGCTTAACTGCTCTGATAACTGCTCTGATGGTTCCTGAATCTGTATCTTCAACCCCAGTCTATATCCTGAGCTTTATATCCAGTATTTAGTTGCTTAGCTGGGGTCTTCATCTGGAGAGTCACCTCCATTCAACATATATGGAACCAAACTTTTTCACCCAACCTCCAATCTATTCTTAATATGCTTCAGGGCCTCTTTTTTAAATATGTAAATAGGAATAATAGTAATAACCTGCACTACCTAACTTTTAGGGGTGGTTGGATGAGCAAATAAAATGATATGTGTGTAGGACAAGAGAAGTTAGATAAAAGGACCATATACTGAGCATGGACTTAAGAGCTAACTCTGGGATGATGGCATACTTTGTACTGTGCCTGCCCCTGCCTTCCTACTGATATGAGAAGCAGAGTGAGACAGAGACAGAGAGTCAGAGGTACAATTTCATTACATCTATTTGAATGTTATCCTAGACAAAGAAGAGGCACTAAAACATGAATTTTGTAATAATCTTTTGCTGCTCAGACCAGATTGCCATCTAGGGTATCTATGGCAGGGAAATACATGAGGTTGTCAGTCAAGAAGTATCTCACTGCTGAGTATGAACACCTGAATTTTTTTTTTTAAGAATATAGAGTGTAGAAAGCATTCCTTTGGCTTCCCATTTTAATGGATTTATCACCCCCAGTAAAGTATATGTGAATGTTTTCAAAGTCGGGAGCTTTAGGACTCATTGTCGTGGCTACATGGGATTGAAGAGGAGCTGTGTGTGGGCTTTGGCTGCAGAAACTGCCTATGCTAATGGCAACTTCCACAGAGGGCAGGAATAAAACAGGGTCACACAGCAGAGAAGATCCTGTCTGAGAGCAAATAAGAATATTAGAAATGATAGTCACTATTTTTCCATGTTTTAGAAAAGGCATTAATGTTCAGTGAATGGCCTGAGTAAGAAAAGAGGGAGTCACCCTCAACACGTCTGTTATTCTCATCACCCAAGTTAATCGGGCACCAATTCTGTCATTCTACCTCATACATATGTCTGGAATCCATGTTCCCATATCCACTGTCACTTTCCCTCTTCCAATATGGGCTCTTATTATCCTGTACTGGATGGTACCCATCTTACTGATAAGAGTCCGTCTCTCCACTTCCTCCTACCAGTTCATCCTCCACTGGACTACCTGGAGGATCTTTCCAAACACGAATATGAGTCATGTCTCTTTCACACATACAACACTTTGTATGCAACCCTTTAGATCCTGGCTCCAGGTATCATTTCATCCTCTCTTAGTCACTTTCCCATGTGCACCCTGATCACTTGCAAGCTCTTCAAGTGCACCTGCATGTCAGGTGTTGCCTGTGGAGGTCCAGCACTGAAAGACTTGGAGAAGTAGGATTGGTCCCAGTGACAGAGCAGAGAGGCGGGGGCAGGGGGGTCACTGAGATAAGGTCAACTTTTCGAGCATGTTCCATAAACCAGCCAGGCTCTTCTTGGGCTTTCTGTAGCTGCCAATGAGTACAAGAGCTGTGGAGCCAGTCAAGTCTGACAGAGAGCATGTCTCAGGCATAATGTCACCCTATTAAAATATCCACAAATATATATATACAAAACTCTGGTGATTGATCCCAAGAGATAATCATAAAGCTGGTTTTAGAGAAACTGTTTACTTGATGAACTTTTCCGTGGCATTCTTAATTACTAACCTGAACTCTGAATTTATTTCCATCCCCTTGTTTTTTGCTTAATATCTATGAACAGTTATTTTGTCACTTGTTATTTCTATTTCTGGCCAAAGTCCACTCTTTTCTTTACCTCATCTCTCTTCTTCTATTTCTCTAGCTCATAGATTGCACGTTCTCTCTTGGTGATTTTCACTATTAGCATGTGCTCACTCAATTGTTGATATGGGAAGTTCTCCCAAATCTCCAGCCCAAACTTCTTTGGTGCTTTCAAAACTATCGACCACGTACTTCCCATCTTTGCTTGGGTGTCTCAGAGACATCATGGACTAAACAGGTCCTCACATGGAGCTGTGCCCTCTCTAATGTCCCATATCTTAACAATCACATCACTATACTTAACTCCAATGCCTTATCTCCTCCATGTTCCTTCACCTCCCACTTCCTTTCAGCTACAGAATTGTGGTGATCCTACCTCCTAAGCTTATCTTTAATCCATCCACTTCTCATTCCTGCTGTAGGTTCTTTAGTTCAGGCCGTCATGATTTGTAGCCTGCATTACTGTAACGGCCTTTAATGGGTCTTGAGCTCCCTAGCTTAGTCCCTATCCATTCCACTTTCTGCTATGCTGCCAGATTAATCATTCTAAACTGTAAGTTTGGCCATGTCCTTCCCAGAGAGACCACAAAATACTGTTTGCCTGTTCCTCACACTAGTCCTGAAGATAGGCATAAATCAGAGTCAATGGAGCCCATTGACACTTTGTTGCATTTAGCCAAAATGCTTGCCTTAGTAACAAGGAAAAATGATAATATTATAGAAAAAGATTGAGTGATTTTTGTACTTTCATGAGAGTGCTTTTCTTCTGCCACCCTGGGAAAGAATATTTCTTTGGAGCTGGGCATATCCTCAGCGGTCAAGCAGAGCAGTACAGCAGTATGTCCATGTCCAAGTGCCTGTATTTCACACAGCTTGGCTGTGCTGAGTCTTTTTTTTTTTTTAAGTTTTATTTATTTATTTTGAGAGACAGAGACAGCATGAGTGGGGGATGGGCAGAGAGAGAGAGAATCCCAAGCAGACTCCACACTGTCAGCACAGAGCCCGATGCGGGGCTCGAACCCACAAACTGAGAGATCATGACCTGAGCCAAAATCAAGAGTCAGATGTTTAAACCACTAAGCCATCCAGGTGCCCCTTGCACTGAGGCTTAAAAAGAAGACATTGGCAATCAACAAGGAGAGGAAAAATGAGTCCTTCCCACACCAACTGCTTCCTAGCTTTGTGCATCCCTGAGGAGGAGGCCCTGAGTGCAGGTCCTAGGTTCTCATGAGGCATCACATGGCAAGGTAAAAACCCTGGTGGGGGTGGGGGCAGAAAACCTTGAGTTGGAGAAGAGTCAGGAAGGAAAACACAAAGTGAAGCTGCCCCGGGTTGCTCTACTACAATCCCCAGATCAGAGCATCAGGCAGGGTAGGCGCCCCCACCCAGATTCAGATTCTGCAGGTGCTAGTGCTCGGAATTAAATTACTCCCCAGGGGCGGGGGTGGTGCATCCTGAGTATGAGGAAGGAATGGAGTACTTAAGAGGGATTGACACAAAAGTCTTCTTAGAAATATCAAGCAAAAAAATGAAAACAAAAGCTGCCCTCCGAACAACCTTGTGTTAGAACATCAGTAAGCATGGATTAAACAAGGAATGATGATGATCATCATCATCATCTGATTCACACATTCTGCAAAGCCCTTGATGGCTGGGAGAATGGCGACCCACCCTTTTTCCGGTGCTTGATGTCAAGCAGGCACACTATTGTCTCCCTGCCACGCACCACCTGGCTGGTCACGCTCTTACTACGCTGGCTCCCAGCAAGACTCTCGCACACCTTCTGAGAGTCGTCCTTCCGTGTCTGCCAAGCCCTTGCTATGAGATGTGTTACTTCCCATTAGTCATAGAGGAGGCTTGTGGGAAAGTTGAATAAACCACTTCAGATGTCCCTCAAAGCCCACGCCTGCCATGCAAGTCTCTGTGAACATGCACGTTCAGTGCTTCCCATGTGTTCTTATAGTGGCAGGTACCCTAACCACCTGAATGGAGACAATTCATGATTTATCTCCCCAGAAGAATAAAACAGGAGACATGTCTACCAAGATCCATTTGTCCAAGAGTAGCATCATCTAATGGGTTCAGAGGTGGGAAGTTTCAACTGAATGCCAATTGTCACCAGGCACTTTGCAATTGATGTCTCAATTCTCTGCTCATTGGAAATTGAAGAGCTTGGTTTCATCATCCAGAGAGAAGGAAATCGAGTAACTAAATCACAGGGCTAGCCTGTAGTGGGTCAACATTGTGACCTGTCTCTCTGGCTTCAAAGGCTATGAAGGCTCTCTGTAACAGGTATGTGCATGTCCAGCTCCCAACCGTTCCCATCTCTGCCCAGCCTGCAAAGCCAGACATCACCCACAATAGGTCATTTGTGGACCACAGAGTCATTTGTGATCCTTGCAAAACACACTGTGAGCCTGGTTGTTTCTACATTCTTTCATGGTTCCAGGCATGCGTGCCAGAAAGCTGAAACAAACATGCTCCCTGGCTACCAGGCACATCCTACCTAGAACAGATGGACCAACATGTGGAAGGAAAAGTGTGGGAGAGGTAAAAGTGAGGAAATATGAAAAACAAAAAGAAGGCCAAGCCACAAGTGGAAAAGTTATTTCATTATCTGATTTGGACTGAGGGTGGAGGCACTAGAAACTATCCAAAATGCCTATGCGGTATTTATCAACAGGAAGATGCACTACCTTCAAGGGGCTACTGGTTTAGAATTGCTCTGGGCCACACAATCTGCAGGTTTGTTTGTTAACATGGCTGTTGTCCGAGGCTCTCCCGTCCTGTGCCTGCTGGGATTCCAGAGAAAGCTGCCCCAGAGTCACAGATGGCCAGGGCCATCTGCTGGGAGTGACAACGGTGAACCAATGGCTGTGACAAGTCTCCAAATAGCAGTCATCACCCATCCCTGTTGTCACACATCTTCTGTTTGTGATGAACTTAACTTGTAGCACCTTTTCACATAGGTGGCTTCCCAGACCTTCTTAATAATCTGTGGAGTAGTTGAGGCAAGTGGCATTCTACACTATTATTAGGCAATAATATGACATATTTATTAGTGTGGTATAATGTTATTATTACATCAATTTTAACCCAGAAGAAAAAGAGCTCAGTGACGTGACACATGCCAAGGTAAAATGACAAGCTTCCTGGATTTACTATAAACTCATAATCTTGACGTTCAAAGAAGAGGCAGAGATTGACAAATATGGTTACTCTTGTTCCTTTTATGCACAGCCAACATCATCAATTCCTGATAATTCCTTTTTTTTCCTTTTGATGTGTGTGGCTTAAAAGGCCAGTACATGATTAGCGAATCTTCACCAACTGGATATGGGGCATTTGGTCTCTGATGAAGGAAATGAGACTCGGGCCACACATTTCCACCTGAATTGATCTTTAGAGTCAAGGTGTGTGGAGGTTAAGAGCTTTGGAGGCAGACACTCCAGAGTCATCAAAGGAGCGGTCCACTTGCGGTCCACTTCGCAAGTGACTTAACCAATAGGAGCCTCAATTCCCTTATCTTTACAATGGGGATTGCAATGTCTACCCTGCAGGGGCATTACAAATGTTAACTGAGTCCAGTCATCATCCCCGAAGAGACTCCATCAATGGCAGCCGTTCTTCATACTCTGGACTTCTTTCTCTTTGTGCTTAAATTTCTAGTATTGACAATTGCTTTGTTACTAAAAGTCGCTCAATACACAAGATGGTGCATGTGTGGAGGGAAACCAATTCTAAGTAGCTTTGCTTTAAATTGTCTGGTTATGGGACCTGACTTTGGAATCGGAGCTGGGTGCAGATTTCAGCCCCAGAGTGCACCCTGGGAAAGACAGGTAGCTTCTTCCAGCTTTTGGTCCGTCATCTGCAAAGTAGGCACCACTATGCCGTGCGCGTTGCTGCCCGGGAGAACGGATAGGAAGAAACACTTGTGAGGTGCCTGGAGTCAAGGCTGGACAAACATTACCTTGCTGTTAGGATTATGGTTGCTTGCAGAGGCTCAGCCTGTGTGCCCCAAGGAGATTACCGAGGGCTGTGGGGCAGTGCCTCTCCTGCTCTCCAGCAGGGGGTGCTGCCGGCGCCTCTTCCTGCTGCTGCTTCTTCCCACAGAGCTGTGCGGCTCTCTGGAGTCTCCCAGGGAAGATGTGGTTCACTTGGGAGAAAAGCGTCTCAAGGGCAACCTAACCATGGTCTTTACTGGAGGGCTGACTGTATGTTCTGGGGACATATCTCCAGGGGACTAGAAATAGGGACGTGGGAGAGAGTTGTAAGGAAGAGCATCCTGGAAAACCAGCAACCCGTGGGTGGGGGGTCGGGGGTCGGCGACACAGTCCACAGGGACCTTTTTTCTTTTTAAATTTTTTAATGTTTTTTATTTTTTATACAGAGAGAGACAGAGCATGAGAGGGGGAGAGGCAGAGAGAGAGGGAGACACAGAGTCCAAAGCAGGCTCCAAGCTCTGAGCTGTCAGCACAGAGCCCGATGCGGGGCTCGAACCCACGAACGTGAGATCATGACCTGAGCCGAAGTCGGCTCGCCCCCCACAGGGACCTTTAAATGTAGGAATGGCAAACACTCATCTTGAATCACAAGGTGGTGATCTGCTACAGAACATGTGCTGGGACCCAGAGACTGCTTCAGTCAGTGATTCCATGGCTCTTTAGAGGCCAGAGTCCCAAAGATAGTCTGTATGTTAGTGTATGCTCAAAACATAAAGTAAACCTGGCTACACACATGTACACACACTTCTTCCCTTCGCTCTGTGTTCAAGGGTGCTTCGGGGGAATAATGTTGGGAAGAAGCTGTAGGGAGGCAACTATGGGGTCTCTTAAGCTAATGAAGTGTCAAAAAGAGAGAATAGGAAGACTTGTTTGGGGGGTGGCTCTGCAAGGGCATTGGATTCCCCAGAATCCAGCCCCTGTGTGGGAGCTGGGCCATTGGTCTCATTTGTGGACATGGGCGTGGCAGCCCACCATATGCATGACTCTATTTGATCCTCAGTGACACCACTGTGTAGGTGAGGAAATGGAGGCTTGGTCAACTTCCCGACTCGGGCGCTTGAATTTGTTACTCCTTTTTCCTGAATATTCTTCCCTCAGGTCTTTGTGTGGCTGGCTCCTTCTCATCACCTGGGTGTGTGCTGGAAAAGCACCTCCTCAGATGGGCTCCGTCCCATGATCTGTTGTCTTTAAGTTCTTCCTGGCACTCCTTGCTTCTAAAAGTGTCTCTTTTATTTGCTTACCTATTTATTATCTCTCCCCTGCCACAGAGTAAGCCCCAGTGAGCAGGGATCCTACCCTGCTTTCACCTTTTTCTTCCTTCTATCAGCCTGGTGAACAGAGGTGCTCGGTACATCCTTGATGAATGAAAGATCAAACTGACTTTCCCATAGTCCCACAGCTAGGAGAGGGCAGACAGGGCCTATCCCACAAGCCCAGGACCCTTCCATCTTGCTTCCTGCTTCCAGAAGACATCAAACAGCGTCAAAATAAAATCTTCAGTGGGCTGGGCCCTGTCTGATTCTCCCCCCGGCCATTACTTTAGACCTTCTGTTCTAGCATTCGTCTTGAAAAGTCATTCTGGGGTGAGTCTTACTTATTATTGAGCTGGCTGCCAATTAAAACTTCGTTTATGGGTATGGATTCTTATACTGCAGGGAATTTGCTGCCTTGGGGCATTTGAGTATTGCCCACCTCACTCCAAGGGGGACAGGCCTGTGGCAAGCTGAGCAGTGATCCTTCACATTTCCCTGTGAATCAAACACGCACTTAGCTGGGGTCTGACAAATCTCCCTTCTCTCCTTTAGAGGACTCAGTAAGATGCCAGGGCCCCCACATCAGTTCATTTACTCGCACTAGAAAATGATCCTCTTACCTGGGCAAGCATATGATGCCCAGAGAGGAGACCTTTCCCCTCCACTCCCACAATCTTGGCTGTAGTGTGTGAACCTGGTCTTCTAAGAACAAAAATGCCATCCTGTGTTTGCTCCCACCTGGCAGCGAGGTGATTCCCGCATGCCATTTGGCCGTCAGCCTGAGGAAGGAAGTCTCCAGGTACTGGTGAGAAAGTTGGAGGCAGGTTGCTGCCTAGAGAGAGGACGATTTGTGTTGAAGTCGAGGTCACAGGGAAGAGGCAGCTGGGGGAGGTGGGGCAGGTGTGACTCCCATCCTTCCTGATCAGAGAGAGGTGAGGAGTGTTCTGGCAGCTGCGGCTTCCAGCAGAGACCCGACAGCACTTGTGGAGATTTATAGTCCATGGAAAAGTGTTCCTTGGCCCGTGTGTTTACTTCAGACAACTGTATGGAGGCACAAGAACCAGGGTCAACTTGGCACCTTTGTACCTTTTGCCTTTCAAGCTGTGGCATAGCACACCATTTGTTTGCAAGAAAGCAGTGATGGGTGAGAGCAGCAGGCATTCCTGAAAATTCATAGACATATATGGTCTTGGTGTGTCTAGGCAGTTAATGACTCTGTTCCCTTTTGTTCCACTTAGAGGGAAAAAATACACTTGTTTCCACTTCTCCTATGTCAAGGGAAGGCAAGCTGCCATACCCTTGTCCTTCTACTAAAAGCTTACAAATTGAGGGTTCCCAGGAGATGTGATTTAATTCTCCCAAGCTAACCAAGGAGAGTTGTAACTTGGACAATAGCCCTGCTCTCAGGGTGGTGGACTCACCTTGAATGACTGGAGAAACAACCCCCATCATCCCGCCCCATAACCAGCTTGGCTGGGAGCTTTCCCCTCCCCTGTGTTACCCTTCTGTTCCTCTGATCCCACCCCTCACACCATACAGTCTCTTCCTGGATCAAGTCCCAGAGATTCCAGGGCCACACAGGCTGCATGACTGGGGCCAAGGGAGTGGCCACTGGTTTAGTGGCGATGGATGCCCTCCTCCCTTCCAGGAGCAAGAGCTGTTGATTTGGTCTTATAAGATGCACAGAAGCTATAAAAATAAGCACTCTATCAATAATAAATGGAATGGTAAATAGAAGCAAACAAGTCAAAGGAAGATGAGGTGGCCGGTAAGCCAGTCAATTTTCTTTTAATTGCATTCATATCCATAAATGTCAAAGGAATAGCAGCCCTGAAAATTTCATGATCAAACAAATGGCAGCAAGACTGCAACAGGGAAATCTCTTTTGTAGGAAAAGCAGGGTAACTTGAGTTTAATAAGCCAAAACATATTAGGTTCCAAAGGGAAATCTGAATTGAAATTCTATCATAAAAACAGAAACCGGCTACTGGAACTTTTCCGAGCACTCCAATTTTTGGCACAGCATTGTGTTTTAAAACTATATCCACGTGCACAAATTGGAAAAGGAGAATTTTAAAATCCGGTTAAGTTCAGTTAGAATGACTTTCTTAGTCCTTTTCTAAGGCTTTCCCCCTCAAAACCCACTCTGAAGCCCTCATCCTCAACTTGTAGACCCCCGACCATGGGGAGAGCCATCAAACACAGATCAAAATCTTTAGCTGAAAGGGTGAAGTCTTTCCTGACAATGACGTTTGCAAACATCAACCAGAGGGTGGATGAGGAGTTGAGTGGCATCAGGGTTCTCCCCTGAAACCATACCACATATAACTGTTGGGGCAGGGGGGTTAAACCTTCCACCAAAACAAATCGCTACCAAAAAAAAAAAAAAAATCAGTGGGCTTTCAGAAAGAAAATTAGGGCAAGATTTGTGCTGTGTAAGGCTCATTCATACCTGTCTCTCTCCTCTGTCGAAAATCAGACTAGTTTGCTTGCTAATTAACTTCAGAGACCTTGCGTTCTATTTTATCCCCAAGACTTAACAGAGAAAATGGTGTTTTTAGTAATCATTTTAATGAAACTTACTCACTACCAATCTATTTGAATGTCTTAGAGCGTTCTTCTTCACTAATTCATCAAATATTTATTATATATCTACTGTGTACTCTGGGAAACACAAGGACGAATTTAAGATCTAAGGGCTGTCTTGGGAGAAGCCAAACCTGTGATGTTAATCTGCTCTTGTTGGCTGTAGAGAGGGTTGTAACACTGGGCAGTCTGTGATCAGTGATGCGCAGAGACAGAGCGATCCAGTGCACCATCGGGAGAGCCCTGTGTTACCACTATAGACCCAATGCTGGCCTATGGTAATACCTCAATCAACATTTATTACATTAAAAAGTAACCAAATGAGACAGCAAGTGGTGGGGTGGCCTGAAAGTTTGTGGCCCTCAAAATTCATGTGTTAAATCCTAACCCCTAAGGCGATGATGTTAGGAGGTGGGGCCTTTGGCAGGTGATGAGAGCGGAGCCCTCACAGCTGGAATCAGTCCTCTTATAAGAAGAGACACAAGAGCTTCCACCATGTGAAGAGACAGCATGAAGCTGGTCATCTATGAATCAGGAAACGGCCCTCAGACACTGGATTGGCTGCCACCTTGATCTTGGACTTCCAGCCCCCAGAACTGTGAGATATACATTTCTGTTTTTTATTAGCCACCCAGCCTACGGTGTTCTGTTATAGCAGCGCAAATGGACTAAAGTAAGTGAGGAAAGTCTTGGAGGAGAAGGGCATCGGGGATAGGTCGGTCAGGAAATTGGGGAGGAGAAACAGCACAAAGATGCAGAAGTGATAAACTGAGGGACACGCCTGAGCAAGCAGCTATGCTAAAGCTTAGAGGGGCTGAGGTGAGTGAGGACTAGGATCAGATGCCACAGGGAATTGACCTTGATCTCCCTTGCCAGCACTGTGTGCCCTTGTTCCTTCCTAACCATTTCTTTGCTCCATAAATCTACTCTCCCACCACTTTTCTCTTCAAATAATGGTTTTGCAAATGTCTGTTAGCTAGGTTTGAGGTCACAGGTAGTTTTTTAGCCCGCTTTCCTTCCCTTGACACCGGAGCAGAACCCAGACTTGAACAGTCTACCTCTGAAATTGTGCTTGTATCCAACCCATCCTCCTGAAATCCTCCCTCACAGAACACTCGCGGTTCTCACTGCACAGTCTAGCCTAATACTCCTCCCTTCTCACCTTATCTATGCGAGAACTTCTGAATTTGTCCCCCTACGTCCAAGGTTTCTCCTGTAAGCTATCCTAACTGTGGCTCCCAGACCACATCTCTTAAAGCAGAGCCCTGCTGCTTTCATGTTCCTGCTCAAAAATCTTCAATGGCTCCCCATGACATGCTGGGAAAAGTCAAGGGTCTTCAGTACAGCTGAAGAGTATGGCTTTTAGAAAGGATTCTGGGCCATTATAGAAATTTAATCAGACTCACATGGTCAGAATTATACTTTGGAAATAGTCTTCCTGTTAAGCAGATTGAAGGTAAAGCGGAGGCGCAGGTGGGGATTGAGCTTAGAGGCTTGAGAGAGCCAGATGGGAGGAGATAGTAGTCGAATGAGGGGAATTAGTGGAGGTGGAGAGACGTAGAGGAAGGAGAGCCTTGTGGCAGGTGGAACCGATGCCTCTTGGTGACAGATTGGATGTGAGGGGAAGGAACGGGGAAGCCGGGATGCTGCCCGGGTTTTTGAGGAGATGACAGGTTGTTTGCCAAAAAGAAGAAGACAAGAGAAGGAGCTGTTGTACTTGGAGGTGGGTGTGGGTGGGGATGAGGAGGTATGTTGAGGTCAGTTTGGGACACATTGCCTTGAGGACATCAAAGTGGAGTGTCCAGTGGGCCCCTGGACTCATGGGATAGGGAGATCAGAAGAGACGTCTGAGCCTACGAATTAACATTCGTTGTGTAACAAACCACCCCAAACCATTAACGCTGCCATTTACTATGGCTCTTCACTTCAAGTCGGCTGGGTGGTCCTGCTGATCTGGGATGAACTCCTTCATGTACTCACCAGTCAGCTCGTGGGTCAGCAGGGCGCTGGCTACTTTCAGAGGGTCTCATTCAAATGCTTGGCAGTTGGCTTGTGGTCAGCAAGGCCAGTAGGGGTGTCTTTCAACAGCAGGCTAGCCCGGGCTTCTTCTGGGAACAGCACTGGGCGTTGTCCCCGAGGAAGAAGCACATGTGCGTGAAATCTCTTGAGGTCCAACCTCAGAAGTGGCACGGCATCACTCTTTCTCCAAAGCAAGTCCCAAGGGCAGCCAGATGCAAAGGTTGGAAAGATGAACTCTGCCTCTTGCAGACAAGAGTAAGAAATATTTTGGTCAGGCTTTGCAATCTACCACAGAGCCGGAGTGTAGAATCGGGAGTCGTCAACACATGGATAGTAACCAATGCAACAGGAGTGGGTGCAGTTTCCCAGGGAGATGGGTGCGAAGAGAAGAGAAAGGGTCCCAGGGCAGGACCTGGAATCCCAAGGAATGTGACGACACAGATTGTGGAAGAGCCCACAATACACAGATAAACCGCAGCCAGAGCGGTGGGAGGAAGGGAGGAGATGGTTGAGCTGCAGGAGGGAAGGAAAGCACACAACGGAACTCTGAGAGAAGGGACTGGGACAAGCCTGGGGCAGGAGAGTTTCAGCAAGGTGAAAAAAAACAATTAATATTTGATTAACCCTTATGTAGCTGGATAACATTTTGAGATTAATTTATGGGGTTTTTCCCTCTAGTTCCTCTTTTCCTCCCCATTACAACAAGACTACTTCCCTTCCCAGCCTTTCAAACCAGAGAAAACCCCATGTTTCAGCTTCAGGGAGGCTATGTGGCAGGTTGGACAGCACACCATGCCTGCAAGATGTCTTGCATTTGTTTCCAATAGACTAAGCCCAGCGGAGAAAGAGGATGAGCAGAGGCAGGAGAAGAGAATCAGGGCTTGGTGGATAAGTAGACGGGCTTGGAAGCAGGAGGAAGCAAAGAGGCACTTGACGTAAAAGAGAGAGAGACATTTCCTGAGCCTGGAGGAGGAGTAGTGAGCTGTATGGATGACAGAACAATGGGTCTCACACTATTTCCCAGCAACCCTCGGGGTGTCACAAGCCTGCAGAAGGAAGTGACAAAAGTGAGATCACAAGGACAGTGGCTCCCAGCCCCTCCCAGAATTCCATGTCCAAAGAGGCACTTGACCTGAAAATCCCATGATGGTGGGAGGGGGAGAATATTGGACACCCCAGCAGAATTTGGGGACACCCCACCAGAACCTTAAAGAGACCCAGAGGTAAAACCCCAAATAAGTAGCAAGTAATGAAATGTGACATTTCTCAAACACCTCGGTTTGTAGACATGATTCTCACTTGCCAAGCCCACACTGTGCAAGGTAATACGTCCGGTGTTTTAAGTTCATTAGCTGATTTAATCTTCCCAGCAGCTCTGTGAGTTAAAAGGTCTACCTTTATTCCTATTTCATAGATAAAGAAACTGTAGGTTTTAATAGCCCCAAACCAATAAATAGTAGAGTCTGAATTTGAGTCCAGGCAAATGAATATGAGTGCCTGTCCTCTTAACTACCATGCTATTCTGGTCCTGAAGGTTTAAAGTGATTCTCCAAATAATTCAGGTGGAATAAGACAAAATAACCAAAACACGTGTGTGCGCATACAACTTCAATAAGCAAATGATCCTCTTTTTCTAGATGCGGTGAAATTTTACCTGACCTCCTAGTGAATGGCCATCCACCAGTTCTCTTGACCTGACCTAGAAAGAGGTAGCCAGGAAAACAATAATAGCAATGATAATAAGGCCAGACTTGGAGGGAAAAGAAGGTTCAGTAAGAAAATGGATGAGGGATGATGGTTCATTTTTCTCTGCTCAGGAATGCGTTAATAGCAGGCAGTTGGAGTCACTTTCCCTGAATAAGAAACCTATAGAAAAGGGATAAACAAAGGGAGTGGGGGATGGGGCAGAACAACAGAAATAGCAGTAAAGCAAGGGGCGCCTGAGTGGCTCAGTCAGTTAAGCGTCCAACTCTGGATTTCGGCTCAGGTCATGGTCTCATGGTTCGTGAGTTTGAGCCCTGTGTCAGGCTCCTCTGTGCTGACAGCTACAGGGCCTGCTTGGGATTCTCTCCCTCTCCCTGTCTCTCTACCCCTCCCCTGCTCATTCTCTCTCTCTCTCTCTTATTTAAAGAAATGCACTTAAAAAAAGAAAAGAAAAAGAGGTAAAGCAGAGAGGGAGAGCAGGGGTTGGTGGAATTAAAATCATGGAGGGCGGAAATGATGGGCAGACTGTTTCCAGGAACCCAGCCCTAGGAAATCCTATTAGGCAGCAAAAAAAAAAAAAAAAAAAAAAAGAGAGAGAGAGAGAGTATTGTGTTTTTACTTTGCCACAATATGCAAATGACTCAATTTAGTTCCTAAACATGTTGTTATTGAATTCTGAGAAATTCCCTTCGAAAAATGTAATATTTTTGTGACAATATTGTCAGCAATGCCAGATTGCTTTTCTATTTTCGTTAAGCTTTTACCCGAGCCTGCTATATGTCATTTACTCCCGGATTCCAAATGATTGCTTTTATGTAATTTTTGTGTAAGCAAGAAATAATAACATGCTTAGAAATGTGAGAAATGTGTTAACCTTCCCATTATTTTTCAATGCCCAAGAGAATTAAAGGGTGGGCCACAATGGGGAAGGTAATTATTTCTCATGATGAATTTTTATTTATGTTAATATCCTCGAGAGCCCACGTATCTGTTATTAACCACATTCGTTTCTTTTGCTCTCGTCTTTATATCTCATGTCTTTAATCCTTCTCCTTTTAGAAGATTTTTGCATAACTGACAAAGACTTTCAAAGCCCGTACAAAAGGGATTGTGAAATCACACTAGCTGCCTCTGACACATGTACTCCTGGGTAATGCCATTCTAATTCCAACCATGCTTAAGAAAAGAAGCTGGAGTCTCGATCCTGCACACCCTAACACTAGTCCATCAAAATGGAATTGCATTTATTTGGGTTTCCCTAAGTTTCTATTGGTTTAGGCGAGTTCTCTGGTAGACACAACTCCCCACCCCTTCGGGATTAATCAAGGAGAAATAAAGAGCGAAGCAAATGCAAGAAATGTTTGGCATGATCCATCGATCATGAACAATATACAACCACCCAGATCATGACCATTTGGAAATCTGCTATGGCCAGCCACTTAGTCCAGGGTAGTAACTATGTGCTCAGGAACAATAGTGATTTTCTTAGGAATAACGACTTTGCCTGGGGATCTAATCACCAACAAGGATAGTGTGATGGTTAATTTCATGTGTCACCTTGGCTGGGCCACAGTTCCCTGGTATCTGATCAAACAGGATTTCAGATGTTTTTGTGAATGTATGTTTTTATTGTTTTTAATATATTTTTTAAAGTTTTTTTTTTTTTTTTAATTTTGAGAGAGAGATAGAGAGCAAGCAGGGGAGGGGCAGAGAGAGGGAGACAGAATCCCAAGCAGGCTCGGCACTGTCAGCCCCGTGCAGGGCTCGAACTCGAGAAACATGAGATCGTGACCTGAGCCAAAATCAAGAGTTGGACGCTTAACGGATTGAGCCATCCAGGTGCCCCAGTGGAGGTATGTTTTTAGAGGAGATTGATATTTCTTAAGTGAGAGCAAAGCAAATTACCTTCCATAGTGTGCCAGGGCCTCATCCAGCCAGTTGAAACCTTAATAGAAAAAAAAAAGACTGAGGTCTCCTGAAGAAAAGGGACTTCTGCCAAAAGATGACCCTTAGACATGAACAGAAGCATCAACTCTCCCCTGGGTCTCTGGCCTGCCTGCAGATTCTGGACATGACGGCCTACACAATCATTCTGAGCCATTTAAAAATAAACAAGCAGGGACACCTGGGTGGCTCAGTCAGTTAAGCATCTGACTTCGGCTCAGGTCATGATCTTGTAGTTCCTGGGTTCCAGCCCCGCATCGGGTTCTGTGCTGACAGCTCGGAACCTGGAGCCTGCTTCGGATTCTGTTTCCCTCTCTCTCTGCCCCTCCCCTACTCATAGTCTGTCTGTCTGTCTGTCTCTCTCTCTCTCTCTACACACACACACACACACACAGTTGGTTCTGTTTGCGGCACTCTGACTAATATGAATAAGTAGGATCTACTTCACAATTATTAACCATTAATTGGATGGGCTCATTCTATTCTACTGCGTCACTGCTGATACCATGGTTTGGCCAGACAGCTGAAAAGTAAGTACAGAAATCCTATTTGAAGACCATTTTCCTGAATTGCAGACACCATTCTTTTATTACCACGTAAATAGACGTATAGGTAAATGAAGGTCTCCAAGGAGAGACTAAATGCAACTCTTACCTGAAACAAAATGATACCTGAAAACCCCACATGCATCCATATTAAGGACTTTAAGCAAAACAAGTGACCTCGAATGGGAGAGAGACATTGAGGCGAATAAAGATTGATAAAGGCTCCTAGGTTGATATACACTAAGTCAATGGAGGATATATCAATGAGTTGTTGCTATATGACAAACCACTCCACAATTGAAGGGGCTTAATTTTTTTAAGTGTTTATTTAGTTTTGAGAGAGAGAGAGAGAGAGAGAGAGAGAGCAAGCCCAAGCCATGGTGGAGAGGTGGGGGGGTGGGGACAGAGGATCCAAAGCAGGCTCTGTCTTGACAGCAGACAGGCTGATGCGGGGCTCGAACTCAGGAACCATGAGATCAGGACTTGAGCTGAAGTCAGGCACTTAACTGACTGAGCCACCCAGGTGCCCCGGGCTTAATTTTTTATTATTATTCCCAAATCTGCGGGTTGCCTAAGTAATTTTGCAGTCAGTCATGGGGTTGGCTGGGCACTCTTTGCTTAAGATTATTTGCTCGAATGTCCAGCCCTTGGTGCTGGCCATCCACTGGTGCCAGCTGAGACCACCGGGGAGACTGGGCCACGTCTGTCATCGTTCTTCAGGTTGTCCTGGCCTTCTTCCATGGAGGGAGAGGGCTTCTGGCCAAAAGAGAGGAAAAGCCCCAGGGCACAAGCACTGCCCAAGCCTCTGCTCCCATCACATCATACTTACTTATATCCCATTGGCCAAAGCAAGCCTTGTTGGCGAGCCTAGACTTAAGGGTGAAACAATGATCTCATCTTGATGGGCAAAGCGGTAAAGTCACACCACAGAGAGACATTTGGATGGGGGTTAGGAGGGAACTCGTGGTCACGTGTTCCCCTACTCACAGGACATCAAGTGGGGCCATTGTCATGTACGCACCAGGAAAAGGTGGGTGGCTGTGCAAATCATCTCTTTGAGAAATAGAAACAAGTGATAGAAATGGAATGGAAAGTACAGTGATCAGTAGGGCCAGATAGGAGGGTTTGTTTGTTTGTTTGTTTGTTTGTTGAGAGACAGAGAGAGAGAGAGAGAGAGAGAGACAGAGAGAGAGAGACAGAGAGAGAGAGAGAGAGACAGAGAATCTTTTTTTTTTTTTTTTTACATTTGTTTATTTTTGAGAGACCAAGAGAGACAGAGCGTGAACAGAGGAGGGGCAGAGAGAGAGGGAGACACAGAATCTGAAGCAGGCTCCAGGCTCTGACCTAGCGGTCAGCACAGAGCCCGACGCAGGGCTCGAACCCACAAACCGTGAGATCGTGACCTGAGCCGAAGTCGGATGCTCAACTGACTGAGCCACCCAGACGCCCCTGAGAGAATCTTAAGCAGGCTCCACACTGAGCATGGAGCCCAATGCAGGGTTCAATCTCATGACCGTGAGCTCATGACCTGATCTAAAAGCAAGAGTTGGACGCTCAACTGACTGAGCCACCCAGGCGCCCCAGGAGTTTATTGTTTCTTACTTTGGTTAAAAAAAAAATAACGGGAAAAATTAATGGCATGTCAGAGACCCAAGGATTTTGGGAAAAAAAGAGGCCCATATGGAAAGAAGGTATATTAGAAGCTGGAAAGGTTCTAGGAAGGGACCTGTCCGCCTGGTGCTGAGCTGTGCTCTGAGGCAGTCCAGAATAGAGGTTCCCTGCAGCTCAGAGAGGTGGGGTAAGGAGAGGCCAAGCCAGGAAATTCTCCTCTTATCTGTTTCACAAATGGGACTTTGTGTAGCATTTCTGTTCTTACAAACTAACACATTCTGCTTACTGAAAAACCTTTGCATAAAACCACTGCCTCAATAAAAGGGGAGCACTTTGGAGCCTTGGAGACCCACAGGGGAAGTGGAAAGAGAGATTTATACAGAAAGGAACTGAGGGCAGAGGATGAGGGGGGGATAAACGGGAGACAGTCATTTCTGGAAGATGAGCAGCAGAAGGTGACCACGCTGGGTGGCGGGAGCAAGCCGGGTTTGGAACCGCTCTGACCAGGGTGGCCTGGAGGGCGCCGATGAGGCGGATCAGAGGTGTCCCCGAAAGCCAGGCGTCCACCAGCCATTTGTCGAGGGTAATACGTGCATCACTTGATCTTTCTCCAGCATCTTAACCCCAAAACAGCCAGAACAAAGTTGACCGTGAGTGTACTCCAGGTGGGGGCCAGGCTCCTTGTAGAGACTGTGTGAGCGCAGGCTTGGTGGAAGCCAAGAGAAGCCAGAAGTCCCCCGGCTCCTGGTACGGATGGGGATCTGGGGGTGGGGGACTCGCTGCTTGTCCTCTGGAAGCTGAGTGAGTGTGAGGCCACCGTTACCAACTGCTAAGTAGGTTGTGGTGCAACTTGGCGCTCGAGATGGATGACGTGCAAAATAGCATCTCATAAATCAAATTCCAAGGGCTTTGTGGGGCTTTTGCTTTCCCACAGGCAAAGCATTCGATGTTTGAGTGCAAAGGGGGAAAATAATCCCCTAAATCGCCGCCACCCATGTTGCTTCACGCTAACTGATCTGATTGGAAAGGAACAGAGGTCTCTGTGACTACTTTGGACTACGGAGTTCAGATGAATCGGGCGACACAGACTTCTCATGGGTATTTGGTAAATTATTCATAATGGCAATTTGCTAGAAAGTGAGGACCACGGCTCATGTGGATCTGTTGGGGAGACAGATTCTGCTAATCCAGAATCCCTCATCATTTTAGACAATGGCAGCTCTGGCATGGAATCTCTTCTGGATTCATGGAAGGAGAAAGCTTGAGGAAATGAATTCAGGATTCCCGTGCAAAGAAAAAGGTGGAAACTCCCTCCCCCCCACTCGAACCTGAAACATGAACCCCGGGCTGTTTTTCCATTTTGATTGTTCATACGAGGTGCCCTGAGTTCTTATCAAACGAAGGTCAGCCTTCCTACAACGGCTCCTGGTGTTCCGGAAAACAGCTGTCTCTCGGTGCTTTCCTCTCTGGGCACACACTGCTGGGACGCAGTGTCACACCCTCTAAATAGCAGTCTGCAAAAGGCAACGTTGCTGTGAGCGCTTCAGACTTTTGACAGGCTGCAGCGAGATAAGTCACAGCTCAGGTCCCATGGGAGCCCGTGTGAATTGATTGCGGCCAGACTCACCCAGTGACAAGTGACAGCGGGTGATGCTGGGGTCAGGTGGGCTGCCAGGCCCAGGGCCAAGGGCTCCCGGCGAGTCAGTGGGAGCCCCCCTTCGGCGTGCTATGCTTTCAGGGCGCCAGCAGCTGGCATCCCGGCGTTCTCCTGACACTCAGGAGGAGAGCAGAGGAAGGTGGAAATAGATGCTGTAAATGCATCTCTTTCTTCTTGCTTTTCATTCCAGAATGAAGAGTTGAGGAGGACCCTCTGTCTGGAAGGAAGCTCTTCCCCAGCTCTACTGGCTCTAACAAACCTAAAGGTGTCCCCGTTTGCTGAGCTTCCCGGCCCGGGCTGTACACAGGCTTGCCAGGACAAGAAAGGCTGAGAAGGACCTTCTTACAGCTGAGGCGGTGCAGGGGGTGGAGGGGGGCCCTACAAAGAGAAAGCTCTGTGCTCCCTCCCTTCTGCAACCTCTTACTGAAAAATGATGCAGAGAGAGGCTGGGCCATGGCTCAGACCCTGGGGACAAACCGGCTTGGGAACCTCGAGGTACTGGGACTGAGCCTAGTCCCTAATGAGTAATCTAAGCTTTCTTCTCCCAGCTTTTCTGACTTCTCACTGCTATGTCAGAGACCTCTCTCGACATAGCCATGGACCATTTCTTTTCTTTTTTTTTTTTTACATTTATTTATTTTTGAGAGACAGAGCACAAGTGGGGGAGGGACAGTGAGAATGAGACAGAACGCAAAGCAGTCTCCAGGCTCCGAGCTGTCAGCACAGAGCCCAACACGGGACTCGAACCCACAAACTGCAAGATCATGACCTGAGCCGAAGTCAGACGCCCAAGCGACTGAGCCACTTAGGCGCCCCAACCACAGACCATTTCTAACCTTTTTCTTCCCCAGACTATGAGCACGGAAAGCACCAGCTTGGAAAAATGCATATAGAAACACACACACACACACACACACACACACACACACCCTGGCCTAGAAATGTGAATTGTTCAGAACCTGTCTCAGAAAGAGAGAAGGAGCCTAGAAAGGCACAAACAGGCTGATTCACTTAGCGGTTCTGGATTTCAAAGCAACCTCCTAGCCTCCCAGCCTCCATCAACCTGCGGACACCATGTATGATTTCAGGCCTAAAAAGAGCTCTGTTCTTTTTTCCACAGACTTTGGCCCCGGGGGCAGTGTTGTCACCTCCCCACCCAGTAATAAATTTAATGGGTTGTTGAACTACCTTCACGCGCCTGGGGCCTTGGCAAGAGTCTCTGTCTATCAGCTGTAAAAAGATAAAATGCTGACCCTTTGGCCCTCGACAAACTTCAGATTCCATTGTGAGTGATTGGTCAAATGAATGACACACAAGAATAAGCAGTTGTTCTGCGGTTTTTATTCCCCCGGAGAGAGCCATCTGATAGAAATCATCCTTGACCTCAAACAGCTCAAGTTCCTGTCGTTCCCCTAACCTGGTTGACCATTGGGTTTGGCCGCACAATAGACGTGCCATGGCTGTGGCCCAGGACTGCCGGCCACGTCCCGGGCTGAGAGGTCCTCCCCCACCCCACCTCGGGCTTGTCTCATCTTTGCAGGGGGGCTGCCAGTGGCCTTAGCTTCTAGATCTGCGATTCCCACCCCAGCTGCTGGCGGGTCTTCACACACATGCACACTACCCTAACCCCCTTCACCCCACCTGCACCCTTCACCCCAAACGCCGGTGGGTTCAGCTCTAGGAGGTGAGTGGGGCTGGCTCAATCAAGCTGTCTGAGGGCCCCACGGAGAAGGACTAGTGGGTGGTTTGTTTCGAAGAGATCCATACGCTACAGTTTTCACGAGGCCAGTTTGTCCTCCATTTGGGGATTTTTCAAGAACAGGTTTTGTTATTCATCTGTTTAGAAAGATGTTTTTTTATAAGCTCATCGCATTCTAGGCTCACTAGATCCTTTTATCCTTCAGAAAGGTCAGGCAATGGGATCACATAGCTACCGTAATGATTCTCAAACTCTGATGCGGGTAAAGTGTCACTGGGGAGCCCCCCTAATGCAGACCGCTGCTCGTCAGCCTTAACAATTCTGATTCGGAAGGTCTAAGATTCAAAACTGAAATTTGTTTTTTTATGAACGCCCCCAGGAGATTCCTAAGAAACACTGCTGTGGTTAATAGTTTACCATTTGCAGGGGCGCCTGGGTGGCTCAGTCGGTTGGGCGTCCGACTTCGGCTCAGCTCATGATCTCATGGTTTGTGAGTTCGAGCCCCACATCAGGCTCTGTGCTGACAGCTCTGAGCCTGGAGTCTGCTTCAGATTCTGTGTCTCTCTCTCTCTCTGCCCCTCCCCTGCTCACACTCTCTCTCTCTCTCTCTCAAAAATAAATAAAAACATTAAAAATTTTAAAAAATTGTTTACCATTTGCAGATAATCCATTTTTACAGAGTTCTACTGTTTCGTTTCATTTATTTATTAAAAATTTGTTACTGTTCCTTTTGAGAGAGAGGGAGGGGAGTGGCAGAGAGAGAGGGAGACAGAGCTCTGAGCTGACAGCACAGAGCCCAATGCGGGGCTTGAGCCCACAAACCATGAGATCATAACCTGAGCCAAAGTCAGATGCTTAACCTACTGAGCCACCCAGGTGCTCCCAGAGTTCTGTTTTAAAAGTGGATCCATGGCAGAAAACCTAATACAAATATAATTTAAAATGATTTTGAGATCAAACATCTGAGCATTCTAGTTTATCGTGGTTCTTCTGAAAAAGAATTAAAAATAAAAAGTACCATTTCCGCAGTACACAATGGGGAGTGATGGTTTCCTGCAGGACCACGTGTGCCTCGGCCCCCCGCATATGTGTGTTCACACAGAAGGCTCCATGGGAGGCAGGTGTAAGGCCCCAGGGATGTGCCTGACATCACCCTGGCCGCTGTGCCCACAGCCTGTGAGGCCACTCAGCCATGTCCTTGTCTTCCTTCACCTGCCCTTGCCTTAGTCGTTGGCCCTCAAAGAATCCACCAGAGACATCAGGCAGGTAACTCACAGAATGATTGTTTGCAGAAGCTCTGTTGATTTAGAGCAAGGGGAGGGCGGGAGATAGAATGAGCAGAACCAGGCAGGACGTGCTAAGAGCAGAGAAAGCCAGTGTTTGTTTGGTCTAGTTGGGTCACCGCTTGCTTGATATTCTGTAAATATGTGGGAGTTTGTATTAAATCACCATTTGGCAGTGTCCCACTTCTGCAAACACTGTCAAGGGTCTGTGTTCACCAGAGACCTAACGCGAAGTCGTGTTGTACTTGTCAATCACCTCTGTGAAAAATATCGCTACAGCCAGTCAAGAGAGAAAATGCATACAAGTTCCACTTTATGCCTGGATTATGTGACATGATAGGCCTGTTTTAGTCTCTATAGCCATTGAAGAAGTAAGAGCAATAAATACATAAGGCAGATTTTCACAGCTTGTCCCCAGAGCAAATCCCAAGAGTGACTAATGGCCATTCGTGGGCTGCCATGACCAGCAGATGTAACTCGATGCCGTGTCATTAACTCTTCCAGTTACAATTGTTTGGGCTGGTGACAGGGAGAACAGGGTCCCTCCCCACACCACAGCAATTACTGTGACAGGGATGCTTTTGAAGCCTTTATGAGTTTGGCCCTCAGAAACTCAAACCATGGGGCATAGAATAGAAGAGACATAATATAAGGAAGCTGAGAAAGAACTCAATTATTTTATTTTACAGGAGAGTAAACTGGCCCACAAAAATGAAGCGACTTGTACAGAGTGAACTATGTAATCAGGGGTACAACTGGCTGAGATTTAGCTGCTGAATTACATCTTCACCAAAAGGAGCCCGATAAGCAAGCTTATCTTTCATAAATTCTAAAATACTTCCTTAGATCTTTGTTGACTAGAGATAGGGAAAGGGTGAGGAGCAGAGATAAAGAGACCCTTGGGAGGGGGGAGTTAATTCAGGCTTCCTGATGATGGTGAGCATTTGGCAGTGTGATATTTAAAGGGAAATTAATTCTGAACACTGAATTTTCGTAACCTCAATTACCCTTGGAAACCGGATGCTTCTTCTGTTCCTGTCTCTGGATGCCCATTGGAACGGTCTTCTTTTTAACTGGAATCAGTAATAGCATGGCTTTTGGCTACCCATACTAACCCTATAACCTTGAGCTCCAAAAGAATTTGGTGGCAAATTCTCTGCAAAGGTCTGGCCCACGGTAAATCAAACATTTGCTTGCATCCTTGGGGACTGGAAAATCAGCCAAGGCGAAGGCATCCTTAATTCGATGGGCAACAAGACTAGAAAAAGCTGATGTTCATGCCTCATGCCCCACCTTAAAATCTCTATGTCATCTAGAGTTGGAGAAGATGCCTAGGGGCTCAACGTGTGGACCCTTAAGTTAGCATATTGTAAATTGCAAAACTTCATATTTTTCTGCCACCTCAACATTCCCACAAATGGCCTGTAAGCATCCTGCCCAGGTGACCAGGTGTACCAGTATGATAAGGCCGGTGCTTTCTACAAGTTCCCCTTCTTGCCTCCCTGACAATGACCAACTAACATTAAAATGAAATCCCCTCATGCCTTGCTTGTGTACTTCACCGTGACCCCCTAATTAGGCACTTGTTCATGGGGCCTCACCCCTGCTCTTGCCTCCCCATGTCGGTGGTTGAGCCCACTCCCTCAGCATGCCCCCCACCATGAGACAGCAGCGACTGTCTCTCTAGGGCTTGTGAGTATAAGAAATTTTGTTTCCCTGTGTTTTTTCTGTGTCCTCTCTTGTAGCCACACCTGACCGAGCGTCTCATGAAAATACGGAACAGTGAGAGTCGGCAAGAGCCTCAGTATGAGCGAGTGGTGTAAGTTTCTACCCAAGGGCAAGCCCGGTGAGATTTCAGTCTGCACTGACGCCCATGTAGGGCCCATTCTCAGCTGGTTTGTCCACATCGCGAACATGATGTTCAACTCTGGGTATAGTGTTGTAACAAGGATATTGGCAAATCTCCTTCCTAAACACCCGGGTATGCAAAAGAACACTCAGGATGGTGAAAATTACTCTTAATCCGGGCAATGGAAGAATGACTGAAAGCACCAGAGATGTTTTGCCTGGAGAAGAGAAGTCTGGAAGGGACATAAAAGCTGTGGTCCAACATATGGAGAATCATTGGAGTAAGCTGGGATTTGTCTTATTCTTATGGATTTACAGGGCAAAACTAGATGCAGAATTTTTTTCCACATAAATACAGAGTTTCCAACCACAACAACAAAAGCCTAGATATTAAATAAAACTCATAAAGCAGTAAATCTCCTAAATGTAGGAGTTTTTGAGGAGAGAGTAGGAAAGGAGAGAGTAGGAAATTATGTGCAAGGGAAGGTGTCGATGGTGTGCATTCCTCCACTAAGGGTGGAAGAAAGGATCTTTAAGTCCCTCGAGGCCCCAAAACTCAATACCTCTACCCAGAAGGTAGGAGATAGACCATTTCTGAGCCTGTGGGTACCATATTCCTTTCCTGTGTCCTGGGCACCCAGTTGCTTTGCCAAGTGGACTCTTTCAGTTGGGAAAGGGACATAGAGCTAACCAGACATCAGATGGACACTTTCAACTGAATTTTGTGCAGGAGAGAACAACATTCAGAAAGATAAGCAGCCTCTCAGAGAGTACATTCCTTGTGCAACTCTTCTTGTCTGTGACTAGATACACAACTTGAATTCATCTTACCTCCTCCTAGTTGGGCGTGAAAGGCTGCCCCTGGGTGTGTGAGGGTCCACAGCCATCCCTGGGAGGGATGAAGGTGCCAAAGAGCTGAAAGCAGCCTACTCAGGCCATAACCCTCCTCACACATAAGCTCAAGAGAAAAAGCTTCCTCATATTGTATGAGATTTATGTTTCTCGCAGTTTACAGGGCTTGGAAGTGTAACCTAGAAATGATCATATTTTCACAAAGCAATGCCTCTGGAATCAGTGTAGCAGATAACATTTGGATAATAAGTGGAACTCTACTGAGCCTGACATTAAACTAATTCCCTCTTCCTTGAAAAGAACCTGAGCCATCTGGGAGCCAGAATTCAAAACTAGCTCCCCTAGGAAGATGGGCCTTTAAAATGGGACAATGCATTTTGCTGTCCCATCAGATAAGTGTCCATGTCCGTGCCCAAGGCTGGCCTGGAGGTTAACCAAAGTCAGTGGGTTAAGAAGCTGAATTGGATCCCAGGATTTAATAACAAACCAGCAAGGATACTCCTGAGAAGCCAAGCATAAATAATAAAAATCTATAGAATCAAAGTTCAAAAACTCCAAATAGCTTTCACAAAGTCACCTCAGTAGCAAATGGCAGAGCTGAGACTTGAACTTATGTGTTCCCAGCCTGAAGCAGGGTCATTCTTCTATTCCAGTGAACCCTTGCTCTATAACAATTACTTATTTCTATGTTCTTGTATATTGTTTATTTCTTTGCTTTATTTACTTTTTTAATAGTGTTCCTCCAGAAAATTCTCAACTAGATTTCAACAGTGTTTAGTTTTCATTGAAGAACCATGTCCCACAAAGCCATGGAGCAAATAAGGCTCAGAAGTTACACTCATTTGGGGCACCTGGGTGGCTCAGTTAAGTGTCCTACTTTGGCTCAGGTCATGATCTCATGGCTCATGAGTTCAAGCCCCACGTCGGGCTCTGTGCTGACAGTTTGGAGCCTGGAGCCTGGTTCAGATTCTGTCTCTCTCTCTCTCTCCCTCTCTCTCTCTCTCTCTGCCCCTCGCCTGCGTCCATTTTGTCTCTCTCTCTCTCAAGAATAAATAAACATTAAAAAAATAAAACAAAAAAGGAGTTGTACTTGTTTGCTAGGGCTGCTATAACAAAGTATCACAGACAGGGTAGCTTAAACAACAGAAATTCATTGTCTCATGATTTTGGAGGCCAGAAGTCCAAAATCAAGATGTTGGCAAGCCTGGTTTCTGAGGGCTGGGAAAGAAGGATCTGTCAGGGCCTCTCCCCTTGGTTTGTTAAAGGCTGTCTTTATGTTCACATGGAGTTTTCACTGTGCATGTGTCTCTGTGTCCAAATTTCTCCTTTTGTTGAGGACACCAGACATATTAGATGGAGGGCCCACCCTCATCCAGTATGACTTCATCTCAACTAATTACATCTGCGACAATCTTATTTCCACATAATGTGACATTCTGAGGTACAGGAGATTTGGATTTTAACATATCTATTTTGGGAGACATAATTCAACCCATTGCAGAAGTTATCCCAGAAATTGCTATGAAATGGATATCGATGAGTCTGGGCCAATGCCACTACTTAAAAAAAAATTTTTTTTTAATATTTACTTATTATTGAAAGACAGAGAGAGAGACAGAGCATGAGCATGTGATGGGCAGAGAGTGGGGGAGACACAGATTCTAAAGCAGGATCCAGGCTATGAACTGTCAGCACAGAGTCCAACGCAGAGTTCAAGCTCACAAACCATGAGATCATGACCTGAGCCAAAGTCAGAGACTTAACTGACTGAGCCACCCAGGTGCCCCACTACCTTTTTATTTTTAACAGAATATATTTGCTCACAAAACAAGAATGTGTTTTCACTGTTTCTTTGGAGCACGTGTTTGTGAGTGTGTGTGTGGGTACACACATATCCCTCAGAGAAAGAAGGGACAGTTAACTAGGACGACATGATAGAATGGCCCACCAAACTCACATGTGGGTGGTGAGGGTAAAGAATACCACTGATGATCCTCATCTTTCTAGTTTTATTCTTCAGGGTGTCCTCTAAGAAAGAAGAATCCGAAGATGGTGATTCCGGCAGGACCATTCACTCTAAATGCATGAACGTGTTATGCCCCCCAGAAGTATTTGCCTGTTAGAAAGGATTCCCCCCACACAGTGGATGATGGTGAGCACATAGGGATACATTATTAATGATGGAATATCAGGCTCCATTAAATACTACAGGAAATATCTGGAGAGCAGTCTTCCCAACTCCCTGGAATACTGTAGTCTGCCAGGACACAGAAGGCCCCCATGCCATCCATCATTCATTCAAAACAGGCCTTGCTATTAGAGAGGTAGGCTTTCCTACCCAATTGTGTTTCCAGTTACCATCAGGTAAACATCACCTGGGGAGAAGGGCATCGGCCCTCCCAATTTCCAAAGGGAGAATAATTTTGACCGTCAGAAAGATGACAGAACTCCTCAAAGTACATGATCTCAACTCTATAAATCATGAACGATAAATCATAGTTCTATTTGGGCTTGGTTTTCCAACAATATGAAAAGTACAAATTTATCATCAAGAAAGAAAGAAAAAAAGACCGAAATAATGAATGCTTTCCCCACCCACCTCCTCCCTCCACATTGTTCCCCAAACGTCTGCTCAGCATACAGCTCTGTTCCTGGCCTTGACCTTCCCCAGGTCTTTGCCCTCCACAGAGTTGATTGTCCCACAGGCTAGAAGCATGTTGCCAATACAGTTACAGATCCCGTCAGAGAGACATTCTTCTGGGCAGTTAAGTGACAGGCGCTGTCCACAATTTCATCAGGCAAGGTCAGTGTTCGGTCTAACGGGCTCTCTGGGCAAGTCCCACATCTCCTGTGAGGTGTGTACATCTCTCTGGTAAGCTATATCTCCTGGGCAGCACCTGCAGAAAATGGCTCAGTTAGAAATTTCCAAAGCCACTCTGCATAAACATCACCCTGAGGAAGACCTTCTCTAGACGTCATGGGGGGAGACTATCTGAACCAAAATCTCAGTAAGTGCGGCCAACATGAGGGTGTTTTCTTATCTTTTCTCTATTCTTCATACTCACTTCTGCAAATACACTACAAGAGCTTCCAGGGATTTTTTTTTTTTAAATCATGATATTAATGAAGAAAAGTTGAAAGGCTCACGTTTTGGCTTGTAAATGTTAGCCAAGTCAATCACATGCAAAAGATATCTCCAGACTTTGTGAAACCAGGCTGGGGCCCCGATTAGCAGCGCTCTCACAGACTTCACGCACAGGCCTGGGAATGCTTTCTACTCAGGTCGTGGGGCACTTGACCTCTTTATCCCTGTGGTCACAAATAGACCTAAGGCTCTTAACCTCGTTAGGTCTGGGCCTTGATATATGCACTGAGCAACGCCACAGCTCTGAGGTTTCTGCAGCATCAGCTGGCCTGCAAATCCCAGGATGGCATTTTTCAAAGGATCTGTCTGTAGCCATTTGTGGCAAATGTCAAACCAACTAGCCCTAAAAGAGGACACGAAAATGCTTACTAGATCCTAAGAGAGGAAGGGATCGCATGGTCTAAGCCTGAGTGTGGGTAAAGAATAGCCCAAGCTAAGTCCCTATGTTGCATGAACTGCTTCTGTCTCGTGCTGACAAACCCATCAGATGCCCTCCATCTGCCATTTTCCTGGGAGCTCAGGGCCACCCAGGTGCTGCATGGGAATGGGCAGGGCTCCTGTATCAAGATGGGGAGCCTAGCAGGAAAGGCACACAGCTAGCCCTGAGAGAATTATGTTGGACATCAGGGCTTCATTCTCTCAGTGAACCCAAGTGAGGAGGGCAGGTAGAATGACTCCACTAATTCCACTCTTTCGATGACATGAAATGGCAGAGACCACCCTCTGTCTTCTGTGCACTCGTCGGGAATACTAACACCACAGCTGGGGAGTGGAAGCAAGATGTATCTTGCTGCAGAGCACTTGTTTACAGACACCCTCTGTAGGCAGAGGCATGCCGAGGGCTGGGCCTGAAGTTGGCCTGGCTTCCTGTGGGCACCTTCTCATTCCCAGGCATCGCCCAGTTATTGACAGCTCATGTCAGGTGTGGCATGTCCTGATTCAGCCACATCAGCTGGCATCTAGTCCCCGGAGATAGTGTTCCAGGCCGTGGCAGGCCCTTATTGGCAGATCTGACTCTGGAGAAGCTTGACCAGAAAATAACAATCCAGTCTGTGCCCAAGTCGAAGGTTCATGCCCTGGATAAAACTGTGACATGATGTGTCTCGCCAGTGGACTTAAGCAGAGCTGGATACGTCCATCTCGTGCCTTTCTGACATTAAAGATCAGCTCTCAGAAGTGAAGCTCCCATCTCCTTGAATATCTCTGGGTGGGCAAGGATCAAGTTCCTACCTGGTTCTGGGAGACGGGAACCCTGGTTCCACCCAGAGGGCAATCAGCCAATGGGTCACAGAATTGACTCACAGAACATGGACTAGTTCTACTCCTAAGCCAAGGGGAGACGGGATAGGCCAATCCATACTATCAGTGGTAAAAATGGTCAAAGGAAAAATTCAGCACATCAGCATAAGAACGGTGTAGCTTTCCACTTTTCCATTTTAAAGCTAAATATTGTCTCCCTAAATTTTACTTGTTTCAAACATACGGAAATAAAATTCAACGGAAGGCAGTGATTTTATTAAGAGAGGGACAGAATAAAACTTGCCCTTGGCAGGTTGGTTGCCAGATGAAATACAGGATGCCCAGTTAAATTCGAATTTCAGATAAACAACAAAAAACCTTTTTTGAGTGGTAGCTGAAGTATGTCCCCCACAGTATTTGAGACCGACTTATAGAAAAATTACTCATTGTTTATCTGAAAATCAAGCAGAACTGGGCATCCTGTATTGGTTTTCTTTTTTTGCTAAATCTGGCAGTTCTGCTCTGAAGACAGTGTAAAGTGAGTGCCTGGGAGACTTGCCTCGCTCTGGGTGTCTACCCCCAATTTTCTGTCATTGACCCTTGCCCACATTATTCAACCCAGCTGTGCTTCCATTCATTCATCTGAGCAATAGAACAAAGAGTTCTGCAGGTGGCCGTGGACACAGATGTGTCCAGGATTTGTTTTCAAAGCCGTTCAAAACAAATCAGTCACTAAACAGGAGGTGTAAGGTCAGAGAGACCCATTTTTGGAGGGAGGAGGATGGGTAGTCAAAACCAGTCCACAGTGATTCACGCAGGACTCTTGGTGCTAAAACCATCAGACCTCCTCAGCAGCTGGGGAAGGAGACAGGGGCTTTCAAAGAAGTTCTTGTCATCAAGCAAACTTTGAAATTACTGAACTAGTGAACACTGAGACAGGCCCAGTGGGTCAGTTATCTACCTGCAGGGGGGAAATTCATTTTAAGGAGAGAAGAAGCCAGATAGGATGAGCTTGGTCCAGCAGCAAGCCCTTACTTCTAGTGGGGAGAAATGGGGGCAGTTCTGAAAACATGGTGTCACTATGTGGATGTCATCACTGGACCAATGTCTGAGAGCTGGAAAGTTGATAATAGTCATAAGATGTGAATAAACACAAAGCTCTATTCTCCCCAGAACAAAGAAAAACCCCATTGGGGCACAAGCCATGCCCTCAGAGCACTTCTTAGAGAAAGCAACCGAAAGGGGAGAAAAGCATTCCCCTAATGTCACCACGGACCCCTGATGGCCACCCAGGGTTGACACAGTGAGGGCTTCAGGGCATTCAGGGCTGCATACAGGGGCTCAGCAGGGGCTGGAAGGATGTAGGGAAGCCCCATAAAGCTCTCAGTTCCTGGTAGCAGATAGGACATGGCTCCCAGATTGGGGTGATGATGCCCTTCAGACACAGTGGAGCCAGCATAGCCAGAGGCGTGAGTTGACAAGCAGGTGCCCTTGACAACAGAGATGACATCTAGCAGGACAGGACTCAGTGCACAAGGGCCTCACACACAGTAGGTGTTCAGGAGTCATCAATGAATGACAGGCTTCAGAGGAGTGCACACAACAAGCCTACAAATCCAGCCTAAGCCTGAGCTGAAACACAGGCTCACATATGAGGCAGGTCCCACCCCACCCCCACCCTCCCGTAATTTCTAAACCATGGCTAAAGAAAATGTCAGTATTTGGTTCAATTCCCATCTGGCACCTTTCTCGGCAGTAAATTGATTTCAGTTATTTTTTTTTAAATCCTCATCACGAAGTTTCTATAGTTAGGTATACTTCATCAAGGTTTAGAATTAGCCCAAATTTCTCTAAATCCTTCTTTATTTTTTCACACAAGGCTTCATGATTGTTGGTTTGGAACATTAAGATGCAAATGACAGAGGAAGCGGTGCACATTTCAATGTGCAGGGCGGGGCTGGCACTAGCAGTTCTGGAAAAGAACCATAATCTTCCTTGGGTTTGCGAAGATGGAAAGGGGGAGGGACGGAGATGTTCCAGTTATTCCGACTCATGCTATATTGGCCAGGACGAAAGGAAAACTTCATAGCTTTTTAAAACTGAATCACTGATTGACCGGTACTCTTTGCAAAGACCCTGACTTAGCAGGGCAGGGAGAAAAGGGCAATAGATGGGCTGTTTTCCACCCAGAAGCCAAACCGAGGTTTGAATGGCTCATCTTTCTCTTCCCTTGGAGAGGTTGTGGGATCCACTTTCCTCCTAACAGAGCTTGTGTGTTTCCCCTGAACACCATTAAGAGTGACAAAGAGGATAAAGGGTGGTGACATCAGGACAGAGGCCAGACAGCTCCAAATTAGTTCTCCTGGAAGGAAGCTGTCACCACCTTCCCATGCCCACTCCACCCCCACCCAGTGTCCGGCACTTTCTCACGAACCTGCTCCATCCTTCCTTGCCTTTCCTCAGCTGCCCTCTCTAGATTCTGTTCTTCCTCCTCCCCCTCCCTGTCCTATCTCTCCTCCTCTTCTTTCTTTCATCCTCTCCCTCCCTCTCCTCCCCCTCCGTATCCCTCTCCTTCCACCCTCCCTCCTCCTGGCTCCCCATCGTCCATCCATCCTCTCATCATCCATGATCCATCCATCCATCTATCCATCCATCCATCCATCCATCCATCCATCCATCTCTCCATCCATAATGGCTGACCCGTCTTGTCTGCAATCCTATCCTCCCAGTCTGATCCTTCCTGCTACACACACACACACACACACACACACACACACACACACACATTTGCCCCCTGGGCTAGGTGCTGGCTTCTCTGAAATCTTCCCATGCTGGGAAGTATGAGCAATGTGCTCTTGGGCCTTGGGCCTTTGAGGATAAGCTATAAAGAAAGATGAGTGTTTCCGTTTGACTTTGAGCCAAGCTTAATTGGGGAGAAACACTTCACCTCCAATGTGCTGGACTTGTCTGACGAAAGGGCAGCTGAAACCCTGCCTTGCTCTGCCCCCCTGCTCTGGGTGGAAAAAGAAAGACAGGTCTGCTCTTGTCTGGCAGCATCCAGGCTGATGGTATTGCTGAATAGCTGAAAGCCTACCCCAGTCTTCATCCATCTCTGAGTAGAGAGAGGAAGTCTGAGGTCCCTGGAGTGGAGGAATCCCTGGTCATGCCAGAGGGCCAGTGTGGCTCAGTAAAAGCACCCAAGCCCCACTCCAATTCTGGGATGGGTGCCGTGTAGCATAGCTGTGGACAAGATGCTTCTTTTTTGAGGACCAGCTCTGCCTTGTCCTTGGGCGGGATTAAAAAGCTCCCCTTATCACAGGGTTGTTGGGGTGAGGAAATCACAGTGTTGTAATGCATGGAGAGGCAGTTCTCATCCTTGACCTCGATGGGCTCTCTAGTAGCTTCCTTCTGGGGACTTCTCAGAGAAATGATTTCTGCTGACCTATTGACAAAAGGGGTGCCTCTAAGGATAGGTGAGTGCTGAGAACTGGGAGGGAGAAAGATGTGTGCCTCACCATCTCTGGGGACCATCCCTCTCCTCATTTTCCATCTCTCACCTGGGCCTCAGGCCTTCCCTGAGTCAGGTGTCCCACTGCCCTCTGCTGTCCCCTCCCTCCATCCCCTGCCAGGCTCTTCCTGCCCTGCACTGTTGTGGAGCCCTGTAAATGTCTGCACACAGCTCCTCCTGGGCTCGCCAGTCCTCTCTCCATTTCAAAATGCTCAGCTTTTGCTCCCACAGCTGACAAGAGATATGTTTTCAAGAGATTCTCTCTGCATGTCACCATGTGACATTGTGGCCACCAGTCAGAGGTAGAGCTGAGGCCAAGCCAGCAGTGGAAGAAGGGAGGGGTCAGGAAGCATGGCTGTTTAGGCTGATTCTTCAGCAGATGATATGGGAGACGCTTCTCGCCAGCAGGCCTTGGGGTGGTCGGTGTGTGTGACATCTCTACCTACAAGGGGTCCTTGTTTTTACAGAGGGGGGGCCCAGAACCACGGGGAAGGGAAAAGGCTTGCTTAGCAAGCACATCTGTTACACCCAAAGTTCTATCAGGACACAGAATTTCCCAGAGTCTCCCCTTGCTCTGACCTGGTGGGGACTGCATTAGCCTTCTGCTGTCCCCAGATGAGCTGGTTGTGGCCATTTGTGCTCTCCGAATTGGCAATACTATTTAACAAGACACTGGGTCACTGAGAACAATTCCAGACCATTCCAGAATGAATTAGAAGTGCTACATTAGATTATAAACATGGTGCTGGAGTTCTTTTTGCACACAGGGATTCAAGGAGGGGAATCTTTTTTTCAACCAGGGTGCATGCTGAGCACCCATTGTGAGCACCGCAAACTTATCAGGGTCTAGGTACTGTGAAGCACAAACAGAATACACACCCTTGTCCTTCAGGGTCTTTTGATTCAGTTGGAGAGATCAGGAGAATTTCTTGGAGAACACCTGCACAACATAGCAAGAGGAAGGTGATGCTCCAGGGATAACATGGAAAGGAGATTAGGGGTCCATGGGGAAAGATAGATGGAGAGGGTGTGTGCCAACAAGGTGGCAGAGAGCTGAGCACTGCCAGCCAGATGTAAGCCATCACCACGTCCCTGCCACATATCCTCAAGCCTTCCAATCTCATGAATTGTATGGTGAATTTTTGTTATTGTCATATAGGAGTGGCAGTAGTGATGACAGTGGCATGATTGAAAGCAAAGGGTGTTCATCTGGTGCGTCATAGAAACAGCAAGAGCAAGTGGGGTCCAGAAGGCAGAAGAGCCCATTTCATCTGCCCCTCAACTATCCTCCCTACCCTGGTCTCAGCAATTAGGAAAGATCATTAGAAGGGTTTTGAGATGTGAAATTCAGGGTGCTCAACAAGGGTTGCAGAAGCCATAAAAAATACTAGAGAGTCACAGACATAGATGACACAGCCTGAGTGCCCAACCTGTCTACCCCACATTGCGTCTTACTACAAAGAGACCTTAACATGCACATAGCACGTCAGCTGGCCCGAACACTCATGGAGGGCTGATCACACACTCAGAGATCAATGTATATGAATCCTCTCATTGAATCTTCATGGGAATACCACACAACATGTGCTGTTGTTAACCCCATTTCACAGATGTGGGGAGGAAAGTGCAGGGAGGTTGGGGAGCTGCCATGGGCTGTATGGTTGGTCCCTGGTGGAGATGAGCATCAGCCTGCATCAGCCTGGAGGGCGGGAGTCAACAGTGTTTACTCATCCCCTGCACCATAACCCCACCTCTTCATAATGGCCTTCTCATCACATGATGTAATCTACACCAAGCTGTGCTGTAGAACCCCACACTCTATCTTTCCAACCATTGGTGGGGCTCCTGTCCAATCATCATGGTGTCCCCATGCCCAGAGCAGCACCCTGGGCCCCAAAAGCCCAGAAGCTTGGTGAAGTGAGGTTAGCAGGTAGGTTTTAACAACCCATTGAGGAGTTTGCAGACAGGGACCCTCATACCCCAGTGCATGCAGTCTTTAGACGAAGTCACTGAACGTGTCTCTGCATGTGAGATTCTCCAGGGGAGAAGGCATTTGTCACCTGGGTAATGTGTCAGGCTGTGGAAGTGAGATTTATATTTTATCATGGTATATTTTAAGATACTAAGTCTAGAAATGCTTGTCTCAGGCACTGTTACGAAAGAGGCAGGACATAAATACATTTCATTAGGAAGCAAAAAGATCCAGGGACAGTTACAGAGAAGCCTTGTCATGTTACGTCACATGAGGACTGCCCATGTGGTCAATTTGGGAATTTAAAGTAGAAATTCATCCCCGGATTTTTTTCTTTGTCAGGAAACAAACTTTTACAGCCAATGTCACACAGAGAGGTCTTAGTTTACAGGCCCTGAGTGTGTGTGTCCCAGACTTTGAGCCGGGCCACCTTGCGGACCCCAGAGGTTCACACTTTCTGCACAACTGAAGGAGTTAGTAGTGTTGGCTTGGCGGTGGGTGTGAGGTGAGGTATCACTGGGCCAGATCAGCGCCTCTGCTCTTTCCTTGCCTTTTTGTCATGGCGGAAGGGGAAATTGGTAAAACTGGCCCCACAGACCCGAGTCTATAGGCACTTCACAGATGTTCCTTTGAGCAACAATTCACACTGAGCCTCAGCTCTCTGGTGCTCAAGCTTGTTTATCGCTTTTTCCCCTGTGCTGAGGGGTGCCCCAGGGAGAGGAGAATGAGAAACTCTGAAGAATTGAGGGAGGGGCAGGGAGAACCATCAGACTGTTTCAGCTCAGTGGACGGCATGATCCCACTTTTAGATTATTCCAACATACAGAAATAAGACCTTAGCAGACTGGCAATTAAGGAAATCTATAATTTAGGAAAACTACCTTTAACTAGATCAATCTACTAGTCAATTGAGAATATGGTGAGATTCACAAAAGCCTTTAAGACAGCAATGCTTTCGGGCACCTGGGTGGATCAGTTGGTTGAACGTCCAACTTCGGCTCAGATCATGTGAGTTCAGGCCCTACAGTAGGCTCACTGCTGTTAGCCTGTGACTGCAGAGCCTGCTTCTATCCTCTGTCCCCCATCTCTGCCCCTCCCTTGCTTGCACTCTCCCAAATATTAAAAAAAAAATTGGAAAAAAAAAAGACAGTGATACTTCCAACAAGGGCACCATTCTACACTGTGAATGATAATCAAGCATGAAGTGACACGCTCACAAAAGGAACAACCTTAGGAAACCCCAAGAAACACACGTGTTTAAGTATATATATGCACATATTTATACACAAAAGAGAATATGCATATGGGATTTAAATGTATCATAAAAAAATCCATCCAGACAATTGCACTATACAGAGAGACAGAAAGTATGAGCTTTTTCATTTGATTTGTCCCATTTTTTTCCCTTAAATTCTTTATGCCCCATCATGTCTAACTATAATATTTGACTCAGCTTGGTGGCAGATTTCTCTGACGCAGGTTGTGAGTCATCCTCTGAGACAATGTCTGTGAAGTTCTGCAAATTCTCTCAGAAACAAACACACATATTTACCAATGATATTCTCGGGAAACTAAGTTCTCCACAATACCAGAAGTGATTGGCTTCCTATGTAACCAGCTTCTTTCTCTCTAGCCTTCTGAGTATCTTCATGGGGATTCTCATAAGGATCTATCTCCAAAAGCACCAAATGTCCCCCGGATAATCATGCCTCATGAGTTCCAGAATTGGAGGGGAACAGACAAGATACCATTTTGGCCATTTGAAAATGCAGTCAGCGTACTTTGACCCCGAAGCCAAGGAATGCCCCTCTTTCCCCAGTGGAACGGTACACAGCCACCCGACTTGGCCTTCTGTCTTCTTCCACTCCTTCTGTACCCAGTCACCTGACTGCCCAGGACACACAGGGTTCTCCAAAAGCCTCTCCCCTCCTTGAATGTGATATATCATAAGAAAATATTGCTCTTGTCTGAGAAGTGTCTTGAGCACTCAGAGGATTCTCCCAGCACTTGGTGGTAGTAGGCACAGCAGTGAAGTGTCAGAGAGATGACTGGTGTTGTTTAGACCCTGTGCTACCCCCTTCTTCCTGAGTTTGAGATCAAGGCCTGCTTGATGCCAGAAAGTCTATGTAGGTACAAATCAGGAAGGATTACTAGATACCAGGACATTGATGAGGTAGCTGGTGTGGAAAGGAGCAGGAATAATAAAAAACCAACATAACTAGGGAACTTACAGTTTTATTTCATAGTAGTTTAATGTTTGAAGCTGTATGTGTGTTTTGATTGCTTGGGTTGGTTTGTTGGTTTGTTTTTCCAGAATCTCTACTGTCTTTCAGTTACACCTTTCAGCCAAGTCTCTTTCCAAGAACCAAGAGTTTCTAACCTGTCAACGTCTAGGGGGATCAACCCTTTCTTGCAAAGATGGAGGGTACTGGGCTCATTGCAGACATCCCAGCCACAACCCTGAGGAATTTCAAGGTAACAACGTCAGGAGGCAGCGCCTGCCTGATCAACTGCTAGGTATCAACGAATTGCCTTTCTCTGCAGATCTACTTCTAGATGAATTTATAAGTTGGGTTGCTGGGAAATGACCAAGTCAGTCTGTCCTCAGTCCCAGCTCCCTGACTCCCCGTCTCACCAGCTTATCCTCCATCCATGCACTGCTACTATCATTCCTACCTCCCAGCCCAGCATCTTTTCTTGCTACTTGTGTTCCCCTTCTCCTAGCATATCTGTTCTTCACCTCCTGACCATTTTTCAGGGTCCAAAGCAAGTCCACCCTCCTTCATACCTCTCTAGGCTTCACTGGGCTATGGGCACTGCTCTCAGCTCCGTGAATATCTATGCTCTGTATCTCTCATTCTAACACTTAATTATGGGTTGCCTTGGATGCTTTGATTTGTTTTGTATTAATTAAAATTTTTGTAATGTTTATTTTTGAGAAAGAGAAAGAGAGCACACACGCACAATTGGGGGAGGGGCAGGGAAAGAGGGAGACACAGAATCGGAAGCAGGTTCCAGGCTCTGAGTTGTCAGCACAGAGCCTGACACGGGGCTCAAACTCACAAATGGCAAGATCATGACCTGAGCTGAAGTCAGGTACTTAACCAACTGAGCCACCCAGGTGTCCCCTATTTTTTTTTTTTTTATCAATTTTAACATCTGTAACTGAGAAAGGGTACTGAGCAGGCCCTGGATAAACAGGCCCTGGATAAACTTCAACTTTGTAAATTTTCTTTTCTATAGAACAAGTCCCATTTCAGATGCCTCACCTGGTTCTTCATCTGAAACATGTGGATATTTCTCACACAGTTCCCTCCCGCAGTTACAGAAGGCATTACATGAATTCTACATGTGAAATTCTTCAGACAATCCAAGGCATGGTGCAACGTAAGTACTCAATAAAAGTAACTAGTGTTATCATTACTGCTTCTGACTACCCACAGCCTTCTTGTAACAAGCCACGTGCCTAATCTCCTTATTTCCTATTTCTGTGTGAATGCGGTTGGACTGCCTCATCGAAGCCAAGGGCATGCATATGTTAGAAATTTTGGTTGAGATCATTCTTTCATTCATGTTTAAAGATGGAAGTTTTGAGAGGAGGTTATACCTCTGAAGACTGGAAGCTGTAAGAGCTGTAAAAAAATTGGTCAGTGAGAACTCAGATAACCACTGTTCTTTGGTTTACGAAGATGGACCTTTGGAGGCGCCTGGTGGCTCAGTCGGTTAAGCATCTGACTCTTGATTTCGGGTCAGGTCATGATCTCATGGTTTGTGGGATCAAGCCCAGAGTCGGACTCTGTACTAACAGCACGGAGCCTGCCTGGCATTCTGTTTCTCCCTCTCTCTCTCTGCCCCTCCCCTACTTGTGCACACACACACACTCTCTCTCAATAAATAAATGAAGTTAAAAAAAAAGATGGGCCTTTGGTACTTGAACTTCCTGTAGATCATTTAGGTTGTAAATGTTCTCCCTTCTCCAAATATCACCAAGAAATCTAGTGACCTGTCTTTGGGATGTCCTGTCCAAAGCAGCATGGCTTTGTCATTTGAAGCTCAATTTTTGGCACCAACTTTCTGTGTTCCCTACTGTTTGAGTACAGCTGAGAGAATAAGGTTCTAGCTTTCTGATGGACAATTATAATTTGTCTAAGCATATTCAACTGTATGACTATAAGGAAAAATTTGAGGTTGTGTTCTGAACCAGGACAAGTACATTGCTCTTGGGCTGGACAGTGGCCTGGACATAATCAACCCCGTGGGAGCCTCAGGACTGAGTCATTCACTGGAGTGTTTTGTACTTGAAGGCTTCCAGACTTACATAGACATGTCTATGAATGGACAAGGGTCTTTGATTGAAAGACATGGTTTCTACTATTGCTTGTACTCTGGATCTCTCTAAGTCCTGTAGGACACATCTATAAAAATGAAATCAGACTGTCCAGGCCTCACCTTTCCCCAATGTTAATGTGTGGAGGGTCAGAGGAGTCCGCAGAGCTCCATGGAGAAAGCAGGGGTGATGTGTGACTACACAGAAAAATTTATTATTATTATAAAAATTTTTTTATTTATAAAATCATCTTCTTTGCTTGACTGTTCGTGGCTAATCCTTATTTTCCACAAAATAGAATTTAGTAAAAAGAAAAAGCATCTGTTAAAAAATTCTGAGTTTCACTTTCTTGGGCTGAGCCATACCAGTCCTAACTGCTGGCTATGAAGGGCCCAAAACAGCGAGTCTGGCCAGTCCCTGCCTGGGTCTCAAGCCAGATTCCCAACTGGAAAGAAAAAGGAAAGAGAGAGAGGAACCAAGGACAAGTCAGGCTTTTGCTAATGGCTTTGTTGTCTGCAGGTTTAGGTTTTGTTTCTCAAAGCCACCTGCCCAAGGTGGTTCTCCTCAATTCTTGCAGGGCTGTGATAATGCAACGCTGTGTTGCTCTGTGGCTGCAGACGTCACCAATGTTCCCTGGAGGGTGAGGAGGGACAGGGGACGTCAGGGCAAGCACGGCCAGTGCCCAGGCAGCTGCAGCCTTGGCTCTCCTTTGACAAACCCCTGCCATGTCTTTGGAATAGAAGATAACACTGAGAACTTCTGGCTGAGTTTGAAACACCGGGTCAGGTATGTGGCCAGAGGAAGGGCCTGCATCTTCGGGGTCTTGGAAAGATCTGGCCCAGGGAGGGGGTGCTGGGTGGATAGTGTATAATTCATCCAAAGTCTAAGTCAGCTGGTGCAAGCTCCCGGGTGAGAATGCTGGAGATAGTTAATAACCAGTGAAATCCCGGTGGATGACACCATCTGCAGCCGGGCTGATGAATTAAAGTCTAAGCGACAGTGGCAGGAGCTGGAGAGAACTCTCTGTAAATGAGGCTGAAGGGGAGGCATGCTCAGGGAATAGACCATCCTTGTTATAATTGTGATACTCCCCAAGGCATCCTGGTCCAAGCTTGCACGGTTGTCACAGTTAGAGAACCAAGGACGGTACAATGCCAGCTGGGGTCCATGGGTCTTCTCGGGACACAGGGAAAGTACTGTAAGAAACCCTGGGCCTGAGTGTCACCACCAACGTCGAGTCCTGATTTTGCTTTATAAAAGCTCTGTCACTCTTACATACCCACTTAACCTCTCTGAGCCTCGTTTTCATTATTTCCAAAATCAGGGTAATAATACCTGCCTGACAGGATGAGATAAGGCATGTAAACAATCGGAGCTACTTTGGTTTCAAGAAGCAGGATTCCCAGTTTTAGGCAAAATGGGGAATTTTGCAGAAAGATGCTGGAGGACCTCACATAAGCTAACTGAAAGAAGGGAATACAGCTGTGTCTGGGGGCGTTCCTAGAATCAGGGGTTTAAATGCTCCCAGAACTTTCTCTTCATTTCTTACCTCTCTGCTTGGAGGTTTCATCTCTCCATCAGGAGACTAATCCTTCCATATGTCCAAAACCAAAGCCCACGACCGCTTCCAACTTTCACATCTCTGTTCCACCAACAGACAGAACGGACTCTGTTCCCAAAAATTGCAGGGAAGGCCTCTGATTGATTCATCTGTGGTCAGGTGACCCGCTCCCAGCCAATCAACAGGGTCTGTGAAATAGGTGCCCTCGCAGGAGCCACCTGGCGGAGTCTGGGAGGAAAATATCCCAGAAGGTGGAATAGCCGTACCAGAGGGTGGTGGGTGGACAGACAGGAGCTGTCCCCAAAGGGTATTGTAAAGTATAAAGGGCTTCAAATGTGAAATCTTGGCAGCATTTCCTAAGCAAATGCTCTCAGTCCTGAAAAGTCCTTTAGAGTCTGTGTGTCCATTGGCACACCATCTCCACTCACTGTTCCTGAGAAGGGTATTATTGCCTGCATGTTTAGAGAAGCAGTAGTTTTATGCTGCCGAGCTGTAGTTTGGCACTAGTTTAATGTTAATACCCCTAGGAAAGAACTAGGAAGAAATCTGTGCTCTGAAGGTCAATCAGCTTTGGACTGACACAGTGAATTGAACAATAATCAGAAAAGATAAGAGGTTTGTGCTTACAGGAAAAGCAAATTAACTTAATAGGATATAACACTCTGTTTGGGGACAGATTATGAGGGTCTTGAGTCTGAGCTATCTAGCTCTGGAAACTTTACTGCTGTGGTTTTACAGTCTGGTCCCACTGTTCCCCTTCCAACAATTTTGTCTATGAAATAAATGGTCTGCTTTGCAAGTAGAAACACAAGATGATTGGGACCACCCCTGCTGGGGTGGGATTGGTGGAGAAGGATATCTTCTAACTTTAATTAAGGCACCAGGGAACTGGAGTCACTCATTGCACGTACAGGAGGCGTTTTGCATTTCGTCCCTACTCTTGACTCTTCACCTGGTGGGGACAGAATTTCTCGGAGTTTCAGCTGATAAACCGGTTTTGAGGTCGGCAGCCCCTGGAGACCAGCATCAGTGACCCTGACCTGGCCGTGTACACTTTTACCTTTGTTTCCTCGAGTTTGTGCTTGGTGCTTCCTAGCAATATATCCTTCATAACTGAATAATGACTGGAGGGGAGGAAGCGATCTTTAAAATGTTATTCCTGTCTTCACTGGCACCTGATAGTCTTGGACATTAAAACTGAGTAAACGCTTCCAAAGGCCAAATGCAGCTGAATTAAAATCCTTGTTTGCACTGATCTAGTACCTATGTTTATGTAGAAAATCACTGCGCACAAACAATGTGCATTTTGAAGACCCTGGCTGAGGAAAAACGATTAGGTTTTAATACCTTGATTTGATGATTCAGCCTATGGCGGAATTTGCTAGAACTTGGCTTCATAAAACATTGGTCATTGCTAGGTTTTAATACCTTGATTTGATGATTCAGCCTATGGCGGAATTTGCTAAAACTTGACTTCATAAAACACTGGTCATTGCTTTGCTTTGCTGGATGACTAGCTCTGTCATCATGCCCATCTAATTCCTGCTTTCCAGCCTCAATAGACAATAGGAAATAGGATTAATGCCAGGGAGGAGCAAGGTGCAGCGACATTGCTACCTGCTCACCAGAAGTGGACTGAAGCGGGAATTGGGAATTTCAGGCACCCATGCACACCTGCCTTGGCAAAAAGTCATCCATGGGAGATGGTATGGACTGTCTTGGACTTGATGTGATCATTGGAGACTATGGATGACATGGGCATGTGAGCAAAGGGAAGGCCAGGGTGGGGCAGCCAGGAGCACCTTGGAGGAAACAGCAGCCCTGGTTTGCCATGGAGCAAGCACCAATGCCCAAGAGCAAGATGTGATGCCCCAAATCAGGTGGGAAAAAGCCTATGGCACTAGAAGAACTTTCTGGATTGACAGTCCATGGACTGGACTGGTGGCTTTAACTCTGACTCTACCATAATCTAAGTCTCTTTCTACCCATACCCTTCCAAAATACTCACCTTTCTGCCTGATGACTTCGTTGATCTATGGGAGGCTTGCTCTAGACCTTGGTTGTAGGTTCCAAAGCTCTCCAGGTTGGGCAGCATCACAGACCACTCTCTGTTGGTGACTTACCTGCATTTTTTTGCACAGTGGATGCCTGCCCTAGTCTGTTTGGGCTGCTATAACAGAATACATAAGCCAGGAAGATTATACCCAACAGAAATTTATTTCTTAGTCTTAGAGGGTGGGAAATCCAGATTCAATGTCTGGGAAGGTCCTGCTTCCTGGTTCAGAGATGGCCGACTTCTTGCTCTGTCCTCACATGGTGGACGTGGTGAGGAATTAAGATTTCAACATACAAGTTGTAGGGGGACACAAACACTCAGATCATAACAACGTGTAAAAAATACACATATATCTAAAAAAGAGTCACTGAGTTGATCTCAAAATCAGGGCCATTTGCATTACACTATAAATTATAACTGGGGTTTAAATAGACTTTGCTTTGAAAATTCAAATAGATATTGTGAAATTTATAAGACATACTGATGGTCAGGAGAGGAAGGGGTCCTGGGCTCAGTGAGGAGAGGGAACTCAAAGGCAGACCAAATGAGAAGTCTCCAATGGAAAAGCAAAGTCAGCGGGTCCATCACTTCAGAACATCATGGACAATTCTTCCTCTGAACATGAAGATCCACTGTCAACTTTTCAGGTCTTGGAACAAATGGAGGGCCATATACCATATGCCAAAATATTCACAGGACCTCAGTTAAATGACTAAACTGATAAATAAAATAAATTCTTCCCTTCTATCCTGACCTTTATTCTTTCAACATGACTAGGAATAAGAAGAAAACATAGACATGATCTTAGATTGGGCAATGGTTTCTTCAATGTGGCAGTGAAAACACAAGGAAGAAAAGAAAAAACATAGATAAAATTTGGAGTGCCTGGGTGGCTCAGTTGGTTAAGCATCCGGCTTTGGCTCAGGTCATGATCTCACGGCTCCTGGGTTCGAGCCCTGCGTCGGGCTCTGTGCTGACAGCTAGCTCAGAGCGTGGAGCCTGCTTCAGATTCTGTATCTCCCTCTCTCTCTGACCCTCCCCTGCTCTCACTGTCTCTCTCTGTCTCTCAAAAATAAATAAAAAACAAAAAAAATTTTTTAAATAAAAAAATAGATAAAATTAGACATCATCCAAATGAAAACCTTTCATGCTCTGAAGGATGCCATCAAAAAGTGAAAAGAGAATTCACAGAATGGAGGACAATATTTGCAAATCACATATTTGACATATTCTGGTATCTAGTATCCAAATTTATTATTTAAAAAACTCTCCTGGCTCAACAATAACCAATAACCCAATTTTTAAAGTAGGCAAAGGATCAGAATAGACATTTCTGTAAAGAACATATACAAATAGCCACAAAACACATTAAAAGATGGTCAACATGATTAAGCATTAAGGAAGTAGGAACAAAACCCCAATGAGATACCATTTCAGCTCTGCTAAGACGGTTCTAATAAAAATGACAGACAATAACAACTGTTAGTGAGGATGTGGAGAAATTGGAACCCCCCATACATTGCTGGTCTGCATGTGACATGGTTCAGCTACTTTGGAAAAACAGTCTGGAAATTCTTCACAAGTTAAACTTAGAATTATATGACTCAGCAATTCCACTCCTAGGTATATACCCAAGAGAATAGAAAACATATGTCTACACAAAAACGAATGAATTATTCATTATTCATACTAGCCAAAAAGTAGAAATAACCCATCGACTGATGAGTGGATAAATAAAATGTGGTACCATGGAATGTTATTCAGCTGTTATTGAAGTACTGACACATGTTACAACATGGATGGACCTTCAAAACATGATGCTAAGTGAAAGAAGCCAATCACGAAAGACCACATAATGTTCAATTACGTGTATATGAAACATCCTGGATAGGCAAATCCATAGGCACAGAAAGACTGGTGGCTGCCAGTAGGGTTGCTACTAATGGGTATCAGGTTTCTTTTTGGGGTGATAAAATACTCTGAAGCTGGGCAATGACTATGGTTGTACAGCCTTGTGAATATACTAAAAATCATCGAATTGTACACATTAAAAGGGTGAATTTTACAGTATGTGAATTAAGTCTCAGTTGTAACAATGACATGGAAGATTGGGTATTAATTTAGAATTTGTGCCACCATACCTTCCTTTCCGATATTCCTGCTTCTTTCCCCATGCTTGGCTCCTCCTGCATCACAAATATCCCCACATGCAGCTATGAGAATGCCCCTGCCCAACTGTCCTGGTTCTGTCCACACCTCCAGAAGCAGCCACCCCTCAGACCTGAGGTGTGCATGTGGGCAGCAGAGCCTGCCCCAGGAAGGTGGCCCTGGACACAAGGTCCAAGAAGGACTCAGGGACATTTGAACAGGAAATGTTGGTATCCAGGCACCTGGAGTGTGATGGGTGATTATGGGGTCCGGGTAGATATTTCTCTTGGCACTGCAGACACTTTCCCTGTGCAAAAGGCCTGGCTAGAGGCGGGTCCTTGAGAATTTTTCTAGAAAGTGTGAGGGGATCACCCTGTCTAACCAGTGGTCTGGGGGATGAAAGATGGTATTGGTACACTTATTAATAAATTGACAAGGGAAATGATTGATGGAGAGTTCTCAAAAAGTATGGAGCAAGGAGGGTGGCCATTCCCCAAAAGCCCCTAGTCTTCTGATGCCCAGGGGAGAGAGCCATGCACATTCCTGAGGAACTGCAAGAGGAACTGCAAGATCCTTTATGAATAAACATACATACATACATATATAAATAAATAAATAGATAAATAAAATAAAATAGGGAGGAGTAAAGGGACTAACAGGGCAGGTCCAAGGTGACAGGAAGAAGGTGGAAAGATGGAAGGCTTAGGATGCAAAAGTATGAGTTAGACCTTGGCAGAAAGACAGAGGAATGCCAACCCAACCAGCCAGATTAAAAAAACATGGCATTTGCCTATAGCTCATACTGGCTCCCAGGGACAGTTTGTCTTGCTCCTCTATGATGTCTTCCTCTTGCTTTCACTGAGATCCAACCTCCCACCCGATAAAGAGCCCAGATAGGCAGTCAATTTCCCCGGGTGAGATAGGAATGTCCAGAAAGAATGACATTGGGGTTAGAGGCCAGACGTCTCATATCAACACCACCTATGAGTTTGGAGCACGAATAATCACAGTAACCTTTGAAAGCAATCACGGGCCTTTTATTTTGAGCAGAACACTTAGGGAGGGAAGAGATAAGAGCAATATCCTGTCTTGGGTATCATTTTCTCCCCACTTGAGTAGAGCATGAGGGTCAGGGAGGCAGTGCCATGGCAAACTTGAACATTACCTCTGAAGTCATAGAAAGTGTGTTTGTTGTGCCTGGAGAGACAGAGCCCCGGATTGGAGAGGACAACCCCGTGCTTTCGCTGTGGTTCTGCTCATTTCTGCAGCTGCCATACTGGCCAAAAGGAAAGTTACTACAAGATTGTCGTTATCAGCTCCATAGCCCAAAGAAACAGCTTGGGAAGCTCCAGACCAGTGGGTTGTGTTGGCTACTCCTCCATCTGTTTGGTGCCCCGCATGTCCTCCATCCTATGGGTGTGGTCCTGCCCTGAAGTTCATGACACTGATGAGATGAATTTTAACCTCCGACCAACCGGAGTTTTAATTCCCACCCAGCCACGTAGCTTCCATTTCCTCATCCTTAAAAATGGGGAAAATAACAGCTAAACAGGGTTTCCCTGAGCTCTAAGTGAGATTTATGTATGTAAAGCTCTTAGCTTAATCTGTGGGGCATATTAAATACTGGAAAATTGATGGCGAGTATGACCACGTTGGTGAGGGCATGGACAGGGCGGCAGTCATTGGCTGAGCCCTTGCTGACAGCCACAGGCAAAGCGGGGAGTGACAATGGCTTCCTGAGTGTCATCCACCATGATGTGCAGGCCACAATTATTTATTGAAAGAGAAGTTTGCTTTTCAAAGGAAAAACCAATTTTTAATTTAGTCTAAAGAGGGTAATTCAGAGTGTAAAGAGGGTTCTGGGGGCAGGGGTTAGATTTTGAAGTATCTACGTTGAAGAATGGTTTCCATGTATTCATTTCCAAATAAAAAGCAAAGACTCTAATCACTCAATGAGTTCCTGAAAAGATTTGAGTGGGATGGGGGGGGTGCAATCCAATTGCTTGCAAATGCTTTCTTCTCAAAATGTTTTCCTTTTCAATGCCTCGTCTGCACCATTACCCCCAACCCAACACTCCACTGCACGTATTAGTTTGGGGTGCATCAGAGCTCAGCTCTGGGTTTCCTCACAGGTACCATGTGCCCTCCACCTACCCACTCCCTCACCAACACACACACACACACACACACACACACACACACGAGCGGAAAGCTGATCTAGGGTTTTCTGGCTACGGGTGCCTTGTGCAGGGCCGTAGAGGAATATGAGACAGATACTAACCCACATTCAGCTTTCCTAGTAAATTTCAGACAAAAAGTGCCCCCATCCCCCCAAGTTCCCTTCCTCTTGCTCTTTTTATGTCAGTGCAGGTCAATGACACCTGAGGGGGGCGGGCAGTATAAAAATTCAGGAATTCAGATAGTTCGACATTTTGCTATTCTTTCTAAACTATCTCCCATTCAAATTTTGGGCCAAATGCTATTTTTGTAGCACTTAGCATGAAACAGGAATGATGAATTGTTTGGTGCCAGGGACATAAAATAAAGAAGGACAATGTAGGTAAAAATAATGCTGCTGTGATTTATGGGGCTTCTTTATGCTTTTTTTCTCATTTCCCGATGTTCTTCCAACTTTTTCTCACTTCTCTCAAGTAATTCTTCTCACTCCTAGTATTTAGTCGTACGTTTACCTTTCTAAAGTATGTCTTATGACAAATAACTCCCTCTGATGAGCTGATGATGACCCATTCAACAGAATTCCTGCAGCACCTACCATATGGCAGGTATATTTGAGGAAACCAAAGGTGAGACACCCATGGGGCCAGGGCCAAGGAGCCCAACTAGTGATGGTGGACACAGTCTGCCATAGATATGCCTTGGATCCATGGCAGGTTGGAGCCCCCCAACCCCAACTGTTGTGGTACAAGCAGAGCCCAAATTGGGTAGGTGTTGGGTAAGGCTTCTGGAGGGCCCTTCAGGGCAGCTGGGGTGAGTCATCTCTTCCTAATAGGGGACACTTAGGCTAGCACCTAGTAAGGGGCATCTGTTGTGGCCATCTGCTACCTGCCACATTACCTATGTGGAGCAATTTACTAAACCTCTCTAAACTTCAAATTTCTCCTCGGTAAAATGAGATTTGATTACAGCCCATCTCACAGGGCGATTGTGAAAATTATTTGAAATACTGTATGTAGTGCTTCACAAAACCAGCTGCAATGATATTAATAATAACAAAGTGCAGTTATAACAACAGTAAGAGCAACTTGAGCGCACTCCAGGATGAGGTCCGTGGTCAAGGATGAGACTTTCTAGGAGGGGAGCGCTTGGGGCTTCCAGTTAGCACAGACCTCAGGGTTTGAGTCTGTGGAGCAGGTGTCTCCCCAGGGAGAAAAGGAGGTAAATGGGTCTGAGGGAGGAAGTTTGGTTTCCTTGTTTGGCTGGCCAATTGGCATGTAGATACAGGTGTTCTATTTTCAGAATGGTTGTGAGAAGAGGGCCAGGCACTGAGGACATGGGTCAAATCGATGGTCCAGGCAGAAGGGCCTGGGGAGTCCACAAGCTGCTGAGTGTTCTGAGGCCCTGGAAAGAAACACTCAGGTTCTGCAGGTCATGGCTGGTGTCCCACGGTGCCCTGGGCCAGGCTTTCATTGGCACATGGTCAGGGAAAAGCTGTATCTGCAGGTGTCAAACACATGGTGGTGGCTGGGGAGAGAAGAATCGAGGCATTTAGTTGTATAGTCAACAAACCAACATCCAGCAAAGTCTCTACCCTCAGGAAGTTCACTCCATGGAAGAGACAGAAATGACACAAACCAGGTCACCATTGCCAAGAATCTGCACCAGTTTCTCTCCTTTGTGACAATCCATGGCATATTAAATGACAATTACACTGGGAAGGTCTTATAGCGTTGTCACTGTGAACTGGGTCCCTGGGATTAGCTGGTCTGGGATCAAAAGCAGTTCTGCCATTTTGCTAGTCATGTGACCCAGCCTCTCTGTGCTTTTGATAGGGAAAAATTATGTTATAAGATGGCCCACAGGACTGACAGGGGAATTCCAGTCCCCGCCCAAAGACTCCCCTTCCGGGTTGTTCTTTCTGCCCTACTTGCCGTGTGCTCCAAATTACTACTAATGCTGAAGTAACAGACTATAAATTGTCCCTCATGCTTGCACTCAGGGCTCAGACCTCTGAAGAGTGATCTCCTCTGAGCCCACCGGTGTGAAATAAACCTCCTGCCTTCCAAGATCTCCAAGTGCCACTTGGTTCTTCCACTGGGTGATCCAGACCACGTTCTGTAACATTTTCATTCCCTGTTTGTACAATGGGGATGATAACATTAATCCTTTTGTTTTCGAAGGATTAAATATGAAGGCAAAGTTTTTAGCACACGATATTATTATTATTAATTATTACTATTAAAACGAATTTACACGTTCCAACCATGGGAGATCTGCTTCATCCTCTCAACCAATCATTCATTTCCTCAGTGAATTTTTTTAAGTTTATTTATTTATTATTTTGAGAGAGAGAAAGTGCAAGTGGGAGAAGGGCAGAAAGAGAGAGAGAGAGAGAGAGAGAGAATTGTAAGCAAGTTCCACACTGTCAGCAAAGAGCCCCATGCAAGGCTCGAACTCATGAACCACAAGACCATGACCTGAGCCAAAGTCGGAGGCTTAACAGACTGAGCTTTCCAAGCACCCCTCTTCAATGAATATTTATTGGGAAATGTTTATTATAGTAGCCCTACTATATGCTGTCCTAGGGTCCCATCAGCTGGTGGGAACAAAACAAAGAGATTTTACATGCCACATGCATTCCAGTGGGAGAGAAAAAATGCCACATGATGGGTAATAATCATAAACTGTGTGAGTAAAAGTAAAGCCAGGTAAGGCATTAGAGGGAGAAACAGTGACAGCCTCCACTAAATAAAATGTAAGCAGAGATCCAAATGAACAGACCCTGTGAGCAATGCTGAGATGTGAGGGAAAAGCCTTCTGGCCGAGGGAACAGCAAAAGTGCTGGCTGAGGAAGAGCAAAGAGGCTTGTAAGGCTGGAGTGGCGTAAAAGACCGTAGAAATAAGGTCAGAGAAGCAGGTAAGTCACGAGCATTTAGTTCTCAAGGCAATGGGAAGCCATGAGAAGGTTTTGAATGGGGATCGCCATGAGCTGACAATAGACCATCACTTTGGCTGCCATGTGGGAAGCAGAGAACTGGGAGCAGGAGAAAACAGGGAGACCAGTGAGTCAAGCGTGGCCATCGCCAAACTTAAGATAACTCCCGATGAGGGAGTCTCAGGGAAGATGGTGAGAAGTGGTCAGATTCAGAATATATTTAGTGTGTAGAGTCAACAGGACATGTTGATACGTAGACGCAAAAAAGATGACTAGAGGGAAGCATGGCTCCAATTTATTGTGCAAACCAGGAGTTTTGAGAATGAGTGGGGGTGCTTAAGGACTGTCTGGTCAATTGGGATATACAGTCACTTTCATAGGATATTGTTGCCCAACTGTTAAGACACTACAGGAGTTTATGGTGACAAAGAACATGGGAGGAAGAGTAGGCTTATTGGGGCCCCAAGAGTTGGGAATCAAAGCATTCTGTGTAGGTGATGAGGTTTTTTGGGAGTGGCAGTGGGGTTCGTGGGGTCTGGAGCCAATGACCAAGAAAGAATTCTTGAAGATGTCTTTGGTGCAAAAAGGTGATTTTATTAAAGCATGGGGACAGGACCAGTGGGCAGGAAGAGCTGCCCCGGGACCATGAGAAGAGGTGGATTATACACTTGGGAGTTTGGGGAGGTAAAGTTCAGGGGAAGTTTCCAATGAGATTTTCAAATGCTAAAGAAGACTCACAGATTACTGGAGGCCTAGCTATTGTCAAGCTAAGGTTGTTTTTCCCCCAGCAAAGCATTAGCATAAAGACAATAGGGAGTTCCTGGAGAAACATTTTACTCTCCCAGCCTCAAGTATTTGTCAGTGGGCTGCAGGTTATAAGGAAATTTAGTTCTATCTGCCATTCCCTTCTGCCTTTGTTTCCCATATCACTTTGAAGGGGTGATGTTGGGGCTCCAGGAAATAGAGTCTATAAGTTTCTGGAGAAGAGGCCATTGATAAGATTGCCTTTTTCTTGTGATTTACTAAGATATTTGTAAATAGATAGAGACTCAGGTCCTGAAGGACTATGATCTCTATCAGTTTACCCTTTGTTTCCCCCCTTTACTTTGTTCTTGGACAGCCAGGAGTGCCCAGGAATATCACACATGTCCCACCTGGTGGGGGGCAGTGTTTGCAGCCTGTCACCTGGCCTTATGCTCCCTCGTCATAGGGTATGTGAAGTTTCGGATGCCTACTAGACACGGCTTACATATGTGTTAGGAATTCATGACGAGGTGGCACCCTGTACTTGGGAATCATGGTTCTGATGAAAGTTTACATGTCCGTGGAGAAGAGAAGAGCCGCAAAACAGGACCCTGGGCTCTCTAACACTCAGGCCAGGGAAAGAGGAGAGGAATCCAGGAAATGAGACTGTGACAGGACAGGCAGTGATATAGGGGAAAGACCAAGAGGGTGGGATGTTCCAGAAACCAAGCTAAGGAAAACATTTCAGAAAGGGGATGATTAAATTTGTTAGATGTGAGGGCTGTGAAGGGACCACAGGATGTGAAGATTGGTGGTGACATTGACTATGATTTCAGTGCACTGGTAAGGACAAAACCCCTTAGGAGTGTGCTCAAAAGAGAGAAAAAAGGGGCCGTGAATGCAGATGACTTTTCCAAGCAGTTTCAATGGGGGCAGTAGCTGGAAGGGAGTGTGTTCTAAAAATGGGAGAAATGAGAGCATTGTGTACACAGATGGGAATGAAAGAGTAGACCGGGCGCTCGTTGGTGTGGGAGGGAGCAGAGTTAATTGCATAAGCAAGGAACAGGTGAGAGGGATAGGGGCCAGTGAGCATGTCCAGAGTGTGGCCTTCAAGGGCAGCAGACCCAGTTCATACCCTGGAACAGTAGGACACGAGGCAGAGAGTCTGGCCAGCAGCAGGTGGATTAGCAGATGTAGCTGTACAGTGTAGATGCTGTCTTCCAGTTTCTTCTCTTTTCTCAGTGATGTAGGAAGCAAGGTCAATGGCTGAGAATACAGATGGAGAAAAGGGTGTTGGAAAAGGGTGTTGGAAGCACGGAGTGGTTGCTCTAGGGAGTGACAGAGTGAATTGAAATGGCTGGGCACTATCGCCATTGACCAGGAACCATTTAGATTTCTGTTCATAAACTTACATTGGTGCCAGCTAACCAAGTTACTTTCATGTTGGCCATAGTTGATTGCTCAGGTGTAGACACAGCTTACACCTGAATGAAACGAAGTTGTGGTAATAATTCTATAATAGAAGATGATATTTTGGAGGGAGTGACCAAAGTAATGGACTTTGAACTGAGAAAACAAAAGGCAAGTGAGAAAATGAAGGGTGTTCAAGGTGGAAGAGACAGCAGAGTGACAGTCCCCAAGGAGGTAGAATGATGAGATTCAGGGAGTGAGGTGGGTGAGCTAGAAAGACAGGGAATGGTGGTCAGAAGTTGGAAGGCCAAAATGGCGTTTTGGAGTTGCCAGAGTTAAAGACAGTGGAGTGAGTGGCTGAGGTGGGCTTACATGTCAACCAAGTCATGGGCAGAGACAAGGACACCACATGAAGTGTATGGCATTGGAATAGCCTCACTGATGACAGAGAGTTGGTGGGGCAAGATGGGAAGGCTCACCCAAACCTTTGGTCTCTGGAGAGGCCAGGCCTGCTTTGAAACCAGAAGATGGAGGTGATCCCAGCAGGAAGTTGAGGTTGGAGGAAGTGGGTGCTGATGACGGACCCTGACTTCCAGAGTGCAGGGTTCTGGTGTCAGAAGCCCAGGGAGCCTGAGTCAGACTGAGGATGGATTGACCACCGTGGGACAGTGGTCCTGTTGAGAGGTGGCGAGAGAAGCTCAGTGTCCTAATGGCAACCACAGCAAAGAGAACGTGAATGCCGGGAAGGATTATCACCATGGTCCTTAGGATTGGATGGGAAATCAGCTCTGTGCCCTGACCATCTGCCTTGGCCCCAGACTTCCTGCAGAGATGAGAAAGGGAAAAGGAGATGGGAGAGCAACAGAGAGGAGGGGTGCATGGTGGTCTTACCAGGAGTAGGAGGAGCAGAGCCAGCCTCCCTCGATGCAGGGACGGAGCAATCATACCAGGACACCTGGAGCTCCAGGGTTAGCAGAGGCTTGTCGGGGGGGGGGGGGGCAGGAAGTGCAAAGGCCCAGAGCAGGGACAAGCCATGCTAGAAGATCCCAGGATGCTCTTATCTAGGGAACCCTCAGACCACCATACATCCCCAGTACACTGGAGACTCCAGGAGGGAGAGCGTCGTCTGCCACCCACAGATGCTCTTATTCGTGTTAAAGGAACAGCACCGGCATCCTGCTTCCCTGTCTCATCAGCACAGCCGCTTCCCGTCTGTCTGCACATTGGAAACAGTAATGAATTAAGAACAAAAGATTAATGCTGTTGGCCTGGTGTATTTATATACTCAACTTCCATGGAAACCCAGCAGGTAGTAAATCAGCCAAAAACCATATTTAATAACTCCTAGTAAAACCCACTTTACTCACCTGCCAACCATGGAAAAGTTGATTGCTTTATCACAGGAACCCCATTCATTGCAGACCATTGTAACTGTCCTCCATGTAAGAAATACATTTCCCTTTTTTTTTTTTTTTTTTTGGATAAGGATGGTGCATTGAAAATGAGCCATAAAATAGCATAGGAGCAACATGCCTGCTGTTAATAATAGTGCTGGATTACTTTATTTGTCATATACTCCAGATCTGTCTACCTTGGTAGCTGGCATCATTCCTGAATTTTTAACAAGAGTCCTTATAGGGCTGAGAGAGAAGGCAAACCACCACAGACTTGTAAAGGAAGATGTGAAAAAGCAATGCCCTTCTTTCCTGGCTGTTAAAAAGAAGTCATTTGGCTTCAGTCTTCGGGGAAGATATTAGCTTTCTAGATCACATCTTATCATCCAGTAATTGTATTAGGTTTCCTGGGGACCTTTCTACCTCATGACCTTCTAGCTCAGTGATTGAGCTGATCAGATTGAAATGATGAGGAAGCTTTCATTTCCACCTCATTGATTTCAGCTCTCTATTGTCTGCCTCGAGTTTTCTCTCCCCGACCTTGCCCTCATTCATCAACAAGTTGCTTGTTCCTGAGAAAATTCCCGATGCTCTCCAGCTGCTTTCTGGATGCAAGTGATTTTGATACAAGAAGTATGAGCCAGGACGGCTGAGCACTGGGGAGACAGTAAACGATGCTGGTTGCTGGATAATTGAGTGCCTACTTCCCTTCCTCTTGCATCTTTTCCTTATATTTATAAGCATCAGTTGTTCAAGAGAGCAAAACACTTTCTGCATCTGATCTGGGCAGCATAGCTGGTAAAATGAAAAGTTCCTGTATCTCTTTGGTGACAGAGAACTTGAAAATTTGCATCGGGAAGAATCCAGAATTCAGGACAGCAAGGAGAGCTGAGGAACTTGGGCTCTGTGTCCAACTCAGATGATGTAAGTGTCTCAGGATCCAGACCTTTCCCTCAGGCAGTGGATTAAGTCAATGCTGGGCTTGAGCTCATGTCTGCAAATAAACACCAGCTCCCAATCGATTCACTAATTAGAGTTCTACACTTTTGTGGCTGGTGGCCTGGACTCGTTTCTCTGGCTGAATTATGTCGCTTCAGAATTATTTTAGTCATAAACGAGAGGACATCAATTGTACAGGCTTCACTCTTAGTGGCAGGAGCCAGGTTTCACTCAATATCTTAATAAATAATAGTTCTTTGCACTATTTCTGAAATTAGGCTAGGACGATACACTTCCAAAGATCAGAATGTTTGAGAATGTCTGTGTGTTTGGTTTTGTTTTACCATTTTGCTAATACTATAAAAAAATCAACACATATATATTCTGAGATCATCAGCTCATAAATTCAATCTCGTTTCTGTGTTTCATTTGGTTCCATTAGCACCACATATATTTGTTTCCCTAACTGTACAGTAGATGCCATTTTTTATATTTTTGAATGTATGCACTTGTTTTACCTTCACAGAAACTCTACAAGATGTATTCTGCTCTCATCTGCATTTTGCTGATGAGGGAACAGGCATAGAGATGTTAAATGATCCACCCTATTATATGTAGCTGGGAAGACCTGGAGCTGGGACCCAGTGGCAATCTGGCCTCAGATCTGGTAGTTCTTAACGGCTTTGCAATTTTGCCTTCTAGCTGGTAGCACTTCACTTTTGAAGTGATGTTTTTCAAACTGGTCTCCACAGAGACCAGGGGATTTGTGGGTGTATATTCAAGAATATGTAAAGTTATTTTTTTTCAAAATAAATAGGTATATTTCTTAAATTTGCCAAAGTACAAGCTTTGGAATCATACCATTTGGGATTCAAATCTAGACATGGTTCTTACTAGTCGTGTGATCTTAAGGGTGTTTCTTTATATCTCTAGCCTGTTCCCTTCTTTACTATAAGGGGCTATTGGTCTTCCTTGGATTACTCCAAGTTTATGTCAGAATTATGTCAAGTTTGATGACACAACACATAGAAAGCACTTGGCATACTATGTTCAGCGAGGCCATTGCCTCCTCCTCTCCATTCCTCTATATCCCTGTTTTCCCCTTGTCAGCTAGGTGCAAGGCCTGTGCTAACAGAGGTGCACCTCCAGCTGGCAGGATTGCAAAGGAACATAGTCATTAGTTTCACTAGTTACTGCTCTCAGTAGGACAGATGGGCCATTCACAGGAGGTGAGAGTGTTCAGAGCAGGGGGTCAGATCATCCAGAAGAGACAGTGGTTTGGAGACAGTTGTATAAAATAGTGAAGTTAAAGACAAGAGGAAAGATAAAATATTGTATTCTTCTGGGAGACAGGAGGCAATGATTCTAATTTCAATTCTGCCATGAACTTGTGATATGTTCTTGGATCAGTCGGAGCCTACATTTTTATCTCTACAGTGAAAGAGCTTTTAGTAGATCAGTGGTCCTAATTATTTTATACACAGAAACTTTCATCAAGAAAACATATACCCCTCAAAACCATATTAGTTTCATAAAGTGTGACAACTTTGACCAATTCATAGTGGTTGTCTAGGGCCTAATGAAGAGGATTCTATAGCAAGACAGAAACCTGTGATGAATTAGAAATGTCTGCCAGGGGTGCAAAAGGCAGACAGGTTTCCTAGTAAATATCATCCTGTCTGGAAGAGAAACAGGATAAACAGATAAAGCAATATCTGTAGCAATAGCAACAGATAAAGGGGAATATTTCAGGCTCAACGAGGCAGAGATGCCTGACTCAGTTTACTCTTGTCACCAAACCATTCTATTAAATGATTTTAGAATTTTTACCAGCATCTCTTAGTCTCTATGATTCTAAATCTCAGAGAGAAAATACTAGAAAACTAGATAATAGTTAATACTTTGAGAAGAATTTTATGGTTAATTACTAAAATTGTCCCAACCAAACTCAGCAGATAAAGTGAGACTGATACATCCTTTGCACTGGAACATTAAGCCCAGCCCCTACAAAGCATTTTTACCGAAAGGCTCACTTTAATTGAGAGACAAGAAATAAATGAGGCTTTCAGGAAACAGGGGTTAGTACCAGATCATCGTATTTGGCTGTGGAATGTTTAGCCTTTTCTTACAGGCACCTGCTCCATGTAATTTACTGTCTTGTGGGATGTTTTAATAGCCTTTTGCTAAGGGATGAATAATGTCCCATTGCATTGCTCGAGGAGAAAAAAAAAGCCACAGCTGGGTGAGATGCTTAGCAACTTTTACTGTGTTGAAGAGATTTGCCAAACTCAGCAATTTGAGACAGTGGAGATCCATCATTGTGTTCATGAGGTGCCTTGGTACCAACCAGGATGGAGCCTCTCCTCGAGCAGGAAAAGAAATACCCTTCATTAAAGTCCTGGGGAGAGACCTGCCTACATGCTCACCAAACCTCCCGGCAATTGGCACCCTGGGGACCAGGGATGAGCTCCTTGCCCCGGATATAAATGTTTGTTTTAAGAGAACTTGCAAAGGATGAAGGGGCAGGAGGGGAGGGGGGATAACACTCAGCAGCTTTCATCGGCTCCAAACTGGATTTTTTCAGAAAAGAAGAGAAACAAATGCTTTCAGATGAAGACTGGTTAACAACGTAAAGGCATAGTTTTTAGAGAATGCCTCCTCCTTTATTAAATCATTTTCAGTGTTTATTTTTAAAAGGTGGCTCCATGCTTATTAAACTAGTCATCTGAAGTTTGTTGGACTGGATGAATGTAACCATCTTATGAGAGTAGGTGGGACCATAGGACATTAAAGTGTAAAAAAAAAAAGATTCTAACATTGTTGATGTCCTTTTTTTTTTTTAATGATCCAACATCTTGGGCAAGTCACTCCAGCAAAACTGGAATTCTAATTCTTGTCTATAAATTGAGAGGGAAGCAATGGGAAGTAAAAATGAATCCAATGATTTAAGTCCATGTTTTCAAGTATTTTGGTCACAGATTATTTTCAAAACGCCCACATATATGCTGTGACCTTGAAGACTAAAAAATGGGCCTGCCTTGTCAATAGATGCTACTTTTTTTTCAAGTACATGTAAATGCCGTTGTACTGGGCAGGTGTAAAAGCCATCAGGGAAACCATGATTCTTGTTTGTTTTTTATTTTTTTTAACGTTTTTGTTTATTTTTGAGAGACAGAGAGTGCAAGCGGGGAAGGGGCAGAGAGAGAGGGAGACACAGAAGCTGAAGCAGGCCCCAGGCTCTGAGCTGTCAGCACAGAGCCCGAAGCGGGGCTGGAACCCACGAACCGTGATCAGGACCTGAGACAAAGTCCGTCGCTTAACTGACTGAACCACCCAGGTGCCAAGGAAACTATGCTTCTAAATTGTGCTTCTCCACATCTGACATGTTTGTACTTTTTCATCTAATGGATGCACTCTCATTTGCCCAATCAGCACATGGAAAGATGCTTAACATCATTAGCCATGCTGAGGTTAAAATCACAGTGAAATACCACTTCACACCTGCTAGAATGACTATAATAAAATAAAAGGGGAACAGCTAGTGTTGGGGAAGATGTAGAGAAATTGGAACCCTCATAGGCTACTGGGAGAATTGTAAAATGGCACGACACAGTGAAAAACAACCTGGCAGTTCCTCCACAGAGTCATTATATGAGCCAGAAATTTCTGTCCTAATAATATACTGAAGAAAAATGAAAATACATGTCCACCTATATATGAATGTTCATAGCAACATGATTCCTAATAGCCAAACCTGGAAATAACCCCAAAGGTCCACCAACTGGTGAACAGATAAATAAAATGTGGTATATTCATGCAATCTGGCCATGAAAAAAAAATGAAAAAAGAAAAGAGAAGAGAAGAAAAGAAAAGAAAAAATAAAAGGAAAGAAAAAAGAATGGAAAAAAGAAAAGAAGTACTGATCCATGCTATAACATGAATGAACCCTGGAAATGTTACACTAAGTGAAAGAAGCCAGATGTCAAAGACCACATATTACATGATTCCATTTATATGAGAGGCCCAGGATAGGCAAATCCACAGAGACAGAAAGCAGAATAGTTATTGCTTAGTACTGGGGAATCCGGGGGAAATGGAGAGTGACTGCCCCGGGGTATAGGATTCTTTCGGAGGTAATGAAAATGTTCTAGAATTGATTGTGCTGATGATTGCCCAAGTCTATGAATACACTAAAAACCACTGACTTACACACTTTGAATGGGTGAATTATATGGTATGTGAATTATATCTCGGTAAAACTATTGTATAAGAAAAAGAAATAGCCTGGGAGAAAAAAACCTCAGAATATTAATAGTCTAGACTAGATAAATAGAATAAGGAATTAGTGGATCAAAAAAGAGACAGGAAACATTCCATTAAATCAGTATGTGATAAAATTTGCATTCCAAATCAGTAGTGAAATAATGAAACTATTTCATTTATTAGTTTAATAAATTATGACAAAAAAGCTGGTGATTTATCTGTAGAAGAAGAGCAATGTTAGATACTATGCTCACAGTATGTATAAAAACATATTCCAAATGAGCTAAGATGTAAATGGACCAAATAGTCTACAAGTGTTTAAAAAATGGGCCAGTAATATTATCATATGGAAGGCTTTTCTAAATAAGAAATAGAACTTAAGTGTTCTAAAAAAGCAGGCAGGTAATTTTCATTACCTGAAAATCCAAACATTTTATGACAAAAATGACAAAGTTTAAAATTAAGCAAGACTCTAAAATATTGCTACAGACATATGTTTAATGAACAGAATATGGAAGACAGTATTATAAGTTGATAAGTTAAAAAAGTATCAACAATTTTAGAAAAGATAGGAACAGGTAATGAACTGATATGACCAATAAACACTTGAAAATAAACTCATGGAAATTTAATGTAAAAAATAAAAAGCACTTATTTTTTTACCTACATGACTGGCAAAAATGAAAAAGACTGAAAATATCTAATGTCGGTGGATAAAGATATTCACTCCCATACAGTGCTGGTTGGAGATAAATGGATCTAGTGGATCAAAATCTGGCCATGTCCATATATTTTTATATTTATACTATCTTTATATTTATACTATCTTTGTAGTTCTGATTTAGGAATCTAGCCTTAAAAATATCTTTCAGGTGCAAAAAAATATATAAGTAAAGACTATTGCAACACTGTTGGTAATAAAAAAAATTAAACAAAGGGCTGGGAAATCATTACCTAAATTAAGGTATGTTCTTACCATGCATGTTATTCATTTGTGAAAGTGATATATGCTACAATATAAAAACTTCCAAGATATATTCTTTTTTAAGTTTATTCATTTTACATGTATATGTATATCTATCTATCTATCTACCTATATATATATATAGAGAGAGAGAGCACATATTCAAGGAAGGGGAAGAAAGAGAGAGAATTACAAGCAGGCTCCGTACTGTCAGTGCAGAGCCCAATGCAGGGCACAAACTCATGAACCACGAGATCATAATCTGAGCCAAAGTTAAGAGTTGGAAGCTTAACCGACTGAGTCACCCAGGTGCTCCCAAGATATATTCTTTTTTTAAAAATTTTTATGTTTATTTTTTATTTTTAAGAGACAGAGTGCAAGCAGAGGAGGGGCAGAGACAGAGGGAGACACAGAATCCGAAGCAGGCTCCAGTCTCTGAGCTGTCAGCACAGAGCCCGACGTAGGGCCTGAACCCACAGACCGTGAGATCATGACCTGAGCCAAAGTTGGATGCTTAACCAACTGAGCCACCCAGATGCCCCCCCAAGATATATTCTTAAAGGCATGAAAAGCAAATCTCAAAACAATAAGCATGGAAAGATACCATTTTAAAATGTATATATAAATATAAAAATACGTTCAGGGCACCTGGGTGGCTCAGTTGGTTAAGCATCTGACTTTGGCTCAGATCATGATCTCATGGTTTATGAGTTTGAGCCCCGCGTCGGGCTCTGTGCTGACAGCTCAGAGCCTGGAGCCTGCTTTGGATTCTGTGTCTCCCTCTCTCTCTCTGCTCCTCCCCAACTTGTGCTCTGTCTTTCTCTCTCAAAAATAAATAAACATTAAAAAAAAAAAGCATAGTAATGCTAATGTGGTTACCATAGGGCATGTGATATAAGGTGGAATGTTCCTCTTACTCTATGCTTGTTTGTTTCCAATGACTAGGTATTTCTGTATTATTTCATCAACTCTTTTAAGCTTTTATTTAAATTCAAGGTGGTTATAATACGGCATAGTTTCAGGTTTACAATATGGTGATTCAACACTTTTATACTACACCCAGTTCATCAGTTTGATTGATGCATAAAATAGTAAAGGACTCAGGTTAGATCAATCCAAGCTTCTTTCCAGCTCCCTATCTCTATGAGTCTATATAAGGACCAGTGGCCACCACCTTCATGTGCTTTCACCTGTGCAGAGGCAGTCAGCCAGACTCTGCCTGCATTAGGCTTTCCAGCCAAAGTCACCTCTGATCTGATAAAATATACAGGTATTTATCTCTCTTTTGCTTTAACCAACGGCCCCTGAAGTTAAACCAGTTGTAAGTCTGATTATAAAACAGTAAGCTTATCTCAGCATTAAAATTAAGCTGTGTGTCTGAGTGCACAAATGAGGAGCTGGCCCACAATGGGGTGCCTGGGGGCTGAAGGTGGTGCTGATGTTGCTTTCCCCAGTTAGATTGTCTGTGCAAAACTGGACACTCGTGTGGTCTGCCAAAGAGGAAAACACAGACAGAGGAACACAGGCTGTTTTGTGGCTCCCCCCCCACCTGTCCTTTGACCCTCTGCTGCCTGGGAGGACAGATGGGTGAGCAAGAGAATGCAGAGCAGCCCAGTTGATGTCTCAGGAAGGGTCTTGGGCCATGTGGCCAGAAGTCTACACGAGGTACAGAAACACCGCCCCCAAAATGTAGCCTATTTCGGCCAGGAAACTTCGGTTGCAATGATCAGAAAACTCAAGCTATCGCTCACACTTCCCAGTATAAAATATAAAGCTACCACTGGGCAACAGAGAACAAAACTGGGACCTGAAAGTTTGGAACTGGGACCTCCTTTCCCCTCTCCCTGTCTTCCTCCCTGTTTTTTCGCTCTCTTTCTCTCTCTCTCTCTCTTTCTCTCATACACACACACACACACACACACACACACACACACACCTCTTACTGCTTCTCTGGGACCAAATGTTCTTTCTCTCTATCATCCTTATTCTTCTTGGCTTCTGTCTGTCCACCCATCCATCTGTCTGTCTCTCTCTCAACTGGCTTTCTTTGCTTTCAAAAGTTCAAAATGACTTTTCACTTCCAGTATGAACCATTAGTTAACCAGCTCCACCTTAAGTTAACCAACTCCACTTTCAGTTAACCAAACCCACCTTTGCTATCCCAATTCTCAATCACAAAGAGACAAGTCTGGTTGTCACAGATCCACCTAGGAAGGTGCCCCACCTGGTTCTGTGATCGTGCCTCATCTCAGCAGCTGGGCACACATTCTCTGGGAAGGAGACAAGAATGGGAGGAAGACCATTGAGGGCATGGCAGAGTGTCAAGTCGAAAGGGCACTTGGAACACACAGCCTCTTCCACAGGGGTCCCCTTGTGACCCTCCTTGTGCTTGTCATTCAACCTCCACCAGAGCACTGGGAAGGGAGGCTCCCTGCAGCTCATCCCAGTTTGGGAAAACTCTAGCCAGACTGTGGTTCTTTTTGGCATTGACACTGAACCTTGCCTCTCTAGGTGTGCCAGCCCTTCACTCTAGTCTCCCCACTGGGGTTACCCATGATCATCATCTCCTGGAAGACTAAGCAGGGGCCTATTCCTGAAAGCTACATTTCCACAAATCAGTGTGAGATGGGCCGAGAAGAACACCGCCTTCTATACAGGCAGAACTTCTACCTCTGTATTCTGACTCTCTGTGCCACTTGGTTGACTATTGGTTTAGTTGCTGAACTGGAATCCATTAACTCACACAGAATATGGTTATTCATTCATTTATTTACTCAACAAATATTTATTACATGTCTCCTATGTGGGAAGTAGGCACCAGGCACCGGACATACGGTGTGACCAAAGGACACATCTCTGCCCTCATGGAATTTGTGGTTCAAGAGGGAGATGGTTGTTAGAAAAGCAACATCATTATCACTGTGATGAAAGTGTTGAGGAAGGAAGCCTGGGGAGCTCGGAGACTGTCGGATGGGAGACCGGCCTGGCCTGGGTGATCAGGGACATCCGTCCTTAGGAAGTGACACTGCAGCTGAAGGACAGTCGTAGCATGAGGGGAAGTCAAATTGGCATCTCTCCACTTGGCCAGAAGGCAAAGGAAGAGACCATTATACACTTGGGGCAGGCAAGTGAGGTGACCTTAGTGTTATTTTATTTTAATGTTTATTTATTTATTTTGAGAGTGCGTAAGGGGTAGAGAGAGAGAGGGAGAGAGGATCCCAAGCAGGCCCCTTGCTGTCAGCACAGAGCCTGATGTGGGGCTCGAACCAATGGACCACGAGATCATGACCCGAGCCGAAATTGGGCGCTTAACTGAGTGAGCCACCCATGTGTCCCTGTCCCCATAGTGTTATTTTTAAGAGATCACCCTGCTCTGTGGACAGTCAGTCAGGGGGACAAGGAGTAGCTGGAGGAAGAGCAGGTCAGAGGTACTTGAATCTCCAGAAGAGAGAGGGTAGCTATCTGGACTGGAGGCGGGGGAGGATGGGGAGTGGCACTGGAAAGAAGTCAAAGAAGCCAGTAGATTTTAAATCTATTTTGAAGGCAGAATTATGAGATTTGATGATGGCTTGGAAGGGAAGGGAAAGAGCTGACTCTGCAAGTCATATTTATCGAGAGAGAAAACCTTAACAGTGTACAAGTGTCATAAACTCAGTGCGGGACTCACAACGTAAGAGGTGCTCAGGCGACATCGGGCAGAGACGCCGGGACTCTAAGTGTAGAAAGTGCCTCAGCCAAAGTCTGCGGTCACTGTAACAAGAGTTCGGTGGCCAGCCTCCATCTGATTGCTCACAAGCCAACCATATTCTGTGGCGACTCTCACAGATGGGTTAATTCTTCTCTCTTTTGTAACTATGGAACCCTGACAGTCAAAACGCAAACAGTTGTTCTGTGAATAAAGCGTCTTGAATAAATATGTTCACCTTTGGCATCATTTTGGGACTGAGCCGGTTTCACTAGGCCGGTCCGCATCTTACCCTGATGCTGCGATTGTATTCGACTTCCCTCCTCGCTCACCCTTGTGCTCATTGTCCTGTGTCCTCCCAGAGGGATTCACGGTGGGCTCACTGGCTTCCTGGGGGAGCACGTGCTGTTCTGTGGCAGCTTCGGGTGCACAGGTTCATCAAGAGGGCCCTGTCGAAGAATCACAGTGCATACAAGCATTGCTCTGATGATTAGTAGTGACGCCTTCAAAATTAGTGGATCCAAACTGAGCTGTCCAGAGGGGCAGAGTAGGATGAGGGGTGGTCCCCGAAGCTGCGTGCCTGTGGGTCAGCCCGGAGCCATCAGAGGCAGGGCAGAGAGTGCACACACGGGAAGGGGCAGAGTGGGGCAGAGTTCAGGTTTTCTGAATTCCAGACCATTTACCCCATGCCACATGTGCCTCCTGCCATTTCCTCCAAGCCCACACGAGCAGAGGCTCCTAGAACCCCCGGGGAGCTGGGCCTAACACGCAGATTCCCACCTGGGGCAGGCCCAGGAATCTGCATTTATAATGCCTCAAAGTGATTCAACGCAGGGAATTCTCAGTCTTGTGGTCACCACTGCTTTCCCTTATGACACCAGTTTTGATGGCCGTCAAAGTTTTAGATGAGCTGTCAGACTGTCTTGTCCCCCTGCTCCCCACCCTCAACTCACCCCGTTAATTGATTTGGTGTGAAGGCCCCGGGCCCAAAGAAGCCTATGACTCATCTTTATCCAAGCCCTGGCAGGCCTCACTGTGGAACTAACAGCTTCTCTGACGGCTGGGTCTTTAGCCATGCACACACTGGCTGCAGACCTGGAGCCCTGGGGGCGCTGCCACAGCCCGACTTCACCAGCGCCCATGTGACTCAGGTGTTTCCAAGGCCATTGGCCAACAAAGGAAGGAGGGAGTTGGACACGTATCCACAGGTGGAGGTGGGGTTACAGGACCAGTATGTACAGGGCTGGTGGCTTCCTCTTCCAAGACTTCCCTCAAGGGGCCGCCCTGTCCTTTGATGTTCTGACTCAGTGGTTCCAGTACTTTACCCCAGTGCCTACAGCACCGGCTCATCTCAGAGACAACGCAGCTTCTGTTGGAAGGCTCCAGGTTGATCTCTGGGACCGTCGCTCAGATCACATCTGTATCGCTGAGATTCTGTCCACGGAGGTTTCCTTTCGTTTGGAAACGTCACCCAGAGCAACTTACCGATCCATGGGCTGGTTCACAGCCTGGCTTGTACTCAGGCACACGTTTCTCGAAACGTGGTACTGGGCTGGCTTCTCCACGCATATCAGCTTCTCTACACCACTCTGGGTATGCAGGAAAGGCCACATCCAGGCAGAAGGGACATCGTCTGGGGAAGGCAGGTAGCCATGCAGACCTGTCACCTCAAAGTGGCATCGGGATTGGTGACTTGACCACCGTCCTCAGTCTGGCCCCTGTCCTGCTGTCTCAGAGTCCAGGAACCATTTGGACTGAGGATGTTGCCTTGCCCTAACAAAACTCACTGGAAAATTAGGTATACAATCCACATGCCAGTTTTTAGTTTTAGATTGAGAAATGGAGCTGTCAGGTGGACCAGGTGTTCACGTCAGCCTGCCTACTAACACTTTCCCTCCCGGTGGACAAGTTATCTGGGAAGCTGAATATGAAAACGTTGTTTGGTAAGAACAGAGCTAGAGGAGAATCGACTATATGTCATATAGAATTTAAGGTACTTAGGGTTTGTTTTAATCAGCGATGATAGGAGACACGGGCTCGGATGTGACTGCCATGGAGGAAGAGGTTTTTTTATACTCTGGTCCCTAAAAACCAGAGGCACAGAACACCGCGCAGGGCACATAAGGAAGCACCAGCATTGGTCAGGAGCGGGAGAGAGCAGGGGAAAGTGTGGGCAAGAGACTTTACTGTGAGTTCCAGGAAGGAATGTACGAGCAGGGCAGGCAGGCTTGAGATTGGCTAGTTGGAAAAATTTCAGGGCTCTGGGGTGTAGGGATTGTCCCTAGTTGTCTGATACCTGGCCCCGGGGTGATCAGGGCAGGGGGACAGTGGCCCTGAGTGTGACAGCCCCACACAGGAGGAGGCTGGAGTATTGGCTCCGGATTAGTGGCTTACGTGAAAGGCACCCTCCAAGATGAGGTGTTTGCCATCCTTAAAATTGGCTGACTCTGGGGGGGGCGGACAGTTCCTCCAGGGTTACCAGGACCCCAAGGTGTCAAAGCATAAGAATATACAAGGACAAGACATGATTCATACAGTATATGACTTATATATGTGTGTATGCAAATAATTTAAATGTTTAAAGGAGTCAATGAGTTTATTCCCCAAACATTTGCTTGCCCTGCTGCCTCCTGCCGATGGGGCTGAGCCGAGAACTTGACTTTCTTCAGGTCTCCTTGCCACAGCGCGGCTCTCATTAGCTCACAAGGAGCCACCTTGTCAATCTCACTTTCTTTTAGTGTCAGCCACTGGTTGCTTCAATTATGTCATTCTGGTCGTGGGCAGAGAAAAGGCCACAAGCAGCAGCAACAGCAACTGCCAAGTTAGGAATGTGCCGCTTTGCCAGCACGTGTCAGGGATCCGGGCGAACATGGACAGGAAATGTGGCTGGAGTGGAGGCCAGGAGGGGGGAGTGTGGTCAGGAAAGCCGCGTCCACACCGGTGGAGCACCTACATAGGGGCCAGACACCCGGGGACCTCAAGGTGGTGCTGTAGCTGATCTCATCCACCACCAGCCCTGGTCAGCGGGCACTCTTATTATCCCCACTTGAGACAGGTACCCCAGATTCTGGGGATGCAAGCATTTCCTCAAAGCCACACAAGTTAAAACACAGAGGGGCTAGATTCTTTTTAAAAAAAAAAAAGTTTATTTTTGAGAGAGAGAGAGAGAGAGACAGAGCATGAGTGGGGGAGGGGCAGAGAGAGAGGGAGACGCTGACTCCGAAGACAGGCTCCAGGCTCTGAGCTGTCAGCACAGAGTCCGACGGGGGGCTCAAACTCAGGAACCTCGAGATCATGACCTGAGCCGAAGTCAGATGCTTAACCGACTGAGCCACCCAGGTGCCCAGAGCTGGATTCTTTCTAAGATGGGGAGCATCCAAGATGGGGAGTCAAGATCAGGAGTGAGAATCAGGGCCAAGCTAGGGGTCACCGAGAAGCAAACAGTGAAGTTGAAAACAAAAGCCAAGGTCAGAGTCTAAAGCTGGAGGACAGAGGAGGGGTCAGGAATGGTCACCAGGGCATGAAGACAGGAAGGAGTGACACTGGGCCCTCCAGCCACCTGCCTCTTACATGTTGCTGAGCAAGACGCTGATGAGGCAGACAGACCCACCCCTGTGGTACAGCTTGGGTTCAGCGAGGAGTGGGTCCTAAAATCCTGTCGGGGTGCTGTGTGCCTGGCTGTGGTTCTGGCCCAAAGAAGGAGGCCTTTTCTTTCTTTTCTCTCCTTTCTTTCCTTCCATCCTTCCTTCCTTCCTTCTTTCCTTCTTTTTTTCTTTCTATTTTTATGTATTTATTTTGGCAGAGAGAGAGAGATTGAGAAAGAGAGAGAGAGCATGTGCAATTGAACAGAGAAGGGGCAGAGAAGGAGAGAGGGGATCCCAAGCAGGCTTCACACTGTCAGCACAGAGCCCTACACGAGGCTCGGTCCCATGAACCGTGAGATCAAGAGTGGGATGCTCAACTGACTGAGCCAGCCAGGTGCCCCAGGAAGAGGCCTTTTCTAAACTCAGAGGGGACCTTTCCTAAGTCATACAAAGATGCTTCCCAGGCCAGCAGCAGCTTTGGAAATAGACACAGGTCAACCAGAGGATGTTGTTTTCTCTAAAGCCTCACTTCTGCCCCTCCCCCACCCCGAGTTCCCATCCTAACACACACACAAAAGGTGTCTCCTGGGGGAACAAATCAGAAACCCAGGTGTGTGTAGGGCCTTCACGGGGTCTGTGTTGGGTAGGATCCCCGCCCTAAATGCCACTTCTTGAATGGGGCTCTCAGGACCCAGACCCCAAGTCATGCCCCTCTGCTGAAGTCCCAACCCTTTACCTGCCCTCCTTGTGCTGAATCACTCTAGTTACTTCCGTACAAGCTTTCCCATCCCTAGCAGGTTCCCAATCTGGTTGACCTCTGTATCCTCCAACTTTCAGTTTTTAAAAATGACAGCTCTGCCAGTGTCAGGGAGAGAGGTCCCCGGGCCTGGTGAAGGACACAGTCAGTGTTCACAGGCTGGATTGTGTGGGCAGAAGCTCGGTCTGAAATGAACAAGGCTCATGCAGATGTTTGCACAGTTGCTTTGGAAAGCTGCCTGGGGCTGCTGCTGTGTGCAGGGCCCAAACCCCATCCTCCTTCCCCCCAACCCCTCGTCCCTGTCATGTGAGGAGGAGGGAGGGAGGGGCCTCACCGAGGACCTGCTGCTCCCACGAACTTGATTCAAGCGCAGCACAGCCGCACAGCCTCTGAGGCCTGGAAGCTGTAATGGCAAAGTAGCTCATGTCAAGAAGATTCCCTTCTTGCTTCTCAAGGGAACAGCTAGGCTGCCTTTGGCGCCTCTGTGAGGCCCCAGACCAGAAGCCTAGAACTAGCTCCTTCTGGGGCAGGGCAGGGGGTGCTCGGTGGGAACTTTCCTCAGAGGCCCCAAGGATGTCACACCCCCCAGGAGATGCTGCCAGGGGCCTGGTCGGGGCTGACGGTGTTTGTAGAGTTGTTCTTTAGACGTTTCCCATCGATCCAAACTTTACCCAGGCAGAGGTCTTACAGAACAAATAGCAACTGGTCCCATTGGTGAGGTGGGGCAGGCAACGGAGGAGGAAATCCGAGCCAGGATTTTAAATTGTCAGCCTGTCTTCAAGTGTTTTATGGAGACCGAGACCCTGGTTGCTAAGTGGTCGGCCCCACACAGCTTGGCTATTCCTCCCACCTCCTGCTCCCTGTGGGCCGTTCTCATGACCCCTCGGAGCTCTGCGGAGACCTTGACAACTAGGACTTAGCCCACCAGCTTGAGAATGAGCTCCCGCAGGGGGGCCGGTGGCAGTAAATGTGCGTCCAGGAGGGTGTGAACCAATGTGAACTGAGTTCCCTCTCTGGGAGGCCCAGGCTGGCTCTGCACCGTGGGAGGCTCATGCGCTCCCATGGGGCCAGAGAGTTTGGAAACTTGGCTGAGCTTGCCCCATAAGCCCTGCTTTTCAAAGATTGTTCCCTTACTCGGTCACGGCCTCATTGATCCTCCCCAGAGGCTAGCCATGTGCTTTCTCGTCTTCAGGGGAATGAACAAGAACTTGAAAGGGAGGTACCTTGAAGAGAAGGAGAAGTGCTTGGATGCAGCCGTGGGCCAGGCTGGGGGGAGCCCTCCACTGGCCAGCAGACCAGTAGGCTATGCAGTTGAGCACCTGGTTCCATGTCCTTGAACAAGCGGAGATACAGAACAAGATGGCGGCAGAGATTGTGGGAGAAATTTGGAAGAGAAAGTGGATGCAGGGAGATGCAGAAGGGAAGGGGGGAAGACCCTGGGAGCCTTACCTCTGTGGTTCCACGACCTTCCTGGGGTTGGAGGAAGACTCACTAGGTGTGCATGCCATGAAGTTCTTCTTGACATTGGAGGACCTAAAATGCTGGCTTCATTCAGGAGGGCGTGGCTTAGCTCTTGCTCCTCGCCTTCCCTGCAGGCACTCAGGCACACACGGGTTGCCCTGGGCTCTGGGGTCTGTAAGCTACGGACCAGTACTCTCCAAGAGCAAGAATGTGCTAGCCACCTACGTGATTCTAAATTTTCTAGCAGATACATTACAAAAGTAAAAGGAACAGGTGAAATTCACTTCAATGACATACTTTATTAACCGAATATCTGTACAGTATCATCATTTGCACATGTAATAGAAACAAAAAAATAATAATCAATGAGTGACTTCTCATGTCCTTACTTGTAATAAATCCCAGGAATCTGGCATGTATTTTCCACTTGCAGCACATCACAGTGTGAACTAGCCTCTTTTCTAGTGCCCCAGAGCCCGTGAGGCTGGTGACCAACTCAGGGGCAGCACAGCTACAGACCACACCACAGTTTGCCTGCTTTTCGTAAAAGCAGGCAATGTGTGTGTGTGGGGGGGGGCACCTAGGGGGCTCAGTTGGTTAAGCATCTGACTCTTGATTTCTGCTCAGGTGATGATCTCATGGTTCATGAGATAGAGCCCCAAGTTGGGATCTGTGCTGACAGTATGAAGCCTGCTTGGGATTCTCTCTCTGCCGCTCCCTCTCTCTCTTTCTCTGTCTCCCTCTTAAAATAAATAAACAAAAACTAAAAAAAAAAAGCAGGCTCTGTGGGAGAAAGAAACATAGTGAGCGAGGCAAAAAACCTGGCTGTTTTCTGCCACTCAGTAGCTGTGTGACCTTGGGCAAGTCACCATGGGATGAACATACTAGACAGTCCCTGCGTCCCACATCTGTTGGTCTTCCTGCCAGACTATGAGCACCTCAGATGGGGAATCCTGTTAAATGTGTGTGTGTGTGTGTGTGTGTGTGTGTGTGTATGCGCGCGCACATGTGTGTGGGTATGCTTATGTGTCTGGGGGACAGTGTGGCAGGAGCTGCCTGGAAATGGCAGCCATGAAATGATGGGAGCTGTTGAGTTCCCACAGAAGCAGTGGGTTGGGGGACATCATCCTCCCAAGTGAAAGGGACTTCATTTAAAACATCCAAGAGGTGCAGAGCCACCTGGGTGGCTCATTTGGTTAAGTGTCCGGCTCTTGATCTCGGCTCAGGTCACGATCTCATGGTTTGTATGATCGAGTCCCAAAGGGCTCTGCACTGACATTGTGGAGCCTGCTTGGGATTCTCTCTCTCTCTCCCTCTCTCTCTGTCCTTCCCCTCACCTCTTAAAATAAATAAATAAATTAAAAAAAATAAAAATAAAAAAAGAAGACATCTGAGAACACTCCAGGCGAGTTGAAAGAAACGACAAAGCTAAAGGTATTCCCAGCCCCATTTTAGAGTGTCCTCTACAGTTGGTGAAGTTTTGATGAGTTTTTAAGTATGGGGACTAGGCCAACGAGGGGAGAGAGGAATGAATAAAAGAAATGCTATGATTGGCGGTGGGACTGGCACAGTCCTGGTGAGAGGCGAAGTGAGGGGCAGCCGGGCACCAGCAAACACTGGGGGGGAGAGGCCAGGAGAGCTGAGTGCTGATGCCCAATGGGGCTCTCACGCCGACAGCTCACTCTCCCATCCACACCGGGTTCCCTGCTTGTAGAATGAAGGGGTCAGGCCAAGAAGACACTGGACAAACTCACCCCAGAACCCAAGCACCATGGCTTCAAGACCCTCTCCTGTCTTGCCAGCTCTAGAATGCCTCTTCCCCAGGTGCAAAGAAAGAGATAGGGGCTGTGATAGGGGCTGTTTCTTAGGCTGCAGTTCCTCTAAGACCATCATTCTATGTTTGTTTGGGTTGGCATTATAGGGTGAAGAAAATTATGGGGAACCCTCAAGGGTGTGCCGGAAAACCCAGCTTTCCCCGGGAAAACAGAGCCCTGACTGGTAGCGTGACGTAGGCCCTCCCACTACAGCTCGTTTCAAACTACAGATGGCATAGCAACTAACTTACAAAATGCCCGAATATTTAGCAGCGGGCTTGTAGGAGGAAGGGCAGGCACCCAGAGTATGTGGTGAGATTCAGAGTTCGACCCCGGAGAAAGAATCTGTTCTGTCACAGTGAGCATCAGGGTCAGTTTCACGGATGTGGGACTCGTGCAGCGTCACGGGGTTAATACTCTGTGGTCATCTTAAATTCTTAATAATTTTAAAATGTTTATTATTCTTATGTTTGAGAGAGAGAGAGAACTCAAGCAGAGGAGGGGCAGAGAGAGGGAGATAGAGGATCCGAAGTGGAGCCCGGATGTGGGGCTTGAACTCACAAACCATGAGATCACGACCCAAGCTGAAATCAGACACTTAACCAACTGAGCCACCCAGGCACCCATTAAATTCTTAATAATTTAAGTTCTGATTTCGTGTTTTGCAAAGGCAGGCTGACGGGACAATGGGGCACGTGCCATGGCTTGACTGTGTGGTCTTCCTCCCGATGCCTCCTTGGGACGGTTCCTCAGCTGCCGGCTCTCCTACCCTCTGGCACCTCAGGTCCCAGCTGGATGTGCCCCTCCCCCCGCTTCAACCAGACTGTTATCATCTTCCTGCCCAGTGAGTGGAGAGCTGAGCACAGGCACTCAGGGAGTCAAGGTTGGCCTTCAATACGGTAAGAGCAGGGGACCCAGTGTGGGCGAGCCTCTTGCTCTTCGCTGATCCAGATATTGAGCACACGTATTGGCTGGGAGGTTGCATTTGCTCGGGGGTTGCCATGGGCTGGGCCATGGTCCCTCACTGTGGTGGCTGGCAGAAGCGGGGAGGGATCCTGTTCAGCATCAGGGTGAGGTCCCCTGGAGCCTGAGATGGTCTGCGCTCAACCAGCAGATACCCCGTGTCCAAGGGGGGAGATGTTAAATAGCAAATTAAAATTGCCATGGCAGGCAGGTAGTGAGAGAGAGAAGGTGGAAGAAAAGAAGGTTTAAATTGTAGTATCTTTAATAGCACTGTCTCCTTGCTGTCCGACTAGGAGAGGGCACTTTCACCTTGCGCTGAGCCTGCAAATGATGCAGCTGGTCCTCTGTGAGCACCTGCCTCAGGGCCTGACCACCGAGGAAAGAACAGGAGTCACTAGGTCAAGCTTCTTTCCTTCCTTTCTCTCGGTGCACAAAATTGAGTTGACCATGCTTCTAAGTTCAAGGCAAACTTAGATCCACTTATAAGGCTCCTCTTTCGCTTCTTCGTTTCAATTTATTTCTTCTCCATTAACCCCCATCCTCAATCCCTCCCACCCTCTCTTAGGATCCCCTTTCCTGAGGTTCCTATAGATCCATCCAATCCACCCTCCCTACGTTAGTTTATGTGTATTTATAATTACCAAAAATATACTTTGTTGTTTTGTGGAGGGTTGTTTCAAATTATATCCAAGTGGTGGTGAGATAGAATTCTCTTCCTTTTCCTTCCTTCCGCGCTCCCCATTATGCTTTTGAGGCCGAATGGTTGGCTGCCCAGACCTAGTTTATGCCTTTATGCAGGGAGTCATGCCATGGAAACAGCATCGCATGTTATTTTCCCTTCTAGGCACCCAGGTTTTGCCCAGCACTTGACACTCACAAGAGGGACCATGACATGCATATCCTCAGACGTGTTTCTTTTCGCACAAACTTGTAAATTTTTCTTGATAAACATATATTATATACTTATGAGAAAAACATGTGTAGTGTGGTATTTCTTTCCCAGATTTCACTAAACACTGCCTGGCTGCCTTCCAAATGGCCACACTCATCCCTTCTCCAACGAGCAACGGCGCCTGAGAGCTGCGGCCCCTCCCACGTCCTCAGCACCAATTGCTGCTGCCGCGCAATTTTTGCCTCCTTGCCAATCAGCGTGGGGAATTTAATTTCTCTGATTTTCACTTGTATTGCTATGATTGCTGGTGAGGCTGAGAATCTCTTCAGATACATGATATTCGACTTGGGATCGCCCCTTCTGTGACTTGCCTCCCCATCCATTTACATGGCCTGCTTTTCTGTTTTTATTTCTCTCCTTTGCCTAGATGATTTGCAAGCGCTCTTTACATTATCCTAAATACAAACATTGATCCTTTCTAGAAAACTGGGTATAATGTGTCCCAGAAAGTATTTTCACCCCTCTGTTAACTTTGTTTCAGATGCTACCTACTGAACAGAAACCCTTACTTTTGAGTTAGTGAAGTCAATCACATTTTTCCCTCCTGGTATGTATATCCTTTCCATATTCTGTTTGATAAAGCCTTTCCCAATCAAGGTTACAAACATAATCTTCTACCACATGGATAGAAAGAATGGGAATGAGCATCCAAGCGCCAACAGAGAGAGAGAGAGAGAGAGAGAGAGAGAGAGAGAGAGAGAGAGAGTCTGGGAGCTGGATAACCCACCAACCTGAATGACCGAGAGCTGATTAACTGTAATAGCCTGGAATTTGGCAATTAGACGATTCTGCACACCATTCCTATACATGGTATGAATTCCTAGGTGGATATTACTTTTTTCCTCAGCTGCATTTGTAACCAGTGATTTTTCCGTGGGGCTTACGTGCTGTTGTTCTTTGCTGTATTTTGCACTTGAAGTGAGGCCAAGGAGGAGCACTGGGCCTGCCCACCTCCTCTTTGTGTGCACACACGCACATGCACACACACACGGATGCCCAGTAGCTGTGATTCCTTGAGGGCTGCTCCGTCCCTGGCACAGGCTGGAATGTCACTGTCGGCTCTTCATCACTCTGACACTTGAGGACACAGCCATTGGGATCTGCTTGTCTGCACAGTGGCACAGTTGTGCATTTCAGTCGTGTTCATTACAGCGCCACAGAAGGAGGCCCAGCAAGGATTTGCTGCATTATTGATGGTGACAGTGACAACAGAGGTCCCCTCCTCCTGGCGTTGCACTTGGACCCTCGAGAAGGCAATCGTGAAAGCTGTCAGCAAAGACAACTGAACTACGGGGGCCTCAGAGCATCCTGGTGGGGTGTCATGTGCTTCCCGCGGCCTTTCTGCATTGGATGCTGATGGCCTTATTCCCTCCCTGCTTTCCACAAACATCACCTGTCTCCTGGGGACAGCGCGCTAAGGAAAAGGCAAACATTTGAACAAAGATGTGATAACGACACTCACATGTCAGTTGGAGGGATCAGCATGTGAAAATACAATCTGAGAAGCGTCAGTCGGATATGTGGAATTAGTAGGTCATCAGTGTACATTTGTTGAGCCGCTGGTATATGCTGGGCAGTGTCCTAGGCACTGGGACACAGCCACGAACAGGTTGGGGGGGCTTCCAAGCTAGGTGTGTAGAATGATATCAATAGCTAACATGTAAGGAGCACTTGGTGCGGGCACTTTTCTAAGTGTTTCACTTTTTTGTGCTCTTATAATCCTTAGAAAAGCACGACAACATGGTTACTATTATCATCCTTCTTTTATACATGGGGACACTGAGACACCATGAGGCTAAGTAGCTCGTCCATGGTCACACAGCTCAGAAGAACCGACATCCGAGATTGGAACCCAGGCAGTCTGGTGCCAGAAGCCCTATAGAGAGGTCTGGTGGACGAGCCTTGTGCAGAAAGGAGCCCAGGCAGAAGTGTATACAATTTTCTAGAATCCAAGTGGCCTCTTGGTGGCAGTGCCAGAATAAAGGGATGCCCAGGATACATGTTAGCATTTGTTACACAGGGATGGGCACACCCCGATCACAAATGTGAACTAGGCACCCACTCTGTGTCAGGTAATGTGCTAATTGCAAGGGATAGAAAACGTGCGGTCAGGTGGACAGTAGGCACGTACTAAGTGTTGAATGACTGAATGAGTAAGAGAGTAACTGAATAAGCGAAGAATCTCTTGTTCAGGTAGGTTGGACAGGTGAGTGATGACATTGCAGTGCCCCTGCCAGATAAAAGGCACTGAGGTCACACAGAGGCTATGACGGTGATGCCTGGAGAGGGGTGGGTCAGGAGAGTTCATGTGCAAACTCATTCCCAAGCATGATTTCGAAGGAAGAATGTGAGGTGGTCAGGCAGAGAAGATGGGAGGGCGTGTGCACATGCGCTAGGTGTCAGCTGCGGCGGGGATGGGAAGCCGGTGGGTGTGTGAGGAGGGATGTGGGCACAGAGGACACTGGTGAGAAGCCAGGTGAAGGAGGCTGGGCTTTATTCGCAGGCACAGGGTAGCATTTCAATCAGGGGCCTGGTGCGGTAAGAAGAACATTTCACAACACCCAGCTGCCTGCAGCTGTCTGGGGGCGTGAGAGGTCAAGCACGAGGGCCAAATCCAGGAGACCACTCAGGTGAGGGGTGGTGAGGGCCTGGGAGAATCAGTGGAAGCTGGAGGTACTTAGGACATGAGAACCACCACCACCACCACCACCACCACGGAGTATCTCAGTGTGGATCCCACTAGGCAGGGAGGAGACGCTGTGCCCTAGGCTGACTCCCGAACTCCGGGCCCACGTCCGGGAAAGACGGCCGTCGTCCACCGAGATGGAGACCGGGATGCTGCAGGGCACGAGCTACTGGGGAAGGCAGGGGAGGATGGTGTTGGGTTGGCTACCTCGCAATGACTCCTCCCCTTCAACGCAGTGCTCTGAATTTAGCTTGGGTAGCTTGGGTAGTCACCCCTTTCCTATGCTCCACGTGTGCTTGGGGAAAGCCACCCCAAGTTTCAGGAGGCCTGCTGTGATTGGCTCAGAGATGAGGGTGTGGCCCAAGTTGCCCAATCAGAGTGAACTTTGGGAGTCTCGCTCGACTCTTGGGGCAGAGACGTTCTCTCCTCCCTCTCCCAAGTCACCCCGCTTCCCTCTCCCTGGAGATGAAGAAGCAAGCAGGCCCCCCAGGGAGGCAGCAGCCGCCGTGTGGGAGCAGAGAGGCGGGAAGGAGCCAGGGCCTTGGGAGCGTGGCTCTGCCACCAGATGAAGCCTGTTTGACCTTGATTCTCTGTTCTGAGAGCCAAGAATTCCCCTAAGGTTCAAGTCTGTTTGAATTGGGTTTCTGTTAATTACAATTGAAGGCAAACTAATTGACACAGAAGAACAGACTTCTGGTTTGGGAATCTCAAGCTCCAGGTGGGAATTGAAGCAGACACGGGGTGAAATAAGCAAAGGTTTTGCTACAGGTAAGAAGCCACACGAGCTCTCGCAGGATGGCGGTTTGTGTAAGTGACTCCAAACCCGCGCGCGGTAGGCTGGGAGAGCTGGCGGGAGGAGGTGGCCCCCGAAGGACTGGCCTCAGGAGAGGTGCTAGGAAAGGTGGGGAGCCGTGCTCAGAGAAGCAACATGGCCAGGGGGCCTGGGAAAGGTCTGGAAATACAGGAAGTTTCCAAACTGCCCTGTGCCAGTGGCTGGCATGTAGGACATCTGCGATAAAAGGTGACCATCGTTATTAAAAATAAATGTCTTGGGGCACCTGACTGGCTTAGTCAGAAAAGCATGTGACTCTCGATCTCGGGATTATGAGTTTGAGCCCCACGTTGGGTGTAGACATTATTTAAATAAATAAAAACTTAATAAAACATGTCTATTTGTTTAGGCATCCAGGTGACCACTGATGGACTTTATTGGGGCCATTGGGGTGAGGGGCAGTGGTGGCGATGGAAGCTGGTACTTGGCATCCCAGGTGGGCGTGCAGACTGCCAGTGTAGACAGTGGATGCAGCCTTACCATGACATACAGATTAAAAAAGGAGAGAAAGAAGACGGTAGTTAGCAAGAGTTTCTCTAATGCGAGAAGGCAGGCGATATGTGCAGGTGGCATTGGAGGAATGGCGGGGAGCCGGTACAGGTATGAGAGATGGGGGTGGAGGGTGAGAGCACAAGCCTGGGGAAGGCGCTGGCCTTGATGGGGAGGAGGACCCACTCATCTTTGGACATGGAACAAAGGAGAGAAGTAGACGCAAGAGCTGAGTGAGCCGCAGAAGCTGCCAGAATGGAAAGAGGGAGGCAAAGGCTGAGAGTCAGGTCAGAGAGGGCATCAGAGCGGAGGATTTCGAAGGCAGAGGGTGTGAAGGAAAGACCAGATGTGGGGTGTGGCCTTGGCCGTGGGTCCTTGCGGCTCACTGGGGGTGAATGTCCCGGGAGACAGAGGCAAAGACCTGTCTTCCATGTGCCCACTCCAATACCCAAACGCACACACACCTTCCTTCCATCCTCCCAGACTGCTCCTGTCCTCCCCCTCCCGCCTGGCCTCTTACCTCCTTCCCATTCTCACATAAATAGCAAACATACATACAATTATCCATTTAGTTTGAAAATGAGTGGGTAGAAAGAGGGGCCACTGAGAAAATTGCATGTTCCTTTGAGTACTTGGTTTGGAGCATTAGAGAACGTCCCCGGAGGGACAGGTGCACTGCTGAGACTTGGGGTCCCAGATGTTTGACAATACCCTGTGTTTAGGGTCTCCGTGTGCAGACAAAGGCACGGCGCACAGACACAGGAGTCGCACCCCGAGCGACGAGAGGGCGATGGTTTTCCCTCCGGCAGTACTGAGCTCAGCCACAGGTGGTTTTCACCCAGCCACACAGCACCTTCTTTGGGAAGGGGTCACCGTTAGCTGTAAATGCGGTGAGGCTGGACCCACTCCAGACCATGCTCTGTTCTGTCCTTCCAAAGTCTAGAGAATCAACCTCAAAGCCAATTGCTTTCGGCATCCCACCGCACTGCAGAGGGGGCAGAAAACCCAGGAGGCCATCCTGGGGAAGAGAACACTGTCTCTGGTCCTCCCAACACCCAAGTATCCTCCTACCACTCCCCTGAGTGTGGACTCTGAGTATGGGCTGGCAGTTACAGCTCCAGCCAACAGAAGTGATTCCGTGGAAAGAGCTTGAAAACGTCCCCACGGAAGAGCTGGCAGACCCAAGCCTCACACAGTGCTGACGTGACTGAGGGCCTTCCTGGAGGAGCACCACCAGAAAACCACCTGCTTGTTGTTCCCTGGCCTCTGGAGGGACGAAGGGGCCGGGAAGCCGGTTCTGCAAAATTGCCGGAGCCAGGCACGGGCCCCTAGATTGCTTCTGTCTTGCCAGCTTTAAAAATTTTAAACTTGGAGGTTGGGGGTGGGGGAAATGCTTTCGCTGCAAGGCATTTACCTCGGCGAGGGACGCGGGCTGGTAAAGTGAGCTGGTCCCCGGCCAGGAAAATGCATTGTTGGGTCCCTCTCATTTTTCGGCTCTGAGGGTGCTCTAACCATCTCTACCCTGGTGAGCTTAGCAGGGAGCCTGGATCCCAGTCTCCACTGATGGCCTCGGTTTTCTAGGGGGAGAGGAAGGACCCACCACCTGGAGTCTCCCCTGTGGCTCTTCCCTGGCCCACCCTGGGCAGGGCAGGGCCACAGGTGCTCGGGGGGGGGGGCTCAGATTGAGCCCACTTACCCCGGACCAGTGAGGCAGCTCCCTGTCCCTCACACTCTGTCTGCCTTGGCTTCCCTCCTTGACGATGCATCTGGCTTACTTTCTACAGTCACGTCAGGTTTCTGTTGCCGCTGCCGCCACCCACCGCGTCCCAGGAGACACACAAGAACTGACCTGTGACCATCTGCACAAGGGTCAGGTTCCCACCTGTGCTGTGCGTTGCCTATGCAGGTGTTTGTGGGTGTGAACAGAGCATGAGTCTTCTGTCTCCGTGCACACTGGCAGGAAAAAAAATGCCTTCACAAAGTTAACACCCACAGCTTGTTTGATTCTTGGCACCCATGACCTGCGATATTAGTCTCTCTTCTCTCTTGTCCTTTGGTGCCTGGCGGAGGGCCCAGTCATTGCACGTCTCCGCAACAAGGCGAGGAGATGACCTGGGGACTAAGTGCATCGAGGCATGAGGTCAGGCAGGAAGGCGGTCCTCGACCCATCCTGGCTCACATCCTCCCCTCGCCTCCCGCTGCTCTTGGTTGATACTGTGCTGTCATACACTCCATGGTGAGTCAGGAGTCCCCCGTCCGTAAAGTCATCTATCTCTGCCCTCGACCACCACCTCCCAGATGCTTGCTGAGCCGAATCCCCAATGCCCAGCACCGAGTCTGCCCTGCGCAAGTATCCAGAATAGTCTCTTGGTAAAAAGGAGCTGGGGGCTGGGCAGGGGGCATGGGTAGGCGAACAAGGGGCCATTGCTGCTGGGAGTGCTTAGGAGTTATGTCACAGAGAGACATGATCAATGCGTGTCAGTTGCGGGACAAAGCTCCCATGCTTACTAACTAAAACTGTACTTGAGAGTGTTGTCCGTACATAATCTAGATCCTAGATCCTGCTGAGAAAAAAATCCTGATACGGGATTTTTCCTTCTTGGATTTTCTGATATTGACAATAAATTCAAGGCCCAACTGTCCCCCTTAAAGCGTGTGGGCTGTAGCCCCCTGGCTCCTCACAGCAGCCACCCAGGTGGATGATGGGCGGAGAAGTGCATTTAACAAGCGCCCACCCAGCATCTTTCTCAACCTTCTTTCTCCAGGCCAGGCTGTGCCCCTTCTCCTAACCTCAGTGCACAAACGCTTTTGGTGGAAGACAACAGGCAGAAGCAGTCTGGCGGGGCGGGGGGGGGGGGGTCAGGTGTCCTGTCCAGGCAGCTGTGTAAGATTATTTGCCTCTTAGCTTCACAGCGGATTCCTACCCTGAGCGGTGGGGTCGGCTAGCATCTTGTGAACATCCAGTCTCCTTTCTCTTCCCGTTAAGGCTGGCGAGCTGAAAGGAAGCTGGTTTTTAGGCAGGGATAAGCTCTCCCCTCTGTCCGTTCGCACTTGAGGGCACCAGTGGACGTTTCTCAGTCCCCTAATAGCACGATGGCCTAGCATGGGCCCACAGAAGTCCTATGAAAACACAGAAAGGCTACTCAGTTAGCCTTTTCAGAACTCCTAACGGCACTGGGGAGACATGACCTTTCCAGGGAAAGGTATTCACAAGGGAGTCAACATGAAGTCCACGGAGGCTTTGACCCACAATCCTTCACGAGCACAAATTCCCTCTCTGCCAGCTGTGTGCAAGAGCCAGGTAGTTAGCCTTTCTAAAGAATGGGGAACTGAGCAATGTTCCTCGCACCTCTGCAATGGTGATGTGAGGCAACAGAGGGTCTTGAATCTAGCCCGTTCTCCCTTGTGCCTTGATTATACTCAAGTGTTTGATGGCCAGTGTGAAAGCTCCTATGGGGGGCATGAGCAGGTCCAACAGAGTTCAGTTTATGATTTAAGGTCACGTTGAAAAATTAGGGTTTCTCCAATAATTTCTCACCTCAAAGGTGTCCAATGATGCTCTCTTATTCTTACTCTTCAGTCTTGGTTGTCCTAAGTTGATGGAGATTAATCAGATCTTGATTCATCCTGATCCCGGATATCCTTATCCTTACCCCAAATGCAATCATGCCCAAAATTCACAAACACGACACGTCCTTTGACATGGCCAATGAACAAGCTATGGCAGGCCATGTTATCAGCTCCCCAGCCCTCCACCCGTCTATGTAGAATGCAGCCATTTTTTCTATAGATTAAAGGGGTTGGTCCTTCCCAGCTCAATGGTTCTTTCTTTCAGTGGGTACCAGGGCCTTCTCATAATGGCCTTTGTTTTTGTTTCTTTCAAAGCATTTTCTTGCCCATGGTTTCTGGGCTTCTGAGTCCTCCAGCACCCCTGAAGCTATTCATCTTTAATCCCTTCCCCTGCTGCTCTGGTGTCTGATCTCGCTCTTTAGCTCACCCCACCTCGCTGTCCTGCCAGATGCTCCAATTGCAGAGCTAACTGTTAAAATTTAGGGCCTGGAGCAAACATTTCAGAACCATCCTTCCTCTTCTATGCATTAATTACCAGATTAATCACTCTTCAGGGAGAAGATCTCCTTTTCCTCCGATGCTTCTCCTGCAGGCTCCAGAGCAACGTTTCTGGGATGACGTGTCTTCTCTCTGAATATATGGCAATTGATCAAAGTCTGGCTGCTCATTAATATCCAAAGACCACGTCACTGGTGTTCTTATAGTTCCTTGCTGCATCCCAACAACTCTTTATTTTTTTGTGTGATTAAGCTTTTTGGTTTCTTGGTGCTTATCCTTCTCATGTTCCCCCAAACTAACTCATTCAGGTTCCCATTCCTTCCTTTATTTTAAAGTTTTATTTATTTTGAGAGAGACAGAGACAGTGTGAGTGGGGGAGGGGCAGAGAGAGAGAGGGAGAGAATCTCAAGCAGGCTCAGTGCTGCCAGCACAGAGCCCGATGCAAGACTCGAATCCACAAAAACATGAGATCATGACACGAACCGAAACCAAGAGTCGGACACTTAACTGACTGAGCCACCCAGGCGCCCCCCATCCTTTATTTTAAATCGTGGTGAAATACATGTAACATTAAATGTACCATCGTAACCATTATATGTGTACAGTGCAGTGGCACTAAGTGCACCCACACTATGTGGAACCATCACACCACCATCCATCCACAGAACTCTCTTTATCTTCCCAAATCAAAACTCTGTCCCCATTAAATAACAGCCCCCCATTTCCCCTCCTCCACCCCTGGCAACCACCATTCTACTTTCTGTCTCTATGAATTTGACTACCCTAGGAAACTCCCGTACAGGGCATCATAGAGTATTTCTCCCTTTGCGTCTGGCTTATGTTACTCAGATGTCCTCGAGCTTCATCTGAGTGGTTGCAAGTGTCAGAATTCCCTTCCCTTTTAAGGCTGAATAAAATTCCATGGTATGGGTAGATCACATTTTGTTTATCCATTCATCTATCAGTGGACACTTGGGTTGTTTCTTTCTTTTGGCTATTGTCAATAATGTTGTGGTAAACATGGGTGTGCAAATATCCATGCAAGTTCCTGCTTTCAGTTTTTTGGGGGTAACGACCAGAAGAGCAATTGCTGGGTCCTCGGGTCATTCTATGTTTAATTTTTTAGGAACCGCCATGCTGTTTTCCACAGTGGCTGCGCCATTTTACATTCTCATCAACAACGCCTAAGAGTTCCATTCTTTCCCCATCGTCACCAACACTTGTTCTACATGTCCATTCCTTTATAATACAATTCATCACAAGGCATCACTCAGGAGGGAACAAGGTCGTGCATGATGAAGCCTCAGAGAAGAATAAAGGCAAGAGGTGTCTGTAAGAGCCAAGGGTTATTGCAGGAGAGCTGGCTGAGTCAAATTTTCCAAGCAAGGGTACTGAAAATGGTCATTTATATTGGCAAATACCTTTATAAATAAAATGTGCATCTGTAAGTTCGATGTTCACACATGTTAATGTAATGTATTTATATGGTAGCATTAAGTTCATGCAACCAAATTGATTCTTTGGACAAAGGAAGGTAGAATTCCTATAGACGTCTTTCCACACATTGGATAATATTTAAGCAATGTAATTTTGCATTTGGAAATCAGTCCCTGGCAGGAATAATCCTTAGACAAACAATGAGACAGTAGACAATTAGGATAGCCAAGTTTAGTTCAGTTTTACATTTCAGGGCAAATCACTTAAGAGGCTCTTGCTATTGAAAGAATAGAAGATCTGTTAAATTAGGGCAAAACACTTGATTTTAGAGCTCATCCTAATGGAATTAGTATGAACAGTGTGGCCCCGTATAGCTAATTCTCTTCACCTGGGTCACTACCAGGCCCCCCATTTATCCCCTCCACTTTGAGCAGCCATTCAGAGATGAAATGGTTTTAGGACAATGTTGGATGAACAATGGCCTTCAGATGGTTTAAGAGTAACAACAGGGGCACCTGGGTGGCTCAGGGGGTCCGGCTTCAGCTCAGGTCATGATCTCATGGTTCTTGAGTTTGAGTCCCGCATTGGGCTCTGTGCTGACAGCTCAGAGCCTGGAGCCTGCTTCAGATTCTGTGTCTCCCCCTCTCTCTACCTCTCCCCCACTTGAGCTCTGTCTCTCTCTCTTTCTCTCTCTCTCAAAAATAAATAAACATTAAAAAAAAAAAGAATAACAACAAAATAGGATCACCTGGATGGCCCAGTCGGTTAAGCATCTGCCTCTTGATTTTGGCTCAGGTTATGATCTTACTGTTTGTGGGTTCGAGCCCCAAGTGGGACTCTGCATGGACAATGTGGAGCCTGCTTAGGATTCTCTCTCTCAAAAATAAAGAAACTTAAAAAAAAAAGTAACAACAAAATAGAATCAAGTAGGAGTTGAGGGCCTAAACCCACTGGCTCTAGTGCCCTGGTGTGGTTAAGTGCTGCCTCCTCTTCTGCATAGATAGTGCTATTTGGGTTCTCAAGGACTTAAAGGGCTATAGAATGCCCAGGCTTGGAGTTCTGCAGTCATGTAAGTGGGGGCTGTGAGTGTCGGCCTGCTGTTTGGCAAGCTCTCGGCCCAGATGGGGTTCAGTAATGACTTCTACAAGGTGTTTAATCGGATCCTAGAAGAGCACAGGACTGCCATGTTTAATTACTTCAGTTTAATGGAGTATTCAGCTAGGTCCCGCTTGGTTTGCTATCACTGATCATGGTTGCGGAGAAAAGGGGCACGGACCTAGAAGCCCAGGCCCTATTTCTGTTATGCACGGTGATAGAGGAGACTGCCGGGGTCTGAAATCTCCATCTGCAGATGTGTATTTATAGGCATCCTCTCTGAGCCAGTGCCAATTCAGTGGAGGCAGATAATTTACTGAAATGCTAGGACTGTGAATCCCCCTTGCGCACACAGACTCCGTCATGGTTTCACCCCATAGGAGGAGCCTGGGAGAGCAGCTGATATTCAAACAACAAAATCACCAGTGCCTAGCAGTCTGATCGATGGGCATTGATGCCCAGGATATTGGTCGTCTAACCCTTAATTTTGTTCTTTAATAACTCAGCTATAGTTTAGCAGCCAAAGGACATTTGCATGTCAAGGGAGTTGATTATTTTTTATTTGCTCTTCTGAAAAACCAACTGCTCTGTCTGCACATTTTAGGCAGGTCTCTGATATTAGGGATGAAAAACAGAGGCTGATATATTTCAGAGTCTGCAAATGCTAATTGCTCACTACCCAAACCTTGTTCGTAAGGATTTAAGAGGGCAGTGCCTTTTCTGATATTAAGATAAAGTGGAAGGGGCTTAAAGGACTTTGTAAGGTAACTTAAAGGTCCCCACATCTTGTATGTTAAAAAGCAAGAATGTCACCTTTGGGGGCGGTGTTTTCAGCCTTTGATAAAATTCATGGGGAGGCTTTTCTTTGTGCTTAAGCTTTTGTCTAATTCCTATTGTGGAAAGCCAGGAAGCTTGGTCTTTGGGTTAATTTGGAGGTCACAGGTCAGAAACCTAACCCATGCCTTCCATTTGGGCAGGTTTCTTACCATTTTCCATCCTGTGGAGCATAAACAAACACATTTACCTCCCACCTGCCTCTAAGCAGGTGTTGAATGAAACCCAGTCAACTCGACTTACTTTCTTTTCCGCTAGTAAGTAGCACGTGTGAGCTATGTACACCAGGTCTAGGGGGATGGTTTTGAAATTTTAAGCCCCAGATCCACAAACCCTCACATGAACTGTAATTTACCCTTACCAGTAACTCCAAGGAGCAAAGCAGCTGTAATAATCTTTCCATTCCCTCCTGTCTCTCTCCCCTCCCCAACTTGGAAATTCTGAGGGACACACACTGGCTTGACCTCAGAGGATCTGTGGCGGCTTAATAATCTCCAGAAGATGGGACTCAAGGGGTGGGCCTTTCCTCTTACAAAGGTTGGCCCAAATGTATTTCATGGTGACTCCAGTGGTGAGGAGGGTGACCACAAAGATGGCGGCTCATTTCTAGTGACGTGCCTTCCACCTGGTTGGAAACAAGCATAGGGCTGACTCTTCAAGGGGCTATGTTCACAGTTTCTCCAGAACTAGGGAATTCACCGGCTAGTTCGTCTCACTTTTAAGTCAGCGCTCACTCTGACCTTCAATTCCAGGTTTCTCATGCTAATATGTTACACAAGGAGCAAGTAATTGTAATATTCTGGTATTCCACTATGGACCAGTTGCAGTTCTTTGTGAAAAAAAAAATCTATCGAGAGCATTATTCTTACTGTTTTTTACAGATAGTCCTTTGGCTCTGCAGACAAGAAGCTATGGTTTATGGCTTCATGAATTTGATGAAGACTTTGGTTGGTATATAATCACTTTCTGCATTTTATTGGGCTAGCAGAACAAGAGACTGCGGGCATTTCAAAAGATGAATTTGGGGGTGTCGGGGGTGGCACAGTCCATTAAGCGTTTGACTCTTGATTTCGGCTCCGGTCATGATCTCATGGTTCGTGAGTTCGAGCCCTGAATCTGGCTCCATGCTAACAGTTTGCAGACTCTTGGGACTTTCTCTCTCCCTCTCTCTCTGCCCCTCCTCTTGCTTTCTCTCTCAAAATAAATAAATAAACTTACAAAAAAAAGATAATTGTGATATCAGCAAAGGCAGGACTGGTATTATGCCCCTCCCAAATTTAACTTGTATTTTTTAAAAAATATTTTTAAATGTTTATTTATTTTTGAGAGACAGAAAAACAGAACGCAATTGGGAGAAGGTCAGAGAGAGAAGAAGACACAGAATCTGAAGCAGGCCCCAGGCTCTGAGCTGTCAGCATAGAGCCCTATGCGGGGCTCGAACTCACGACCTGTGAGATCATGACCTGAGGCAAAGTCGGACATTTAACCAGCTGGGCCACCCAGGCGCCCCTAACTTGTATTTTTAATGATAAACCTGCTCCTTGATACAGAGAATAGCAGGATAAAAGCTTCTAATACACAAATTAACTCTGTCACATAGTAGACTGGCCTTAATACATAATAGATCAGTCCATATGGTTAGGAAAAAAAACTCCTACTGGATATTAATTATTCCAAAGTAAAAATAATTTTAGTGGATATATCCCAATATTTAATTGGCTTGTACTTGGTGAATGTTACAGAAAGTCAACGTGTTTAGTTGGTAAAGGGTACATTTTGTAACCGACAGTGTTCAGCAGGATGGCAAGTTGCACAAAACCACATGTACCATGGGAGCACGAGATTTTTCGACGGCTTGGCTGGTGACTGGGAACACCCCTTTGAAAAAGTTTAACAGGCCAAAATCATTTTGGCCATGTTCTTTGGCATGGCCCTTCGGAGGCCGACTTGAGGGATGATCCAACCTTTTTCCAGTATAGACTGAGAAGTACTTCTTCAAAAAAATACCACCTGGGTTTGCCGCAGGTATCCTTTAGGAAGGTGGGGTTGCTCTCCATTCAGCTAGGTTTTGGTCAGATTCCTTTATTTTCTCTAAATGAGGTCAACGTTTCTGTCTGCTTCTTGCCCTCCAGAACACACGCATCCACTGCTGGTCATGATGCTCTCAGGCCCTTGCCAATGACCACCTGCCATTAACCTTTTATTAAAGGCTGGGCATATTTTTGGAAAACTCTCTGATGAACATGGGAGTTCATCCTTTCTTCCGAAGTTTAGGGCTTATCCCTAAATCAAAACTTTCCCTCTTGTCTCCAACCCATCAGCAAGCAGTTCAGTGGGTTGTGTCTTTCACATGTGACTTCTGCTTTTTCTGCCTCTCCTGTCTCCCTGTAGCCTGTGCCGCGCCACCTCTCACCTGGACTGGTCTGCCTTTTCTACTCTTTTATACGGGTTGGCCAGCTATGCTGGTGGACGGCCTGAAAGCTTGGAGGCATGGATTGTCCAGCTTTCAAGGGTAATTTAAAAATATGACAGAACTTGACTCCCAAACCCTAAAATATTTACTACATGTCCCACACAGAAGTTTGCAGGTGCTCTGCCCTTGGTGATCCCTTCTCCTTTAGAAGTCTGAATAGTCTTTTAAAATACAAGGGGCGCCTGGGTGGCTCAGTTGGTCGAACGTCCGACTCTTTATTCTGGCTCAGGTCATGATCTCACGGTTCTGGGATCAAGTCCCGCCTCGGGCTCAGCACAGACAGCATGGAGCCTACTTGGGATTCTCTCTTCCTCTCTCTGCCTCTCCCCCGCTTGCGTGTTTCTCTCAAAATAAATAAACATAAATAAAATACAGATCTCATTTTGGTCCTTTCCTGCTTCAACAGCCTTGTTTTTGACTCAGAACAAAGTCCAGGCTCTACCATGGCCTCTAGTTCTTCAATGATCTGGCTTTTACCTATCTTTCCAACGTGTCCCTATCACTTTCCACGTCACTACCTATTTTCCATGCATCCTTTCTACGGCCTCAGGGCCCTTGAACTCCATGTCCCCTTTACCTGGTCCTCCCCTTTCCCCCAGCTTCTCATTCCACCTTCAAATTCTCCCACCCATGGGGGTCTCCCCTGAGCACTAGGTCTTAATTCCTGATTTGTACAGAGGGAATGCATGTAATAATTATTCCACAGGCTGCTATGCAGACATCAAAGAGCCAGAACAGTGTTTGGCACAGAGCACCCATTCACACGATGCCAGTTGTTGTAACGATTATTTAAGGAAGCCATCCCAGGCACTCTTTAGTTCGATCACTCACATTTTGAAATAATCTTATGTCTGTGCCCCATATAGACTGTATGCCCCATGAAGATAGGTTCTGCTTGGTCTTGACCCCTGTTGGTTGACTCTTCAGCTCCTGGCAGAATGCCCAGCACACAGTGACAGGAAAGGAAGGCAGGGGGCAGGGAAGATCTCTCTCTGGCCCATAATGTCCCGACTCCCTGAAAAACTGCATTCATTGCATTTTGGAAGTGCGCCTGTATCTTTCACAGGGAGGCTTCAGGAAAAAAAAAAAAAAAACAAACAAACCCTACGAAGCCTACTGCTACATCGGGTATAGGGAATGTTAAGAATATTTGCAGCACACTTCTCAGGTGAAGCCTATGAGAAACATCCCTTTTAGGGTAAATTCTAGAAATCACTTTCCTTCCTTTAAACTCTTCATATCATTTTTGTTCTCAGAGGGTTGAGCACTTTGCACCTTCCTGTGGTTCCCTTTCCACTTTGGCCTGTCTTCTTTGTCCTACATTGGCGTCAAATTCATAGTATACCTCTCCCTGATTATTTTTCAAGTTCCTGCTATTTTATTGTATGTATTTTCTTGTAAGCAACACCAAAGTCCTGGTTGGGGTAAATCATTCAACTGGAGTCTCCATTTACTGCGCTGTAAAATGGGAATCCCACTGCCATAGAGTGCAAAGAAGAGTGTGTGGAACACAGTAGCTATTAACACTAGTTACTTTTTATTATTATTTTTTTTTAAGTTTTATTTAAGTTTATTTTTGAGAGAGAGAGAGAGACAGACAGACAGACAGAGGTGAGTGGGAGAGGGGCAGAGAGAGTGGGAGATACAGAATCCAAAGCAGGCTCCAGGCTCTGGGCTGTCAGCACAGAGCCCAACGCAGGGCTCGAACTCATGAACCATGAGATCATGGCCTTAGCAGAAGTCGTATGCTTAACCAACTGAGCCATCCGGGCGTCCCTAGTTACTCTTTACTTTAAATGAGCATGGGATTCAAGAAGAAGAAGGTGAAGCAGGATTCAACACAGATGAAGATGCCAAATGACCCAACACAAATTCACATGCGCTCAAATTCTCGACGCACAGATGATAAAAACCCGCATTCACCCGACGACGCCGTTGCTTAGGTGGACTCTTTTGAACATTTATTAAAAAAGCAAAATGTATGTTCATCTCAAATAGAACAGTTAAAAATGGTAAAGCAATACAAACACCTTGTTACTAGCAGCATCCAGTTGTTAGAAATTCCCGCCCTGCTCTTCAGTCTGTTCCGGGCAAGCTCCCCTTTCCAGAGCCTGCTGCTGCCTACGCCTCCCTCATCATAGTGCAGGTCAAACCAAAGTTTATAAAATTAACAATTTAAGGTTAAATAAGCTTAAATAAGGGCGTTAAATACAAGACACTTCATCAAAGCTTCTGTACAAAGATAAACAAGTTTGGCATTTGTATACACGTGATTCAGCTGGCTCCCTGCGGATGGGAGGTTCTAGAACAGAAGCAGGCGTACTCTTCTTCAGCAGAGCAGTAACTATACACAGTGAACTAAGAGTTGAAGGGACCGCTCACTGAGCCATATACAAGGCATATGTATCTTTTTGTGTTTTTTTTCCTTAAATCAGAACACTGTTAATATTCAGGCACCGTTTGCTCCTGCAAATAAATAAGTCTCTAAAGGAACTGCATACAAACTAGTGTTAAAGACATCAGTGCTTCTTTTATTTTCCCCACACGGCTTCTCCCAACTATTTACTATGCCTCTTTCTTATTGCTATGATAATGTGGCTAGGAAATAAAACTACTGTACATCCAAAAAAATAGAGCACCTTTAACATTAAAGTATATGTCTGATTATTCGTCTCCGCGTTTATTTTACAATACTAAAGCCCAAACTATGGTCAATTGCTTTGAACATCTCTTCCGGGTCACCTGATACAGAGGAAGTCAAGCCCCACTCTCCTCCCCGTTGAGGTACGCCCGCGCCGGAGCACCAAGGCAGTGGAGTCCGACAGAAGGAGGTCCGGACCGACGCCAGGGTTTACATTCATCTCGACACCGGGAGTTACATTCATCTTCACTCGGCCTCGCTCATCCCCTCTGCTGTCACGCAAGATGGCTTCCAGGAAAGAGTCGCCTCCCTGCCCTGCGGGGGAAATGGTGCTGGACGGGGTGGAACGGCAAAAAAACACAAAACATCTACGATTGGCTGCAAGCACACTGAAAGACCAGGCGTTGGCGAGTTCCCGGGGCCCCGGGGCCTTTCCCGGAGGTCCCCCCGGCGGGCGAGGGCCGGGTTAAGACTTCTTGTCGATGGTGTTGAAGAACCACTCTGTGAATTTCCGCAGCTGCGCGGTGGCCGTCTGGGACTCCTCCTGCAGCCTCATGTTGTCTTGGCGCAGGTGCTGCACTTCGGCCTGGAGGACCGCCTTGTCCTGCTTCTCCTGGGAAGAGGGCGCACAGACGGCGTCACGCACGGCACGGACCACGTGTCACGCACGCGCCCGACACAGTCCCGCTTCCTAAGCTGCCTGCTAGAACGCTCCCCACCACGCAAGCCCAGTGCCGACGTTGCTATTGGTCCGACATGTTGTTCTAATAAAGGAAGTACCTAAGACTCTGTCAAGCTTTCCTGCTACTGTGAATGTCCATCACGGCCTTGAAAGCTTCCCACTAAAAACCACGTGGACATGAGCAAGACTTTGCAAAAGAACCACATCTGGGGTTTCCAATACGCACTAATGAAAAAGGTTACTGAGTTTCAGTTCCCGAATGTGGAATGGGATATCTTGCCGCAAACAGAGAAAGGGGTCATTGTCAGATTGAAACAATTGACAATTTTTTAAAAAAAGGATCTGATTTGACTCTTAAATCCAGCGGACACCATCCGCAGCACTGGGCCTGGTGCTCTCGTGGGGTGACCTGGGGCTGTGGCGTCTTCAGGAGACTCTTCAGTCCGCGGGTGGTGTGTCCGCCACCTCCCTCGAGGTGCCCCTAGATGCTCCCAATACCAGCTGTGTCACCGCTAAAAGACACCTGTCCCACAAGGAGGCTTGGGTATCACCTAAGGACCAAGCTCAGTACTCCCTCTGCCCTGACTTTCCTTCATCACGCAGGGGTCTCCATCACCAGGACCCGAAACCCAGCATGGCTGAGGACATTGTGAATGCCTGTTGCCACTCAGTGGCTTGCTTCTCCAAGACCCCTTGGCTCCTTTCATCATGCCCCACGGAACTGGTACTCTGCCATGAAAACCTTCAAAACTCTCAACCTCTTCCCTGAATTTCCTTCATCCCCATGCCTCTGGACGAATCCCTACTCTCTCCTGAAGACACGGCTTCCCCCCGCTGCTTATTAAGGGGGGAAGAGGGTGTCTGCCTACAGCCGGGAGACTCAGGGCCTGGAGGTCCGGCAAACAGCTTGTCCCTCAGTGCCCAGGGGGCTGCTTCCTAAAGCTTCAGCTCTTCTGAGAAGCAGGACATCTGGTTACAGGACCCGCCACCCTGGCTCACTGCAATTATCTTCTCTAGCTCCAGTTCCTCCTGATGGAAGATTCTAGGCTTTTCTGCTCTCCTCTACCACTTGTCATGTATGTTGATGATTCTAAATCTAAGTCTCTCCCTTACTTCCTCTCTGTGATCTGGAAAACCACCCCTCCTCGGCCTCTGCTCTCACAGCCAGATCCTGTAACCTTGCTGTTAACCATAAACCACATAGCTTCCTAGATGATCTGTCCTCCCACGTCCTGACCACCACCTCTTGTCCTCCTAGAATCATCTCTACAGTATCCACTCTGCCAATAATTATCTAATGCACCAGTCTTACCTTATTCTCACTGTCCCCTGTAGTGACAGTATGTCTCCTTACCCAGCTTACATGCTAGGTCCCTCAGATTAATGCCATGCTATACACACCCAAGGGGCTCTGTCTCTCTTCTTGTCTTGACTTCCTGTCTAAACTCTCAAACTAGTTACATTTGACTCTCCAACCATCCTACAACTGCAGCTGGAGGTAGGGTGATGTCCCGGCTTGCTTGGGACATTTCCAGTTCTAACTCTGAAAGTTCTGTGCCCTGGAACCTCCTCATCCCAGGTAAACTGGACAGTTGGTCACCCATGCTAGAGAGAAGCACCCAACTCGGCTAACAAATAATGCCTAAGCTTTAATTAGGGCTGCAAATTCAAGTGTATCTTCAGCCTTGCTTGGCAGTCCTATCCAATGTAGCTGGTCAATTTCCTCACGATTCTGTGCCTTACCCTCTGACCTCATGCCCCTCCTACTCCTTCCCACCACCACTCACTCTCAGCTCACGACTGGAAAAAAAGAAACCATTAGAGGGGAACTCTGTCAACCTATCTCTGTCTAACTACGTGTGTGTGAATGTATGTTCATGCGTGTGTGAGTGCACACTCATACACACACACACTCTACTCTGGTTACTACGTACGAACTGTCCCCACTCCAAATCAAGGCCAGCCTCAGTTTTGTGCGCTAGATCACGGCACGACCCTCTCTCCCATCCTCCATACTATGACTTCCTTCCCAACTGGATCCCTCCATCAACCCTGACACCAGCTGTAATCTCTCCCTTCTTCAACAAACAAAATAAAACCCTTCTCAGCTCATAAATAGTTGGTACAAATGAACCACAGAACCAAAAAACACTAGGCTCTGAAGACTGGGCATCCAGAGGGTTCACCTTCATTTGGTCATGTTTATTGTGATTCTTGCCTCCCCTAACAGTGATATCTATGAGCTGGAGGTCAGAAAACAGAATTAGACCTCACGAGTCTCTGTTTCAATGGATTGTTGGTTTTGACTAGGTCAGTGATATTTCCTGAGTGTCTCATTTTTATTTTTACTGGTTAGAAGGGGCTGATTGTGCAAGACAAGGGTTTCGATTACGGATTCCAACGGATCCCTTTACCTTCCGAAGGTCCGTCTGCAGTTGTCGGAGAATCAATTCCAGCTGATTGACTTTACCAGTCAGTGTTGATGGAGACCGCTCCCTAGGGAAGAAGGATGAACTCAGAAAGACTCAAGGGCACTGAAGTTAAGATGTTACATTCAGGGGTGCCTGGGTGGCTTAGTTGGTTAAGCCTCTGACTTCGGCTCAGGTCATGATCTCATGTTCGTGGGTTCAAGCCCCGCATCGGGCTCTGTGCTGACAGCTCAGAGCCTGGAGCCTGCTTCGGATTCTGTGTCTCCCTTTCTCTCTCTGCCCCTCCCCCACTCATGCTCTGTCTCTGTCTCAAAAATAAATAAAACATTTAAAAAAAAAGATGTTACATTCAGTGTTTTTGTTGGTAATGTTTTCACTCAAAAAATTATTTCATGTGCTAGAGCCCAGCGAGGAAATAAATAAAATTACATCACATTTGGAAAGTGAACATATCGCTGCTTTGGGGGGAAAATCCCTTCTGGGTCTCTGTTAATTTTAAAAAGGGATTCAGAATCTCTATGGACATAGATGTTAATAATAATAATAAAAAAAAAAGCCAAAAGATAAATGATCTAAATCAGGTTAGCCAAATGAGACTAGGTAGACCAGAATGAAGTCCTGGGAACCAAATATAGATTCCATTTCCCCAATTTGTTTTTGTCTGTTGAGAAAATATCATGAAGCTCATTACCAAGATGAATGAATGGGCAAGTTAATGGTAACACAAGTTCATAAGAAAGTTCGAATTCGGTAAAGAACATATATATTCTGTGGGTGATAAACTTGTCAAGAACGTTGGGGAAAGAGATGGTTCATTCACGTCAGTGAACGAAGGCATGAGGCCAGGTCAAGGACCCGGGTTCTGGGGGGGGTGGGGACATGTGCCCTTGGCAGGTCCGCATGTGCAGCCCGGCAGTGGGAGACTGGTCAACAAGGTCCTCATCTAGTGCCGTGGCAGCAATTAACGGCAGACGCTGAGCCTGGCCCAACCCTCCCTGCCTCTGTCAGGAAGCCTCGTCACCATGGGCATGGGTGACATGTCTTAGCAGACAAGAGCCGCCCATAGGGCAGAACAGTTAACGCAACCAAAAGCCAGCCACCCCAGCAGGGCAGGGAGCCCCGTCAGCCCTACTCAGTCCCATATCTGGATCCTGAAGGACCAGGGGAACACAGGGCAAAAATGGTCTCCTGGAGCTTCACTGAACCCCTGATACTCGTGGGCCCGGGGAGCGGAGGGGGAGGGTCCGAGGGGGCTCACATACCCAGTTGCATCCATGAAATCTTTGCTGCTGCCTGGGTCGACACACAAAGCCGGTTCCTGTGTGCCTTCCAGGTCCTGCCCGTGTTGCATATCGGTCAGGGTGCAGAAGGATGCCACTCTCTGGTCTGAGAAGGAGACACACACAGACACACAGACACAAGAAAGTTCAGTAGAGCTGCAGGGTGATGTTTCTTTGTGGACGTGAGTTTAGTCACTAACCTGCCACTTCCCCCCTCCCCTTCAGTTACTGCCCTGTTTTAAACCAAACAAAGAAAAACAAACTCAGGCAAGCTGCTGACCATCAGAAAGCATCAGGATTGGCTGTCCTTGGGGGCTGTATGGCATGCGCACATCACAGCCGTGGGGACAATTAGCAGATCCTCGATTTGCTAGAGCCAATTTGCTTTCTTCCTTCCACATTCCGAGAAATGCCAAGGCTGCCAGCTGTGCACGAAATCACGGCGTCGGCGTCGTCCCGTGATGACTTGGCTGATGAACAGAACCGAGGAGACGGACCTCTCCTCAAGCTGTCCCCAGACCAGGGAGCGTGAGACACAGCAGCAGCCAGGACCCGCGTCCCCTGTGCGTGCCAACCCTCCGAGCTCAGATAACCATGCAGACGTGCAGACACGTGAAAAATAAAGAAAAGGTTACAAAACATCAAGAGCCCGCAGTCAGCCCCGGACAATCACCTAGATAGGACGCGTGGTGACAGAGCAGCCCCAGTTCTTCATCTGAGTCAAGACCTGAAATAAGATTTAGAATTTCCTATCAACAGTGGTATCTCTATGCGTCCGAAGGCCTCTGAGGCCCACACAAGACTCAAATATTGGGGTCGTGTACAGCCTGTGCGTGCATGTGTGCACGTGTCTGTGTGCACACGGACTTGTGCCCAACAAGGAGTAGCCCTTGACCGCCAATAACATGCGACGCCAAATAGCGTGGTTCAACATGTCACGTGCGATGGTCCTGGCTGGACCGTGCTGCTGTGGAGGATGAAGAGAAGCGGGTGCCTCCCACGTGCAAATCCAACGGTAAGAATCTGTGACCACTTGGGGTGTGCTTAAATGACCCACTCTACAAACATAAAATAGTGGTGGTGAGGGAGATTAGCTACATTATCTTTCTAGAAACCCTCAGGGAAAGATGCAAGGGGCACAGGGTTTCCAGCAGCCAAAACAATGGTCAACCTGACCACCATGCCTTTTCTCAGCACGGGGCCATTTCTGTTCTTGGCACCCGTAACCTCACATGCGGTGTTTCCAGAGCCGGGCAGGAAAGGGAAGGTAATATTCTTGGGAATGGGCACCAGACTAGCCCAGCTCTGACCCAAGAGCATCGGTCGGTCCAGAAATGCTGCACGCCATGCAGAAAAGAGTCCCGCACTTGAACAAGGTGGAGGTGAGAAGCGGGAAGCGATCTAATTATCCACTTCCTGCATTCCCCGGTGTGTCCCTTTCCTTGGTGCTTAGAGCACACATATGCGTCTACAGCTGGAGTCCAAGGGAGACAGCAGGTGTATTAGTGCTGTGGTGTCTTTTTCATATTTGATTAATGGCTGAGAAATTGCACTCGGGTGCGTGTCAGGGGTGCTCTGTTCTTAATTTATCCCACCCTGTCTCCCTCCGGCTGCTGGACGAGCCTCCTAATGAGGCTACCTGCCTGTCTGGTTTATGGAGGGTCTTGTATTTCCTGTTAATTAGAAAGGATGGTGGAGGCGGCCAGGGCACACGAAGGAAAAGTGGGCAGGATCACCACGGGCACTGTGCTGGAGGCACCCAGCGGGGGCCCGGGCCTCCTGGCAGTGGTGCCGAGGACACATAGTTCTCTGGCCATGTGTCCCGCTTCCCTACGTCAGATTTCCCAACACTCGTGGTAGGTACGCAGGTGTCCTTCAGTGGACGTTTCTATAAAGCTTTCGGGTTGTCCTCCACACTTCACATCTACAGGATGAATTTTCTGGAACTGTGAGTTCCTGAGAGACAGTCATGCTCCCAGGTTGGTACTGACTAGGAGGGTTGATGTATATGATGAAATAATGTGTCATTTAATTAAGATCAACAGCACAATCTGGGTATTGCCTACTTTTACACGACAGGGTGTGGGTAGCAGGAATGATGGGGCATACTGGCCGGGGGTGAGCAGCTCCAGGGGCGGGGTGGGGAGGGTCCGGGCTGCTGTCATGTCCCAGATAACCCTCTGTCCTGTGATGATCCCAAATAAGGGAACACCTCATACTTAAAAAAAAAAAAATCAAGGGCAAATATATTTTGAGTCTACAGTACATTTACTGACAAAAAAGGAATGTCAAAACAGATAAAGAATTTATTTTTCTTACTCTTTAGAAGAGAGTTCCACTGACTCATCCCCATTCTAGGCAACCCAGTGATAATTCAATTAGTTTCCATCTTTCTTAATATATTTGAGTCTGATGGTCAATCCGAAATATCTGGATGAAAATGTCTTAGCTTGCTTCCTCTATTTTTACCTTAATTGATAAAATATGCCCATATTTGATAGAAACAGGACTTGCTGCTGGCAGTCATTCAGACATTCCTTGGGGAGAAGCAAGGTCCTACTGGTCAGGAGGCAAGAAGCCAAAAAGGGAGTTCTGCCGGCCATGTAGTTTCACGAAGAGGGTTTCACTGTGGATCTGAAAAGCTGGCAGGTTGAAAGTCCAAACAGAACGCTGCCTGATTAAGTCCAGACATTGAACTACTCTGTAAAATCGCTAACCGCAGTGCCAGTTTCCAGCAGGCGCTTTATTCTTCCACAGCTTCTTTCTATGATGATAAATATTCAGTAACCAAGCAATTACTAACATTGAACCAAACGGCACAGACCAGACCGTAAGAAGACAAGCATGGGAGTCGGAACTTCCTGTAAATGGTTAGTGCAGCAGATACAGTCAGCACAATCCACACACACAGCCTGTTTCTCCTCTTCCTTCCTGTTCTCTGTGCAAGAACATCTGGCTAAGCTGGGGGGGGGCGGCGGGGGTGCTGGGCATGGACGGCTTCCACATGGAACAGTCCATCCCTTTAAATAATCTTTGAAAGACCTCATTTCAGTATAGTTTCTTGTGAGCGCATTTGGCACTAAAAAAGAGGATGAACAGTCAGCAAGATATTCCACATCCATCCGGAGCTGAGATGGCAAAACGGTTGCCTGCGAGTAACTCCCATGACCCAACAGGCTGTCTGCCGCAGCACTTAGAGGACGGTAAGGCCAAGCCTGCGTCAGGGAGAGAGGAGTGCTCTGATCCGCTGATCGATTAGTCATGTCTGCTGAGGGCAGGAACTAGGAGAAGGGTATATGTGCAGGATACAGACCACACAGGACGTGCACGTGAGAGGCTCAATTCAGCTAAACCTATTTCCACAAACAAAGCTCTTCTAACACGTCTTTGCTGTAACTAGGGATTACAGAAAAGCTGGGGCTCGGCAGCTACACGCAGGAAGTTAAAGGCATTGACACTGAGAACGGTGCTTATCAGATTGTAGAAACGGACTTAACCCGCCACCAGAAAGGAAATAAAAAAAAAAGCAAGTTATACTGCACTTTCACCATAAATACTCTGGCGTAGGCCTTTTGCAGCCTGTTCACGAATGCTGGAAAGATCACGGTCTAGAGTCTACCTCTGAGTGATGAACAAAGAAAAGTGTGGGAGTTACTCTCCACTTAAGGTACAACTATTGTTGTTGGCCTGAAACAACTCCTTACCTTTAAGATCATTTAAGTCGGTTTACTAATATCAAATGAACTTTGCATTTTTCATCTCAGTAGTCATGTTTCTTTGCCATTTTTTTAACGAATTATGTTATCTCGGGACTTACGCAGCATGTCACATTTTGTTTATGCCTGGACCTTCCCCCTGTTTCTCATAGTGTCCAAAAATCAGGAACTTAAGCTACTTCGTCAAGTTTAAGCTGCAGCTTCAGAACGAAAACAGTTCTCATTATAAAAATTTATGCTTATTCTGTTTAAAAACCAAGGGCATATGGAACATAATGTATTAAAAACATAAACTTGTATCTTTTCAGAAAATACATTTACGTGGAATATTTCACTCCCACAGTGGGACCTGATAAATGAACTGTTGACTCTGCATGTGTCCTGCGTACACTCACGGGCACACACACAGCCATGCGCCCATGGGAAGATGGCTGCTCTCACCACCAACAGCAAAGGCTGATGTCCAGAGAGGGTAAAGTCTGGCCTGTTGGTGGTGTGTGACACATGGAAGTCCAGAGTCTCCTGTCATTCATTGGTAATTTCACCTTTAAAAGCCTATTTTCATTGAAAACATTATACGTTCAACACACACTCAAGAACACACAAATTGACTACTCCTGATATTTTTGGTAAATGAGACCTATTTTAAATTCTAGCACTTTCAAAGAGACCCCACTTCCCTTCCCTTGCTTGACTGCCTGACCCACAGCCAGCTCTTTCGGGTTTACTCACTTGCCCACACTTGGGGGTGTTTGGGTGGGATCTAGTCTCTGTATTACTTGGTGCACCTGCGCCTTACATTATTCCAGCTAATAAAGGAATGATGCCCACAAAGGTGATGAGTGAGGATCTTACTGTATTACACAGAGCAGAAATTTCACGTATGCATTCTGACGTGCAAAACATGTCACCTCTAACCCCTGACAAACAAAAGGGCAACATACAATCAAACAAACTCGTACTATGACTGCGCTGGTGTTTTGAACTTGACTGTGACAGGAGGGCTGAGTGGGGAGCATGGGCTCAGTGCCCCTGACCTCACAGGCTGAGGAAGGAGATGCCAAATTTTCTGACATTTGGTCTTACGGGTAGAGTTTGGTTATCTATTTCTAGTAAGAGAGTTCTCAGCAGTTACATTTCTGGTCAAAGGGTGGGTCCACTTTTGGCTCAAGCTACATATTGTCCTATTTCCTGGACAAGAAGATGGATCCTTTTGTAATCTTAGTGACGCCACCAGCTGTGAGTATTCTTCATCACTTCCTGGACTGGTGGCCTCATTTTTCATCTTCCAAAGGTGTGAGCCGGTAGCCCATTATCAGTTTAAATTTACATGTGTGGTGGAACATTTTCCAAATCCTTGTTATTTATTTTGTAATTCTACTTTTGTGGACCGTGCGTTTGTATGCCTTGACCACTTGTTCATCAGGGATTTGGTGTTTTTTGCTGGCTAGGCCCCTCCATGCACTTGGGATAGCCTGGTTTTACCCATTACGCTTACTACAAACCCCCCCTCCCCCATATTTCCCTGTTTATCTGAATGTTCTCTTTCAAGTTCATAAAAATCTTAATGTTTCAATACTTTTATCTGGCCATATTATATTTTGTATATTCTCTCATTACCGATAATTAAAAAGCATTTCCTTGTTTCTAAAATGATAATCCTTCTTTACTGTTTCTAGAATTGATTTTTTTAAATCCTAAATCTAAGTGGAGTATAGAAATTCCTTTCCCATTTAACTCTAAATTATATTCAGAGTTTTGATCTGTGCTCTTCCTCTTTCTCCAAAAGGCCTTTTCTATTTTTTTTTTTTTAAATCACTACTATGCTGTTTAACTATTATTGATTTACAGTAGATTTTTTTTGTGGAGTATTTTTCATTTCTTTCCAACTGGACGCAATTAAGCTCTTTAAGATATCCTTTAGATAGCTGAATTGAAATTGTACTAAATCCACAAATTAATTGAGGAAACTAATTGAATCATCATCTTTACCGGAAGCTTCCTATCCATTCTTATCCTTACATATATGAGGACTTTTTGGTTATTGAAGTGTCCTTTGCTTTCTCGAATTACAACTCTAATGATGGCTTAATTTCCAAAGAACGTAGAATTTGATCTTACAGATATATTGAAAGTGCCCTTTCCTACTGTTCTGGTGGAAGATAGTCTGCAAACATGGTTCTGTGCACGTGGCAGCCCGCACGCTCAGAGGCCAAGTCTGCCTCCCACCTCTGGGAGCTGCTGCCCTTGGGACGTGCTTTGACCAGTAGCATGTGGGGGACACTGTGTTCTGGGCCCTCCAAGACCAGGCCCTGTGAGATCATGTCACTTCTGCTTTTGCTCTCCTGACTGGATTCCTCAAGCCACATGCGGAGAAGTACAATTACTCTGCTGGAGACGGGGGTCCAGCCAGAGCCCAGCCGGTCCATCCACAGACCCATGAGCCAAGCTGCAGCTGAAGACGACTGCATGAGCTAAAACCACAGGGAGCAGAAGAACCACTGGCTTGAACCTAACCAGCCCCCAGAATCACGAGACATAAAAAACCATTGTGTCCAGCCATAAATGTGGGGGTGATTTTTATGCAGAAATAGATAACTGAAAAAATTAACAATGCTTTGAAGCAAGGCGTATCAAATATGAAATTTATTTTATTTTATTTTATTTTATTTTTTTCCCTGGTCACTTTGTTTTCTAATCTTGGATAGTTTTGTTTCTAAAATTTATTTTTTATTTTTTTAGTTCAAGTATAATTAACATACAGCGTTCTATTAGTTTCAGGTGTACAATATAATGGTTCAACAATTCTTTCCGTGTCTCAGGGCTCGTCAAGATAACTGTGCTCTTAATCGGAATAATTTCTTTTTTATCTTTCATATTTTCTAGATGCGGAAGCGTATGTATAAATATGTTTTCACTTCCAAAATTTATTCCTTTTATCTTTGCATCACTTATAGAAATGCCAAGTCCTTTGCTACATAATTAAAGGACATGGTCTCCAAGCATGATCTTGTTCAGCTTCTGGACTGAAGGTACCTGCTTTTTATAAACAGTCTTCCATTAAGTATTATGTAACTCTTTGGAATAAAGTAGGTATTCTTTGTTAGGTTTTAAAGGTATCTCTCAAAATCTCAATTTTTATTAGAAATAGGTTCTAATTCTATTAGATTTCCTCTTTTTGGGAAATTGCTATGTTAACTTGTAATTACTTCAGCTACTGTAACTTTTTATAATTAAAAGTTTTTCTTTTATGAAACCAGCTCAACTCTTGTCAATAACAATGAATAATCTCTTCAATCTCCTACTGAGTTTCATCTAAGCTTGACATCACTGTTAATGACTGAGATTGTCTTTTGATTTTCTTTTCTCGCGTGTTATCAGGAAAGAATCCTATTATGCAATTACTAGGCTGTTTCTGAATTTCAAGAAAAATTTATACAGGGACATCATTATTCTTTGAAGCTTTGAAAACAATTAACTCTAAATGTATTAGGTGCAGGTGACATTTGGGATTTGGGGATATTCTTAGATAACTTTTCAGTGCCCTCCATATTTGGGCCTTTTACAGTTTCTTAGGCTCCCTCTCCCATTTTCTTGCAAGAAATACCCAGTTATCTTATCATATTTCTTCCTATATAAGCCTGACATTCATTAATAATTTTTTATTTCTCTTATGTATGGGCGAATACTAATTTATCTTCCCATTTCTAATCTTGTTTATTTGTACTTTCCATGTTTTTAATCAAATGTATATTGCTTTCACAATATTCAAAGAAAACTAATCGTTGATTTTATTTATAAATCACACTGAAAATTCACTTGCCAGTTTACAAAAACACCTATTTGATTTCTTTCTTTGTTTGCTTTCACAGCTTTTGTAGAATCTTTTTGAGGTACAGTTAAGTTGGTTAATTTTCATGTTTTTTTCCCTCCATTTAAATAAATGTTTCCAAAAACAGTGCATTTTTGTTTAAGGACTATTTTCTGGCTGCAGTCCAAAGATTTTAACAGGTAGCATCTTTGTATCATCACTCACTAAAAAAAGAAAATAATGGCCTCATATTCCTGAATTCTTCCTAGAATGATTATTATGAATTACATCAAGAGTCTTCCAAATGCTTAGAATTTTTTGTCTGTGTTTTGCCCCTAAGTTTTCTTATTTATTCTATTTTCATTGCCTTGTGGTCAGAAATGTGATACGGAAACGCTCCTCCTCTTTGGAGAGGCCCTACTCACAGCCAGAGAGCATACATTATGTTTTGTGTAACAACAGAGTGTCAATATATTCCAGCAACCGTGACTGGGGCAGAAATGCTGGTGCCTCGCTATCCTTGGAATGGTATAGTAAAAAATGTAAATTCTTACACTCCTGTATCCCGTGTCAAGCTTAGCTCTTCAACAAAGTCAAATACATCATACGGCAAGTTTGGAACATCAACAGGTCGATCACTGTGGGGGAGGGATCTCTGCTTGCATGAATCACTCGTGTGGATTCTAGGAGGGTCAATATTAAACAGGCAGACACGCTGCATTTTTTTTAAAGCCCGTTTTGAGATGTGTTGACTCCTCACATGCGCGTATGGGCCCAGCATTCTTCCGGAGCAGCCTGAACTCCGTAAGGCATTTTGAACTGCCTTTATTAGTCTGTAGCAATTAAACAGATGCATAGGGGATTTTCTGGACTATCTTTATCATGTTTAGTCTAGCTCAGAAATGGCTCTGGGAACTGGTACAAGAAAGATCGAGTAACAGGCAGAGCAAGTGGGTTATCTCGGGAAGACATTTCTCTTTAAAGTGCTGAGGCGATGGATGACACCCGCTCGCCACCATGCCAGCGCTGTCAGAGTGGAAGTGACACGAGGGGACCTGATTAGCAAAAGTCTGGAGCTGCGGATTCCCAGCTGACTTCTCTGAAGCTGGCCTTTGTCTCCAGGCGGTATGTTGTGGTACCGCTGCCCTACAGAGGAGCACTGAGAATTACTGTAATTTTGAAATGCCATTTGTAAATGTTTGGAAACTTCAGAAAGGTCAGGTAACCAAAGTCCTCTCCCCGGGCAGACAGAATCCCACATTCTTTCTGTTTGGCTCAGGTGCCGGTGCACAAGAGGTGCTGGCTATCTGGCATTTTCATATCATGCTTCTTCTCCTTTGTCTGTGGGTGCCGACTCCCACCTAGACTCTAACTTCAGCTCACAGCTACTCTCTGATGAACAGAACTGCAGACATGGGGGTTTAAGACTGAAGCCTTCCATGTTCTTTGGCTAGGGTCTTCATTTTCTGGTCAAGAAGACTGAATGAAGTCTAATGCAAATAATCAGGTACTTCTGAGGATTACTGTCAAACATTCAGTGTTGGCCCGAAGTGTGGTATTATGGTAGTTAAGGGACTTGCCCAAAGGCCGATAGCCCAGCAGTTGAGCTGTGATTGTGACCAGAATCCCTGGGTTGACACCTTCGTCACTGGTGCATGCGCCATTTTGGTTTCTCCACTTCCTGCTCTTAGCCCCTCTCCTGAGAAGACCCATTTCACAGCAGTGATTTTATTCTCGAAAAGGTAGAAGCAAAGATACAAATGGGGGGTGGCGAGTGGATACATAGATAAGCTGATAAGTACTGTTTTACATCTGGAAAGTGAGCACAAAATGCAAAAGGATCTTCAGAGGTCAAAAACCGAATTGACAGTGAATTGGTTTAGCTCAAGTATCTTGCGCCTTGGATACCTATCTTCTGGTACTAGCTCTTCTCATTCAGTTATCTCGCCATGTGCTTGATAAATAAAGATAAGATAAATAAAACAAGCAGCCTTCCCTTGAGAAACTCATCACCTAGTAAGAAGATACAGACAAGTGAATAAAAGCAGAATTCAGTGCAGTAAGTACCATGCAAATATTCAGGCAGCAGAGACTACCGCAGTGGACAGAACAGACGTTCTTATATTCTCCTGCGGGCAGTAAGACAGCACGGTGTGCAAAGAACATGCCAGAGAAAATGCTGGTACCTGCTGCCTGGGCTGCTCTGGATGGAGGTAAAGACAGCGCTCCTGCCCTTTGGGGCTGGGTCGCATCTAGGGCAGTGTTGGAAGCACAGGAAATAAGGCCTGGGTCAAGGGCCTGGGGTTCTATAACCAACTTCGGATCATGTCAGGGAACGAGGGCTGCATCACAGAGCAGGCGGGGCATTCTGAGGTTTCCGCATGGAATAAGTACTTTGCAAGGCAGTGAACCCAAGGCCCTCACTCCTATTAAGGGAGCAGTAAGAGCCTATTTAATTTGCAGAAGCTTCCTAACAGAGTTTCTCTCTGCTTATCTACTGGAGCTAAACGCCCCTGGTGTCTGAATTAGCTTGCAAGTAGCCTTCACCTTCTCCCCGTCACCCCCTACCCCGGTACTTAGGACCAGAGGCGCTGATCCCAATCACTTAGAGAAGATTCCCTGGCAGGGCCAGCTCGTTCAGAGCAGGGAAAGCAGCCACCCTCGCCTTGGGCAGCAGCCTGACTTCGCTGTGCACCTGTCACTCCTGGGCAAGAACCTGCTTTTGTGTCCCAAGCCTGGACGTGCCGTGGGTGATGGTGGCCAAGTTACCAGAGACTGAGCAGGTGAGTGGACGGGGAGAGGGAGAGAAGGGATGGGCTGCTCCGGCAGCTGCAGTCTCCCCCTGCCCCCTCCCATGTGGGTATGGCCACACGTGGACCTCCACTGGGATTCTCAAACAGGCCCCGCCTCCCCGGTCACTTCTACCAGTCACCCCAGGAGCAGCTGTCATTGTAGAAGGACAGCACCAGCAAACAGCAGAAGTCACAATCCTGGGTCATGGGAGCAGTGTCCAATTTCTAAAATTCCCATGGGCGTGGTGGCCAGAAGGGCCCTCAGAGATGGGTGTGCCGGGCTACCCCCAGGGACACACTGTTGGAGAAAGACGAGCCGCGGGCAGGGAGAGCCACGGGCTGGGCTCGGGCACGTCACACTACGTGTACATCAGGCCACCAGACTCCTCAGGCCGTGCCCGTCCTACTGAACCAGGCGGCTTTGGCCTCCAGAGGACCTTCCTCTCTATCTCCCCTCATGCTGCTCGCAGGAAAGAAACAACTTGTGTCCCACGGCTCCACCTCCACGGTTCAGGGAAGAAGAGAGGTCAGAGAGGGGAAGTGACTCGTCCCAGGTCAGAGCTGGCCCCTGATCCGGAATTGGGGTTTGGGATCCTTCGCCCGGTGCTCACTCCACGAAATGGCACGGTCTCCCTGAGGCACTGTCCTTAGTCACAGCTCAAGCCTTCCCCTGCTCGTTTCCATCCGTAAAGATGTGCAAAGCATCCACGAAGTTAACCCAGATAATCGAAGAGACGACACGTTCCCTGTGTTGCCGCCTCAGGCCCCGGAGGCCCTGAGTCTTTACCTTCGAATGCCCGTGCAGCGTCCACGAGGTGGGACCAATCTAATCCCGTGGCCGTGTCCGGGAGGGGCATCAGGCCAGGATCTGCGCACTTGGACTTATCCGATAAGGACCCATCGGAGAGCCAGAACTCATCTAAACAGGAACAAAACCAGAACGTCAGTCGGATGGCAGTGCAGGGCCCAGGCAGCCCCTCCAAAGGGCCAGGGGGCTTCTTCCAATGGACCTCCGGCCCCCAGGACAAAGGGAGATGGTGTGGTGCAGTTATCCCAAAGACACAGCTGCAAAAATGGGGGTCTGCGGAAAAGCCATGACCTACAGGCTCCCTTAGAGGTCAGCCGGCAGCACCCGGGGGTCGAAGGGGTTAGAAAGGATCGATTCTGGTTGTACAGTATCAGAATCTCCCAGTTTTCTTCCAGGGCGGCTTGCTTTCCCCAAGGACATCCACCCGAGTCTGACTATCTGCAGGATCGATTCCTGCTTTCTTCAGGGGTTACTGCGCCCCCCCGTCCTTGCGAGCACTGCAAGCTTCTACTATAAACAAGGTTTGGCATAATCTCTCTCCAGCCTGATGGTTTAAAAAGCTTCCTGAAGAACCCAGTTACGTAAGCTGAGCACCGCAAGTTCAGGATGCCCCAAATATCAGCTGATTATAAAACTGCAGGAAGATGAACCCTGTCTTCATTGTTAACAGGCAGGGAAGAGAAAGGACAGTCTTTTTCATGCTATGCACACAAACGGTGCCTGGGCCGCTCTGCTGACTTATGGAGGTGGCTTGATCCCTGGCAAAACCAGAAGCCCCTTGCCGTCCAGTATAGGTTTGCCTTCCTTTGTACACATGGACCTTTTAGGTTTCTTTTTCTTTTTCACCTGTCATCACACGACTTGAAGTGTTTATGTCATTGATAAATACTAGTTAGAACTCACTACGCATCCGAGGACAATTTTTTTTTTTTTTTGAGAAAGAGACAGCATGGGGCGGGGGGGGGGGGAGGAGAGAGAGAGGGAGAATCCTAAGCAGGCTCTGTGCTGTCAGCGTGGGAGCCTGATGTGGGGTTTGAACTCACAAACCGCGAGATCACGACCTGAGCCTAAATCAAGAGTCGGGCACTTAACTGACTGAGCCACCCAGGCGCCCCTGAGGACAGATTTTTCAAAGGCTTCAACTGGACTTTCTCTGACATGTCTTTTCTGAACCTGCCCCAGACGTGGCATGCAGCTGCTTGTGAACACATCTGCCTAATGAGACCAATCAAAATAATGACCACCTGGCAGTCTGAGCCCGCAATTAAGTTAAGTCAGGGGCATAATTAACCTGATGCACCTGTAATTTTTGTTCCCACACCCTTTGGGGGAGCTGTGAAATGCTGGCATTTGGACGGAGAGTGAGAGGTGGTGGTTGACCTTGGTCTTCTGAGTGAGAGGTGGTGGTTGACCTTGGTCTTCTGCCCTCTTGACATCGTCACATGCCACTCACAGCCCACCGTCACCCGGTGCAGAGCGGCCAATCCAACCCCTCTATTTTCAGCACTACCACGTTTAGCCGTGGGAATATTCCAGCAACCTGGTCCCAGCCCCCACTGTGAAGGGAGCCCAGTTGTGGAGCGCTCACAGCTCCCTCCTCTCCTGACCCGGTTCTCAGGCACCCAGGAAGGCAGACGTGGGCAGAGGCTGGGCTGAAGCCCCTTGCACACCTCAGGCCTTTTAGGGTTCAGGTTCAACCCCCGAGGCAGAAAGGTAAGGAAGCCCACGGATTTTCAATCACTTGCCAATCACTTTGTCTCTCCAACATGCTGGCTACTTTGCTTAAAGCAAGATTGCCAAAGCTAAGTGTAGAGGAATTATTTCAGTAGGTGGCAGTTACGTTTGTCACTGATTTGCACGTGACCAGAGTTCTTCAGGAATGAGGTTAAGAGTGTGGCAGCCCGGGAAGGGTGCACCAGGCACCCTGTGTGCCTGGGGCACTCCCCCTGCAACCCCCGCCTCTCCTTCCCTCCTGGGACAGGAAAATGATTCAGGTAAATGAACCTTTCTATAGAAAGTACACTCTGAGAGTCATGTTTTCCTAAGAAATACAACTTGAGGATTTTCTTTGCCTTTATAAAGAGAAAATCCTTCCCCCGAGCTTCTGGCCCTGTCAAGCCTAGAATCAGGCCCAATGCACACTGCATGTGCAGTCTCCCTTCTTCCCTGCCAACACCAGGCCACAGCAACCTGGCTGGCTCTCACAGGAGCCAGGCGAAGAGAGAGGCAGAATGCAGACTGGTTGGGGCACTAGGAGAACATCCCTGTACCCTCCACCCCACTTGTCCCTCCAGCAGCCATGAACTCAAAGAGCTACCTTCCCCAAACACCTACGGAGTACTGACCGTGGGGGACCCTGACAGTCTTGGGTCAAAAATGAATGTTATGACTATTCCTGAGTTCCCTGAGATTCCATGATACGTGGCCATCTGTCATTAAGCCAAGGCACAAATCTGAATCCTGGTTCCCAGGACACCAAAACTGAGACTGAGTGAGGGAGGGAGGGGGCCCAGCTCTTCACACAGCAGGACAGGTCAACCAGCTCTGTAGGTCTGCTCGCTGCCGCGGACACAAGTCACACAGACCTGCATGCCAAGTGCGTGATGACTCCAGGATCTGAGAATGGCTCGGGGCAGAAGTTTCACAACCAGAGGCAAGCCTAGGGCACGCTAACTTCCTCCAACTTTTATGGAAACCGGGGGGCAAAAGGGGAGAAATGCAGTTTGTGATATTTCTTCTTTATTACAAACGAATATTCCCCTTTCCTCAGTTGTGAATGAAACCTTTGGGTTTATTTGATACTACAGGACTGGCAAAGATGACCAGTGCATTAGGAAGGCTCCTTTCCCCCAGGACTTACTTGGAGCTTATCCACGTATCTATGATGTATTTCCTAAATGACTACTGTATACGTAGTGGGGGGACCACAGGGGGAGGCAATAAACAAATAAACAAGGAAATAATACAAGTAGTGGCGAGTCTTTCCAGGAAAATGGAACAGGATTATGGGACCAAGCACCGGCAAGCGTGTGCCCGCAGAAGGTAGCACTGGCTGGGGCACCAATGATAAGGAGCCATTTGATGGAGAGCACAGTTCTGGCAGAAAAGCTCTATGGATTTAAGTCAAAATCCATCAGTTTTCAGCACGCAGGAAGGTCCTAGTGTCACCGACAGTCACCTTAAACAGAGTAAGAGTGCCTACATTCTCTGAGTTATCAAAATGAAAAGCCCCTCAATTTCTTTTCAATTGCTTGGAAAGTCGTAGAATTGGCAAAACCCAAATTTTATTTATTTTTTTGGTCTGAGACTCCAAGTCACCCAAAATCCTTTATAATGTCCTTCCTGGATGTTAGGTTATCACACCACTGCCATCACCTAGATGATGCTTCCCCAGGCACCAGCAGGTACTATCTGGCCAGGGAGACACAGGTCCTGCCCGCGAGGAGCCCAGTCAGCAAGCAGATGAAGCCTGCTGGTGCTGGGCTGGTGGGGGTTTGGGGCAGGTGTGCACCACAACAGCCGAAACTGGATCATTTCCTGAGCCTTACAGAAGCAGAAGAAAAGGCACCCCTTGTTTTAGGTATTGAAGCCTGTTACTGCCAAAGCTCGTGTTATATCAGGAGAGTGCCCTGCTCTCTTGGCCCATTCACAGGAGAAAGTGGCTTGTGGAGTCTGAAAGGTGGCTAATGTCTAGGCATGGATGCCTGGTCCCTGCTCTCTGGCCTAGACACTGATGTTGTGGCTTCCTGTTTGTTTATCCACAGCCGGAAGGCACAATGACCGTCTGTATCAAGTCTGACTTTATTTGTTGTTATAAATGCCGAGGAGCCTTCCTCCTGATGGTCAGACAGCTGAGGTTTGGCAATTCCTCTCTAAAAACCAATGGATGTTCATTACAGGGGAGATTGGGAACCTTTGAGAAGGAGAAAGAAGTGCCCTAGTGGATCAGCCAGACCCTGCCTCCAATGGCGCACGGGCACCTTCCGCAATGCCAACTTGGTCATGGTCACCTCCTGCCTATTAGCAGCTCTAACCACCTGCACCCCACACACTGGGCCTATGCTTCGGTCTATAGCATCGTGCGTGAGTACTGAATTACAGGGAAAATACTCATTTGATTTATTCTAAATTCTCCCCTGCTCTTTAAGCTTCAAGGGGCATCCTTTGGGAGGTGCTAGGTCAAAACGACAGGATTTGGAAACATGCATAAGTTAATACTCTGTTCTTATCTTTTCAAGTTTAAGAACCCTTGTGAGTCTATGCTCACAGGAAGATTTGTCCCATTCCTTGGAGGGCTTTCATCTCCATAAACAAAAAACAAAAAAACAAAAAACAGGGATTCTCACAATAGACCCCGAATAGCCAAAGCAATCCTGAAAAAGAAAAACAAAGCCGGGGGCATTGCAATTCCAGACTTCAAGTTATATTACAAAGCCGTACTAATCAAAACAGTATGGTATTCACACACACACACACACACACACACACACACACACACACACACACACACACACATCAATGGAACAGAACAGAAAGCCCAGAAATAAATGTACAACTATAGGGTCAATAAATCTTTGACAAAGGAGGCAAAAATATGTAATGGGAAAAAGTCTCTTCAACAAGTGGTGTTGGAGAAACTGGACAGTGGCAGGCTGAAGAATGAAACTGGACACTTTCTTTCACCACACACAAGAATAAACTCAAAATGGATTAAGGACCTAAATGTGAGACTTGAAACCATAAAAATCCTAGAAGAGAGCACAGGCAGTAATTTCTCTGACATCAGCCGTAACAACATTTTTCTACACAGGTCTCCTGAGACAAGGGAAACAAAAGCAGAAATAAACAATCGGGACCACACTAGCACGAAAAGCTTCTGCACGGCAAAGGAAACTATCAATAAACAAAAAGACAACCTGCTCGATGGGAGAAGATGTTTGCAAATAATGTATCTGATAAAGGATGAGTGTCCAAAACAGGCGAAGAACTTACACAACACCAAAGAAAACCAAATAATCCAACTAAAAACTGGGCAGAAGACATGAGCAGACATTTCTCCGAAGACACAGAGACGCCAAAGGATACAGGAAAAGATGCTCAACATCCCTGATCATCAGGGAAATGCAAATCAACACCACGATGAGATATGACTTCACACCTGTCAGAATGGCTCAAATCAAATACACAAGGAACAACCAGTGTTGGCGAGGATGTAGAGAAAAAGGAACCCTCCTGAACTGTTGGTGGGATTGCAAACTGGGGCAGCCATTGCCCCCCCAAAATTAAAAATAGAGTCTCCATATATCCAGTATTTACCTGAAGAATACAAAAACACGAATTCGAAGCGATACATGCACTCCGACATTTATAGCAGCATTGTTTACAATAGCCAAGGAACGGAAGCAGCCCAAGTGTCCATTGATTGATGAATGGATAAAAAAGATGTCATATAGGGGCGCCTGGCTGGATTAGTTGGTTGAGCGTCCAATTTTTATTTTGGCTCAGGTCATGATCCCAGGGTCATGGGATCGAGCCCCGAGCTCCATGCTGAGCATGGAGACTGATTAAGACTTTCTCTCTCTCTGTCCCCCTGCATGTCTCCCCTACTCACAATCTCTCTCTAAAAAAAAAGAAGAAAAAAAAGATGTGGTATGTGTACACACACACACCGACACATCTGCGCACATGCGCGCGCGTGCGCGCCACACACACACACGCAGGAATAGTGTTTGGCCATAAAGAAGAATGAAATCTTGCCATTTGCAACAACACGGATGCATCTAGAGAGTATTATGCTAGACAAGACAGGTCAGTCAGAGAAAGACAAATACCATATGAATTTGCTCGTATGTGGAATTTAAAAAACAAAACAAACTAAGGGGAAAAAAAGAGACACACCAAAAAACAGACTCTTAACTATGGAGAACAAACATGGTCACCAGAGGGGAGGTAGGTGGGGGGGGATGGGTAAAATCAGTAAAGGAGATTAAGAGTACACTTAGCGCCATGAGCACCGAGTAATATAGAGAATTGCTGAGTCACTATATTGTACTCCTTAAGTTAACACAGCACTGTACGTTGATACTGGAAATGAAATACGAGAAAAAGAAAAAAATTAAAAAAAGGAAAACTAAGGGGAGCAGCAGTAGTTTTAGGAGGGGAACAGGAAGGATATAAGCCTTCTTCCCAGGCAACAGTATTTACATAATAAAAGCCTTCATATTATCTTCTTGAAGCTCTCTTCCCATTTCAAATATTGTTTAATCTTGAAGAAGACTGATTTTTTTTAAAAAAAATTTTATTTTTATTATTTCAGAGAGAGAGAGAGAGAGAGAGAGAGACAGAGCATGAGCAGGGGAGGGGCAGAGACAGAGAGAGGAAGACACAGAATGGGAAGCAGGCTCCAGGCTCTGAGCTGTCAGCACAGAGCCCGATGCAGGGCTCAGACCCACAAGATGTGAGATCATGACCTGAGCCAAAGTCAGTTGCTTAACTGACTGAGCCACCCAGGCGCCCCTTGAAGATTGATTTTTTTAAATCAGCCATTGGGCAGTTCTAGTCAGTATATATTTCTTATGATATTTTGCAGGTATGAGATTATTGGTATGTCTTGTTATTTTCTGTCTTGATTAGTTTTAAAACTGCCCTTATAGCCTTCTTTGTAACAAATTATTTAAAATGGCAAAATTTTTATAATAAACATTTACCAAGGAAAAAAATAAAAACACAAATTAAAAAAAATCAGGAATTCTCATTAAACGTGCTGTGAACCTGCCAATGCTTGGGACTACACTGAATAAAGCCAAGTACCCAACTGGTCAAGGAGGAAACAGATACTGGGAACATTTATCAATATCATTGGTTATCTGGCCTGTGAATGGTGCGTCCAAATGGCCACTCCCCATTTTTTCTACATGGGCCACAAAAGAAATTTTGTTCTGGAATCCAATAATAATGAAAACTAAGACCCTAAATGCAAATGCAGAAACGTTTTCAGAAATATTTTCAATTGCTTCATTAGGCCATATTTTTACACCTCCAAGCTGAAGACCTAATGATACAGCACATTTCAGGGACTTCACAGGAAATCTATCTGAATCACAACATGAATCACATCCAAAATGTGTTTGTTAAGGACCGGTCTCACAAGGTTGAATTAAGATCTTGATCTCCAGAGAAGAAAGAGTCTGAGACAGGTTCAAATGTGGGACATTTACTAGCTAAAAATACCTGAACGAGAAGCCTGTGACTATAAGAATAATTACCTGTGGAAAAGCTCCCGCAATGTGTACCGTGAAGAGATGAACTTGCTGACCCTTTCTCTGCACTTACTCCAAAAATTAGGAACCAGTCTCTATTAGTGACTGATTCTTTCTTTGAGGGTCCCGAGGTGGGAATGGTGGAGTTTTAAAACTTAACGGAAGCATACGCATACCTACGCATCCAAGCGGCTGCTAGATGTTCGACGGAACTAACCTCCCCAACCCCCCAAGCTTTCCCATGAAGCTAAGTCTCTGGGACTAAGAGCAACAACTGGAGAACCTCAACGAGTCCTCATTTCTCGCGCACACAAGTGTTGTTCCAGTTCTGAACTACTCTCAATGAATGGGCTCTTCTTCTAGATGCGCTACTGAGGGACCGGAGACCCCAGAAGGGAAGAATGACAACAATCTGTGGAGGAGATTCAAAAGTAATGACCGCACAGGTTAAGTGCGGGGGTCAGACACATCAGCACAAATTACTTCCAGCTCCCTTATCCACGTTGTGTCATTTCGCTCACGGAACCGCGAGAACCTTTTCCGAGTAGTTTCTACAGGAAACTGAAGTCACACTGCCAAATCAGGTTTCAGCAGAGAAGAGCCAATGGCAAGGACACGCTCACTGCTTTCCCTAGCGAAACGCACAGTGTAGACAGGTAAGGCAGTTTTGCACTTGAATCGTGAGCACATAATGTACCCTGCCTGTGTCCTACTTGTGAAAATACTAAACAAGGATGGAGTTCTTCAGTAGGTAGGTAGATAAATAAACTGTGGTACATCCAGACAATGGAAGATCATTCGGCGCTAGAGAGAAAGAAAACTATCAAGCCATGAGAAGACGTGGAGGAAAGAGCCAGTCTGAAAAAGCTGCATAGTGTATGATTCTGAGTATATGATATTTTGGAAAAGGCCAAACAAGGATCGGTGGTTGGCAGGGGTGTGGGGGAGAGAGGGATGATCAGGCAGAACACAGGATTTTAGGGCAGTGGAAATATTCTGTATGATATGACAGCGGTGGATACATGTCATCTGACTGTCCAGACCCGCGGTGGGTAGAGAGGATCAAGACTGAATCCTAACGTAAACAAACGCTGGACTCTGGTTGATGATGATGTGTTAGTGCAGGTTCACGAATCCTAGCAAATGTACCCTGAGTGGGGGATGTTGCTCGCGAGGAGGCTGTGTAAGTGTAGGGGCGCAGGGGTATCTGGGAACTCCCTGGGCCTTCTGCTAAATGTTGCTGTGAGCCTATAACTGCTTTTAAGAAAAAATTAAAAAACAGTAACGTAAAAAGGGGCGACTGCATGGTTCAGTCGGTTAAGTGTCCGACTTCCTCTCAGGTCATGATCTCGCGGTTTGTGGGCTCGAGCCCCGCCTCGGGCTCTGTGCTGACAGCTCAGAGCCTGGAGCCTGCTTCCGATATTCTGTGTCTCCCTCTCTCTCTGCGTTTCCCCTGGTCATGCTCAGTCTCTCTCTGTTTCTCAATAATAAATAAATGTTAAAAAAAATAAAAATAAAAAAAACCAGTAAAGTAAAAAAAAGAAAAAAAGGAAAAAAAGGACACATCTTTCACAATGAAAGCACTGAAGGGTAGAATATAAGAATTACATCAACGCACAGGCCGCAAATTTCATGACCACACATCGAGCATTTTAAATGAAAGAAATAACATTTGCAAGAAAATAGTTTTACTGATTTTACGCATGCTTTCAAGAGGACATTAAAGTTACCTATTTACAAAAAAGGAAAAACATTTAGAGAAACATTAGGTTATTAGAATATGTCTGACCTTTCATACGGTTATCAAGGAGTTTAAAGGTTTCTTCAATTTAGGCAAATGGACTCGTTATAATAGTCAGGATATTACGTTACTTAAAGAAATAGATTAAGGATTTTATGAGACAAGGTTCATTTCCAATTATGTTGTACATTAGAAGCAGCATTATTAGAACTTTTATTTCATCTAGCCTGAGATTTCTACACATATTAGGAAGTTCAAATTGGTTCCAAATATAATTTGGAATTCTTATTTTTATGAAATAAGAAAAAAAAAACCCTGATAATGAATGTATTTCTGATTAAATCCTTAATCTTCCTGTACACTGGAAATTAAATTATGGAAAAAAAAAAGGGAATAAAGCCAGAGTAAAAAAATTACCACCCTTAAACGCTGACACTACGTAAAAGTCAAAGATTTCAGGATCTGAAGGAAGATCATGTAGAAATTATCCAGCCAATCTGTGACCCGTAAGCTGGAGTAAACCGGACACAGAGCGCATGAGTGACGAGCACCGGGTCACACCGCCACCCGCGGAGAAAGCCAGGTCCAAGTCCCCCGGGTCCCAAGGCCCATCTACCACCTTCTCCATCATCCTGTACTGAATGTCAGGGACAGAGGGAAACAGAGGCTGGAAAACCAAACCTTCCTCCTTGCTTGTTCCCCAATGGAAAATCTACCTCTTGTGCCACTTTTTCCTTGTAAAATCAGCTCTTACATATTTCTTTCTTTATGGCTGATATACTTATAGATCTTATAGATACATACATCTTTTATTGATATATATAGTCCTGACTTGATAAAAATGTTTAATATGGGTTTTTCAATATTCAAAATTCGCACAGTACTGCTTAACTTTTAAAAAGTGGCCACTCTGATGCTTTTATCATACGCAAACATTATTTAAAAGAAAGGAAAGAAAAGCAGACACACCAACTAATACCTATTTAAAAAAAGAAACCTACCCCCCCAACCTCCTTGGGGCACAACCCGCAGTTCAGCCCCCGCACACTTACTTCTCAGGCTCCCCATGCTGGGCGCAGGGTGGGTGCGGGGGGGCAGCGTGCTGTGGTAGGGCGGAGTGGTGCTGAACAGGATGTCGTTGGGCAGGGCTTGGTCAAGTATTGAACTTCGCGAACTGCCAAAGGAAGACCCCCTCCGATTGCTGCATATGCTCTCATCAGAGAGGGTGCGGTAGAGCGAGCGTCTTGGAGACAGGTTCCCATAGAACGAAAACTGGGGTGGGGGGAGAGGGGGAAGACAGACATGAAAGAGTTGAAGGCATGGAATTTATCTGACTAAATCCGGCAGTACAAGTACCACTGTGATAGCATCTCTCAGTTCTCCCTAGGCAGGCAGGCAGGCAGGCAGGCAGGCATAAAGCATTAGCTCAGGAATGCTAAACCAGGCACGTGGGTCACCTAGGCAAATACGCCAGGCTCTCGTGCAGTTACTGGATTTGAATCTTTTCCTCCTTTGACATTCTGTGAAAAATTATCATGAATTAGACAAGTGCAGCTTTATTAATTCTGAAATGTTAAATGGAACCTCCATGACCTTATAGCGTTGCCAGGTCCTGGAAATATAGAAGGTTGCCATTTCGGGCACAGTTATTCAAAAGCACACATAGCGCGGGCTTGATTTTAATTTGAAATGACTACGTTTTAATATCAGGCAATTTCTGGATCCATCCACTGCATGGGAGGTTCAATCTCATCCAAATAATAATAAAACCAATTTTGAACACTGAGGCTTTCTAGGCCACAAAAACGGGCTCAAGAAAAAATGGTATCAGTCCAGGAAAATCTTGTCTACTTCAAAGTGATCACCCACAGGAGTCTATTATAATTGTTGAAAATGGAGCTATAGTAATCGATCATTACTGGATTTAAAGGAACCACTGAAATTATTGTGTTGACTCACAGACAGAGTAGGGAAAATCCTTACTCAAGAAGTAGTCAAATACTCAAGAAAATTAAATCAGATCTGACTCTTCAACTTCTTCTTCTGCATACCGAACCACATTCCTTTTATACAAACAACAGTAAAAGCCAGAATGTTTGCATCAGACAAATACAGAAATGGCTATTTACATTTGTGAGTGCAGCAAGAAAGCTAAAAATATTTCTATTGTATGTGTTCCTTCCATTCTGTCTGCTCTGTCCAACTGATGAATGGTAACTGAAATGTGTGCTGACTACAAAGCTAAATTTACACCATGAAAAGAAGGTGATTTGTCTTAGAAAGGGGGGGAACCCTCTTCAAGGAGAAGTTCATTTCTATGAAAAGAAAAGCTATTTGCCCCTTTTTACAACAGTCCGCACCCAAGTTTATACAGTACCGTATATATGATTTGATACAAGTTTAGAAGGAAAAAAAAAAGGCTCATTGTGATTGAGTTCTTCTGGGATTCCCTGTTCACACACACCAACAGGCTCTTCAGAACATGATTACAGGCGCATTAGATTAAAGCGGCTTTGAGGTAGTGTCTAATTAGAGTGTTATTCTAAGAACACAATTAGGTTAATTGCAGTATTGTTTTATTATAGAGAAGACAGAAGCACACAGACTTGCTTGTTTACTCCGATCACAGTCAACATGGCAATGTCTGATATATATATATATATATATATTTTTTTTTTTCCATTTGGACAAGAGAGAGCACTGGATTAGAAGGGAGAAGATCTGGCTTCCATTCTGGACTCTGACACCAAATATTTATATGAACTTCTCATTTCCCCACGTAGGGACCCAGGAACTTGCACAAAAGAGGAGACTGAGCTCAACTACCCCGAAGTTCCTTTGAATACTTTCCATTGCTTAACAAAGTAGTTTAAGAGACTGTTAATAATAGCGAAGCTACAGCTTGTAACAGTAGGCAATCTAACATTAGCTGGGGACTGCTACGTGATGAATGAAGGTGTGTCACTGAACTTGAGGTTGGCTTAGAAGACTGACACATGGCCTTCCCTTGGGACCAATGCATAGTTTTATACGGTGTGGTGCACACTCCTCCATATTTACAGTGCCCGGCTTGGAGCAGAGGGTAGATTTCTGTAGCAAGTCAGGTGGTATGGACTTGGTAGCTACTGTCTCTGTCACCCAGAATGTGACAGTGCTAAGAGACCATGCCTGTGTTATTTCTTATCTCTGGTCAACTCTGGTGCGCGTTCCGTTTTCTCTTTGTTTCATAGGATGACGCTGGGCCAAGAGGTCAAGTCACCTGCATAGAGCCCTGCAGCTGACTGTCACTGGAGCTAGGATTTTTGGCCAGGCCTGCTTGCCTCTTGTCCTCTCCATCCATGCTAGAAAGCTGCCCTTCCTAACCTCCCCCAGGCTCGCCCTGCTAATGGATAGAAAAAAAACCCAGAAAATGGTCAGCCGCACACAGAGTAACAGGGAGAATCTTGAGAGAGAATGCATGAGGCGGGATTCTGGAAACTTCTGAGACTCTTTAGACTTTTGTTCAGTATTTCTGGTAACTTCAAAGCCTCATGAAAGTCGCTAACCTTTCTTCTCCCCTCCTCCACTAAGGGACTGTCAGGAAGCATCAGTTTCAGGAAATCTTCTTTGGACAGAACGTGTTGAGTTTCTGCAACAGCACCCCCCACCACGGTCTGGTGCTGGGCTGCCGTGGACAAGATCTCCATCTCACCGTACAGCCTGTTGAAACAAAACAGAGGGGAAATTAAGAAGAACAGGTCAGCCCCTTTGTAAAACGCCTGTGGCCTGAAGGATTAAAATCCGCTATTTCGACCACTACATACTCATATGCTTGATTCTTAATTATTAAGTCAGGTCATTGCCGCACTTGCCCCAGACCCCCCGTGTCATTTTACATCTGTGAAATGACCTCAACCAGAAAGGTAGATTTCTGAATAATTCAGAATCAAATCAGATCCCTGAAGCCCTGGATGGGGAAAAATACAGCCCGTATTTTTTTGTTTCTAAAAGGCCGTGCTTTTCTTTTCCCAATCTGTCAGAAAACACATTTTCAATAATGCATCAGAGATTATCATACGTCCTTTGCAGGAACACCTCCTTGTGTTTCCAGAAACTCAAGAGAACCTTCCTCTCATGGGTAGGCAACCGCAATCGCCCCATCTCACCCGAGCGACACAGAGAGAGGCACCCGAGGGAGCCTGAAATTTAAGAGTAATCGATTCAGGCGTGTGCCAAGCATGTTTTATTATCAGCAATTCTGCAAAGCCATTTGGATAAATAAAGCAGCTGTCTCCCTTCATTATCAGTATACAAAAATGTATTTACGAACAACAAAAGACTGTCTAGCGGAATTACTGTTTTCAGCTCTTTTCCAGGGAGAAAACCGGGGACTCGTTTTTTTTTTTTAAAGGAAATCCAATCTGAGGAGCCAAACCTTCCTGAGCTCACACTGAATCATCAGTGGCTGTACCGTCCGCAGAGGTGAACGGTCCTTGCCACCGGACCTGAAACGAAACGGTCTAGGAATCCATGGCCCAGAGCAACAGAGGATGACCTGTATGTTATTGTCATGTGTCACTGAGGTGACTCTATTTCAAAAGCAAGGCCATCTTGCCACAGTTTGACAGCTCACGGGAAATTACCAGAGGAAGGAACTCACACAGCCATGCTCGAGATGAACAATGATTATCTGGAAGACTCTCTGGCTTTTGCTTTGTTTCTGAGGTAGGTCGGGTTCAATCAATGAGGGTTCTACCATATGATTTTAATGTTTACTTATTTTTTGAGATAGAGACAGAGCGCGAGCAGGGGAGGGGCAGAGAGAGAGGGAGACACAGAATCCAAAGCAGGCTCCAGGCTCTGAGCTGTCAGCACAGAGCCCGACGCAGGGCTTGAACTCAGGAACCTGAGATCATGACCTGAGACGAAGCTGGACGCTTAACCGGCTGAGCCCCCCAGGCGCCCTGCACAATATGATTTTAGAGAGATAACTGGAAACTTCGGAGTTTTATGTTTTGTATACAATGAGATGCTGATATTCTCTAATCCTCTGTGGGACAAACACACTGGACTTGGCCGATCTGTTTCAAAGCACCATTCGTGATCTGGTGGAACGCTCTTTCTGCAGTGTTCTAGATTCAGGACTTCCACATTAACAGTTGCCTTGTTTGGGGAGCGCTCGACTTAGCTGGACAAGTCCTGGGGTGCCTGCCGCCCCGACAGGATGGGCATGGCACACCACACAGAGACCTGGGTTCGAATCCCAGCATGAACCTTGTGGGATGAGGGGAAGTGGAGCTTTGTCACCCACGTGCGCAGACCTCTTCCTCACAGTGCTCCTGATACTGCCCTTCTTTTACTGAGAGTCAGTGCCGTCAAACCCATGTGTTCAAATGCACAAACTCTGGGGGGCTCTGGAGAGAAAAATGTCCAAATGGGACCCGTCATCCCTGACTTTGCAGTGAGCGAGCCCTCAAACAGTGCTTTCACACACAACTTAGAAGCTCCGGATGAATTTCTGTGAAGCGCTCAGGAGACAGACGTATTAAGTAGGCAGAAATACCAACGTTATCATTCGAAATCTGCATTTATGGGGATGCCTGGCTGGCTCCGTTGGTAGGGCATGTGACTCTTGATCTTAGGGTCGTGAGTTCAAACCCCATGTTGGGTATGGAGCCTACTTACAAAGAAAAAGAAAAAGAAAAAGAAAAGAAACTCGCATTTATGGTCAAAAAGTGTGGTTATCACTATTAAATTCCTTTCTAAATAACTCATTTGCAATTATTGACACGATTTTTTTAATAAAAAGATTCCGTGTTCAATTTCAGCACGAAAATGATTTTTCATTTAGAAAGCAGTAGCAGGCTATCCATGTTTAAACAGTGGGATCATTTTTTTTAAGGGAAAATGGTGCTAGTTCATCAACCCAAGTGGCAGATGTAAAAGAGCCCTGTGAAAATCAGTGCAGCGCCCTAGGCACCCTACATGCGTGCTGATGCAGTCAATACCTACAGATACGGTGGCCTCATCATTTAGTGCATGGGAGTTTCTTTTTTCTTAAGGCTGTCCTTTTATTTTTTTAAAAATGCTTATTTATTTATTTATTTGGAGGGAAAGAGAGAGAGAGTAAGAGAGAGGGCATTTGAGTGAGACGAGTGGGGGGAAGGGCACAGAGAGAGGGAGAGAGAATCCCAAGCAGGCTCTGTGCTGTCAGCATAGAACCTGACACGGGGCTTGAACTCACGAACCGGGAGATCATGCCCTGAGCTGAAATCCAGTCGGATGCTCAACCGACTAAGCCACCCATGCTCCCCACGGCTGTCCTTTTCAAAATAAGGAAGCAGGCGTGCCTGGGTGGCTCTGTTGGTTAAGCATCTGACTTCGGTTGAGGTCATGATCTCATGGTCTGTGAGTTCAAGCCCCGCGTTGGGCTCTGTGCTCACAGCTCAGAGCCTGGAGCCTGCTTTGGATTCTGTGTCTCCCTCTGTCTCTGCCCCTCTCCCACTCATGCTCTGTCTCTCTCTCGCTCTCTCATAAATAAATAAAAACATTTAAAATGTTAAAAAATGAAAATAAGCAAACAATGAAATAGCTCTGACCACCCTTGTTTTGCATTCTTGACATGCAATTTCTTTACTTGTCTCTTCAGAGAGAAAGCAGAGTTTCCACAGGTGTTATAAAACGGATCATCAGCATCTTTTTCTCTTTCCAAAGAGCCACCTCACATCCCTCCCTGTCCCCACGAAACCTAACAACTGAAAGGGAAATCAGAGTCATGTTAAAATTAGGTAGAATCCTTTCTCTTTGATGATGTCACACAACAAATTTAAGAAACAGACTCAGGGACGCTGGGGGAATTCAAAGTGTCCTTGAACTTGTTTATTTACACACTCTATAGTCACACCATCAATAGCACATTACCTTGACTTTTCTATTGTAGGCAGTGTTTTGGATAGAAGAATAAAGAACAGGGATTTCTTTTAAATGCAATACTCAAGGAAACACAAGCCTTTTAAAGAGAAACATAAATGCCTTTTAAAGAGAAACATAACATTTAAGAAGATTTACAAAGATGTTTCTAGATTATTCCTTCTTAGAAGATATATTTTTGTTGGGGGGGGGATACGTCCACTTAGTGCATCCCCCAAATGTGTGTAAGGTTGCCTAGGGAAGAGCCGCCGGCCACCTTACCCCTGACACTCAGTCACTTCGGGGTCCTCAGGCGGCGGGCTGCCCTCCGACTTCTTCCAGCCGATGACGTACTTGCTCACTGCCCCTTGCCTGTGGTAGGGCTTGGACACGGACCCAGGGACTTGTTGGGCACTGCTGTGAGACACGATGTAGACTTTGGACGTATCCAGAGATCCGCTATTTTTGGAACAGTGAGTGGAAGGGCTTCCTGAATGGTGTGAGCCGCTGGGGAGAAGAACAGACAAAAGTTGTGATACAACCAGAGTTGGCAGTGCTGGCGCGCTGCCAGACTCTGAGCACCCCTCCCCTCTCCCGTGCTCCACCTTCCACCGTGGCCCTTGCCGGAGTGCCTAATTGTCCCAGGGCTGAGGATGCCCGCGTGTAAGCTGCACGCCCGTGGCTGGAAGGATGTTAAAAAACAATCGGAGGAAAATCAAATGTAAGCAGAAGCAACACACTTACAACCGATGCTCTGAAATAGAGGAAACCCAAAAGAAGGCGCTCAATGTCAAGGGCGGCCGGGAAAAGGCCGACGCAGACCACAACAGAGTACACGACAGGCGCACTGCACTGGCAGGAACGGGGGCGGCTGGTCCCGAGGGCCTGCTGCCCCTCGCAGGCGGGAGGAGGGGGTCAGGCGGTTTGGGCAGCAGCCCGGGCACCACCCGTAAAGGTGTGCACCTGCGGAGCATGCGGCCCAGCAATTCCGCTCCTGAGCGCACGCCCTGGATAAACCCCTGCACACGCAGCGGGCACCAATGTCGACGGGAGGACGGACCGTAACAGGGCCCCAATTCCCCCGGCCTGGCTCATCAGTAGCGAAATGGACGGCCAGCCAATAAAACAAGAACGGATAAACGGGAGACTCCGGGAACACATGGACCGAGGCTGCCAACACCTCGGGGGAACCTCCCAGACATCATGTAGAAAAAGAAGCAAGTCACAAAGAATACAGCAGGCGGGGGTTCAGGTTTAAATAACGTTTATCAACAGGCATAGCGGAACGAGGTTGCTCAGGAACATATAGATTCAGTTAGAACGATGAGGAGAAGCGAGGGGAGGAGGACCAGGAAAGGGGGCTAGTGGCTTCCTCCAGGGAGGAGAAGGGGCTGTGAGCGGGTGCTAACACAGCCACCCCAACCCCATATCTGGTGGTTGTATGCACCTCTGCTATATGATCACGCGATGCAACACCGACAAAATAATATTTAAGTGACAGAATCCCTAAATCGAAAAAGTATTTTTTTAAAGTCAGTGGTTAAGCTAATAAGGCCAGAGGGGCTCCCCACTGACAGGATAACCACCTACAGAAATATCAAAGCCTAAAGAGCTTTTTTTTAAAAATTTTTAAAATGTTTTATTTATTTTTGAGAGAGAGACAGCATGAGCAGGGGAGGGGCAGAGAGAGAGGGAGACAGAATCCGAAACAGGCTCCAGGCTCTGAGCTGTCAGCACAGAGCCCAACACGGGGCTCGAACCCACGAACCGTGAGATTGTGACCTGAGCTGAAGTCGGACGCTTAACCGCCTGAGCCACCCAAGAGCCCCAAGATCTTTTTTAATTCAGGAAGACTGACAATATAGTGTTTTATGACAAATGAGTAACACCAGAGACCAGGGAGTTGCTTTACAAACATAAAAATAATGTAAATGTTCAAACGGTAGTTAATGTTGCCAGAGTTCAGAAAGGCAGGAGGGCGTCACTTTCAGAAAAGTCGACACACAAGTGCCCTTTGAGGATCCTGCGGCCGGACTGGCTGGGTCTTCACGCCAGCTCTGTCACTTAGCAGGGTGGGACCCTGGGAAGCTTCCTTAACCTCAGTTTTCTCATCTGTAAAAGGGGCTATAACAGTGCCTACCCTCAGAAGACTGCTCCGAAGACTATGTGAGTGAATATTAGTGAAGCACTTAGAACAACGTGTGCCACAGGGTAAGCATTATCGAAAGGCCCATTTTTTTTTAGTGATGCATGCAAGAACTGTGTATATGTAGGAGTACTTGCTATTCAAAGAGTTTACCAGAGGGTTCCTTGGGTGGAAGGCTTTCTGGTATGATGAAATATTAACCTTATTCTGAAACCCGATTAGCACCTACCTATCTGAAAACCCTACCTATACAGTAAGTACCCTACGAGGCAGGAAGTAAAAGAAAAAGTCCAAAATGAAGAACGGTTATCAAAATGGACTTTTTATAAACATTCCAAAGGAAGGAGGGTAACAAAACTTATTTTTGAGGGTTTACATGTTAGAGGCACTGTGGTATATGAAAAATTAAAAAACAGAACAGGGGCGCCTGGGTGGCTCAGTCGGTTAAGCGTCTGACTTCAGCTCAGGTCATGATCTCACGGTTCCCGGATTCAAGTCCTTTGTTGGACTCTGTGCTGACAGCTCAGAGCCTGGAGCCTGCTTCGGATTCGGTGTCTCCCTCTCTCTGTCCCTCCCCCGCTTGCATTGTCTCTCTCTCTCTCTCAAAAATAAATAAACATTAAAAAATTAAATAAAAAAACAAGCAAACAAAACAGAACAAATAAAACACCTCATTTATTACTATGAAGTAACTTAGCCACGGGTTGTGTGTCTGGTGCTCTTCAGTGTGACTCAAAGCTCCTTTGATTTGGGCTCTAAATTGTGGACTCTGGGGGGAGATGTGTCACCGCCTTCCCACGCCCTGAGCTACCCTAGGAAGAAGCAAGGAGCACTGACAAAGGGAGCCTTGAACTCTTTCCATTTATTGGGTATATACACACTACCGGTAGTCCCCTCCCAACATGGAAACTCTGTATTCGGGCAATGGGGTCTGTACATGGAGGCCTGTAGATTTCCCCCTAAGCTGCCAGTTTTGAGAAACTTCAGCTCTGCATAAAGATATACAAGTGGTAGAATCACACTAACTGTTACTATCTTGCTACATTTATTCGTCTCTGAAGTCTTTGAGAATTAGTTGCTAACTCTGTATCATCCTCCTATATTTTAGCGTGTATTTCCTAAAAATGAGGACACTCTCCCACATGGGAACAACATGACTGTCACCCTCAGGAAATCACACGTGAATGCAATACTGTCACCTAACGCACAGTCCATATTCTATTTCCCAGCTGTTCCCAATAACGTCTATGGCTGTAGTGTCTCCATTCAGAGCCCAGGGAAGGATGGTGCGTTGCCTTTAGCTGCTATGAGCATCGTGTACATGAAAGCCTTTGATTACCCCTGAGATGTTTTATAGTTAAGTCTTAGGGTACCCAAACTCCGGCCAAAACGAACATTTTTTGAGAATGTCTTGGGGATAATGGTATCAGGGTCAGAAACCGTTATGTGTGTTTCCATCTGTTTCACAAATGTTATTTTCCTAATTCAGACTTGATTGGAAATGCCTTTTACTTCAATAGTAAATTATTTAAACATTAAACTCTAAGAACAAATTTACCAAATCCATCTGATGAGCAATATGGTAAAAAAAAAAAAAAATCTATGCTTAGCAGCGGTAACATCATTATAAAAGTTTTCTCTGAAATGGGTAAATATTCTAGAATGTTGGCAGTCAGCTTTTCATGAATCCTTTCCTTCTAAAGTTCTTATTTTAGAGTTTCACCCACCAAGTCCCAATCACTGCTCCTAAGGGTATGAATAATGATAAACAAGAGATGCTGTGAGCCATTCTGCAGGAGAATGCAGAACATGAGATGATTATTTTTTGCAGGTGACTTATTTCACTTTGCAAAACCTTGGTTAGGCTGAGACAAATCCTGCTTTGTGTTCTGAGCTCTTATCTAAGCGCCCTGCCCTCGCAGAAAGAAAAAAAAAATGGGTTTGCTGAACTATGGGTCTGAGCAGCCGAGAAAGCAGGATGCAATCCCTGGCGTCGTGTCCTGGATGACTCCTGCACACCCCTCCACCCGCCTGTTTTTGCCTTGTGCCACGGAAGCTTGTCTGCAAGAGTGTTAAGTCCTCCGTCTCCCTCCGCACCGTCCTGGAATCCGACCCTATACACAACTCTGTGCTTGCCTTCCTCCGGGACGGCTGCTGGGAAGCAAGCAAGTGCGCACGGGGCTGGCGCGCGTGGCAGTTGTGCCAAAGCAGAACTAGAGTATTAGGAGTGTGCCATGCACTGATCGGGGCTCCTGAAACTGGCGCCGGGAACAGCCGATCCCATGTGCACCCTACATCTCCAGCTGAAGTCCCCAGTGGGTTCGGTAGTCAGGAAGCGGTTACCCAGCACTCCTCCTGTCTCCCAAGTATTCCAATGCCTACCCTGTGCAAAGAGGTGTAGCAAGCGCTGTGGATACAGAGTGAACGAGACAGGCCGAGTGCCTTCGGGCCTCCGAACAGGACGCTCCAGTGACAGGAGGCAGAGCTAAGTTCTTCTGCCTGGAGACGCCTAACAGGCACAGACCATTTCAGCTCCGGGTGAGCGCTAGCAAGAAAGTAAAATACTTTATGGGGTACGGAGGGCATGGGGGCCGGGGTGTGACCTTCGCCAGGGTGGTCGGCCCTGGCGGCGGCTCCTGCCCAGGTTTATTCTGCTCCTTCTCCTACGTGGGCTACTCCCAGTCACAGCCCAGACCACCGGGCCCTAGGCCTCAGCGCCCAGCCCGAATGGGACCAGAAGGGAAAGTAGGGGCTGGTGATGGCATCCTCACAGACACGCAGGCCCTTCAGGGTTTGTAGAATCGGGCAGAAGCTTTACTGAGCAAATTCCTTGTTGACCCACCCTCAGAGACTTTAAATCTTATTTTAAATATTTTAAATGGAAAATATAGGGGCGCCTGGGTGGCTCAGTTAAGTGTCTGACCTCAGCTCATGTCATGATCTCACAGTTCATGGGTTCAAACCCTGCATCGGGCTCTGTGCTGATGGCTCAGAGCTTGGAACCTGCTTCGGATTCTGTGTCTCCCCCTCTCTCTCTCTCTCAAAAATAAATAAACATTAAAATAAATAAATAAAAAAAATAAAAATAAAAAAAATATAAAAAAATAAAAATAAAAAAAAAATAAATAAAAACATAAAAAAAATAAATAAATGTAAAATATTGATATATTTAATATTTGCAGTATTCAAAAATAAAATATATATTTCAGATATATAAATGTAATAACATTTAAAAATTTAAATATTTAGAATATTTTAAGAACTTCAAACTATTTTAAATCTTATTTTCTCTAGTTCTTCTGCACAGCTCAGGGGACAGACAGGAGGAAGTATTCAAAAGATTCAATTTGCTGACTGAATTTCATACTGAGCAAAAGCCTACGGCGTAAGTTGAAACGTGGCTTCAAAGTCACCGTCAGCTGAGGACCGCAAGAAAAACCCAGCCAGGTGGTAACAGCTCCCAGTCCCTCAACATATATCATTTCCACAACAGCTGTGCACACACTCAGTTTAAAATGGTAGGAAAAAAGTTAAAATCCATCAGAAATTCAATCTTGCATTCTCATATACTTTCTAATAGCCTAAGCCATTAAATTAATGAATGCTTGAGGTATTCAAGAAAATCCACTTCAAATCCTATAAATATCCCTACCTCTGTTTATAAATGAAAGTGCTTTGAAAAGCAGCTTCCACAGAAATTTTCCTTAACAGCACGACACAACTGTTTGTCTAACAAGGTATCATGAAGTCAGCTGTTTCACAAATCGTGTAAACTCTGAGCGAGACATTAGAAGGGTGTAAAATCCCGAGATGATTTCTACAAGTATGACCGATTTCCGACGGTCCCTGAAATTAGGATAGAAATAACGCAGGTAACCGGAGTCACTGTAATAAACTGAATTATTTATGACTAAACATATTTTAAGTCAAATTATTAAGGAGAACGGGTAAACCGTAGTAAGAATGTCTGTCTTGAACACGATCTCCACATCCTATGCCCCATCGGCCTCAGTGGAAGACGACTGAGAATGGGGAGCACACTTAGGACTCCCCTGTCTGGCATCCACTCCCCTTCGACTGCTGTGACAATACCCCGATTTCTTCCGGGGAAGCAGCTGTCTTTGCCGCCCCTCAGCCGCCTCCTTCCTCAGACAGTGGTGCTCCCTACCACAGTGGTTAAAGCCAAGGGGGTGCGAGGAGATATTTGGGGATGCGGATGGGAGAGTTTCTGCTGAACCCGAGAAGAACCACACTTTCTTCCGGTGGACAAAGGAGTGTGGGCTCGGAGGTGGGGGGGGGGCTATAGGTGACATGGCCATTTTCAACCAAGAGGGTCCCCCCACAGTGATTTCGGGGGCTATCACGTAGAACCTAATGATGGAGGCAGTCCGGTCTTGGGTGCTATCACGCGAGCTGCAGCAGCACCTTGACATCTGGACCTTTCCGTTACGCGAGCCACAATACTGTCCTTGTTGTGTGAACCGATTAGTGGGGAGTTTTCTTCGACTTGTAACATAAACGCCCTTGAGTGACACACATGGTAGGTAAGGCACCGAGGAAGGTGTCAGCCACAGGACAAGAAACGCAGGACCGCAGCGGTGAGCATGTGCACACACGCGCGCGAGTTTGACGTAAATAATTTTCCATGACTTCCAGGGGAGGGAGCCGGAATGCCCTGCACGCTGGCTTTGAGAACGTGACCACGGCTACTATGTTTCTGCCCACTGACTGCATGTGGCGCTGTCTGTCGTGGCTTCAAGCTGAGACTCTGTGAGGTCCCCATGCCCTGGCGGTGGCTGTGTGAGGAAGGGAGTAGGTCCGGGGGCAGCAGTGGCCTTGAGAAGGGCTCTGGGGGAAAGTCTGACAGTAACCGGGAGCTGGGTTAGGAAGCCTTGCAGGCGAGAAGGGAAATGAGGGTTGGGGCGCCTGGGTGGCTCAGTCGGTGAAGCGGCCAACTTCGGCTCAGGTCATGATCTTGTGGTCAACGAGTTCGAGCCCTGTGTCGGGCTCTGTGCTGACAGCTCGGACCCTGGGGCTGCTTCAGATTCTGTGTCTGTCTCCCTCTCTCTCTGCCCCTCCCCTGCTCACGCTCGGTGTCTCTTTGTCAAAAAATAAATTAACAAAAAAAACATTAAAAAATTTTTTTTAAAAAGAAGGGAAATGAGGTAGCTGGTGTGGTTAAAGTCTGTCCACAGCCAACCCGGACCAATGGATTTCTCCATCGAGTCTTTGAAGGCAGAAATCACAAATTAGATGAGTTTTAAAACCACTGTATGGACCTATGTGACACAGGAGTTGGAAACTACTCGTAACTGTGTATTAAACATCTACCCTTAGAATAGAATTCCGTTACATTTAGCTACTCTTTATTTAAAAGTAACACTGAACCGATCATCTGAACGAACTTTCAGGCCTCGAGTCCCCCCTTTTGGTAAGGGGGGCTCCGGGACACAGCTCAGGGGGCACGGCCTTCATCTAAGGGGGCTGCGCACAGCCCCCCTAATTACCGTGCGCTACGGCCTGGGTGCTGTCTAGCTTGCTGCCACTTCTCCTAAAAACTTAGGAACAAATCAGACTGGGAGAGAGGTCCGTGCCCGACGGGCGCAATCAATAGCTCTGCGTAGTTTTCTCTCCAATGTCGAGAGAAGGGAAGTAACACCCCACGCAAGTGACTTGCTGGAGTGCAGATTTCACAGTCGGACTTGAGAAATCAGCACTTCCTCTGAAGTCAGGCAGCCGGGCACACAGGTGACGACCCACCTCACCTGCACACGCTGTTCCCATCTCGGGCCCCTCCCCGCCCCCCAGCAGGCCCGGGTGGCCCCCCGAGGGTGCCGGCCGGCCCGCGTGGTGCAGGGGCACTGACCTGGAGTGAGACGAGATCTCGCTGAGGTCGCCCATGCTGCCGTCGGCCACGCTGCCCGCCGAGATGGCCGGTGCATAGCCGTGCACGGCGTACATCTTCGCCTGCTCGCCGTCGGGCCCCGGGATGTCGGCCGCGTCGGCCCACTGATCGGCGCGGCTGTGGATCACGGACCTGCTGCCCGCCAGGTGCGCGGGGCCCAGGACCGCGGCGGGCATGCACGGGGCCGTGTCGATGCCGCTGTCCGTGGAGGCCCCTTTGATGTACGTCAGCCCCAGCAGCTCCGGGTCCATCAGGTCCCCAGACCCAAAGTGCTTGTCGTCACTGTTGCTGGACGTGTTGCTCGAGAGCGTGTTGCTGCTGGAGTGACTGGAGCAGCTTCTGTCTCCGATCTTGGGAAGAAAGAGAAACGGAAAGGCTTCAGGCAGAGCCCAGACTTGGATTCTTTATGCAGCTTATTCTCACCCAGACCAGATGATCTCCCCTGACCCTGTCCGACGCACTCTTCAACGTGAGGCAATGACAGAACTCACCTGGATGGGTTTTTTTTTTAATTTTTTAATCTTTATTTATTTTTGAAAGAGAGAGAGAGAGAGAGAGAGAGAGACAGAGTGTCAATGGGAGGGTGGGTGCAGAGAGAGAGGGAGACACAGAATCCCAAGCAGACTCCAGCTCTGAACTGTCAGCACAGAGCCTGATGCGGGGCTCGAACCCATGAACTGCGAGATCATGACCTGAGCTGAAGTCGGATGCTCAACCGACTGAGTCACCCAGGTGCCCCTAGATGGTTTTTTTTAAATTTTTTTTTTTTTAAGAATTCACTTTTAAAAAACGCTCCTGATTTTATGCCAAAGTCCCAGACTCATAATTCTGCTCATAAGTCATTGTAAGTTAAACGGGAACCTCTTCAAGCCTTTGTTCAATTCTTTGTGCGTGAAGCACGCAAGGGTTGCCCCAGTGTCACTAACCAGAAAATAATCAACAAACATTATGCAAACTGGGAAAGCACGTGGAAAATCAGTACAAAGAGAGGAGCATCCTTTCATCAAGAAAATTCTCCTGTGACAAATTACGATGCCAGCCCCGGGCTTAGGCACAAGACCCGGGTTGGAATCATAGCGGCAGGATGGTGTCCGGTCATTTAGCCCTGATGATTAACGTGTGGGCCCGGGGACATAATACACTGTAACGCAATGCCACTGCGAAGCTCAATCTAATACAAGTGACTTCTCGGAGAGAGCCCGAGCCACCGGACGCCCCCCATGCCGATGAGAAGGGGCGCTCTTGGCGGTGTCTGGAAGACACGGAGCAAAGAGCCTAATAAACGTCCCCAGCTGACTACGGGGCTCGAAGAGACATGGCTCCTCTTCAGAGCCTGGGAAAACTGACAAGACCTGAAGCACCAGCCAAGGGCTGGGATCATGAGGACAAGTCATGCCCTGATCTATCCTAAAGCGGTTTGGCCTCTTCTGCCTCCTGCCATCTGTCAGATCCTTACGCACGCACCCCCTGACCTGTTTAGCACACACGGACATTCTCACATCTACCCCCACCCCTGCCTTCCTAAAGGCGCCCTAAACCACCGTCAGAGATTTGTCAAGGTGGACTTCAACGGCTACGGTGAGGCTGACTCCAGACAAGGCCCTGACCGAGGTAAGGGAAGGAATTTCCAAGGATTTCCAAGAGACCGGGGAAGTAGACGACCGGCCTCTGAGAGTCCCTGGATTCTCACGCACATGTGTGCAGAGATGTGGCGACTGGCCACGGGAGAGGGGAGTTTACGGACGGGGGACTTACGTGGGAAAGCTTATTGGGGGAGTCTTTGCAGCTTCCATCTTTCTGCAGGGCTCTTTCCTTGTAGGAACTCAGGACTTTGGACGGTGGGCCATGCCATTTGGTTTCTGTCGCACAAAGAGAGACAAGGAGAACATCTGATTTCTAGTGTTAACCAGAGAACAGAGCAACACAGGAGCTAAACAAAACGGTTTGGAGACAATGAGCAGGACTGTGGTACTAGACCTTTCTGGTCTCACCAATGGATACACCCCAAGGGTAGGCAGAACCACCACCAGAAGGTCAAAGTTCCATTGCCGCAGGCACAAGCCCAACCGCCCGGGACAACGTTCCCTGTGCGTTGAGAGACCCAAGTGGGCTGAACGAACGAATGAGTAAATCAAGTGATGGGAGGAAAGAGAGAACAGGATGGAAGGGCATGGAGGAGGGCCAGTTTCCCAGCCGGGTTTCTCATTACCCAGGTGCCTGCTTCCTTCCAGCGTCTCCTCCCGCTCCCTGGCTCCTTCACACTCCAAAGGGCCCGCGCCCTGGTGCTCAAGCAGCAGGGGGGACTGGCACCTGCAAAACCACAGAGCTGAGTGGCCTGCTGGCCGGGCATCCGCGGGCACATCCCCCATGCGTGCTGCTCCGGAACGGGGTTTGGGGGAGCCCTCCCCAGAAGCTGTGTGCCGGCCCAGCCCCGCCAGCAGAGCTGCAAGCAGCCGGAATTGGGGGCTCTATGCTTTCACCGATGGCTCAACAGAGGTGCCTGGATGATAGCCGTTTACAGACACCAAAGGGCTGTTGGTGCCAGGAGGTGGGAGGGCTGTCCAGGGTCAGAAAACCTGTCCCCAGTAAGCCCAGGAGAAGCTCACGGCTTCTGTTTCGATTCGTTCTGCTGTCTCTCGTGCTGAGAATACATGGCACTGATACTTCCTTCTATCAACGTTTTTAAGGAAAAGAAAGTAAGACCGTTCGGCTCTGGACTACATCCCGGTGGACTCTGTAGTATGAAACACCAAAGAGGGCCCTGTAATTCTATGAAAGAAATAAATTACGGAATCTTCTTCATGTTACAAAGTGATACTTCCTTACAGAATCTGGTTACAGATCCTGGTTTGCAGAAGAAGCCAGAAATGGATTTTCCATTGCTTAAAAAAAAAAAAACAAAAAACCCCAACATAAAACAGCTCCTCTCTGCTTTTCAATTACAACCCAACTGAGAAAAATGTCTGTAAGTTCTTTTAAGAACTCCATCTAGTACCTAAGGTAGGCAACGCATGTAACATACTGTAAACATCGACTTCTAAGCCTAAAGCTGGGGGGTCCAGGGAGGGACATTTCCCTCTGCACCTGCGAGAGCAGTCACAAAGCTGCCGTTCCCCCAGCGAGACCCTTCTCTGCCCTGGCCCCTCTCTTCTCCAGACTCAACTGCAGAGCACTATGTGCAAAAGATGCCGTCAGGAGTGCCGCCCTCACCCTCTTCATCCCTGGCTTTGCTGGATGTTTCTCCTGAGTTTATCAGTCAGTTCAGCTTCTGTCCCTAGCGTCCTCAGGCTCGACCTGACCTGCCGGCTCCTGGATGCCACACTCACACACACGCTACTGGGGACGGTCCTCAGCTGCATGTGTGACCCCCCCACCATTCTCAAACAGGAGGCAGGAGAAGACAGTCAAGTGCTCTACCTGCCTTCTCTGATGGGGGGGCTGAGCTTCAGAGAAAAAGCACTTCCGAGAGAGGCTGTGAATTTGTTCCTCGTCAGCAATTTAAGTGAGGGGAAGACTCCCAATGGCCAGTGCCTCTAGAGTCCCCAAACCCCTCATTTTCAGAAAGACTTTCCTTATGAAGATGACAAAACAGACAGGCTCAGAATATGGACAATTGAGCTCTGCGTACATAGACATGATGAGCTTTCTGGCCTGGACGAGGGACTTATGAAAAGCCTGCCTGGCATTTTTATCCCCCCCACCCCCCACCAGTGGCCTCGTATACAGCAGGCACACCATAAAGGCTTCAGGGAGTCACTGACCAGGTCCCACCCGGGGGCCAGAAGTACCCGTCATATGCCGCCTGCGGTCTCCAGGGTCCGCTGCCACCAGGCCCAGGGTCGCTGGAGGAGGACTGGTTGCTGGGTGAACTTCTGAAATACGAACTAGAATTATTAACGGGGTGCCAAGGGGCCTGCAGAGCGGCCAACCTGGCGACCAGGCCCAGCCTGTTTTACAAATAAACTCATTTTACAATGACAAAGGAAGAAATCCACACTGCAGTGTGAGACAAGATAAACCGGGGCAAATACACCAAGAACTGGTGGGGCCAGAGGCATTAGGTGGCCATTTATTACAGGAAGGAGACGGGGCAGGAACAAACCTTCACCATCTGAGGATTTAAAGCGCAGATAACGATTCCAGTGAAATATGGAGGGACAGCAAACAAACCCCCGAGAACACAGGATTATGAAAACATTACCACTACTTGTTTCGTAAAACTTCATGCCAGGCACGTTCCGGTCCTATATTTGAAATCGATGCGGAGGGAAAACCCTAAATTTGTCAAAACCATCTATTTCATACACCTGTTGAATGCAATCCTATTTATTTCAGATACACTAAAATAAGTACTACCCGCGAGAACTCACTTGATAAAGATGTGCCTTCCGGGTTTCCATTTTGCTGCTAGAACGCTCCAGGTTTTTTCCCTATAATTTACTAAATTCTGCATTTATAATGGAGGCTCTGCACACCCCTTGCCTTCCACATGCTGCCCTGTAACCTGGGCTACCTGTGTGCGCTTCTTTGAATAGGGGGAGTTTATAAACTCAGCAGGCATCAGAGTGAGGAGACCCAGAGCCAGGATAATTTAAAGCCAAATTAAAGGAACATCATTCCGGCATTCAACCTTATATAAAGAATAAACTGGAGAAGGACCTCATGTTTTAATCTTACTAATTATCATTAATACTTATATAGGCTTACTATGTGCCGGGAAGGGTTCCAAGCAGTTTGCAACTATTGACTGATTCAATCTTCATAATGCCCTGATGAGGTCCTCTATTATTACTACGTTTACTTTTCAGATGAGGAAATCAGACGGGGGAGGGGGTGAGTAACAGGCTGAGGTGAACATGAGGTCTGCAGGGGGTCTCAGCATCCTGGCTTCCAACGCTCTATTAGATACCAGAGCCCGACATGCCACTCTGAGAAAACTCACAGCCTCTCCATGGCCCGAAAGTCATGAGGAAACGAAAACTAAAGCAGGAGAAATTAACTGCTTTAACAGTTAGACAAAAGACAAATTTACCACTTGGGTCACTTAAAACTACCTAATGCGCGTGATGCACCTAAGAATTCTCGCCAGCTTCTAACGCTGCAGTACTGAACTTTTAAACAAGTGCATTCTGTCATCGAAAAATTAGTTTTAAATTTAATTCAATTTGCTTAAAATAAGAGGAACAAAGCGAAGACGTGCTGATGACTTTGGGACCTCTTCAAATACTAGACACATTACGGAAGATGGGATTTGGTCGCTGATTTTGCAGTTGTATTTATACTTAAAACTGCATCCATCTAGAGGCTCGTGGAGAATACATTCTCAGGTATGTTGTCCCAGACAGTTTAGGGGGCAAGGGGACCAGGACGACCAGGATGGAGAGAAGAAGCCATGGCCCCAGCGGGCGCATCTGGGGCAGGACCTGTGCGCCATGGGCACCGGCGCTGGGCGAGGGGTGGGGACAGATCCCAGGCACCACTGCATCCGGGGCCTGCCAGCTTGCTGAGAACAAGCCAACTCAGAAACGATCGAGCCAGAGAAAAAAGTCCCTCCCTGGAATGTCAAGTTCTAGGCCCAGAGTTTGATGAGGGCCGTCCCTGGGGAAACTCCCCCCCTCCCCATTACCTTGTGCCATCCGGCAGCTTCCGGTCGAAGGAGGTGCTCCGAGGAATGGCAGCCTGGGCCTGCTGTAGCAGCTGCTGGCACTGCAGGCGGTCGGGCGTGCCGGGGACCGGGGAGGCCCTGGACAGGGGCTGCAGGGCGGGCGTGGGCACGCGGTGCCACGTGGTGTTCCTCCGGAAGGGGGTTTTGTACTCGCAGGGGGTGCCTTCACTGTCGAGTTTGTACTCCACCATGGGGATCCGGCAGAGCTCCGAACACCCCCTGTGGGGCCAAGAAGAGCGGATAAGTAGGGAGGGAGGCTCAGTGCCGAGCCGTCAGCACGGCGACTCGCAGCTTACAGAGGACGAAGGAGAGCCGCGCACCCTGAGGAGCATCCCTGGCTTCTGGTGCCTCTATTGATGCTCCAGTATGAACCTGCAGGATCCAGTAGCACGCTGGTGGCTCGGGTTAATTGGCAGATATCACTTTAGGCATTTCACGCATATATCCTGTCTCTACGTCATTTGCAAACTTCTCAGGCTCAAATGTATCGTTAACCAATTTGCACGTGTGGCATCATGCACAGTGAACACAGGCAATAAACAAACTTTCACAGATAAAAAATGCCTTGGGGCGCCTGGGTGGCTCAGTCGGTTAAGCGTTCAACTTCCACTCGGGTCATGATCTCGCTGTTCATGAGTTCCAGCCCCGCATCGGGCTCTGTGCTGACAGCTTGGAGCCTGAAGCCTGCTTCAGATTCTGTGTCTCCCTCTCTCCCTGCCCCTCCCCATGCTCATGCTCTGTCTCTCTCTGTCTCTCAGTAATAAATAAAACGTTAAAAAAATTTTTAAAAATGCCTCATATACAATCTGAACAGATTCAAAAGAAGTATAGTTATAGAACCAGGAATTAGTTGCAGGTCACTTTCTCTATGGAGTCTGAGGACGCTGAGAAACAAAATTCGTCAGAGCTGTCACAGTCAAGGGGAAACCCGAGTGCCCATGCTGTCACAGTGTGGTTCCTAGTTACCAGAGTCCCTCTCTTACACTAGTGCTACAGCTCCTGGAACGCCATCCCCTGGGATGCTCTCTCATGTACTCAAATGACTAGTCAGGAACCTGTGAGCCCCAAAATATGATTTAAGCGAGACATCTCTCAAGTTTCTCACTAATTACACAGGGCACACAGTACTATTAACTTGACCGAAGTTGGCCCGTGAAACCAACTGGCGCAGTTTGGCAAGGACATGGGAAGACTGGGTAGGTGCCTCTCCCCAAACATTCCAGAGTCAACATAAAAACTTGCTAATATTCACCCTTTGAGAAATCTATTAGGGTAACGTGTGGTCTTTTAAACAGGAGACCTTCATTCTCAGGGTGGGAGGGGAACGTTTCAGCCTATTGTCCAAATCATAATACAAGATTACAAAGAGAACAGGAAATAGAAACAAATGTGACCACCTACAAACGTTGAGACAACTGAAACTCTAAAATCCAGCAATCAAAGACGGAAGGCCAATGGAACAGTGCTAATGCTTTAGTGAAGCAGAGGAAGGCAAAACCCAAGGGTGTGCAGAGGGAGACAAGGAGAGATGAGACCATTCCCCTCGCACAACCCTGAACAGGCGCAGGGACAGGGAGCATCAGGCATCCCGGGAGGCAAAAATAAGAGAGAACATGTAAGAGATGGGGGTTATTTAGGAGAGTAAACGAAGAAAAGTTTGACACTAGGAGGCTCGGGGTCCATTCAGGCAATTACCACCCCTGCCTCTAGGGGGGCAGGAGCAATGGCGGAGGGAACGCCACCTGAGGGATCCAGACACAGAGGAAAGCATGGCGGAAAACAAAAGGTTAAGTGAAAGTCTCGCTGGAAAATGAGACCCACAGTCATTTCTTCTTCCTCCAAACCCAGCTTCAGAATGATGATCACCCCACAAAGACGGATGACGATCTCCCTCTAGGGAAAAGATAAAGAGATGTAATTAGATGTAAGCCACCCGATCACCTTGCGTGAGGCTCACCGACCAAACATATCCTTCGAGAAGGAGGAACTTTTGAAATTTAAAAACAGGCTAGCTAAATTTCAAAATAAAGTCCACGAAGACAGCTATAAGGGAAACAGAGGAGCTCTCCCCAAAACATTACTAGAGAGCAAGCATACAAAAATTCAAGTTCAATCCAAAAAGTCTAATGTCTACCTAACAGAGGGACCAGAAGGAGAAAAGAGGGAGAAAGGTGGGGAGGAAATTATTAAGAAACAATACAGGAAGATCTCCAAAACTAAAAGATACATAAAACCAGATAAGAAGGTCCACAGAGTGCTCAGTGTGGGGAGTGAAGAAACGTCTACATCAAGAGACTTGTACATACGTGGGGATGGACATACGTGGGATGGGAAGAAGCTTTTGGAGGCAATGGATATGTTTATGGTGTTGATTATGACGATGGTTTCATGGGCGTCTACTTATCTCCAAACTCACTAAGCTGTATGCGTTAGATGTGTACAGCTTGGTTATGTCAATCATACCTCGATATAGTTTTTTCCCCAGACATCCTTATGGAACTCAAACTCTTGCATTACAGAGGAGATCCTGAATTTCTGGGGTGGGGAGCAGGAGGTAGGAGAAGGGGGCCAGCCTCACACAAAGGGCTGGGGCACAGAATGGCTTTATTCTTCTCAACGGCACTCCTGGATGAAAGTTACTTCTCCCCTGTCAAATCAGCAGTACTTGGAGCTTGGGAGGAAGAGACAGGTAAGGATCAAAAACACTGGCCTGCTTTTGGGCTTGGGAAGCCATATGGATGGTGGTGCGACCCTCTGAGGAGAGTAGACGGAACAAGCCATCAGAAAGAGACACTTACGCCTGTTTTAGTAATCTTCACTTCATATCTCATCCTAACTCTCCTCCCAAAGCAAAATTCATCTCTTACCTGGGCAAGTTTAAATGACTCTGGATTTACCGAATGTGTTGGTTAAATCACTGGTCGAGTACAATAAGCCCAGATTTACACTGGATCGCATTATTAGTATTATTGTATAAAATATCAAGGCTCTGCCATTTTTACTCATGGACTTCCTCTTTCCAAGTGTTTTTCTAGAGGACACATCCCCTTGACTAGTGATTTACCCATACAACCAACAACCTAATTAGAAATCATAAAGGTGGGGTATTATGGTCATATCAAAACCTCAAGAAAACCTACTCTTGTCTCCTGCCCTATTTGGTGCTCTAAGCAAGTCACCTGATACTCAAGTGTCTCAAGGGCTGCAGCTGTGAGCCCTAAAAGGAGGGAGACCTACCCAAGTTAAAGGTCCTGGAGTTGTATCTAAAATGAAAGGAACATGAACCTTGAATCTTGCGGACCAAAGGGCAACGTGTCTTCCCAGCATCTGTCTGGGTTCTAAGTTTACTGGGCTGGCTTCAAAGGAAAAAGGAAGCAAAAAGAAGACAAATGGCCAAGGAGTGTGGAATATTTAATTCACGCTTGTAGACTGTAGTCTTTAATAAGACGTTGTAATTTAGCTTGAATCTTTGAGCGAAAACATTACACAAATGCATAATCATGACTAATATTTTAGAGAGTGCTGACCCATGCGTGTGCGAACGTATGAGGTTGAGGGGAGATGCGGGGTGGAGTTATTTCATTTCCAACCCCTTGCACGAAGTCATATGGAAATGATCTTTCTGATGCTAAAACCTGGTACACTTTTGCCCTAATACAAATCAGGTATTTAAGAAAACAGCTTTATTTGAAAATCAAAACTAATTTTGTTAGTATGTGACACTTTTATAGCAACTGTTCTTATACACCCTCGGTTTCTGCTCTGTTCACTTCTGGGACTAAGGCATGAAATAACAACCGCTAATTTTACCATATTAGCAGACCTAGTCAAGCATAGTTCTGCTCTCTATATAAAAGCAACGTCTGGAAGGACATGTATAGAAAACTCAACCAAGTTTTAGGGAGGTGGGAAGAGGTCTCAAGTGAGAATTGCTTGTTGCCTTACAGCAGAGGTCCTGCTGCTGCAGCGAATACGGGAACATCATACACGCCTGCACCTGTCCCTGCACGCGTTCCTTTTGTCCCCGTGGGGAGACAGTGTGGGACACCAGGCACAATATCCCTGCTTCTCTGGAACATCAAACCTGGTGTTGCGTGAAGGGGCACGCAGCACGTATTTGTAACCGCTAAGTAAAGACCCACTGAAACCCAAAGTGACGAAATGCAAAAAGACCTCGCACTGTAAGACATTCCCCAAAAAGTGAGACATTAGTCTTATGCGTAACTGAAACATTTTGTTTGTTTGTTTTGTTTAGCTGTCCTTCAATTAGGGTACAAATTCAGACCTCACCGATAAATGCCCTTAGCTCGCTTTTTTTTTTAAATTTATTTTTGAGAGACAGAAACAGAGCGCAAGGGAGGGGCAGAGAGAGAGGGTCACAGAATTGGAAGCAGGCTCCGGGCTCTGAGCTGTCAGCACAGAGCCTGATGTGGGGCCCGAACTCACAAACTGTGAGATCATGACCTGAGCTGAAGTTGGACGCTCAACCCACTGAGCCACCCAGGCGCCCCTCGGCTCGCTTTTGACACGCACCAAATCAAGTCCACGGATGTGAAGTGCATTTCTAACTCCTGGTACACGTTTTACAGTCTGCTTGTGAAAGAGAAGACACTCGAAGATGTTAGAGAAGGAAGGCTCTGGGATCACTTACACGTAAGCATATCGATTTCCTCGTTGCTCAATTACAAATGTACGTGTCACCTGCTTCTGCCTCTAATTAACATGCCGGGGAGAGATCAAAACACGCTCTGCTTCAGGGTCAAAAAATAAATATAAATTTTAACAGTGCTTGTCTAGCCAGGAACTTTTCTGGTTCTAATACTGCTCTGTAGGGCATCCTGGAAGGCAAAACTTTCTTTGGACCACAGTGGTCATAAAAACTGTGCTCGCGGAAAATGCGACACTACAACACCGTAAAGATGACAAGCGGTTCCACTTGCTGGAACCCTCGGAGGATCCTACATTTTACTGCTTTCCTCTGAAGAACGTTACTACTTGTCCTGAACTTGGCATGCTGGTGACTTCCTGGGATGGCTTATGCCAGGGCAAGGGTCGCTCACTGACTTCCTTCTATCCGCCTTCAGCGCTCTCCCTGCTTCCTGCCACCCTGAAGCGCTTTCCTACCGGCAGGATTCTGGGTCAGCAGCCACTACTGCTTCCCAGCCTCTGGGCATGGCTGGCACAGAGGTGGCGCCCACTCGGGGTCACCTGCGCTGCCAGCCACTGCCCTTATGCACCCCTAACTTCAGACACACCCTGCAAGGCCCCCAAGCTGGCACCCACCCACACAGACCGACTCCTTTCAAATGACACCCCAGTTTCCTGGAAGAACACTCCCCTTGGTCATCAGTCGTTGGAGCAGATCAGCGCTGGGCAGGCTGAGGCCTCAGTTCTGAATGAGGCTACAGCCAGCCAGGCCGCGGCACAGTCCTCTCCACCTGTCCCCAGCAGGAGCCCTCTCGCTGAACCACACTGTTCTCCGTTAAAGACATAGTTTGAGCTCTCGGTTCAAAACTCAAAGCTGTCAATGTGGAGCTTAGAGATGGCACAGTCTCTTTGAACCCCATGTTAAGTTATAGGAGGAACGGAAGATTTCTGAAGTGCTGGCTTCACAAGAAAGAAGGTAGTTACAAATAGATACCATTAGTTTTTCCTTCTATAAAAGAGAAGAAGCTAACATTAAGCAGCAAAAAATACATAAATGTTCATGAAGCTTCTTTCTAGACAACGTACAGATTTACAGAACTTTGGAATTGTAAAGTGTATATAACAATCAGAATTGCAGAAAATTTTAGAGCTGCAGAATTCCTTTTGGGTACATACATTCACTTGGAGAGCAATACGCCATGATTCTGTTCCTTTATTCTTTCCATCTTACATGAAAGTCAGCCACGGGAAGTTTATGCCGTTAAAACTCAGAAGGGGAAGAGTTCTAAGGGATGATACATAGGGAGACTACTTTTGAAGAGCAGCAAACTGAAACTGAACACCTAGAACATTGAGAAGACGTCAAGAAACAGGTTACAGTCCTAAAAAAAAAAAAGTGGGGTGGGGCGACTGGATAAGTTAGCGGGACCTGTACTGGGTAAACCCTGGACCTCACAGCCACGGCTTAATCACATCACTGTAACTTGCATTTACTGCGCTCCGAGACGGCCTTTTGGTTTTATTTTTCTTGGCTGCATCACAGAGAACCTTTAACTGAACCCAATAATCTACCAGAAAGCCTTACAGCATACTGCAACGCTACCCTTGCCTTTCAACCCACCGCTTGTAGGAAACTTCCCAAGTTTTCTACACACGCCACAGCATTTCAATTCCACAAAAGTGACTGAGGTAGTACAAAGGAAATCTCTCATCTTTCCAAGAAGGCTCACACAGGTTGGAAAACGGATACAACCGATCACGGACGGGTTGATACGAGAACCCAGACTCCTAGCTCGGTGCTCTTTCCCAAGTGCTTGGCCATCTCTTTTAGAAAACTCAAAGAATAGTAATGTGGCCCTCATCATGTTACGGTTTCCACGAGGAGTGAAGAGAATCTTTGGGAACAAAGGCAGATGGATCCCCTCAAATGAACTAGCTGCTTCTTTTATATTATGCACTTTGTAAAAGAACCTTTTTATAGCCCTAGGGATTGAAGTAATCACTGATATTTTAATCATTTTAATGTCTGTTATGCTAATAGCCTGCTAATAGCTAAAAGACTCTTTCCAAATCATCCAACAAGGTGACAGGGGTAATTGATGCTCATTCACTTGAATCACAAACTCTTTCTTTCTGTTGCATAAAAAAATCAGAAGCTTCCAACAGGGAGATAACCACAAAGCCTACCTCACTGTAAAGGTTAGGGCCGTGTCATATATGAAATGGATACTACATGAAATATTAATTCACTTTTCTACATATTTCCTTAATTTATAGATAGAAAGACATCTAGACTGTACATAGAAAAAGACTCATCTGGACCAGAAACCCACTTGGCCAAGCCCTTTGAATAAAAGTCTGGAATTGAAAAGGTGTGTGTTATATGCAATGGGAAGCGAGGCTACCTGGTACTGAATAATTCATCGGCTTCCTCCCTTCTCCTTCCTCACCTACTGCACACCCAGCACACTGTTCACCTGAAAACACAGGCTCAGAAAGTTCTTCACGAAGCCAACCTCCTTTTTTTTTTCCTCTTAGAAAGCCCAAGACCAGGAATAACGTTTTACTGCACTACATACTTCAAAGTGAAATGCAGAAGATTCTCAATAGCTATTTGATGCCTGGTGTTTGAAGAATGTATTTCCATGAGAGAGAATATACTCACTGGTTGCCCAGGACCATAGTGTGGTGTTACTTGTCACGCATGTGCCTGGTATTTGCCTAACACAGTGCTCATGCTGGCACCCTCTGCGCTCCTGTTGCAAGGTCAGTGACGTTCCAAGATTTCAAACTGCTAAGAAAGCAGGAGCGCTAAAGTGTCGATCACTGGCTGGAGAGGGTGAAAGCATTTTCTGCACTGAGATACGTAGTGTTGAGTAATGCACTATTGCTGGAGTTTGAGAAATCCATTTTTAAGCAGCAGAAAAAGAATGGGAAGTACTGCATTTTATTATTTTCTTAAAATTTTAAATGTTTTTCTTTATTTTTGATAGAGAGAGACAGTGCGAGCAGGCGAGGAGGGGCAGAGAGAGAGAGAGAGAGGGAGACACAGAATCTGAGCAGGCTCCAGGTGTCAGCACAGAGCCCGATGCAGGGCTCGAACTCATGAACTGTGAGATCATAACCTGAGCCAAAGTCAGATGCTTAACCAACTGAGTCCCCCAGGCGCCCCAGGAAGTACTGTATTTTAGAATGCCAAGTAGACGAAAAAGAGTCCAGGGAAGGAAAAATGAGGACTGTCCCAGCCATTTGAATAGCCTCAGTGTCTGGCAAAGTTTGTGGCACAAACCAGCTAAGAGTGAAAGAGAGAATGATTGAGTAAACACACAAGGCCACCCAGCTTTTGTTCCTTCTGTAAATGCAACGTTCTTACTTCAAGGACGAAGAGAAGAATCTGAACTTTGCACTGGGGGGACGGGGCAAGAGGATGCAGAACCTGTTTCCAGCTCACATTAAAACTCGTTCCAAATGTAACAGATTTTTCTTATCCAGTCAAATCAGTTGGAAACCTCCCCTTAGTCCAGATTTGAACTCACTGTCTACTTCACATACACAGATCTCCCTCCAAAACGCTAACCTGACAAAATTGAGTTTCCCTTCCTCTTTCTACTTCCTGGTCTTCCTGTGTGTACGTCGGGGAGTTGAATGGTTGGCACCAAGTGGCAAAGCAGAGCAACGTAAAGCTTCCATTTACAGAATGAGCTTAAATTAAAATACAATAAATTTATAAAAACGAGCATAAAGCTTCAACAGAATGGTGAGAGAACAGCGATTTAGATTCAGCATGACATGAGACCATTTCCACTGTTTCGCATCATATAATCTGTCTGGGATGGGATGTCAACAAAGTATGAGAAATCACACAAAACAGATGCGCCACAGCAAGGCATTTCATTTCCACATTTATGGGACATATTTACTGCATCACTCGCATTGTGTAACAACTCATGCATAATTCTGATGAGTCGCTACTTCCTTTATATCCGCCTTTTACGTGGAGGTGCTTGCCTTAAAATGACAGTGATAGAGTGTCAGTCACCTTTGAAGGCGGGGGCAACAGGATCCCTTGCAAAACCAAGGAAGAGATTCATTAAGTGTCTTCGGCAAGTCTTCATCTTTGGGCAATGCCCTCGCTTCCCCTTTCTAAACCTCATTTCCATTTGAAGAGTGCTAGTCCCGAAATGCTTCTTTCCACTCATTCCCCCATTTGTATGAATTCGCTCGTGGTCCAACCCCGGCACGCCACCCCTTACTAAGGATTCCCAAAGGGGTCCTCCCCACTCAGTATGTTCCGGAGCACCACAAGGAACAGGGAAAATGGCTCTGCCTGCCTTCCGAGCCGAGGGACAGCTGGGATTCCCATCCCCCTAGGCTGGGGAACGGGGCTTCAAAGTGTGGGGTGGCTTTTGAGAAATACATTCCCGACTAAAGAATTCATTTAATCCAGGAGCTTCTGAGTCATAAGCAAACACCTTCTGACCTGTGAATAACCAGAAGTCAGTCTATTAGGGGACAGGCCTATCCTACTGCTACTGATGGGAACAGACAGACTGGAGGTGAATCGTCTACCCCCCCCCCATTCAGATCCCACAGGACAAAAATCCAGCTGATAAACAGCAAAAATGAATTGGAACATTTTTCAGTCTATCATTCATGATACTTATGAAGATCGAAATATCTTGCCATTCATTGATTTGGCTATTTTTGTTGTCCTATGGTTCTTACATTAAAGATATACACACACACATTTATATGAACGTCTCTCCCCCCGCCCCCCCCAACAAGCCCTCAGAACACTGTGTGGGAAAGACGGTGGGAACTGTCCATGCCACAAATCACACATCTAGTTTTAGCTTGACGCAGATCTTTGTATATTTTGTTAAGGAGATGCGGCCCTAAGCGATGTTTCATTTAAAAGGTTTGTAGTTTAATTTTTTAAATGAGTCATAGTGCTACCTATTTCCCCTTTTAAGGCCCCCCCTCCTACTGTTCCTTAAGAAAAATCTAGTAACGCAGAGGCTAAAAAAAAATCTAGTAATGCAGAGGCTAAGCTTGCTAGAGCGCGGATGAAATTTAAAATGACGTTTCACACTTGCACTGCGGTCTGAAGCAAAGGACTGTTACTGCAGGGATTGCTTCCTGTTACATAAAGCTGCCTGACAACAGCAAAGTGGTTTTATCAGGGCACCCAGACAGTCCTAGGCAGAACGTGAACCCCAAACTGACAAAAATATGGATTTAAAACTTTATAGACTCAAATGCCCACAAAATTCGAAGACTGAACTGGAGGAATTGTACATGATCCATGCGAGGCTTTAAATCCTCATGACTTGCAGAAACGGGGGTGATGGACAGGCAGAGTGTCACTACCAGGCACACAGCTAATTCTGTTCCTGGCAAAGGTAAAAATGCAGAAGACAGTTATTCTAGATTAATCAGAAGAGAAATCTGCATCTTCAGGGAATGACATTAATGAGACTCTGAGGATCCTCAAACAAAGGCAACATCTCTAAGTATCTTGAATAGCTTCAATAAGAACATTTGCATTTAAAACAAAGAAAGAATTCATTATGTGCAGACCATGGCACAGATAACTCATCGTCCTTGGATAGAAAAGTAACAGTCAGAACTTTTAAATGGTACGTTTTTGTTTGTTTGTTTGAACTGAAAAACGATTCAGTATTTCCCAGGAAATTCTATTCTTCCAAATCATATGTTCTGAATAGCACACATAACAATTTTAACATCTTTATTAAACAGATCTCTTGAAAGCCTAAAGAATAGCTTACTGAAAAACAGTAGGCTAGAATTATAAACAGGTGAGAAATTTTGTTTTTTAACTCAAAGGGAAAAAACGTGATAACTCTTCTAATTCCATAGTAGTAAACAACCTCTAAGAGTCTCACCAGATTTATAAAGCTGTATTTCCACCAAAGGAAGAAAGACATCTTACCATATGGGAAAATTTCTGGTAAACTGGCTTAAAGTTTATTTTACAACACTTCACATATACCATATGGTGGCTTCAAAGGTCTAAAGGATTTGCCTTCTGTTATTTTCAAGTGTTGTTTTTTAAAATATCTTTTTAATAGTTTATTCATTTTTGAGAGAGATGGTGAGAGCAGGCAAGGGACAAAGAGAGAGAGGGAGAGAGAGAATCCCAAGCAGGATCCGTGCTGCCAGTGCTGAGCCCGATGTGCGGCTTGATCCCAGGAACCATGAGATCACGACCCGAGCCAAAATCAAGAGTCGGACACTCAACCGAATGAGCCACCCAGGCGCCCCTCCAAGTCTCGTTGTTAATAAAAATAGTTTGTCTTTGATACCTCCACATTCATACCACTACGTGTGATTCGTGGGATTCTTGGAACGCAAACGGACTGAACGGGACAGAATCTGGCAAGGCAATAAGGAGCACCTTGGATATTTCCCGTGACAGGAGGCTGCTATTCTCAAGAGGAATTTCAACTCAATAAACCTGTATTTTATAAACCTACCGGGCAGATATAGGAAACAAGGCCACAGAAAGTCAGGCAGGTAGCAAATGGTAAGAAATCTAACAGCAACAGACTTTTGCAAAATTCCTCAGGGAGAAAGAAGGTGGTATATACCCCTGGTCCGTTTTCTAAAAAAGGTCACGCTTTCGAGCTGATGCAGTCAATGAACGGTAGCCACGTGTGGCTAAGTAAACCTTAACTGAAATGCAGCATTCAACCTCCTCGGTGGCATTGGCCACAGTTCAAGTGTGTGACAATCCCATGTGGCTAGTGGCTACTGTTTTGGACAGTGAAGATAGGGAACATTATCATCACGGAGACCGCGACAGGACAGCGCTGGTTTAGGGGACAGAGAAGGTGCCAGGAATGACCTCAGTTACCACGGAAGTAGGTCCAGAAAGTGGGTACAGTCATCCTGCTATCTTGCAATGACAAGAATTTCTTTCAGAGCACGAAAACACACGAATATCCTAAAGGGTGTAATATATATTTTTTTAATTTTACCTAAAACGTGTGGGGGTATGGAGTATGCCAGAAGATACTAAGTGCTTTACGTGTGTCATTCTTATATAATCTTCGTGAGTGCAGTCTGAGGTGGGCAACATTATAATCCCCATCTTACAGATATTAAAGGAGGCTCAGAGAGAGCAGGTGCATGACCCAAGGTCACATGGTGAAAGCATGGATTCCGAGCATGCCTGATCTCTCAAAAGCCAGAGCTGGGAAGGCAGCCTGTGGGAGCTCCTGAGCTGGAGAGAGAAGGGACACGGTGGGCCACCGCCAGATGGATGGCTTGTTCTTAATTAGCATTCTTTCCCTTTGGGCTTAATATTTTCTTGATGTTGAGCATGGTTATTTTCTATTAACAAAAGAACAGTCTCACTTCCTAATGCCATTCGGTTCCTACTCTCCACCCATCCACCTGAGCTTCTATGCATAGGTTTCTCGTGACAGCTGACGGGCATGTCCCGAACCAGCTCACCGAGAATGGACTAGTCACTTCACACAGTGTGTGTGATGTTTCACTGTCCTTTCAGACATACAGATAGTGATCGCTTACATATCCTGTTACTAGTCACTGGCTTCGGTTTTAGAAAGGAATTCGAGCAGTGCAGTGCGGTGTACTTAACTTGCTGAAGGTGGAGACATGATAAAGAATATTTCCTCTTAGAAACAGGTCTCCGTGGTCCAGGTGGATCAACCAGGTGTACTCCTTCGTTTGTAATATCTCAGCTTTTATCTGGTCAGTGCCCCCGTAAACTGCTTAGAAAATTATAAGTTATCATTTATTATACACTAGTAACTTTTTTAAAGCTCTTTTTAAATGGCTCTCCTGGCTGATGTCCAAACAACTCTGGCTGAAGATGCACGTGCTTAAATCTTCTAAGGACCCGGCGGGGAGCAGCTAGGACAGCACCCGCCACAGAGGTCAAGGAAGGGTGCGCGCTGCTTAGCGCCTCCCGTGCCTTACCTCCGGGGCGAGCCATCATCGTGGGGCTGGATGATGACCACCTTCACGGTCACAGAAGTCCGGAGCAGGTCGATCATCTGCTCGTGGCTCAGAGTGGCCACGGCCACCTTGCAGATCTCCACGAGGCGGCTCCCCTGGCGAAGGCCGGCCTTCCAGGCAAAGCCGAAAGGTTCCACGTCGGCAACGATCCCTTCGAAATTCACGTGGAAGCCAAGCTGGCCCAGCCCATTCCTCCTCAGGGTCATTTCCACAGTCTCGCAGCCTCTTGTCACTATCTGCGGGGGAAGGAGACCGTGAAAGACACACCGCTGCGGGGCCCGAGGTAGAGGCGCGCACACGGCCCTCCCAGCCCTTCCCTCCACCCGTCCCGGTGAGGACATCGCCTTCCTGAGTTCACCAGAATTAACTGTGGCATCAGATGTGGGAAAAATAAAAAAAGTGAAACAGCAGCTTTATTCTTCAAAGGCAAATATGCTCCTGAAACAGGAGTCCTGCATTTACTTAGTAGCCGTTGACTTCGGCTCGTGAGCTTCGGACGGGCTCTGATAACTCCCTCTGCCCCTTCCCTGGGTCAATAGACTTGGCTCTCAAGTGTATAAACCCCACTATTCCAGACAGACGGATGCCATGGAAAAAGACAGACCCTTTCCACACGGTGACAAGTGTCACCCACAAAACATTACAAGCTATTGGACAATTTCATTCAACTTCAAAAATGGCCCAACCCCCTACCAAGCCAACACTTGGAAGGGCAACTCTCTCTGTGCACCAGCCCCGTGGACACCCTGTTCTGTCCTCCGGGAAGCCCACCCGTAGGGACAGACTGCCTCCGCTTGCCTGGGTGGTGAGCACCATTCAGCTCAACTGTGGGCAGGCCCGCCAGGCTCCCCGGTGTCCGCTGAGAAGGGCAGCGTGGAGGATGGCGCTCTTGCCAGCAGCAGAGCCCTTCTGTGCCTCCAGGCCACCTCTCCAGGTCCATCTTTTGGGGGCCAAGGGCAACTTGCCTTGGCTAGGGGCCAAGCAGTAGCAGCTGCCATGCTCCTACCTTCCCAGGAGCACGCGTCTACAGCAGTGTCACAAAAAGGAACGTGCAAGAAAAGTGGTCCGCATCCCACACAGTGCCCTAAAGCACCGGCAATCACTTAATGCCACCCTCGAAAACGAGAACCGAGAATAACTTACAGGCACTGAAAGGAAAACACGGGCTCATTAAATGCCATTTGACGACCACGGCATCCCTTATTTGTGGGAAATTTAAAGTCAGGAGGTATCAGACCCGTCTCCCCAAAGGCATGGAGCTAACGTATAAAGCTGCAGTTTAATAACTGCACCATTTCCATGAAGCGCGCTCTGAATGCACAGATTCCTATTTAAGAACTACGAGCGCACGCACCGCTGTGGGATGGGGCTAGTTCAGGGTACACCCGCTGTGTAGGCGGTTTCCATGGTTACCATCACGGGTGGGCGCGCTGCCAGTCAACTTCTCACAGACACACGTGACAGGTTGGGGCTCAGGAAAGTGGGGCAGGGGATTGCGGGTCTTAGCGGTGAAGTTTCGAAAGATGGACGCGTCCGAAGTTCGGAGCTGAACTCATTTAAAAGGGTTGGGAGAGCACTTCTGTCATAGCTACAACCTGAATAAAATTGTCCTTCGCTTCCTTTTCAACTTTGGTTCAGCGAAGCTCTCCTCCCAAAAGGCTACATACGCACGACATATATCCCGCCTTCTTTCAAATACTAACGCAACTGTCAGTTGAAATTTAACGTCGTATATCGGACTGAAGAGTGAACAGACTCTGCCCGAGTCCTACGTGTCTCTTCTGATTTTTTCCTCCAACCACTGGCTACCTGCCCTACTTTTGCCTTTTGCTACTTTTTTATCCCTTCTGCTCCTGGGTTCTTAACATTTGCAAGGGATAAAGGATCGTTTCTTTGGAGTTTTTTATAAACTTACATGGACTCAATTATCACAGGAAATGGCTTCCTGTCCATGTACCCAGGAGGGCGATATAATTTGTGGCGCCCAGTGCAAAGTAATTTCAAGATGGTAACAGCAAAACACTCAACCACGCATGGGATCTTCTGAGAGTGCGTCCCTGGGAATGGGTCACAGGGAAGCTGGCCCTGCCTGTCCCGTTAGGTGTAAGCTCTCATTGCTTCCTGGGTCTGCACCTGCGTAGCGGACACCTTAATTTCACTTTCCACCACTATGAAATGCAGTCTCCCGCCTGCCGACTAGCATTCATTCCCACCATCTGCACACTATGAACGTAGGATCCTCTTTCTTTGCTTCTGTTGTGACCGCCCTGTACCAGCCTTATGTTCTAATCCATTAACTGTGGGTTGGTTTCTTTCCAAAAATCTCCTGTTTTAAGTCATCCTTGACACACAATACATTTCCTCAAACATATTTCAGACATCAGGCACCTTGGTCACATCAGTCATACCACCACTTTTCTGAGAAAAAGGCAGCATGGGGTCCACAAAACAATGAATGGGTAAGGACTTCTGGAATGTGCATTTTGGTGGGTGTTGAAGTGGCATTTGTTCGTGTTGTTATTTTCAGGAGCACAGATTATAACTCTGGATCTCCTAAAAAGAAGTATTTATGATATTGCCAAAAGCACAATGTGTCCTGGGACTCAACAAGGACACATGTGTCTCCAGACACATAAATGAATCACATACTTAATCATCCCCAAATCACGTCTATGTTTGTGCACATACACCCAATAATACTGTTGAACACACGGAGGCCTGTTCTGTAAATACTGTCTACAGATAATGAAATTATTTCTCTGAAGCTAGCAGACACTGACTTGATTATATTGTCTCTAATACATGGTCTCTAATAACAAAGGCAGATTTATATTTGGGGGGAAGAAAGAGGGCAGGAAATGGGCATAAATTCACCTTTGGTCATGATCGGCAATTGACTAAATCTTTTCTAAAAATGAAATCTACATCCCCTTGGGAGAAGATTTCAACATGAGAAATTCTTTTGTCATAGCACGTTTGTCTTTTTGTACTATATTTGATTCTTATGACTGGTTTGACAGACTCAAACTAAAATCTGGATCTTTCTGTGTGAAAATTAGGAGCAAACTGTAACTGTTAAACACCATGGACTTCATTTAGGGGTCCTGTACTAACAACAATATTTTTAAAAAATATATCTTCTATGACTATTTTTTTAAGTCTAACTTAATGGGTAATTCTATAAAAAAAAACCTCCTCTTTAAGAAATTGTTTAATCTGGCAGACTAAACAAAAATACCTGCTATATCAACATGTGCAGAATTGAAGCTGCAAAGGGGAGTTTACTCATTCATAGGGTCAACAGCAACTGTGTCCCCATTAATCTCCCTCTGGGAGGGTACTGTCATGTCAGTCTCCACAATCGCACGTAATATCTGGACAAGTCCCTGTATTTTTTTCCTTCAGACACTATAAAAATATATCCTGATGTTTCCTTCTGGAACTTGGTTTAATTTTTCCTATTTAGTGTGTAATGGGCATTTCTCTGCCACTCATGTATTCGGCAACTGCTCAAAAGGACACAGCATTGAAAATTAAGCTCTGTAGCCACACAAAATGGTAATTCATTCCCTAGATGCCACGAATGTGGTGGAATTTCCACAGTGGACGCCATCATGAATCTGGGATGGAAGACCTAACGATGGTGGAAATACAAGATCTGTACTTACTCCTAATCGCTGGACAATTTCCCTTATGTCTTCAGCACAGTTATCCACTGAGGACAGAAGGATACATTCCCCTCTTTCATAAAACACTTTGATGCTCATTAATCCAGATGTCCACCCAATGACATCCCTGCAGGAACAGTTAAATACAACATTCTTGGACTCCTTTTCAATCAACATTATGAATTCATTGGAAATCCCAAGAAGACATTCAATGTCAGCAGACTGGCCGAAGTCCCGAGCTATTACATGCCACATGATTGCTCCAACGCTGAACAGATGGGCATCCTTCCTTGGCTTCACTTTCTCCTTTTTCTTTGCACCCAGGGTAATGAAGCTGAATTTCACAGAGGTATCCACAGTGGCAGTCGTGACAAAGTTCTCCGCCAGATCCTTCAAGTACTCTTGCCTTGTTCGAGTGGCCATCGCTCGAAACTTTTCCGATTTATGGGCTGCGTTTTCCGCATTGATTACTTTGGCTAAAAGGAAGTCCCGAAATACTGCTGACTTTGGAAAAGTTACTCCTTTGGGAATTGGTGGGCCAAATGGTGGTACGTCTTTTGATCTAGAAACCCCAACACTGAGAAAGAAAAAAAAAGAAAGGAGATGAGCTATAATACCATCCTATTTACCTTTTAAAATGTGATATATACCCATACTCTCAACTTAGACCATTTTTGGGGTAGCTTTTTGTTATATAATTTCCGGATACCTAGTTTTTGTTTGGTTGCTTTTCAAACTTAGATTTTTTTTTGAGGTTTATTCATTTATTTTAGTGATGTCTACACCCAATGTGGGGCTAGAACTCAGAAGCCCGAGATCAAGAATTGCACGCTCTTCCGACTGAGCCAACCAGGTATCCTGATGGGGGGTGTTATGGGCTGAGTTGTGTCTCCTCAAAATTGTATGCTTAAGTCTTGAACCCAAGTAACTTGGAATGTCATTTTATTTACGGATAGGGACATAAATACATGGTTAAGTCAAAATGAGGTCATTAGGGCCCAGTCCAATCTAACCAGAGTCCTTTTAAAGAGGTTTTGGACACACAGAGAGACACTAGAGACATGTGTTCATAGAAGGAAAACCACAGGAAGACCCAACAGGAAGGCGGCCATCTGCAAGCCAAGGAGAGGTCTCAGGAGAAGCCACACCAGCCAACACCTTGATCTTGGACTTCCAGACTCAGAACTGTGAGAAACAAATGTCTGTTGTTTAAATCACCTGTGTGTGGGTACTTTGTCATGGCTGCCCCAGTGGACTTAGATAGGGGGTAATGGACCAATCCATTGGAAGGGAAACCAAGAATTTCAGATGGTGCCAAGCTGGTACTCTAACTCTGCAGCTGGTCATCACTGAGATAGACAGCAACACGTGAAGTGGAAGTGAGGTTATTAGCCCCAGGTGGCTGCTTGGGATCTCCCTGGTACTGGACACACGATCCCACTTTACAGGGTGAGAACTCTTAAGTGTCACATTTTTTAAGGAAGTGTTCACTCGGTCAACGTTTTGAAAATCTCAATAAAAGTTTTACGGGAACTTGTTGGGATGAGCACTGGGTGTTGTATGGAAGCCAACATGACAATAAATTATATTTAAGAAAAGTTTTATGGGAGTACAATGTTAAGAGATTTCAGGGACTGGAAAGATCAAACGTAGAGTGACAACGCTCTACAAGGGGTCAAACCCAACAATGCTTGCCCACCTCAGGCAGAAGCGGTAGTTGTCTCAAATCCTTTTGGGAGTAAGATCAACTATGCAGAGTGGATTAATGATACTAAACCAATGAAGGAATGAGTGGATGAATGAATGAATCCCATGGCATCTGCACCCTGATTACAGGGTGGCCAGTGCAATCCAAGAATTGGTACTAATCCCACATCTGCCCGGGCTGATACTTTCTGCGGTGGGATAAACAAAGGAAGCAATCTATACGTCATCGCTGTAGAAGATCCTGAACGTGGTGAACGAAGGAATGGAAGAATGCTGTCCAAATGTGTTGCCAGGCGTGAGCTCCTCCTCTGGAAAGTGGCTGGCTAGATTCTAAACAGATCACGGTCTCTCCACATCTCTCTCACCTTTGCTTTCACTCTTCAAGAGAGTGAGTCACTTCTGGGGGGCTGGGCAGCACGACGGAAGACAGTCTCCGTGGGGCCGTAGCAGGTATGAAAAGGGAGGGGAGGACTGATTGATTCCCTTTGGGACAGAGGCACCTAATCCATCCAGAGATGGCAGCATAGGCACTAAACCAGATGGCGATGGGGCAGACCTGACTCGTGTCTCTAGAGGAAGGCCCTAAAAATGCTACAGAGGCTGAAGTGTCTTCGGGACCAACCTCATACTTGGCTTGTCTTCCCCCTGCTACTATCCTTTGAGTGGACACTCGAGACCGAGCAGGAATTCATTTGTCCTCACGTTTTAACTCCCCAGAGAGCTGTCGCAAAGCTACCTGTCTAGACTTGCGGTGAGGCTAACCACACCTCGTTGCTTCTTCTCTAGACCAGTCAGTGAGCTCACATGGCCTATGTGCCACTGGGACCTACCATCCCAATCAATTCAGGTGATCACCACCCCTGGATTTGTTTTTTCCTTCCAGTCATGAGCACAGACTCCTGGAAGAATTTTACCCACAGAAGGCTGAAGAGGCCCAATCTCATCTGACACCTTGCAGAGTTACTTTTTGCATTTAGCGCTATGATCTCCAGCTACTCTGACTGCAGCTGGCGTGCACTTAAGCCAAAGCATCAGAGACAACTTTTTATATCTAAATATGCTCTGAAAAAGCTCTCACTGTTGCGCTCCGTAGTGGATAGAGGGAGGCACCTTGTAAAAGGGCAATCCTTTCTGTCCCAAATTACTGACCCGAATATCTAAGTGGACCTTCCCCCTACAATGTATGGTATATTACTGCTTGATCAACTGAAATCTCAGAACCAAGTTGTACAAGAAAAGCAGCCAGATTTTACGTATGGATATTCTAGAATTACTATGATATTATGGGATGGAGATCAATTAGAGATCGTGGGTTACAGAAGTTTATACAGTCCTTGATTCTTTCCAACACAGTTGACGTCGGGGGAATATTCCTTTGCCAGATTTAGATAATTGCCAATGGGCTGAAACAAGAACATGTTTCAGAATTTCTTCGCATAACTTGATAGCGTATCTAGATACAAGACCCCTCCAATGAAAGCAACAACATGAAGATGAGCGTTCGTGAACAGGCAAGTTCAAGGGTTTTAGGGAAGCAAAGTGGTGGAGAGCAGACTCTGTGCCCTGTTTGGGATTCCAGATCCACCGCTTTCTGAGGGGCTCTGAGCTAGTGATGTAGTCCCTCAGTGCCTCAGTTTCCTCATCTGCAATGTTTGCTTATTTATTTATTGAGAGAGACAAAGCATGAGTGGGGAAGGGGTAAAGAAAGAGGGAGACAGAAAATCTGAAGCAGGCTCCAGGCTCTGAGCTGTCAGCACAGAGCCCGATGCGGGGCTCAAACTCACAAACCATGAGATCATGGACCTGAGCCAAAGTCGGACCCTCAACCGACTGAGCCACCCAGGTGCCCTGGTTTCCTCATCTGTAAAGTGGAGTTTCAATCGTGCCATTCTCAAAAGGCCATGGTGAGGATTAAACAAAATAATGCATGCTGTTACTATCATTATTACTCTAACAATCATCATTTTAGCCACTGATATAACAGTATCATCTAATTTTTGTTGGGAGGGACTACATACTACATTTCCTAAAAGGGAAGCCTTCGCTCTCTGAAAATATCACTTCACTTTTTATTGACAGTTAGCCACCAAGCCTATACAGCAAGAGGCTGACTCATTCGGTTACAACAGGATGCATTTTGCAAAGAGTTTATCTTGGGAAGTATACAAACACATAAATCCCTCAAGGTTAGTTCTGCAATAGCTACTGCTAGTAAAATGGAAGAACCCTGTATAAAGGAGGGGGCAATTCGTTCAGTTTGCTTTTTTAAGATTTCAGACTAGCATGATGTCACATGGAGCTTCGGGGATGCAGCCTCATCATGTCTCTCTGGGCTCAAGTCGACCCGGAAGTGCTTCCTGGCAACTCCGTTGCATCCAGACTACCTCTGTAAGGCGGGGGCATGCACTTCTCCGCTTCTGGGCTTGTCGCCCAGGGCACCCCAACCCAAGAGCACGTCTAGACGATGGATCTGCACTAAGGGGTACCACTGGTCCTCATCGGCCAGGACATGCTGCCACTCACACCTGCGCAGAACTCCTCAGGGAAACGGTGCTCGCAGGGGTTCCCTGAGATGCGTGTGATCCATGCAGTCTTCTTCAAGACGTATCCCCGCATTAAGACATAGCAATTCAGGGGCACCTGGGTGGCTCAGTCAGTTGAGCGTCCGACTTCGGCTCAGGTCATGATCTTGTGGTTTAGGGTTCGGGCCCCGCGTCGGGCTCTGTGCTGACAGCTCAGAGCCTAGAGCCTCTTTCGGATTCTGTGTCTCCCTCTCTCTCGGCCCCTCCCCCACTCACACACACACTCTCTCTCTCTCTCTCTCTCTCTCTCTCTCAAAAATAAATAAACATTAGAAAAAAAAAAGACACAGCAATTCAGAAAACAGTAGACCTGGACTACATTTTGTCATATCCTCGGAAATTATTTTAATGAATTTATTTTGTCATTGGTTTGCTCTGAGGACTAGCAAATAAATGAAAGGGCCCTATAAGGTGTTTTTGGAAAATTTGAGCGCTGTAACCTTATTCCTTATTCCATGTGACAGATTAAATATGGCTTCATAAAATGTTATGGAAGGGATGTGACTATAGTACTCAAGAAGATTATTACTGTGTTGCTGAGGAATACTCGTGAAGTTTTTAAGCATGATTGGTATGAATGTTCATGAGGCACTTTCCAGAATTTGAGATACTCTGACTATACATTTGAATCTCATGAGCAAATGGCAATTTAGTGATGACAACATGGGTTCTTAAAAATCAATGATTCCAGATTTGAATGATTTGCGCGATGCTATCCTCTGTCATAGGAAACGGGACACAGTCCACTTGGTTTATGGGTAAGATTTACATCTAGTCCAATACTGGCTTCAACACCCTGGTAATTAAGTCTGTCCCTGGTAATTTTACTACTTTCTTTATTATTTTATGAAAACCAGAAAACCGGAAACAAATGAAAATAGACATTACTGTTCCTTAAGATTCTTGGTGCTCACGCACCACCTCATGAAATAAGTATAAACGAAATGGAAAGTAATTAAAAATACTTGACTTGACCTAAAATGACCAGCCAATAAGATAGCACCCAATTCCATAAAGCCACAGGCTTAAGTTTCTAACTCATGAAGAAGGTTCATTGGAGATTATTCTTCACAAAGACCATTCACTGGGTGTGATCGCAGAAGAATAATCCAATTTACTGTGTTTATACCGATGTTATTGGTTTCATACATAGCCTCTAGATAGAATGGAGGTTAAGCTTTTTTAAAAACATCATTTAGGCCAGGGGTCTTTCGCCCTGATGTGAGTAAAATCACCAGGGGAGGATAACGCACAGATTCTCAAGTCAATTCTGGGTCTATGATGTTAGCAAACTGCATGGGAGGCCAGAGAATCTCCACATTTAACAAGCCGACCGCGAGGCACCATTCAGGCTGAGAACTGCCAGTTTATAGACTCTTGGGTTCCTCTGGGCTGGGCTGGGCGTGGGGCGGGGATGTAAACCGGTAACATGTAACACACAGACCAGTTTCTCTGCCTTCAGGAGAGTGCCCTTCACAGTCTTGGGGGTCTCCCCATCCCCACCTGGCACATACACATGCCTCCCCCACCCCCCGCCAGGCCCAGGGGGCAGCTGAACCAGCACTCGTTGTTTTAGGATGCTAAAGGGAAATAACCTTTGGGGAGTGCCAGGAACTCTCAGAGGCATTCTGCACAATTTCTGCTCCTATCCTACACGCGGGTGTAGGTACTATCACCCTCCATTTTAAGAGAAGGTATTAAAGGTAAAATAACGTGTGCAAAGCAAGCAGCAGGGCTGGATTCCAAACTCAGGTCAGAGGACCACTCTTTTACCAACACCCCCAAATCTTCCAGCAACTACTTCATATGGAAGAGTCTCCGGGGAGGGAAAAGAGGAAACTGAGAAACAGGCCCGAGATTCTGGGGCACGCGTATGGACTTTTTTTGTTTTTGAGTTTATTTATTTTTGAGAGACAGAACACAAGCGGGGGAGGGGCAGAGAGCGAGAGAGGGAGAGAGAATCCCAAGCAGGCTCCGTGCTGGCAATGCAGAGCCCGACACGGGGCTAGATCTCACGAACTGTGAGATCACGGCCTGAGCCAAAGTCAAGTCAGCTGCCTAACCATCTGAGCCATCCGGGTGCCGCACGCATATGGCTCTTTGAAATCACCAAAGCAAGCGCCAACTCCTGGTCTCAGGCGCCCTGTGGGAGGGGGTGTTTCCAAGATCTTGGAGAAGAAGAAATGTTTTAGCACCACAGGAACTACGTCTGCTAGCAAAGAGCTGAAATGGCCACGGCCTCCACCTCTGAGGCTGCTATCAAGTAAGCCATGGGCCCGGCAGGGTCTGGACGCCGTTTGTAAGGGGAAAATGGAGGAACTGTGTAATCTACAATGTTGAATTTCATTTTGCAAAACAAGAAAAGAGGCAATTATTTCTTACAGAAACTACCTGAGTGAAGACAGTGGAAATATAATTAGAAAAAGAAAAAAGGATAATTATGGGGTTAGAGATAATAATTAGAAAACAAAGGTATTTCAGGAGAAGGTGTTCTGTTGAAATAGACCCGAGAGAATAAAGCAGCAGGGGTGGCAGACTCACCTATAACACACGTTTTCGGTACACGGATTGTGCACTTTGACTATGACAAAGACGTGCTGAAAGTGAGACCGGATGCTTCTTGGAGTAAAAGGAAGTGCTCCGGGTTCTTGGAAGACAATGGTCACAATGTCATTTCCTATATGCCTTTTCCTCAGAAGCTGCGGTCAAGAAAGCGAACACACAAAGAGTTACCAACACGGTTTTCTGTAAAAACCAAATGTGGCAAAATACACAACTCACTCATCTTTCGATTAAAAGAAATTTTTTTTAATGTTCATTTATTTTTGAGAGAGAGAAAGAGTGAGGGGGGAGGGGCATAGAGAGAGGGAGACACAGAATCCGAAGCAGGTTCCAGGCTCTGAGCTGTCAGCACAGAGCCCCACGCGGGGCTCGAACCCACGAGCGGTGAGATCATAACCTGAGCTGAGGTCGGACGCTTAACCGACTGAGCCACCCAGGCGCCCCTCATCTTTCAGTTTCAAAGCAGTGACTTGCAAAGCCAGAGTCATTCTCTGAGAGCTAGCATTCCTCAGTGTGACACAGGAAGACCAAAATGGGCTGTGTCCAGAATGTCTAGGAAAAAAAGAGGCCTGACTAGGTTATTCTTTTATCCTAAAATTCAGCTTGCGTTCTCTCTCCTTTTCACCTTGCATCTTTCTTACCCTAAAATAATAGCACATGAGAGCTCAAAATTGTTCAGGGATTTTACAGTGTAAGTTCCTCAACTTAAAGTAAGGAGGCAGAGTCCAAGAGAGGGTAAAGTTGTGCTAAAAGCCCTGCACCATGTGTTAGGGCCTTAACCTATGTCTTCACATGCATTTCTGCAACACAAATACAGAAAGACTATTACTTTGGTGGCTAATATATGCAAACTAATTAACTGAAATCTAATCTTTCAAATATAATTCAAAAACACAGAATTCTATCAGATTAATGGCTGGAAAATGGAATGAGATATAATCTTATAAATTACAAGTGGGGCAGGAGAGAAGGAACCCCAGAGCAGCAGCCGTCTATTTTTTTTTTTTTTAGTTTTTTATTTATTTGGGGAGAGAGAGAAACAGAACAATGCATAAGCGGGGGGAGGAGAGGGGGCAGAGGGGAATAGAGAGCGGGGGTAGAGAGAGTCCCAAGCAGGCTCTGAACTGCCAGCACAGAGCCCAGTGCGGGGCTCGAACCCATGAACCGTGAGATCATGATCTGACCTGAAACCAAGAGTCAGACACTTAACCCAACGAGCCCCCCAGGTGCCCCCCAGACAGTAATGTTTTAACAGCAATTTCATTTCTGATGTCCCTTTTGCCTAGAATGTTCCCTTCCACCCCAACTTTCTCCTAGACAACTCACCCAGGGCTCTCCTCAGGTATCACCTCCCCGGAAAGGAACTTTCTTGACAAGCCTACCTCGGCACTCCACCCTCATGCCCAGGCCGATTTTTATTACATTAGTTGCCATCCTCTGTGCTAACTGTTGATTTACCTGTGCATCGGGTCATAATCTTCAGAAGGGCGGGAGACCTGTCTTGCCGACTTCTGATCTCCTAGTTTCTAATGGCCTGTCCAGGACCTAGCCGACACCCAGTACACATTTGCTTAGTGAATAAATGGGTGATAGGGATAAACGGACACTGTGCAACGAAACCGGGATCACACCTTTGAGTATATGTCGACAAATCCATACACAAAAGCCCTCTCCGAGTTTATGCGAGTAAATCCACAGTATCTGTGCTCACAAACTTTGTGATCTTCAGTTTTAATAGATACAATAATCTTTATTGGAGTTGGTGATGTCACTGCAGGAATGAGATAATCTCAGGTAGTAAATCTCTCTTTACTAGCAATAACAAAGGCAACGAGCTTGCTCTTAAATTTATTTGGCACCTATGGAACATACCTCACTGCAAAGAGCAGTAAGTTCAACTCTTAAAGTCTTTGAAGCCCGCATACAAAAAGGGTTTCATTGTCAGGCCCTGGACTTGTGATTTAGCCATGATAGAAGGTCTGGAACCGTGGGGATGAAATGTTCCTTCTCCCAGAGGTCTCTATAGGCCAGTTAAATTACTGATTCATATGCTGATAAACTCCCAGTTAAATCAGCATGGTTAAAGTCATACGCACAAAAAGGTCTCACCTTATTGTCTGGGTCAAGTGTTGAACGTATACAAATACACATGAATACAGACCCAATGAGCCATCTGTAGTTTTAAAAATGTTTGCTAAATAAGTTAAATGTGCCATTTCGGACGCATGTAAAACAATCAGTAGCCAAACTAGGTCCTACACGGTGTGTGATTATTTACCCATACTACAGATGGACACAGACGAGAACCACAACAAACATTTCACGTAAAGAACAGAAAATGGAAGGAAGGGTAAGTATCGAAAACAAACATCAAAGTTCGGGCCAAGATGGCAGAGGAATAGGGGGATCCGTACTTCCCGCCCGCATCTTTCAAACAAAGGGCTGAAGCCAAAGGACTCTGAACCCCAAGAGTCTGGGAGGAGAGGAGATGGAGTCTACTAGGAAGACAGCCCCCTAGGGCTACTTCAAGGATCACACCAAAGCACACATGGTGGAGAGTCTAAAGCAAACATCAATTGCTGAAAATTGTACTAGCTTCAGATGTTCTTCCCTCGTCTTCACAGTAACTGAAATCCTGGACTCCTAGGTACTGTAACAGGACAACAGAAAATCAGGAACAAATGAAAAGTTTAAAGAAACGTATCTTAAATACCTAACATGTGTTCACCAGATCTGCTCAACGTCACCTACGATAGCTGACACCATACTTTACTCGATATCCTGGAAACAGAAGAGTTCTCAGAATGACAGAGGGAGAGATGGTGGTCACGACGGCCAAGGCCACACCGTGAATTCTGCAGCCCCTCCTGCCTATGTGGCTGGTGTGTTGAACTTGACTTTGGCCAGCTCTCTCAAACGAATCTGGCATAAACTCATTAGTCTGTGCCTCCTCGCTGCTGCAGGAGCCACAGCAAACTGGACAGCTATTCCCAGCCATTTTCTCCTCGAGCAGAAGGAAGACACTGGGTCCAATTATACACTCTGCACCAGAGGAATATTGAAAGCACAACTTCAGGGCTGGTTCCCTCGACAACATGCTTAGGTCCCTTCCTAAGCATATCCTTTGGCTTTGTAACAGGGGCTAAAAAAGTCTAGTTAAGGGGCGCCTGGGTGGCTCAGTCAGTTAAGCATCCATCTTTGGCTCAGGTCATGATCTCATGGTTTGTGAGTTCAAGCCCCGCGTCAGGCTCTGTGCTGACAGCTCGGAGCCTGGAGCCTGCTTCAGATTCTGTGTCTCCCTCTCTCTCTGCCCCTCCCCCACTCGCACTCGTTTCTCTTTCTCAAAAATAAACATTAAAAATTTTTTTAAAAAACAAGTAAAAGCCTAGTTAATTTAAGCAGGGTCACAAAATGCACTTTGTGAGGCAATAAACAGTCATCAGCAAAGTAAAATCTGAAGCTCTTTGCAGGAGAATAAAATGAAGAAAAAAATTAACACCTTGCCCATTAACAGAATGCTTGAATTTGTTTAGAGCCTAAAAGAAATAGAACATCTGGAGGGTTAACAAATATTCACTGTTTTTCTAGGATTTTGCTAAACATTAAATAACCTAAGTAATTTTTCAGACTTCTTATATGAAGGAAAACATTTTTCTTTAGTTGTTATGTTTGTCTTCTAACTGGTCAGTGAAATTCTGTGCAGTTGGGGTCCGGAACAGGAAGGGGAAAGGGTGTGGCAACCCAGCAAGATATGAAGGCAAATCCCAGGGTTACCAAGACCCCTACGGCACTATTTGTTTCAGGAATTCAGGACTGACGCCTTCTAGCACTAACCCCTCCTTTCTAGAACATGTGAAGCACCTTTCAGTGCCAAGAGAACCACAACGTGTCTTCGACTGCAAGAGTGAGTTAATAAATATTGTGTTAGACAGGGGCGCCTGTGTGGCTCAGTCGGTTGAGCGTCTGACTCTTGGTTTTGGTTCAGGTCATGATCTCATGGTTTGTGGGTCGGAGCCCTGTGTCAGGTTCTGCACTGATGGTGTAGGAACCTGTCTGGGATCGCTTCTCTCTGCCCCTCCCCAGCTTGTGCTCTCTCTCTCTCTCTCAAAATAAATAAATAAGCTTATTAAAAAAAGATCTTTTATTAAAAAAATATTGTTAGGCAGATTTACATAGTGAATCCTATGAAATTTCCAACGCTTCATTCAGGCAGTGAAACAGGAAAGGAAGAGTGAAATGGGAATCTTCACCCAAAAAGCATCCAGATGCTTCAGAAATAGCAACCTTCGGGTTTATTCTCAATTCTCTCGCCAAACTCCAGGGCCTTACAGGACCAGATTTAATTGGGGCCACAATCAAAAGCAAGTTCAAACAACGGTCAGGTAGCCATGCCTGGATCAAAGGTGGCAAAAAGTTAAGTCAGATCTATTGGTCTCTATGCAAACAGGTTCATGTGCTATTTTTTTTTCTTTTTAGCATAGTGAGAAAAAGCATTTTGCACCTAATTCTGGAGGGGAGTGGGAAGCAGGCTGTACAGTCTAGAAGAAATACAGTTGGGATGTGGTTCAGAAGTTTCTGAGAATCAGAATTAGTGAAGGGGTTGGGGTGCCTGGGTGGCGGTTAAGCGTCCGACTTCGGCTCAGGTCATGATCTCACGGTTCGTGGGTTTGAGCCCCACGTCAGGCTCTGTTGCTGACAGCTCAGAGCCTGGAGCCTGCTTCCGATTCTGTGTCTCCCTCTCTCTCTGACCCTCCCCTGCTCACTCTGTCTCTCTCTCTCTCTTTCAAAAATAAATAAAAATATTTAAAAAATTAAAAAAAAAAGAATTAGTGAAGGGAAAGTTTAATTTGACACTGGAAAAGGCCAATCTCCAGAGAGAGGCTCCTGTCTTAAGAAGCAAAGGTGTGAAAATTAGCATGATTTCAAAGAGAAAACTGTATCATTAAACGATTACCTTACACGTTCTGAATTCAGAGAGATGAGCCCAGAACTGAGCAAAAAATTAAATGCACTCCCGTGAAAACCTATCACAAGTTCTAGATCTTAGTCCTTGGGCTGGAATCTAACGTCCCGTCATTAGGAATAGGGTTGACCAAGAGTCCTTTGACCTTATCCTTCCCAGCTCTCTGACCGTATCACCCACCACACCCCCTTCCCCTCCCAGAGAGCTACCTGGTCCCTCCAACAATCCAGCTTGTTTCTGCCACAGGTACTTATACTTGCTACCCCCTTGCTTGGGAAGTTTCTCCCCCTCACACGAAGGGCTAGCTTCTCCCACTTCAGAGACCTTCCTAATTTTGCATGTGTTCACACAACACCCCCCTACACGCACACACGCACACACCCTATCCTTCAGACTTAACACCAGGGGTTAGAATTTCATTTTGATCTTTAAGAGACATCTAGAGTTTTCTGTGGCAAGGAGAATATAGAAGAGTAGCATAATAAGAAATAGAGGGCAACCTAAGCACATGACTGCATAAATACGAAAGATCTGTATCCGGGGATGGAAAGCCTTGCCCACCGCTCCCCACACAAAGAAAGGGTAACTAACACTCTTGGATCAGCAAGATCGTAACCAAATTCAATTGCAGTCTTAAGAATTCATTGCTGATACACTTTATACAACCGATATAAAAATATTACATAAAATATTTACTGCAAAACATTATATAAAACAAACTATTTTACCAACAGAAAGAGTCAATGTACAAACCAGTTAAGCAAGCAAGGCGGGATATTCTGCAAATGGAGAAACAAAAATAAGCCAAGGATGTGGATTTTTAAAGTGAAGGTAAGAGGAAGGAGATGAAGATACAAGTATTTCCGATACTGGGTCCTACCAACCCTACTGTAAGCGATCATTCTTACTATCTGGTGTAAGTACACGTTCCTAGTTAGGGCCTGGGGATAAATCTAATCATGGAATGCTGAATAGGCATGTTATTCTTCCAAAATATCCCATATTATTATTTATACGTGAACCCAACTGCAATCCGAACCTGCTCGTATAGCACTTAATGAGCTAAATTCCTCCTGTACACAGAGGGTTCCTTAGCAGTTCCAATTAGGGGCTTACAGAAGTGCGAGCACAAACCCCATAAGACAGGCCGGCCATTTATCCAAATTATACGGAGAAAGGGTTCCAGCCTGGCTGAAACCTAACAAGCTGTGTCTCCGCGACCTCTTTAGAGGTCAAGTCCGTCCCCAGGCTAACACTGGTATTCTTCAAATGGAATGTCAGAGACCTAGGAGCTTGGCCTCATTCCTTAGGTACTCAGGGGGCTTGGATACCTCTTCCAAGCAGATCAGTTCTACCTTTATGGGTGCATGTAAAAAATAATAATTGACTCTGCCAGGCATCCATGCTCCCTTTGTCCATTTTATATACTTAGATTGAAGAAAAGGTCTCTCTGCCAAAGTGCAGACTGAAGTTCATTTGTGGGTTTCTTTCCACTGATAACATCCCATGATAGCTGATCTATGATCTGTCTCCAGGACAAGCAGAGGCAGGGAGGCAGCCCTGGGAAAGGGGGACCCGGCTGCCAGACTGACCCAGAGAGAACGATGGGTCTTCAGGGAAGAGAGGAAACCACTCCAAGAGCAGGCCTTCTTATCATTCCCCGGGGCTGGCTAGGTTTTCTGCGTAAGAGTCATACATTCCAAACACCAAACTCTTGTGCAACAGTGGTAAACTCTCTAAAGACTTTTAATGCATCGTGGAATCGGCGTTCAGCATGATTTATTACAACAAACACAAGAAATTCTATCTGATGCGGACGAGTCTGGACCAGTTAGAGTCACAAATACCATGGTGCTAATGAGGCCAAGGTTACAGGCACGATTTGTGTACAGGCCAGCTAATTTCGCCATGTTCTGTGGCCTCACACTGCACTCATGAGCCCAGATGGTCGTTTTAGACATTTCTACCCCTGGGATTAACACGATCTGTTGGCACGGGTTGGGTGGGTGGGAGACGTGGAGGGAGCCCGTACAACCCAGAACAAATCTGGGAAGGACGTGTTCCAAGATTGCACGGTGCCATCATTTTTAGCTACAAACAGAATATTCTGGTAACAACCCAGGACGAGCAAAATATTACGTTCCAAAGTGAACACAATTTTCTGAAATTACTGATAAGTTAGCCCCTTACGTTCTCAACTCCAGGCCTTAGTTTTCCATAACAGATCTCTAGGATTGGGAACAGAAAAATAACATGCAAATTAAGTCATTTAAAATACTTGTGCTTTGGGGCACCTGGGTGGCTCAGTCGGTTAAGTGTCCGACTTCGGCTCAAGTCATGATCCCACGGTTTGTGGGTTTGAGCCCCGAGTCGGGCACTGTGCTGACAGCTGGCTCAGAGCCTGGAGCCTATCTTCGGATTCTGTGTTTCCCTCTCTCTCTGACCCTCCCCTGCTCATGCTGTCTCTCTCTCTCTTTCTCTCTCTCAAAAAAAAAAAAATTAAAAAAAAAAAACTTGTGCTTTATTATCTAAGAAATGGTGAAATAGTAACAGCCACTAAAACTTACTGAACACACTTTGTGCTGGGCATTATGGGGTGCATTACATGCAGTAGTTTGTCTAATTCCAGCCACTGTCCACGAAAGGTTCATTCGTTCACTGGACAAATATTTACTGCCTGCTTACCATGCTCTGGGTATGGTCCTGGGTACACAGGCACACCTCATGGAAGAAATGACATCAAAGTCCCTGTATTCAGGGATAAAGGAAACTAAAGCATAGAAAATGTTTGCCCAAGGTCACAAAGCGAGTAGCTGGGATTCAAATCCCGATAGGGTGGTCCAGAATTTCTGCTCTTAACAACCACATTTTTCTGTTGAAGCTGTTTTTCCACCTAGAAGCCGGAAGCCTCAAAGAGGGCCCTAGAATCACAGAAATCTGAGAGTCAGAGGGAAATGTTGTGTATCATCTAGTCCAAATATCACATCTGCCACGTCTCCCCATGGCCAAACCCATGGAAAGCAGCTCTAAAATACGTCTTTCCCTCTGAGCCCAGATGCTGCCCCCCAGAGTCCTTCTCGACACAGGGCTCCAAGCAGCCGTTGCTGGCCATCTGAACCGTGTCCTCATTCTACAATTACCGAATTTCTTGAGAGGCGAAGACCTTACCCGAAGCCACCAGGCAAGTGGCTGGGTGTGGTGAGCTCAGAATATGTCCACTGACCCTAATCTCCACTCTTCACCATCCCCTTCAGATTATGAAGACTTGCCCACAGAGTGTTTAGTACACAGATTTCCCAGTGGACCATATTGAGGATCATATGGATTCCAGACACCATAAGAACACTTAAAAAAGCAAAAGAATTTTACAGTTTTCTACCTCTAACTCATCAGCATAATGACTCGATGGCATAGATTCTCACTCAAGGTAAAAACAAAAACAAAAACTTAAAGAGGTAATGAAGTAAGTCTTTAAGCTACAGAGTCTGTAATGTATAGTATTAATTTACAGGGGATTTTTTTTTTCTTTTTAATTTCCAGTTTGGAAAGTTTAAGATACCCATCCATCCCCCACTCCCCGACCCCGTCCCTCCATCTACTTTTTTGTTGTGTAAGGTTTAAGGACAGTTGCAGTGAAAAAGTCAGGTACAGAAAACTCATAAACCCCCAGGTTTCAATCACCGTGCAACAGAAAGGGGGCAGGGCAAGCCTGGTTTGAGTCCTGCTAACAGCAACGCCCAGCAGACTTCAGAATGCCAGAGGCTTCCACATGGGAAATGACGAGGCCAGTCCAGTTTGGAGTCCAACGGCTCAAGTAATTAGGGAGCTGGAAGGGCTCTGTGGTTTGGACACTCGATGACCGGGATCAAAAGGCGCTGGGTCTACTTCTGCTAACGGACTGACAGATTTGTTGGCCTGAATAAGCCCTATCGGTTTTCTGAGCAACAACCCACAAGGAGTTTAATTCCTGAACGATTCACAAGGATCCGCTAGGCAACTGCGCTGCTCTAAATTAAGCTTCTTAATAGCGAGTGAATCTGTCTGGCATTATTCCGGGTAATTTTTTTTTTTTAAGAGCGAGAAATCCTTTAGGTTAGAACATATGTAAATGCGCGCATGCCACCTAGGGATTGTAACTGTTTCTTAAAAAAGACCATACAGATATGAGGTCACAAGACAGACCTTCCAATGGTGGTGGGAAGAGATGTGATTATTAGAAAGCACGGCGGATCATTCAGGAAGGACAAGGGATAGACGTTAGGCAGTAGGTAAGTGGGCAGAAAATCCTGCCAGCAACGGGAAGGAACAATGAAAGAGGACCCACTCCTGCTGGGAAGCGCTGGGCTGAAAACGGGGGTCTGCTTTCTCATCCCGGCTGTAGGATCTAAGGTAGTTCTTGCAATTCGTGATGGGGCGACAGTGCAAGTGGTTTCTGGCAACACGGGTATTTTGACTGTGTTTCATAAGCATTTAAAAAAAAAAAAACCAAGAAGAAAAATTCTCTGCTGCAAGTAAGTTTCAGTCATTTAACACACACTTACCGAGCGATTCCTGCGCCGTCCCTGGTACATTAACGTATTTATAGCAAAGGAGTGCGGTGACGTGACATCAGAAATAAACTCTCTGAGCGTACAAATGAACTTTGTTTCAACTCCTGATTTAACCCAAATACAATCAAATCACTAAAGTGGAATCATGTCACCAAGAAGTCATAAGATCCGTCCTTTCAGTACTTTTCTGTAAGCAAGTTATCTACCCATATGCAGAAACCAGGGCTCAGGTTACCTAGCTGGCTAAATAAGCCATTACAAATAATGATGAACACAGCCGAACACCGGTTTCCATTAAGATTCTGCCTAGCAAGCAATAAAGGTGTGTGTGGAAGAGTTTCCAAGTTTCGTAAGGAAAAAGTGAAATAAAACGTATGCAGAAATACTCCCATTTAAAGGCCGAACACTTCCAAATGATAAAAGAGTCAAAGATTATTAATGCCACTCAAGAACACCCCTTCCCCTCCCGCCAGTGATTCTCTGCAACGTCTAACTACGTGAAGCCCATCAGTGGGCTGACCTGGGATCTGGGAGGAGGACGGAGGACTTACCTGCTGTCTGTTGTTGGGCATGTGGGGAAGCATGGTGGACACGTGGAACATGACCTCATAGTCTTTGTACGTGGTGTAGAGGGAGTGAGTTCCTGTAGAATCAGCTAAAAACAGAGGGTGGTGACAAAAATAAGTCAGACAACTGCAAAAGTCAGCAACGTGACACTCAGAAGGTCGTTTTTTCCAAAGGTAATTCAATTGCAAACATCAAACCACGCCAACTATAAACCACCAGTGTCTTGCTGGCCACTCCGCTCTCTCACTGCGTGCTGTTCCTGCCACTTCTAACCCGTGTCGGCAGGTACAGGCTAACGAGCGGCCATCCTTGCCCCATTTGCGGGTGTGTGTGTATGTTTACGGTTAATTCTTAACGTGATTCTTGGGCACTTGATCTTCCAGAACTCCAAAAAATGATGCAGGACTGAGTCATTACAGACATGAGAACAAGAAAATGTTCAGGATTGCTTTCCCTGAATGATGTAATTAATTTTCTTCTCTTTTCAACAGGCAATGATGAAATCCTATGATTAAGATGGTGGAGAATGAAGGTGATCTCTTACTGGAGATTTTGCACTAACACATGTTAAAAACTATGACATCTGAACTCCTCTTAATCATACAGCTATTCACCTTCTGAAAAGCAGAATGATTCTTTGTAAATTCAAAATCCATCTGTATTATCAATAGATTATCACAGATGGAGAGTGTCAGGTACCTGAACAAACACGGTGACTATAAAACACTTAAGTCGTAATTTCAAGGTGTTGTTTAGAACCACTTTGAATATGGATAAATAAAGACGAAAAGATACATAGAAAATCAGATGTAAACAGAATTCGGGGCTGCCTTTTTCAATCTTTGACCGACATACAGGTTTGTTTTTCTACCTTTTAAACAAGAAACAATGCTATTCAAGGTCGTTTAAAACAAAGTTTATTCCACTGTGTTTGTTGGGGAAGATCTAAGTAATCACCTTGGGTTAACTTTTTTTTTTAATCTAAATATTTTAATTTACTTTAAAAACATGAATACAATTAGCATTCATGGGCATTTATTATTTTTTTCCTGAATCCTGCAGTTTTTCTTTTGAATGTTCATTCTGACTCAGAAGCAGTCCTGAAAATTTTCTAGAAAGAGTATCACATACAGTTTTGCTGATTCTGAGAAGGTGCTCAGAGAAGGCAATTTAATTAAAAAAGGGAAGAATTGAAAATGTTTACATATGGATACTGATGATAAACCAACTTGCAGATGGGTAAGCGAGGATATTCATCTAATAAGCTGTATATTACTGGTCCCCAAATAAAGCAATTTTCTCTTTTAACTATGTATTAAATACATATTTGTTATTTTTCATAGGACATCATGGACAGTGATGTTCCATTCCAACTGTCTTGGCGAAAGACCTTGACAGTGAATGTGGCTTTGGAAGTGAGTAAGCATGGTCGTAAGTAAGCAAGGACTGTCCTCTTCGATGAAGAACTGACTGGCTAATAACAACATGAAGGTCAGGGGATGAAATAAACCAGCACATTCAGTGACTCCCGTCTCAACACACTGCTATTCAGATGGTTAAAATTCAGTTTGAGAAATCCTTATAGGTAGTTAGTAGTCTAGTCAACAGGTTTTGGCTTCAGGAAATTGCAATGAAGGAAGAAAAATGCATTTTGGGGGGAGAAACACTTTTAAAAATATGATCATTGGGGAGCCTGGTGGCTCAGTCAGTTGAGCATCTGACTCTTGATTTCAGCTCAGACCGTGATCCCAGGGTCAGGGATCGAGCTCCGCATTGGGCTCTATGCTGAGCATGGAGCCTGCTTAAGATTCTCTCTCTCTCTCGCTCTCTGTCTCTCTCTCTCAGTCCCTTGCCCCTTTCCCCTACACAGGCTCTCTCTCTCCACTTTCTCTAAAATTAAAAAAAAAAAAAAAGATCATCACTAGTCTTTCCCAAAGAGTACTACAAGATGGCTTTCTGAAATTATATATTCTGAAAGTTTTCATCTCAAATATCAGTATGGTAATGGAGAAGGTAAAAAGATGAGCTTGTTCGAGGATCTGCTGCAAGTATTTCTATTGGACAAGAGCTGTAGGCCATCATGGTGGTCCCCAGTTCTGTCATTCTCTGCATCCAGACCACAGAGGGGCTGTCCACAGCCTGGGGTCCATACTCTGGCGAGCAGAGAGCATCTTAGTGGCTCAAGTTCCTGTCATTCCTACTGCATTTTACTTTGTACTTGAGACAGAAGAAACCCATTTCACAGCCAGAAAGGACATCCCCGATACTCCAGCCCAACACTCTCAATTTTCCTTGAGGCCCACATTCGACCAAGGTCCTGAGGGAGGACAGAGTGAAAACTAGAACTCTCGTAAATTTAAGAAGGAAGATTTGTGTGTGTGTGTGTGTGTGTGTGTGTGTTCCATGAAAGACAACTTTTATTTGAACATTTCATGAAACGTAATTCTTAGAAACTTCCTCGTTACTAAAGGGATGTCTTAGACTTCACATCTCACACAACACCTTACTCATAAAAATACCTTGGATGTGTTGATTATGAGAATCAACATGTCAAAATCTCATTCTCATACTATCATTTCCTTGAGCAAAGGTGCTTAGTGCTGCATCTGTGACGTATCAAGGACATCGCCAAGGTCATAAAAATTCAAAGCTAATGTTCATTCTTATATGTAGGAAAATATTTACATTATCTGTGTTGCAGTTTTTATAGAATGGACGGATCAGAAGTTCTTACATTTCCTCAATCCACCCCGCTGAAGAAAGATGACAGGCATTCATGATAATGAATCCATGTCATCAGTGGCTGTCCAGGAAGGATGTCCCTAAGGGCAGCATGCCCGCACCTCTAGGGGGTGGGTGGTGGTTTGCAGGCAAGGGAGTTGGCAAAGAAAAAAGAAGAAAAGTCAGGCAAGGTCTCAGTGATTTTTCTTAAAATGGGTGCATATTCACAGTGGGTGTCACAAATTATTCTCCAGTCTTTAAAGATCTGAGGCATGAGCAACAGGCATTCAATACAATAATCAAACTCCAGCTCTGGCATGTCTGAAGGACACACAGGGGCCCGCGTATGAGTTAACACTGTCTCCAGGTCTTATCATCCAGTTCTAAGTGTAACTTCCAGAAAAACAAGATAAAAAGCCAGACCTGGACTGACAGGTACACAAAGCCTCGGCACCCTGATGTAGACGAGAATCAGTGAGAGTCCAAGGTGATGGACACGAGGGGCATGGAGTCATGGGACCTCAGATGGCCTCACATAGATGCCCCCACGGGGAAAAGCTCCCACTCCACCAACCCCTACTAGGAGTGGGCGCCATGCTCTCCCACATCCTCCAGCTATAGAATTGATCTGCTCATCTTTATTTACATATTTATTTAATGTTTATTTATTTTTGAGAGAGGGAGACAGAGTGCGAGCAGGGGAGGGGCAGAGAGGGAGACACAGAATCGGAAGCAGACTCCAGGCTCTGAGCTGTCAGCACAGAGCCTGATGCGGGGCTCGAACTCATGAACTGTGAGATCATGACCTGAGTTGAAGTTGGACGCTTAACCGACTGAGCCATCCAGGTGCCCCCCTGTGCATTGTTTATTAAAGGAGTCAGAGGTTAATTGCTTGATAATAAGGAGAATTTTCCAAAATACACAAAATTACTCTGGCTGGTATTTTAAAGGCTGATAGCAATGAAATCGAACAGCGCAAATACAAAGATAGCATTTTTAGAATTTATGAGGACCTGAAGGAATGTGATTTTCTAAATGAAGATACAAGACAAATGCGCATGCAGTAGGAGGTGGAGAGTCTGTGTTTTAAATCGGCACCTCAGACCTCACGTGTGCCCCACTCAAGGGGACGTGGGTAAGGTCACTGGAAAATAGGATGCATCAGCTTTTAACCACCGCGTCAATTCCCCGGTTAACGCCATGAAAACAAATGAACAGAACGAGCCCGAGACCACGGCAGGAGCGGATGCGGTAATATTCTGTCTTTTAGAAACGAACGCAGTGCTCGTCCTTGGTATATTCTGGAACAAGGGTATAGTAGAAGAGGGGCGGCTAAAAGAAAGAAGGAAATATTAAAAGATTCTTCGGGAAGCACTGGGGAATCTCTCTGCTGGTGTTACAAAAAAAGATTTGACCTTTTGAGCTCGTGCAAAACACACACCTCTTGAGAAATGTGCTTCCTTTGCTCGTCTGAGGAAATCTAAACTCTATCCTGAATAAGCTTGGCCAGGCTGCTGCTGGGGTCAAGAACAGGAGGGCACGCGATCAGTCACTTAGATTTATGAGGTATGCCTACCTCGGGAGAATTCGATTTGTGCACACACACAAATAGGAAGCTTACTTTTATTGTCTAGCTGAGCTCGGTATTTGCTGAATCCTTTCAGTCGGACTCTCTGGCCCAGAAGATCAAGGAATTCTTCAAAAGCTGGTCCTGCCGTCTCATTGTTATACATCTCCTCCTCCGTGCTCTGGCCTGCTTTGCAGTAAAGGATCCCAATCTTGTGCTGAAAGCTCAGCTGAAAGGGGGGAGAAATGTAATTACTTGGCAAAGAGTTGGTTAGCAGACATGCTAACTTGCAGTAAAATTACAACTACAGAAAGCATGCCAGGCCAATTCCCATAAGCAAGTAAGCAAAAGAGTAATAAGCAAGTGTCATTGCACGAAATGCTACAAATATATAACAAACCCAGAAACCCCAAAATGCAGCTGGAGAAATGGCAGGAATCCTAAGAAAGAGAAATGTACGGCCACGGCCATGTGGGATCGACCAGGTTTCCACAATGGACAGACAAGTTCAGGCATCTACTTAAAAATACAATCATGGAAATACCTGATTTTATACCCTTCATTTAGTAAGAAGTATCGTCTTCCAAGTTAGGATAAAAAAAAAAGCCACAACTTTTAAGTTTTCCCTCTCTGGTTCCTGATGCTTTTTTTGTTGTTAGTTGAACTTTCAGGAAACTATGGAAAGACCGTAATGAAAACACGAACCGGATTAAGGTCTGGTAAGGAGGGAATCCCAATGGAAACTGTGATATGTGTATATGAATAGAATAATGGTTTGTTCCCATAAAAATAACTCTGGCTATACAATTACAGTTATTCCTATATTTTTGGCTATCTTGAAAAGAAAACATCTGCTAAATATACAATGGGCCATAAAGAATTTTAATGGCGATTGACTAGATCTTGCCATAACTCTATCTTACGGTCAATCTCTTATCAAGCTGGTAGCCGAAGGCTTGCTTTCTTCCAAGGCCCGGGAGAAACTGGAACCATTTTTACAGTTTTCTTATTATATTCAAAGAGAAACTACTTCTTGCTCATGGAATCAGAACACTTAATCTTACTACCAGTAATCTGAGCCTCAAAAACGGACAGATTATCAGACATCGCCGACCTCCTAAAGGCATCAATCCGTAACACTGCTCACTTGCATTATCGAGTTATAAAATAGAGCCTTTACTCAAAATGTATAGCTGGCTCTCCGGAAAATAAGGCAAAATGATTTTCACTTCCCTTGAGCGGCGAAGGGGTAAAAGCAGTCTCATCCACGTTACCTAATGACGGCGTACAATCCAAGAAAGGTAGGAACCCACCTGCCGGGGTGAAAAAGCAGCCTGTAGGAGGTACCTCACTGCACGTTAGGATAAATTTAGAGTTGAACAGAGAGTCAACCACCACGATATTCTGAATGCATTGCTATGGGGAGGTGTGTGGTAGTGGTGGGGGGCAGATATAAAGGAAGCATCCTCTGTCCACGATCCCGCTGAATGCGCTACCTATAGCGATGGACGGCATGGTGGACGCCCTCCTGTCACAGCCTAAGAACCCCGGCTGCACAGTGAAGACGGTGACGCGTGCCCTGAATGTGGGGACAGGAGATGCTGTGCACAAGCTATTTTACAGGTACTATTATGCACTGGATTGACCTAGTTCTTTAGGAGGGTCAAGTACACAAAGATCTCCCTTCATCCAGAGACCGAGGAGTCAATGTTTCGGATCAACTCAACTACCCAAATAAATGAGATACCGTATTTACTGCAAATGGACCATCGTCTAAAAAAAAAAAAAAAAGTGAAGTGTAATCAAAATGCCTACTATTACTTCATTATGAACGCGAATTGTTCCTGAGTGACTCGGAAGGCATTTCAGGATCGTAAAGCACGCTAGGGACACACGGGACTAGCGATCATCACCATGGATGTTGGTGATCTCAGTGACCACCAGGATCTATACGGATCCTCTAACAAAATGCAGGCTTCCCATCCTGCTGGTTTGACTTGTCTTCTGTCATTAGAATAGGACTTGCCCTCTCTCGGGTCGTTGGGGCCTAGCCTGTATGAGAGCCTGCCAGACGCACAGTGGGAGGGTTGTTAGCCCCAGCGCACGTGACCCCAGAGTCCCGATGCCCGAACGCCCACTGCGTCCCGGCCCCCGCCGCCTCCCCCCAAGCCAGGAGACACCACCACATGTCATCCACATCCCGGGAGCTCAGTCCTGTCGGCCTGTCCTCTGCTCCTCTACCTGCCACTCACATCAAAGCGCTGCCAGGGACACGTGCCAATGCCATCTGGCCACCTCGCCTCGCGCCACCCGGCCTCCAACGCCCCCTGGCCACTCCTGCAGCCTGTCCCAGGCTCCCTGGCGTCTCCAGCTGGGAGCCGTTTTCTCATCTTACATCCACTCCTTTGGGAGGCGGCCCAAAGGAGCAAAGCCATTCGGGGCTCCATGGTTTGGGCTGGTGTGGCCTCATGCCCGCTAAGCAGAGTGCTCACCAGATGGGCACAACTCTGTGATTCCTGAGTCTTCCAGACTTGAGACTCCTTGTGGGCTCTCGTTCTGGCAAACTGAACTCCCCTAGGCCCACCCCGCTGGCTGTGCTGCTGTCCACTTCACAGTCTTTTTCCCAGCCGTCGGACCCACCAGCCTGAGTCTGGACCTTGCCTGTGAACAGGATTCGCCTACCTTCCAAGAAGCCCCCGAGGCCCATGGAAATTAGAGGATGTAATCCAAGAGATTTCAAAGCCCACAGGTGTTCATGAGGGTGACCAGAGCTCTGCTGCAGTGAAAATGTCCTGTGGCACACATGCAGCACGGCATGGACACCAAACACGTTTACCGTGAGGACGCCACGAAATGGAACTATCTCTAGGGACTTAGAGCAAACCGTTGGGGCTTGCCTGCTACAGTGGCTGCCAATTCCACTACAACAGTAACAGAATGAAACACTGTGTAGAGACATCTCTGACTTAAATCTCTTACAAGCCTCATGAAAACCACTGAAATGCGATACGGCCATCACTCCCCTGACGCTAGCAATCAACCTGGACAAAGGTGGCGACACACCCTCAGCTAATCAGGGAACACACCAAACGGGAGATCCCATCTCCTAAATACTAAAACTCCCCATTCTCTCGGAACAGAGTTTGTATCCAAGCTTTGCAGACCTCGGGCTGCCCCCTCCTCTCTGACCCGTCCCGCCGTCCTTGATTTAGCCATTCTGACTTGGACAACAGACAGTCCCACAGTTGTGGGGGGGACTCGGCTGGCTCTCAAGCATCAGTGCTGTCGCAGACCAGAAATACCCGCTTGTTGAAATTCCATCCTGCTTCAGTGTGCAGAGCTGGACACACAGGCAGGCTGCACAGACAGACGACCCAGCGCGCGAGGTCTCCTTTGCTTCCTGGAACAGGATAATGACTGACTGCTCTGTTCCCAAGGCCAGAAGCCCAGTCATCATTGACAAGAAAATTTAAATTTAAATGAAGGTGACAAAAACAAAGCCTGTGAATTGTCTCGCAAATACACCAGAGTGTGCAGGGAAGCCCTTTCCTTCCAGGACCTTCTCTCCAGTCAGGTTACTCATGGCAAGCTTGCAGATTCATTTATTTAGACCTGCGTGATTTCGTCTGAAGCAAGCATGGTATGCAAATAAACATCAATATCTAGGGAGAGGGGACAAGAGGAGAGGGGACAGCTGGCCCAAGGATAAATTAGCCATTCTGCCCAAGATGGCATGATCTTCTTTTTTTATTTATTTGTATTTTTTTAATGTTTTGTTTTTGAGACAGAGACAAAGCATGAGTGGGGGAGGGGCAGAGAGAGAGGGAGACTCAGAATCTGAAGCAGGCTCCAGGCTCTGAGCTGTCAGCACAGAGTCCGACACGGGGCTCGAACCCACGAACCGTGAGATCATGACCTGAGTAGTTGGAAGTTGGACGCTTAACCGACTGAGCCACCAGGGTGCCCCTATGATCTTCTAAGAGAGGGAACCACCATAATTTCCCTGAATTTTTTTATGTCAACCTATATAATTTTAGAAACCCGTCTGTTACAGAAGTTAGGATAGTCTTTTAAAACAGGAGAAATGGGATTTTAGAGGTTGACAGGTGAATTTATGTAGGTAAAGTAACAAAAGTTTCAGAGTCTCACTTAATAATTACCTCCCTCGTCATTCTCCATGGCGTGGAGTCATTCTGCTCAACCACCTGAACAAACTGAAAGAATGGAGTGCATGATCTGAACGTCTGAATCTCCCACTCCTAACGGGGGTCCTGGACATGGCAGATGCACTTTCTGACTCTGCTGAACTGGGGCAGGCTACAGACCCCAGGAGAGCAGAAGACGACAATATGTCCTCTGAGTATTTTTTCAAATACCCTTAAGAACAGTACCATAAAACTGGCCCATACCAATCCTGTGTGGATTTACTATGAAGAAGGTGATGAAAGAACTCTACCAGGAATAAACTCTCAAACACTCTAACAGTCAGTGCAACTTTTAAGGATCCTTTAGAAACTAGATGTTAAAAAGGGCGGTCCCATCTCTCTTAGAGATGAAAATAAACAGCATCTCTTCCTCATGGAAGATGAGAATCAGACACCATTAAGGGGTATGGGAAGTTTAACGTCACACTGTACACCATTAAGAAAGGACACCAAAGTCACACAAATACAACTGCCAAAGGAAAAAAAAGAAACACGAAATACAACTAGAGCTAAACAACGCATTGGTTTACTTAAAAGCAGAACCCAATTTTCAAAGCATTGATTTTGACATCGGACTATAAAAAGATGTTCATTAAAAGCACTTAAACTCTAATTAAAAAAAAAATTTGCCTGGCGTAGCTTCTGGACCTATTCTGCTAAACAGACATTCCAAATTCGTGCTTCATTTTGTGAGGAGACGGTCAACTCTAGCCTCTGTGATCATCTCTCAGGGCCTTGAGGACTTTGGGATGCAGGTCTGGGGATCATGGGCCATCTGCGGAATTTTCTAGAACAGCCTGAGGGAACCACATACCTCATTCACCAAGCCCCTGCTATACAGCAAGGACAGTGATATACTTTAGAGGACCACGTACACCAGCAACATACAGGGACCCAGAACTACCACATTCTCGTGTGATGTGCAGTATCATAAAAAGAAACATGAAAATAAGATGTGGAAGTTGTTATTCTACTTCTCATCAAGCCTGCTTGAATGTGAGAGGATCTGGACCAGCACCGAGACATCCTTCTATCCTTCCAAGATCACGTTTTCCTCACCGGCTTCGCGGCCTTTTGGTACATTCCACGCACTTGACGGGTCATGATGGTGGTCAAACTATTCGGTGTACCACACAGTTTTACCAGCCAACTGCTCTAGGCTGGCGTTTTGGTTTGGCTTAGTTGTTGTTTTTAATATGTCAGCCTTCCTTCCTGAGACAGACAGGCCCCAGGCTTATTCACTCTGAACGGGGCCTGCTTCCTCTGGCTGACCATGCAGTGCTAATTCCTTCCACAAAGTCACTACTCCAGCACTTTCAGAATTCCAGCCATCCGAGTACAAAACACACCGTCCACGTACGACAATGGTGTTACCGGGTCAACCAAGAAACACTTCATATTCTCTCCAAAATGAGCAAACAAATTTTCCTTAGGAGATTCTAGAAATAACGCATCACTATTATCTTTTTGCTGCTCATTTGGAAAAAAATCGCGTATGTTTCTGTGCCTACTTCTCAGTCTCCCCTCCAAGTTATCTTGCATATGACACTTAAAAGACCTCTTTCTATCTCCTGGGCCACCGTCTCAAGCCTGCCCGTCGTTAATTCTCTCCTGGACGATGTCAACAGTCCATAATTGAGCTCCAAGCCATCATTATTCTTTATCTTCTCCAGCCTGTCTCATTCGCTTCCAGCAAGATAATCCTCCTAGAATACAGCTCTGATGGTGCCGTGTCTTACCGAAAAGCTTTAATGGCTCCCTACTGTCTCCTGAATCGAGTGCAAACGCCTTAGTTTAGCTTTCGAGGTCTTAAATGCTCTCGTTTCAACACACCTTTTTTTTTTTTTTTAAACTACAACCTCCCTAGATGTGCCCATGTCTTATAAAGAAACTAGTCATAGTCCCTAAAGCAGGCAACTACCCACGTCTCCCTCCTGGAATTCTACCCAAGTCCCCATCGCGATGCTACCTCCTTCAGGAGATCTGTCATCCGGTGTTACTCCTTCTTTTCCCAGGGCACTCCCTGCACTTACACCTCTCCATGATTCACCACCATATTCTCCCTGCAGAGGTTTTTACACTCTCGGTCTTCCCGTCCCCACCGGGCGAGAGGCTACGTCTTAACTTCAGTCGTCCCAAGGCATGCGGTCCACTTCCACCTGTTAGTATGAAAGCCTCATACACGGCAGACAAGAATAAATGCTAGTTCGGGAAAAGGCACAATGTGAGTGTTTTAAAACCCTGGAAAAAACACCACTGATGTGTAATAATCATGAATCAGATGCAGTCTTGCTGGCTGGGACACAGCTTGGTAAAAACAATACAGGTCACCGCTCGGCAGGCAGAGTGCTACACTGGAAAGCCATCGTGTTTCTTAGGAAAAACCAGAGGTGGGGGGGAGATGTTTCAAGGCATTAAAAAGAAATGATCTTAAGAGTAAGACGGTTAGGAAAAGTCCCAAACATTTAGAAACACAGACACAAACTCACACCCACACAGAGTCTCGCGCCCTGTACACACCCCTTGTTCATCAAGCTTGAGCAGCTGCTCCGAGACCTTGGGGGAATTGGAAGCCTGTCTCAGGCACTGAATGCTCAGCTCCGGAATGACGTACTCCAGAACTTCTTTGAGAGGTAGTCCCCGGGCGGTACCGTGCCTGGCGGTAGAAGGTATGGCATCTTCTAAAATGGCGCCTCGCAGGGTTGTAAGCTGCAGGGGCAAAACAGAAGGCTTCAGAATGTCACAGGAGAGTTCATGCTTCCTCCTGGGTTACTTCTCTAAGGCATAATTTTGCAGTTGCCTTACAGCAGAAAGAAGGGGGGGCCCTTTTCCGAGAGGAGCAAGGGAGACGAAGGTTCCTGACTGGCGGAAGCAAAATCAACAAAGAGACTAAACAACAAAAGTGCACAGGGCTCGGGGCTAAGCCGAGAGGGGCTGAAACAGAGGTGGATCTGCAGAATGAGGGGGCCAGGCCGAGTGCTGCTGGGGAAGCCGATGTCCCTGAGCTCTCAGACCCAGCAGGACGTGGACCCGGAGAAGCTGGAGGTCACGGGGCTGGGCCTAGTCCCTGGCAGCCCTCCCGTCCCTCCCTTGCCCTTTCCTATTGCCCTGTTGTTCCACACCAACTTTTCTTCCATTCCTTTCTCTTTTTCTATTTAACTCCCCACTGCTGACCAGTCCTGAAGCTGAATGGGGATATCCGGTGACAGGCCTGGGCAGGGTGATTCAGGGCTCAGAGGACTCCTCACTACTCAATGTTACCTCAGGACTCGTGATGGGTCCTCAAGGCTCTGAGGAATGCATGGGCTCGCTGTTCTCTGACACGAGTCCCAGAGAGGAAACCCCGGCAGGGACTCGCTCTGGCTCCACCCACCCTGCCTCTGGGAAGAGAACTGGTACCATACAAGCAAGTCGGGGTGACGGCTGCAGCAACGAAGTCCACCATCATATAATGCCCCAGAACACCACTGCCCAACAGAGTTTTGTGCCATGATGAGAATGCTCTCTATCTGTACTGGCTGATCCGGGAGCCACTGGCTGGCTCCACGTGACCACTGGGCCCTTGTGACTGGCGTGACCGAGGGAGTGTCTCTGTAATTTCATTTTGTTACTTTAAGTAGCCACAAGTGAGGCAAGTGAGGCACTAAGCTGGAGGCCGCAACGTTGGAGGTGTGCGGAGACAGAACCACCACACTCACTCCACTGCAGACTGCTGGGTTTCCTGTGTTAGATTTTGAAGTTGTTTGTTAAGTTCTGACATGAACTGTCCAGTTCACAGGTGTCCTCTCTTAGTCCCTAAATCTTGCATTCTTACCATTTTCTCCTTTCTATCACCTAAGGGGGAAGGAACATCGTTGATGCTTAACATCTGTGATGGGCTTTCAAATTTGTATTTGGAATAAGATACCGTACATAGGCTCTTTCAAAGATCTTAAAGACTACAATCAGGGACATTAAAAAGTAAACGGAGTACCTTGTCTAGAATAATCTAAAGATGTAATGTCAGAGGCTTCAGCCCAGGACAGTAACGACACATGGCAGCCATTACCTCGCTCGTCCTGAAGGCCACCCGGTAGTTGAACTGGGACCCTTCTTTCTCCTTGGTGTCTTCCACCTTCTCTCTCCGGATGCTGACTGCCACAGGGCCAAGGTTCTCATCTATCCCGAAGTAGTTCTGGTGCTCTGCAACAGGAGGCAGTGGTGGCATCAGAAGAAAGGAACAAAGAAGCGTATCTCCCAGCTTGTCTGTCAAATCTCTGAAGACCTACCATACCGCATGGATCTGGGTACACAACTCCCCACCTGTGTTTGGTCAAAGTGTTTTGTTTCCAAGTCAGATGTATTCGTACATCTCATTTTCCATGACTTCCCCCTCTCATGTGGCTTGTCCCCAGCTCGCGAGCAGCAGGAGCCCTCCTGTCACCTGCCACAGCTCATGGTGTTGCAGGAAGAGCGTCACCGGAAGGAGTGTGCTGCCATTTTTAGAAACCATGAGAAGAGGGATCTAGCTGCTTGAAGACTATTACTGAACAGTTCCCCTCCTGCTGGGAAGGTCACCTTCTTTGTGTGACCGTGGGCCCTTGGACTAGCCGGGTAATCTTGGTGACCAGTGCAGTGGCAAAGCCTGCCCCTTCCTTAGGATGTCACTAAAGAACCTAACCATCCGAAATGAAATTTTACGACAGAAAAAGACCTGAAAGGTCATTAAGGTGCTGAAGTCAAACTATATCCACTGATTCTATACCCTGGTTTACTCTGTTATCAGCTAATCATGCCGTTCACATGAAATCACTGGGCCTGCAGGGCTCTCATCCATAAAGTCTCACCGCAGGAACAGATTTCCGGGCTCCTCTGGTCCATCTAGCGCTGAAATCCCCAAGGACGCTGCTCCTCGGAGACAGTCCTTAGTCTCCACATACATTCAACAACATGTGCCCGGCACCATTTCCCAGTGGGGTCACATTGCAGAACAAATTCCCATTCGTGAAGCTAATACACGAGCCTGAACTCTGCCAAGCTCGCTACCTGGTGAGCACCCCCTTCGGGACTGTCTCACTGACTCTGGACTGTGGGGTCTTTGTCTGAAGGAAGTCCAAACACTTCACTGCCACCAAACTCTTTAAGGGTAGTCTTCTGGTTGGAGCCAAACTTAACACAGCACGCAGATGGGGTCTGAACCCATAAAAAATAGGGGAGCAATTACCTGAATGGTTATTCACGCGGCTTACCTTATTAGCCACCAGTCCATGCGGAGCAGGTGGTAAACACAACTCCCCAGGTGGTATGCATGTATTTCTTCATCAACTGGGGCAAGGTCAGTCCCCCAAGGTGTATGCTTATGAAAGAGATTGTTTTTCACCCTATATGCGACACCATACTTATCCCTTTTGACTGTCACCTTCTGGGTTTTGGCCCATCTTTCCTGACTCTTCATTTTTAGTTAAAAAGAAGTATAAGTATCAGGTATTTATAGGCTTGAAGAAAATTGTAGGTATTCTAAAGCCTTTTGGTTATGCTAACGTTTTCTGCCACGTTAATTTTTGAAGGAACCAGGAAGGTTATTCCGAAAGTAGAAATCAGGGTGAAAACAGCACCCGCATTGGCCAGGACAAACACTTCCCAAAGCCAATGAGGAATATGGGTTAGATCCTAGAAAAGGCAACTACTTCTTTACTTTCACAATCACTTTCTTCTTTATCTCTTACACCCAAATAAGATTAACACTGGCATTATTTCTCTTTAGAGTCAGGGCTATAAGCAGCAAGTCGACTAATTTTAGGGGCTGGAGGATGAATTATTGACTTACTATAATCCTGGCCTTACAAACTAGGAAACAAGTCTTTGTTTGTCATGGGTAAATTACATGCTAATAACAGCCAGGTAAACTGTTCTAGACAAGAACAACTCCAGGGGAACCAAACACACGTTGTAAAAAATGTATAGGATTGAGGAGAGCTGATTAGGGAGCAGTTACTTGGTATTTTATTTTATTTTATTTTATTTTATTACTTATTTTATTTTTTAGAGAGAGAAGAAGAGTGTGTGCAAGGAGGGGAGAAGGGCAGGGGGGGAGGGAGGGAGAGAGAGAGAGAGAGAGAGAGAGAGAGAGAGAGAGAATCTCAAGCAAGCTCCACACTCAGTGCGGAGCCTGAAATGACCCTGAGATCATGACCTGAGCTGAAATCCAGAGTACGCGCTCAACCAACTGGCCACCCAGGTGCCCCATTTTATATGGGTTTTAATAAACAATTTAAAAATATTCAATGAAAAATAGAGACTAACAGTTTCTTGTCTGCTTCCGACTACTAGGTGTATCATCATTCTAGTCATCGTTACTGACCGCTAGGACCATGGCATTATACTAGACCCTGTGGAAAATGCACCTGCAAACTTAACATGAAATCAGTTTAGAATTTTCTTAGCTGCGGTTCCTAACTGTCCTGACAAGAACTTAACCCTTTACCTCATTTCTCATAAGGCAGATGCTTTAGGGAAAATATTCCAAAATTTCACTAAAGCACACGCAGCCATCATCAGGCAAAAGCTTCCTTCCCAGGGCCCATTTGGACAACTTTCTTGCAAAAATGCTCAAGTCCATTCTCTCTTGGGGATCTACGAACCCTGCTGACAGGAATCAAATGAGCTTCAAATTATTTTAGGGGGAAGAAGATTGACCAAGTGAGCAAAACCCCTTCTCGTGGTGAAATGGAGAACCCAGATTAGGGGATTCGAATCATGAATTGGAACTCCTCACAACCAAAGCTCAGACGTGTGTGCTGCTCTCACACTTGGCAGGTGCTGTGGGCCCAACGGGCCCGCGGCAGCCAGGCTTGGGGGCAGGGGCTGGCCACAGGGGGACACGTGGGGATTTTCTGGGGCAAGGGAGCTACCCTGCATCTTGATGGTGCTGGTGGTTACTGGCCACACTCATCTGTCCAAACTCTGAGAAACCTACACTTAAAAAGGAGTGAATTTCACTGTAGGTCAAGTATACCTTCAGTTTTTTGTGTTTTTGTTAATACTTATTCATGTTTTGAGAGACAAACACAGACACTGCGAGCAGGGGAGGGGCAGAGAGAGAGGGAAACACAGAATCCGGAGCAGGCTCCAGGCTCTGAGCTGTCAGCATGGAGCCCGACGCGGGGCTTGAACTCACGAGCCTCCAGATCATGACCTGAGCCGAAGTCGGATGCTTAAGCGACTGAACCACCCAGGCGCCCTTCCACCCAGGCGCCTTTGTTTTTTAAAAACTGGGAAGGACAAGAAGCTCGATGAGAGGAAGAGTGAAGAGCCAGTGGGCCTGGTATGTGGATGGGGCTCTGGCACTGATGGGAGTTGTGAGTGCTCCCCCAGCCCTGCAGACCCTCCACCCCCACTCAGGGAGGAGAATCCCTGCTCCTCCAGTCAGTATTCACTGTCTCCTGCCATGTTCCAACTGCTGCCCAGGTCTCCACCTGCTCACACCACCTCCATGCGCCCCACTGCTGGGGCTTTGCCTGCATGCCTGTCTGTCGCGATGGGCACAGTGGGCTTCTAGAAGTGTCCTTCCAGAGTGAGCCACGCCCCCGGGGCTCCCCTTCTGGGTCTCCTTCGTGGCTGCCCCTCTGGCTTCTTCTTGTGACCTGGCTGTGTCCCAAGGCTCCACCTTTGGCCCGTGGCTGTGTTCTGTTTCTGTCTTTACATGTATCTGTCTGAATGTCCGTCTGCCCTTCCACCCACCCACCCACCTTCTCCTGTGGGTTCCTCAGTGACATCACCCCAAACTCTCCACAGACTCCTCTCCCGTAACTCCCCCAACTCATGCCATTTCCCCCCCTCGGCCTGGCACTTCTTTCGCTCTTCTGGACTTGACGTTCTCAGTCATCATTTCCGACTCAACCCACACATCGCTTCCACTGGAGACATTCGCCTCACCTCCAGAGGAGGCTAAGTCCTCCAACATTTATAACCTCGAGGCTGACAGGATGGTGCCTAATCCATGGCAAGTATTTAATGAATTGGACTTGGATGAAGGAACTGCCGTAGGCTCCCTCGCTCAAAAGTAACGGTCTAACTGAACCTCAACTAGGACTATCCAAATAGAAACAAGGAGGTGGCTCATTTCACGCTGGTGGGTGGAGAAGACAGTGTGAAAGGTCCCAACATCCAGAAATGCCGCAGGAACTGCCCCCAGGACAGGGGCGATAGGGTTTCTCGAAATATTTACAAGACTGAGACTGGATACACCTATTAGAACTCACGTGTCGTGTCCGCTTCCTAGTGCTCCGATGACAAACTGTCACAAGTTTAGAGGCTCAGGACTGCACCCAATTATTGCCTCACAGCCCTGGAGGTCAGAAGCCCAAAGTGGGTTTCAGTGGGCCGCCGTCAAGGCTGTGACCGGGCGGCATTCCCTGGGAAGGCTCTAGGGAAGCACTGGTTTCCCTGCCTCTTCCAGCTTCTAGAGCTGTGTTCCTTGAATTCCTTCTTCTGTCTTCGAATGCAGCCCTAGCTCTTGCTTCAGGGGTCACGGCATCTGGGAGACACTTCTCCCAGATCTCTCTCTGCCTTCCCCTTACGTGGACACGCAGGATGGCTTTCAGGTTCCAGCCGGGGAATCCGGCATGGGCTCCTGGTCTCAGATCCTTACTTGTGTCCCACCTGAAAAGCTGTTTTTGCCAAATATAGTAACACACACAGGTTCCGAATATTAGGACCTGGGTATTTTGGGGGGCCAGTATTCAGTGTAACACACACCATTCATTTCAATGCATTCACTCAAATGCCGAGCATGGGCTACATCTCAGCCAAGTGCCAGACCCTGAAAAACATGAGGACACAACATTGGGCAAGACACAGTGCCTGCTTCAGAACATTCTAGTCCTGTGGGGCTAACACTACCGGAAACCGATGAGAATTACATGTTCCAAGCTCTGTAATACGAATAAGCATACTGAATACCATGGAGGTACCACTAACAGTCACGACAGAATCAACAATCCAGAGGAAAAATGCCACATATGCCGTCGAGGCAACTGTCACAAGACCTATCTACTCTATTTTAACAGATGCGCAAAATTTTAAAAAGCCACTCTCCTTGGCTTGAAAAACAGCAGTGCTCTGCTCCATCCTTCCTCGCTCTTGTGTTCCCACAAAAAAATACTTTGAGTTTTGACATACTGACTATTCGAACTCACGACCACAATGTGTCCCTTCTACCTACTTAAGGTTTTACTTTTTTGGTTTGGGGATGTTTTGTGGCTCTCCGCCATTCATTCATACCCTTCTTCAGATTTCGTCCTAGGTCGTTCGATTTTTTAGGATAACGTAAATAATATCTTTCAAAACTTTTCTTTTTTTTTTAATGTTTATTTATTTTTGAGAGGGGGAGAGAGACAGAGTGTGAGTGGGGGAGGGGCAGAGAGAGAGGGAGAGACCCAGAATCCAAAGCAGGCTGCAGGCTCTGAGCTGTCAGCACAGAGCCCGACGTGGGGCTCGAACTCACGAACCACGAGATCATGACCTGAGCTGAAGCCGGACATGTAAGTGACTGAGCCACCCAGGCGCCCCTCAAAAGCTTTCCATTTCTATTTGGGTGTTTTTGGTGTATAGAGAATTCAGATTGGAGACGTGATGATTTCTCCTTTTAGTTTGACCAGCTTTGGGTTTTTCTACACATTCTGAAGCTAAGTTTTTAGGTGCTCGGAACCAACCCTTTTATCATTATAAAATCCCTTTCTTCATCTACAGGGATCTGTCTTGCTTTCAAGCCCACTTCATACTGCACTATCAGGCAGGGATTCCGCCTTCTATTGGGGGGACCGCAGCAATCATATAGGTAGGTCTTATTTTAAGCTGGTCCATGGCTCCAGGGAAAATTCTTCCGCCCTCCTGTCTGCAGGTACTCAGCCCAAATAAGGGGGCAGGGCTGGGCATCTTGCTGTGTGGACTTCCACTTAATCCCCCAACTCTGTTTAGTGTCCTAGTCCTGCCTTTAGCTTAGCTGTTGTTCAACTTCTCCAGAATAAATCTAGTTTTCTGCCTGGGTGGGGACGAGTGGTAAACGGACTATATGAGACAGGAGAGAAAACCTGGACTTTTTTTTTTTTTTTGTATTTTTTTTTTTTTTTTGAGAGACAGAGACAGCATGAGCAGGGGAGGGCTAGAGAGAGAGGGAGATACAGAATCCGAAGACAGCCTCCAGGCTCTGAGCTGTCAGCACAGAGCCCGACGCGGGGCTCGAACCCACGAACCGTAAGATCGTGACCTGAGCCGAAGTCAGACATTTAACCGAATGAGCCACCCAGGTGCCCCAAACCGGCCTTTTAAACATATTTAACTGGTCGCCTGCTCTCGCCCGGTGCCCAGCTCTTCTCCAGAGGTACCTGGCTCTGCGGTATGGGCAAAGTGACTTCTGACGGGCTGTCGCTTCCACACGCACGGCACCCTCCAATCTGCGAAGCTGGCCTGGCTCTTCTATCTGCTTTGGCAGAAATCGCCTTGCGAGGCTTCTCCCTAGTTCTCTTTTCCTTTGTGGCTTTATGCTCTTTTGTTAGTCCTTCACTATCATTTTCAGTGGGGTTTTGGAAGCAGGAGAGGTAATATATGTCTCCAGTTTGCCACAGTGAACGAGCCGGCCCAAACTCGTGTATTCCTGAATATCTGTAATTCCAATAAGCCTGATCAATGGTTTCTGAACCTGGGCTATGCTAACTTACCATCTGTTTGACCTCAGGTTAGTTACACAAGCCTTCTTACCCTCAGTGTCAGTGCCCTGCCCCGTCCCCATTATATATAACGCACTTATCCTTAATCCGAGAGAGGCATTACAATTGAAGAGATGCATGTTACTGACAAAAAACTAAATCAAAAAGAAAAAAGGAGTGAACATAACATAAACAGCATCGTGGGGCAATTTGATTTTGAGCCCCAATAGTCCTACAAAGTACAAGGGTCAGCCTTAATCTCAAAATGCCGATCTATAATCACCTAGAGAGCCACATCCCATTCATTGTAGTCTGTTTAAGAATGCAGCGGCACAGGGGCGTCTGGGTGGCTCAAGTCGGTTACGCGTCCGACTTTGGCTCAGGTCATGATCTCACAGTTGGTGGGTTCGAGCCCCGCACTGGATTCTGTGCTGACAGCTCAGGGCCTCGAGCCTGCTTCGGATTCTGTGTCTCCCTCTCTCTCTGCCCCTCCCCTGCTCATGCTCTGTCTCTGTCTCAATAATAAATAAAAAAACATTAAAAAATTTTAAAAAAAGAATACAGCGGCATAGATTTTGCTGAATGATTTCAATCAGGAACTAGAGTTTGTTTTTAAATGGGAGGAATCCGAAATTTGTATATTCCCTTTGTCACCAAAGACGGCAGGCAAATTTGTGAAATAACATGTTTTTCTTTTACGTCTGCCTCCCCACACTTGTTTCCAACGTTTCTCTCCCCATTTCACACAGACACACTTTTTGAATGCAAGCGGAGACAGGTCGTTCCTGCCACTTACAGTCATCACACCTTTGGACATGCCAGATCCTAGACCTCCTGGTTGTTTCCTTTTTCTTTCTTTAAGTTTATTTATTTATTTATCTATCTATTTATTTTTCTAGAGACAGCATGTGGGGGAGGGGCAGAGAGAGAGAAAGAGAATCCCAAGCAGGCTCTGCACTGTCAGCACAGAGCCTGATGCAGGGGCTCGAACTCATGAAATGTGGGATCCTGACCTGAGCCGAAATCAAGAGTCGGATGCTTAACGGTCTGAGCCTGCCAGGCGCCCCCTCCTAGCCATTTTCTAACGGCTGCATACGCTCCATACGCTCAGTTTCGCCAGGGAATAGAGCAGGTTACCTGGGTGTGTTTCCAAAGAAATCATAACTTGATTCTTGAAACAGTATAACCTGCTGTTTCAGCTTCTGCGTACCATGAAGACCTGGGAAGGCCCCCCCTCCGACGTGTCCAGGAAGGATCCCAGTTAAGCCTTCTCAATGACACCCTGGGGCCCCTTCAGGACACCTCAGCTTGTTCACCTGCATCACGAGAGCCTTCCTACCTGTGGGCAGAGGACGGCCAGCAAGACCCCCACTGGAGCCCGTCCTTATCCCAAGCACACAATTTCCAGAAAACTGCTTTCGGCGTGCACGGAATAAAATCCTCCCTTGGCAGAATGGAAGCTACTGAAAATCCACATATCGTGCAACTACAACAAGAGCCAGATCAAAAAAAAAAAAAAAACAAAAAACCGGTTACCAAGATGGCAGGAGAGGAAAGGAGACTCGGCACGTCTGTCTCTGTGGTGTACTTTGGCTAGTCAGTAAAGAAAAACCTGACTCAGAAGAGTTAAAAAAAAAAAAAAAAAAGGGAGGGGGTCACCTGTGACCCCAGAGGCTGCTTCCAGATACTGCAGTACCTTGGAAGGGAGATCCATCAGGTTCCTGACCAAGGAGCTGAGCAGGTGAGGATCCCCAAGCCTGCGGGGCCTCCCACGGCCAGGTGTGCGGAAGCAGCACCCGCAGGTTGGCCTTACGTGTGGCACCGTTCACAAGTCCCCCAGAGCCACAGGAGGCCCTGACACGGCCCCGCGGCCCCTCCTTCACTCCGTTAACGCGCGCGGCAACGGCTTCCTCACTATTTTTTCCATAAAACGCCATTTAACGTTTGTTCTTTCAACAGCTAGTTGACCCCTCCGTCGGTGGCTGCCTGTGCGGGCGACATCCATGGCTGCGGGTGGCTAAGTTCCCACCTCCGACGTATCTCCTTCCACCTTCCCCTCCAAACAACCGTGTGTCTGCATTTTAAGTCTGCTCCCCTGTTTAGAGCCCTATAAGGCTCACAAAGGGAAAAGTCAACAAGGGACAACGGATTAATGAAGGGATGAAGGAATGACGGAAGGAAGGAATAAGAACCCTGGGGCCTGCTTTGGCTGATGATAACGTTAAGAGTTGTCAGATAACTTTAAGAAATCGCAAGCTCCCTGCTCATGGTTTCATGGATTAAATTACTGAATTTACCTTGATGGTGAAAAGGATTCATTTTTGTTATGTGAAGCCTCCTTTGATCAAAATTTAAAAAAAATTTTTTTAATGTTTTTTATTTATTCTTAGAGAGGGAGAGCACGAGCAGAGGAGGGGCAGAGCGAGAGGGACACAGAATCCGAAGCAGGCTCCAGGCTCTGAGCTGTCAGCACAGAGCCCGACGCGGGGCTCGAACCCACGAACCGTGAGATCATGACCTGAGCCGAAGTCGGATGCTTAACCGCCTGAGCCACCCAGGCGCCCCTCCTTTGATCAAAATTTAACCAAAGGACTAGCTAAGCTTGAAAACCTAAGGTGTTACAGCGGAAAGAAGGCTTAACGTACCTTACATAAATGAAGTCATTTCCTCCTCCCTACCTATGAGGAGGTAACCCCAGTTTGACAGATAATATTACAGAAGCTGACGGGTCAAATGACTTGCTCAAGGTCACAGCCTGGTGGGACACAGAGGAGGCACACCCAGGTGGCCTGCTCTTAGGACTCTCCCGTGTACAGCCACTCAAGGGGGACGAGAGTCACCGAAGGTCTGAATTCTGGAAATCAGCTAAGGCCTGCTAGAATGAACCCAGCTCACAGAGGAGCCAACAAATCTGGGCAGAAGGACAGTATCTTGGGAGACACCACTTTCAGCAAACCTCGAAGAGAAAGGGAAAGCCTGGAGAAGAAAGGCGGCTGGCCGAGGCTCCCTTTGCCGACCCACCATTTCCAGGGGCATTTGCGACAAGAGTGGGAAGGAGGAAGAGAAGGAGAGCAGGCAGGACCTCACTGCAGAAGAGCTGAGGGGTGGGGGCCGTTTCCAAGGGGGGTAGCTGTCCAGCTTTGAATTTTATTTCTTGAGTGGGACCAAGAGTGGAATAAACCCTGGATGGGAACGAACGCAAGGTGGGGAGGATGCGCTAAGCTTCTGGGGGCTCTGAGACCCCAAACACCGTGACGGCCAGCGCACCAGGAAAGAGCACAACGCAAGGAGCTCTCGCCAGTTAAGCGCACATCGGTCATGGCGTTCAGACACTACAGAATCGACCACGTCGATCACGGGGCGTCCGTTCGTCTTCCGCAGGAGCTGACTGGAAAGCCCCTGGGGCCAAAGGGTCAACAGGCTGAAATTGCACATCGTCCTCCCCAAGTTCCTAAAATGCGGCAACAGGTGGCAGCTGTGTCCTCCCCGCTGCGGCGGACGCGAGAAAGCCCGGGAGGTTCCCACCGCCAGCCACAGGGGACCTGTGCCACGGGAGGCCACGAGAAGCCACGAGGCCGCGTGTCCCGTGTTTCTGGGCAGCTCCTCCCTGCTGAGAGCCGGCCGGGCTCAATGGGGGCAGTGTCGGCGGCGGCCCCACTGGCCAGACAGAGTCCGCTCAGGGAGGAATGTGGGTCTCAGAAGAGCCCAATTGTTAGGTGGGCCTCAGTTCACCCGTATGGATTTAATAGCGTCCAACTCCCTATTAATTTTCTTCAGTTGCTGAATAAAACCAGAGGCGGGGGAAGAAGCCGCCAGGCATGAAATTCAGAGCAAATGCAGCCATGCATCGCTCAGCAATGGGGTTCACTGGACACGTAAAGGTATACGCCTGCCCACAACTGTCACTGTCACATTAGTGAAACGTAAGTGAATATGTTTGGAAGAGGGTGGCAGACTTCACCAGACACCTTTCCCCAGCCCCCCTGCCCCCCTCCGCCATATGGTTCTATGTTTTCCCTCCTCGTCTTTTAACCATTAAAATAAAGGACTGCCCTTTAAATGCTGGACCCGTGGTGTGGACAATAGTTTCTTTCTAGACAGAAAAGTTTTACATGTTTATTTAAGAAAAACTTGGACAAGGAGGATGCATGCTTCATGACAGGCACTGTTCTAAGCCCTTTACCGGAGATATATTTTTTTTAAGTTTATTTACTTTGAGAGAGTGAGAGAGAGCAGGGAAGGGGCAGAAAGAGAGAGAGAGAGAGAGAGAGAGAGAGAGAGAGAAACAGAGAATCCCAGGCAGGCTCTGCACAGTCAGCACAGAGCCCAATGTGGGGCTCGAACTCACGAAACTGTGAGATCATGACCTGAGCTGAAATCAAGAGTCAGACACTTAACCGCCTGAGGCCCCCAGGTGCCCCCAGGAGATATTTTTATTACGATCCCATTTTATAGGTGACTAACCGAGGCACTAAGGAGTTAAAGGACTTGCCTAAAACTGAGTTGGGATGTGAACCCAGGAGTCTGGCTTCAGAAAACTCTGGACTCTTCCCATTCAGTTGTGCCGTCCTGCCCGCCAGCCATGGGCCTCCAACCACAGAATGGATGGGCCCTTCTTCCTACCGGCAGGAAGGTAAATCTCCAGCCACCAAAGAGTAAATTGGTATCCAGCCAGGCGAGAGGGCTACTCCACACATTCTAGAAGCATCTGCTCTTTTTATTTGCTCATTTAGCACATGTATGCACAAATACTAGTCTTCAGTGAAGATACTCAGGACAAAAATTACCGCTGGAGAAGAAGATGAGTTTCTATAGAGCTGGTCAGGAGTCGTTAATAAAAAACAGTGAGCTTTTCTTAGAGAAAAGAGGTCCTAGAAAGAATTCTTGGAGATGCTACAGGTCCAACAGAGGAATTCATTCCCCGGTGGTACCAATGTCAGAGCCCGGGGCTGCGCAAAGACACAGGAAGGGGCCTTCAAAACTGAAAGGCTGGCATCTTGGGGCAGAAACGGACCTTGGAAAGGCCAGTCTTGCACCCTACATCGCGGTGAGGACAGGATTTTTGCTGGAGACCCGGTCCCCCTGCTGGAAGCCACTAAAAACCCTTCTCTGGAAAGTTCCAATCTTTTCAAAAAGAATTCCAATCTGCTCACACCCCAGAAGTCTTGTGAAGCTAAGATGGGAAGGAGAAACCAAAGAAGTTCTCTCTGGCATATTCCTTTTATAAGAAACAGAAAAGAAAGGAAATCACAGGCGAGGGATGGAACCATAAACGCCAGGTCTCCTTAAAGCACCAGACAGAAGGGAGACAAGCGGTCAGACTAAGATTAGCTTCTCAATCTATGCAAAAAAAACCCCAGCCCTGTAAAACCAATTCAGCTCCTTACAGAGGATTTCTAAAAGATACGTATTTCTTTCCTCGGGCTTGTTACAGAAAACCCCAAGGGGGAAGAAAAGGCTGGGCATAGAGCTTTTCTTCAGAGAGTTAATTCGGCAGAAATTTGGGAGCCTGAGAAGCTGGGATGTCCTCAAGGGCATCCCACAACTGCCTCGCCTCGATGTGCAGATTTCAGGGGAAATTCAAAGGGAATGTCTGTGCATTTCAATAACGACAGAAGGAAGTGTAAAATTCTAAAGCCTCACCATTCCCCTGCTCTTCTAGGTAAGTTTGAGAAACAGACTCCTGGCATTCCGCGGGTGTGTACCCAAAGGGCTGCGGGAAAGTGGCATTTTGTCAATTTCACTCTATGTGACCCAGGCAGCAGAGCGAGCTGCTCACAGGAATCCTAAATAGCTTAGTAAGAGTAACAGAAACCTTTAGGTTTGTTACTCTTAAGAACGGCCTACAAGCTCTTTTTGTTATTTTAAAGATTCTCGCGTTAAATGTATCATGAGAATTTAGGACTTGCCTTTAAAGCAATTTTTAAAGCAGACCGTTTGGAAGCGGGTTTTGATTTGTAGGAAAGCTGCAAAGAGAGCAGAGTTCTCTCACACCCCCTGCTCAGTCTCTTAGTTGTTAACATCTTACGTTTCTTTGGTAGGTTCGTTCCATTAATGCATCGATATCGATACGGATATTGATCGGGTCCATCGCTATTCAGATGTCCTTAGTTTTTATCTAATGTCCTTTTTCGCTTCCAGGATCCCGTCCAGGACATCCCGTTAGAGTTATCTGTCAGGTCTCTTATAGGCTCCTGTAGACCGTGACGGTTTCTCAGACTCTCCTAGTTTTGGATGACCTTGGCAGTTCTGAGGAGCAATGGTTAGGGATTTTGCAGAAAGTCTCTTAGCTGGGATCTGATGTATTTCCTCATCAGACTGAGGTTTTGGGTTTGTAGAAAGACCCCAGAAATGCCATTCCCATCGTGTCAACGGTATACACTAACCACATGACCTATCACTGTTGATCCTGACCTCGATGACCTGGCCCAGGTGGTGCTTTCCAGACTTCTCCACCACAGCCGTTCCCCCTTCCATGCCCTATCCCTCGGAAGTGAGTCACTAGGCACAGTCCACATTCAAGTTGAGAAGGGGGAGGCTAGGATTCAAATTTTTATAATTTTTCAAACTTTATGAAGTTAAAACGTGTTTTATAATAACTTATTTTTAAATTTTTTACAATGTGTATTTATTTCTGACAGAGAGAGAGAACAGAGCACGAACAGGGGAGGGGCAGAGAAAGGGAGACACAGAATCGAAGGAGGCTCCAGGCTCTGAGCTGTCAGCACAGAGCCCGACACAAAGCTCGAACTCACGAAACTACAAGATCATGGCCTGAGCCGAAGTTGGACGCTCAACCAACTGAGCCACCCAGGTGCCCCTATAATTTACTTTCTTAAGTAAAGATCTGCTTGCTACAATGAACACCGCTCTATTTGACAGGAGTCGTGTTGTAGGTATATACTGCATCTAAGAGAGTAAGAAATAGATGTCCCTTTATCATTGTGCCTCTATCAAGCCGGTGGGTTTTTCTCTGAAATAAAGCAAATCCAGTCATTAACTCTTCTGCCCGGATCATGGTGGGCAAATACCCGACATCCATCTCCCCGTGCAGATAATGATAATTGATAACGGTTATAAAATGCTGACACAGCTCTACACATAATACCCACAGAAGGATGATCACCCAGAGCAAGTTCCACAGACACTGCAATAGAAGGTTCCATTTACATAAATGTATTTGCATCAGAAAAAGCCTACCAGGATAAAGAGGAAACTGTTCATGGTGACTGTCTCTTGGACTGACTGGGCTGATTTTATCCCTTTTTCTTTTGCTTCTTGACTTTCTTTGCCTACAATGATCATATAACATTTATATGCCGTGGAAGAATTCTAGGCCAAAAAAGGCATATATTGGCAATCTTAGTATTTTCCCCCAAAGAAAGAGGACATGTTCCTGTACCCGTGTAAAACACTGTCCCAACGGCGCAAAGATGTAGCCGCTTTCCGCTCCAAAGTCACCAAAGAGACCCAGCTTTCTCTCTCTGGTTTGACCTTTCTTTTTCCAAAAATGACGCGGGCTGCCTTCTAGAGCTGTTCTTGTCTAGAGCTGCTCTGGTCTGCGTGCTCTGGACTAAGGAAGAGAACAGTTTCGAACTCTCGAGTAGCTCCGCCTGTGTGCAATTTCCTAAAAAGGACAAGACGCAGTCGGCACGCGGGGACCCACCGCGTGTCTTGGCAGCCCTGCAGCTCCACTCCGGCCCTGCTGGGGACAGCCCGTTGCTGGCCAGTGGCTCCCAGGGCCCAGCAGGTCCAGAAGGAGGCGAAGCCGGCCACCGCGCAGCAACAGAAGCTCAAGGTACCCAAACAGACGTGGACGACTAGAATCCCTGTCCAAGGGGCCCTTCCTCGCCACCTGCTTCCCAAATGGAAAACTCACAGAAGGCGGACACGGTGATTTCACTGGGGCTCCCACGAGGGAAGCAGGAGTGTGGCGGGCTGCCCCCATTTCTTCATGGGCATCTCCAGCAAGAGTGAGGATCCTTAGGCAGCATTCTCTGTGCTTGCTTCAATCCCCGCTCTCCCTTAAAAAGCCATTTCACTCTAGGGGCGCCTGGGTGGCTCAGTTGGTTAAGTGGTCGGACTTCAGCTCAGGTCATGATCTCCTGGCTTGTGAGTTCGAGCCCTGCGTCGGGCTGACAGCTCAGACCCTGGAGCCTGCTTCCCATTCTGTGTCTCCCTCTCTCTCTGCCCCTCCCCCGCTCCTGCTCTGCCTCCCTCCCTCTCTCTCAGAATTAAATAAACATTAAAAAATTTAAATGGCAGTCTTTTCAAGAGCAGACATCATATCACCATTTCCTAAGTACCTCTTCACATCATCTAGAAGGAAACGCCGTAGGAGAGAACCCACTTAAAAAATAAATAAAATTAAAGAAATAAATAAAGCTGTTTCACTCAAGGCGACGGATGGCTTTGCCTGGACAAGTGATGTGGCCCCACAGCTTACTGCGGGCTGGCCACCCCCCTGCGTAAATCCTTCTGCAGGGCTGTTACTGAGCCAGTCCAGTGGCTGCGAGTCACAGGAGCCCCCTCGCACCAAGGGCGGCAGTCCCACATGCACCCAGTAAAGGGTAAACTGCATCTTCTTAAGGCTCTGTACTTGAGACCTTCCCCAGCGACTGGGAGCCACTTCATTCTCTTGCAAATGAAATTTCACACAGAACAATGGAGAGTGGAGAGAACGAAAAGGTGTTGCGGAGAGTATCAAAAGATCCCTGAATGCCTGCTTCCAAAGAGGAAAATTGAGTGAAGGAAAAAGAGAAAAAGGAAAAGAAAAAAGCTCCTCCGTCCCCCCCCTCCCCCCGCGAACACACCCTATACTGGGCCAGGCTGCCCAGGGGCCTCTGTTTTTAGGTCGCACAATGATGTTCCTGCAGTTTGGGGTGGGTTTGTGGGTCCAAGTCCAGAGGCTGAAGCCGGGGTGAGAGCCCACTGCCTGTCTCCATCCCCACACCACAGAGGCCATGGCCCACGGATCGTGGCACTTGTCCCCAGTCATTCAGGGCTCTGCAGAGGGGACCAGCGGGGGCGTCAGCGGCAGAGGCTGTGGTGGCCCTTTCATTCTGAGACACACAGGCCCACAGGGGAAGAGCTAAATATAGAAGAAAGCAGCAGAGTTCAGGGCTGCAGGGCGAGAGCCGAGGGGTTTCTTTCCTCGGATCCATCAGCAACAGAAGTTCAAGGGTATCCAAACAGACGCGTACGACTAGAATCCCTGGCCAAGGGGCCCTTCCTGGCCGCCTGCTTCCCAAACGGAAAACTCACAGCTGATCCATCAGCTGGCCCAACAGCATCTTCCACTGTCCAGCATCGCAGAGCGCTGGACAAGGCCACCTCAGGGATCACTGCCCCGCGTCCTCATTTGCAGACGCGCTTGATTCCACCTCCCTGGCCCATTCACGGAACCAGATGGAGTCCAAGGCCCGGGGCCCCCGAGCCTTCTGTCTGCATCCCAAGGGGCGTCTGCCCTCAAGTTCTTCTCTTCTCTGGGGCTTATTTTGAATTCCACTTTCAAAGCTAGCACATTTGCTGAGGTTGTTTCCGGCGCCCTGGAAAATCCTACGTAGCAAATCATAAAAAGCGGAAGAAATATACCACTCACAGGCACTCTTGAAACTACCAGGGGGTGACAATGGAGAGTTCAAGAAAAAAAAAAAAACCTACAAAAAGCACTCAAGGGAACTAACAGAACCCAGCACCGAAAACCAGCTCTGGGAACAGACCTAAGGTCCTTAAGGGTGGTGACCTTGGCTGCAGAAAGCGTCCACCCCCCCCCCATTCCATGTACATGTACGTGTATACTTTAATCCACACATGCCCCAGAGGACACATGAGATGCTGGCGCTCAGTATCTGCATAAACACACAGGTACGCACTCCCACACACACAGGACTTGCACATTCTGACACTTTAGAGGGTGACACACAGGACTTGCATGTCCTGACGCTTTAGAGGGTGAACCACAAACTATTTACGAAACTGCCTGGGGATTCCGGGGGATCGTAATTCTAAGAGGCTACTCTGTTGCTGGCATCCACAGCCACAGCTTCGTCAATGAAAAGAATCTTAATTAGGAAGCCTATTTCTTCATGGCCTCCTTTTCCAAAAATAACTAGCCTCCACCTGGAGACCGTCTTTCAACAGGATTTTGTTATGCGCTGCCCCTGGATGCACAGTCATGGGGGCCCGGCATTCTTTCATACAGCACCGACTAAAAAGGAAGGCCAAGTTTCTCTGAGGTCTACCGGAAGCCAGGATTGAGATGGGGAGCAGGGAGACACACCTGGGGGACGAAGGCCCGCTGACAGAACTATTTCCGCCCCCCTATATCATCAGTGTGAACACAGAAAGACAACTCAAATATGTGACCAGCTGAAAGGCAAGGGTCTATTTAGCTACTCATCCAACATCATCATCATCCTACCATCGATCCGATTTCATCATATTAGGATTATGGGTCATTGGTTAAATCTGAATTCACGCAAAACTGAGGGGGAAAAATTATGAATGTAACAACTGCAATCCATCCAGCAAGCAAACCCTTTTGAACCTGTGGCCCACGGAGAAACGTATTAATGCTCCAGGGACCGAAGTGGGATGGAGTGACCACCCGAGGTCTGAGTTACACCCCGACCACCACCGAAAAGAACCAACAGGAGTCAAAAAGTGCACGGAAACGTTCTGAAGACAGAAGTCGATCCGACATACATACACCAGTCAGCTTGCAGTTATCCACGCTCGTGGCAGAATGGTTTATTCACGAAGAAGACAGACGGTGGAGAAGCTTCCCCAGACTGGCTGCTGGGCCCACGGAAAACAGAAGAAGACAGCCCTGAAAAGCATACTGTCCAAGGGGTGCCTGGGTGGCTCAATCAGTTAAGCATCTGAATCTTGATCTCAGGGTCATGAGTTCAAGCCTCATGCTGGGCTGCGCCCTGGGCATGAAGCCTACTTAAAAAAAAGGAAAAAAAAAAAAAAAGAAAGAAAGAGAAGAAGGAAAGAAAAAGTGTGCTGTCCTGTAAGAAAGGGGCAAAGGTGGTAAGCTGCACCCAGTAAGAAAGCAGTGAGATGCCCTGAGTGTTTTTATTAGGCCCGTGTGGCTGCCGTATGTGTGGGACCTATTTCTCTGCAGGTGTCCCACACCAAGCACGTTTTAGGTCCCTGGAATAACTTTATAGAACTATAGAAGGATAGTTCTATAAAGGCTGAGGCCTTGACTACAGGACTTCTGCAAGCCTAAAAATCTAAATAAAAGTAAACGCTGTGTCACATAGGATGAAAGAATTTCTAAAATCACAATACCAAAGAATTGTTTGTATCTTAGCCTGGAAGGCCATTTATAGAACTGCAGGAAAACTGTCGTGCTAATTTATACATGCTTTCAGCAAAGATTTACTCAACACTTCCGATGCACACAACAGTGCAACAGGAGCTGTGAAGTCACAGAAGTGGAAAGATGAAGCAGAGGTGTACGGAAAATCACAGAAAAGACTAGAGGGGGAAAAATCCCGACGGAATTATCCACCATAAACAGGAGGAGAGATTATTCAGAGGAAGAAGGGAGGGATAAAGGTTAACCCAGGGAATAAGTCTTAAAAGGAGTAAATCTAGGGGCGCCTGGGTGGCTCAGTCGGTTAGGCATCCAACTCTTGATTTTGGCACAGGGCATGATCTCATGGTTCGTGAGTTCAAGCCCCACATTGGGCTCTGCACTGTCAGCACGGAGCCTGCTTGGGATTCTCTCTCTGTCTCTCATTCTCTCTCCTTCTCTCTCTATTCCTCCCTCACTCACGTGTTCTATCTCTCTCTCTCTCTCTCTCAAAATAAATAAATAAACTTTTTAAAACATGGGGTGCCAGAGTGGCTCAGTCAGTTAAGTGCCCCACTCTTGTTCTCGGCTCAGGTCATGATCCCATGATTCGTGAGTTTGAGTCCCATGTCGGGCTCTGTGCTGACAGCTCAGAGCCTGCTTGGGATTCTCTCTCTCTTTCTTTCTCCCTCTTCCCCTCCCCCACTCACATGTTCTGTCTGTCTGTCTCGCTCTCTCCAAATAAATAAATAAACTTTTTAAAACATGGGGCACCTGAGTGGCTCAGTCGGTTAAGTGTCCAACTCTCGTTTTCGGCTCAGGTTATGATCTCACGGTTTGTGAGTTCGAGGCCTGCACTGGGCTCTGCGCTGACAGTGCAGGACCTGCTTGGGATTCTCTCTCTCTCCCCCTCCCCAGCCCGTGTGCACGCTTGCACGCTCTCTCTCTCTCTTTCTCAAAATAAATAAATAAAAGACATTAAAAAAAAAAAAGAGGGGGTAAATCTAGAGCAAGTCTGACATCTGTGATGCTCACAAATTGGGGAAGAGAAAGCGAGAGAGAGGTGGTCATTCCACCCCGGGGATCACGAACCAGCAAAGGCACGAAGTGGGGATTCCTGAGGAAGGGGGTCAGTCTGGTAGCAACGGCAGGTCCACGACAGCCCAGGGGACCATGGCCTCGGACTCTCCGGTGACGGCGCTCCAGCCCAAAGCAGCACACTACAGCCGGCCCGAGACGCACGCTCACCCCCAGGACTCCCTTACCTTTCCCGTAGAAGAACTTGCGGTAGTAATAGGCCCCGAGGTCAATGTGCTCTATGATGTAGCGCTTCACTTTCTCCCGGTGAATGGGCTGGTTCTCTCGGGGCACCTCCAGGACCGAGACGCCGGCGTTCGTGCAGTGCGAGCTGAGGGAGGACTCGAAGGAGCAGCCTTCCCCGGAGCTGAACGATGACGAGCTGGCCCTGGAAAGGGCGATCCTCCTGTCGCCCTCCCCGCCGGTCTCATTCCGAAAGTACGGACAACTCAGGACGAGCTCGTTGCTCTTCCCGTCCCCCTCATCGGCGTCCAGGTTCTCCTTGGAGTTGAGGTCCTCCTTGCTCCCCAGAGGGGACTCACAGTTGCCCGTCTGGCCTGCCGGCATCTGAGTCTGGGACGCCGCGGAGGCCCCGGTGGTGATGTTTTTCCGCTTCCCCACGTTGGCCCTCGTAGCCATGGCTTCGTTGATATTGAACAAAATGCTCTGGACATCATAATGTGCAAAACACCGCTGACAATTCCAAGGGCGGACGCCCCGCTCCAGACGACCGTCTTCCGGATCGCACGTGAACTTGAACGTTTCATGTTCACTTTTAACAGTCCGCAGCTTCCGGAAGAGGGACGTCTCCACCGACTCCGACTTTAACCTCCGTTTGAAAGGCTTGTCCCTGTCTCTCCCCATGAAGAGGGCACTGTCCATGTAGTCTAATCCTGAGATGCGGACAAATTCTCCCCTGGATATCTGTGCTGCCGCGTGGAGGCTGGGAGAGATTGCAGGATCGCAGGGGAAACACTCAGGGAACCCGAAAGGGGCCATCGCTTTGTGGTCGTAATTCTCTACTCGGTACCCTCTGAGCATCGCAAAGAAGTTCTCGCCAGACAAGCCCTGCCGGTCGATGGAAGACGTGCTCCCGTACTCGCGGTGGAGGGCGGCCCCGGTGTTGGGGTTCACTGCGTTTTGGTCTAAGACGTCTTCGGCGTCGATGTCGCTGATGGTGACGTCGCTGTTGCTTCTCTGTCTTATGGGGTGCAGCCCTCTTTGAGGAGAGTGAACAAAGATGTCCCCGATGGTGTACTTCGCCTCCACAAAGTCTAGATCAAGCTGCTCTTGCTGCCCGTCGCTCTGGTCGCTCTGCCCATTGTGCGTGAGGGACGCGACGCTTTCGTAGCTGGTCTGAGACCGGCTTTCCCACAGCGCCTTGCAGGTCAGCTCCTTGGAGCAGTCTTTCTTGGGAGGCCACTCACACACTCTTGCTCTCACGCCCATCTTGGGCACGGCGGGGGTGCCATTCGCCGGACCGCCGCTCTCGGTGGAATTCGGGGCATTTAAAGAGGTGGCGGGGCCCATGTTGCCATTAATGGCTTTAAATTTTCGAGCAAAATAATCATCCGACTGCATGATTCTGGGAGGATCCTTGAACTTGGAAGAGGCCCTGCCAAGCTTGTGTTTCTCTTCTTGGGACTGCCTTGGGTCGCTCATGTCTGCCGAGGCAGGAGGCTCCACGTCTCACCGGCAAGACTGAGGTGAAACTAATTACATGGTTATTTACAACACGATCGGAAATGCAGAGATAAAGGCTTCCTCTACAGTTGCACTCTCTCTTTTTAACCAAAAGCAAACAACATCCTCAGAGTATGGTTTTTCCAAAACCAGCTGGCTTCTCAGATGTTGCAATAATGCTGTGTGCCTCTGTCCTTTTCAGGAGCATTCCTTAAGACATCTGGCCTCGAGTATTGCCTTCACCTGAATTAAAACACAGACAATAGCCATTAGCAATTTTGGTAGCTCAAGTTCAATACGTTCTACATATGGCTCCTATCTGTCCTTCTCTCCGATTTCTGCCCATCCCCAATTCCCCCAAACTGTCGTGAAGTTTCATGTCTCTGTTGTTCATACTGCTCCTTGTCTCTGGAACATTCTGCCTTCTCGCTCTACTTGGCTGGCTGGCATTTATACCGGAGAATCAAGCAGTACCCTTTCCAAGAAACTTTGCCTCAGCCCACATCTGACAAAGGGCGCTTCCTTTGTGTTCCCGCAGCACCTGTGTCTCCACTTACGGTAGCAGATCTTTTTACACTCCTACAGGCTGGTTTACTGTTTACTGACCAGTCTCCTCCACTAGCTACCTTCAAGTTCCTCTAAGCCAGGAACATGCCCTTCATTTCTATGCCAACTATTAATGTGGCCCGGCTTAAATTAGGTAAACAAAACATTTCAGTTTGTTGTAAGAGGAACACAATGATCATGTAATTTTTTGAACAGTTTACACTTTCTTTCAAAATATTTAAACTCAAAATGTCTCGCAGCAAAAGGGTCAATACCAGGGATTCACAACGTGTGTTTAGAGTGCGGTCTTGCAATCAGATTAAGAACTCACAGAGATTCCTGGTGAAGTGGGAAGGAGCCTTTAAGAATCGGGTGTCTGAACAAGTGTTTCTCTTTTTTTTTTTTCAATGTTTATTTATTTTTGAGAGAGAAAGAGACAGAGCGTGAGCAGGGGAGGGGCAGAGAGAGAGGGAGACACAGAATCCGAAGCAGGCTCCAGGCTCTGAGCTGTCAGCACAGAGCCCGACGCGGAGCTCGAACACACAGTCATGTGATTAAGACCTGAGCTGAGGTCGGCCACTTAGCCGACTGAGACAAAACACTTTTGTGTGCCTTTGTGGTTAATAGAAACTTGACTTTTTTTCTTTTTTAAGTTTATTCATTTATTTTTGAGAGAGAGAGAGGAGCATAGGCAGGGGAGGGGCTGAGACAGACAGGGAGACACAGAATCTGAAGCAGGCTCTAGGCTCTGAGCTGTTAGCACAGAGCCTGACACGGGGCTCGAACCTACAAACCGTGAGATCATGACCTGAGCCGAACTTGGATGCTTAACCTACTGAGCTCAACTGACTGAGCCACCCAGGTGCCCTGACAGTTGAATTTTAATTAACTTTTTTCTTTAATTACAAATCACTGTTTCAATGTATTCTAATTAGACAAAAAATATCTTCCAGGTACACCATTATGTTCCCAACTTATGGACACCTTTCTTGTTGGCATAAGAATGAATGAATGGCTCTAATTCTGAAAATAATGATGGTAATAAAGGTATAATACAGCTGATTTCCCTCAGTCCTCACCAAAGCATAAAAAAATGCAAATATCTGTTAGAAAATACTAAAGTTCCAACTAGTTGAACAATATTAGAACTCTTTCCAATGGGTTCTTCTTTCTTAAGTAATCTCTGTATACACCAATGTGGAGCTTGAACCCGCGACCCTGCGATCAAGAGTCACGTGCCCCACCAGCTGAGCCAGCCAGGCGCCCCTCAGATGGGTTTTTAATGGCTTTGAGATGAACATGTGGTAGTCTCTTGGAATAACTGATATTTTCTTATCATGGCAGCTTGCTTTCCCCTCATTGGGAGAAAAAAAAATGAGCCTGGGAATGATAAGATGTTGTCTATTCCCAGGGCAACTTCATAACTGAGGAAATATAATGATGTTTTAGGATGTGGTAAACAAAGGGGGAACAATCAGATGCTTCGGTGAGCCAAACAGACTGGTGTCTGTCCGTGGTTCTCAGAAAGAGACAGGCCTGCATTTCATCTATTTCACTTGGAATTATTGTGTTTAAAAGGATCACGGATGATTCTGAATGACAGTTATTTCCTGTACAATTTAGGCTATTATAGAATCCTTTCCTGGAAACTGAAAAAATGACAACTGAGATATGAAAGGAAACAACTTGCTGCCTCGAATCTCTCTGCTGAAATGGTATTTGATTTACTAGACCGGCTTCTAAATAAAATATAAATTCTATGGATAATTTTGTTGTTTATAGAACACAATGAAATTTGAAAGCTTACAAATTACTTCTAATGGCCAGTACAGAGATATGTGAATTCTCCACAGGCATTAATAGGACACTCATTTGCGATTATATATTATTAATTACATACGAATTAATTGTATATAAAGAAGGAAGAACCAGGCGCACCAAAACCACCAAACTGCGCACTTTGAAGAAATATAATCAGCAGCTAAGCCCTCAGCACCTTAAAATATTAGAACAAAATGCCCTCAAAGAGACCAGGAAAGACAGAATGAATAAACACAAAAGCTGAAATTAATGGAACGAGGGAAAAACGAGGTAGAAAGGGGACAGACAAATCCAAACGGTAGTTTTTTAAGAAAGAGCAAGAAAACAGATGTACTCCTTCCCAAGCCTGAAAAAGGCAAAGAGAGAAAGAACAATATTATCTAAGTTTGGATATGAGAAAGGAAACATGACCACACATACAGGGGATTAAAATAAATATTAAGCATAAAAAGAATTATACCACAAGTAACTATACAGCAACGACTTTGAAAACAGGAAACTAATGATTGCCTAGCAAACCACAAATTCCCAAAACGGATCCATGAATGGAAAACGTAAGGACTGATTCTCGCTGAAGACAACAGAAACACAACCAATCGCTACATAAAAATAAGACCAGTGAGATGCAAGGAGCCATCTTAACCATTTAAAACTCCTTTATCCTCCCATTTATGAGACCACATGCTATTTAAAAAATTTAGGAAGTATTCCCGTCTTTCTTTTCCATGTCGTGGCGTACACTGAAAATACCAAGATTCAGGCAGCACATGGCAAAGCAGGAAGGTTCTCAAGACTTGGGCGCAGTTAGGACTCTGGTCCAAGCCCACCGCGCCTCTAGCTGAGCAGTCCAGCACCTCCCCATACGGGGAACCCACTCCCCACACTTCTGGGGGCAGCTCTGGGGTTAAGCCATCTGCTGGGAGATGTGTGAGGCACAGAAACCTAGCAAGGGCAACATATTCGCTTAATAATTATTTCCGAAAAAACACCATAAAATAGTCAGCGGTCTATTCTGAGCATTGGCACCCTTTTATGTTTCTAAATTTATCATCGTTTGTAACAGACAACTTAAAAACACAAAACCTTTATTCCACAGATCTCCCATAGAAATGGAAGGCAATACACTGTCAAAAAATAAGGTTATTTTTTATTTTACTTTATGATTTTTTTAAAAAATTTTTTAATGTTTATGTTTGAGAGAGAGATAGCATGCAAGATGGGGAGGGACAGAGAGAGAGGGAGACACAGAATCGGAAGCAGGCTCCAGGCTCTGAGCTGTCAGCACAGAGCCTGACACGGGACTCGAACCCACAAACCGTGGGATCATACCCTGGGCCGAATTCAGATGCTTAACGTACTGAGCCACCCAGGTGCCCCAAGATTATTTTTAAACATAAGTAATAGAAACAATTAAAAACAGATGTATTTGTGCTGAATGGTACTATTATGCTTGTCATAAACCAAAAAAGAACAGCAAATGCACAGCACACAAAACTCCTCCCCAAAGAAATCTTCTGAGAATATTCCTTCAGTTGTGATTTTTAAATTTTGGGTGTGTGATAAGAACATTAGCCGTGGGACACAGTGATTGGTTTTTCCTGTCCAGGATCTATTCCCTTTTCTTCTCCTGAATCCCTCTGGGGAACCTTCCAGCTAAGATCATTTCATTCTGGGGCCTAACTGCACCCCTGACATGTGACACAGGTCTGACCAATGAAAGTGCTGCATCTCCTGATTGGTCCAGGGATGAGCCCAAGAGCCATGCCGGGCCAACGGCAGCCCTGCCTGGAAGAGTCCCCCCCTTGTGCCCCACCAGCATGAGGGCTGGGGTTCCCGGCAGCGCTCAGGTGGTGTAACACACTTGGAGCTGCGGGGCTCACTTGCCCGGTGTGACCGAAAATAGGAACAACAGCATCAAGGCCGAGCCTCAGGAGGGAAAGAAGGAATCCTAAGGACAGAGGTCTTGCCTCTAACTGGACCTGGTACCAGGTCTACCCATGGGCTTTTTCAGTTGCTTGAGCCAATGAATTACCTTTTTTAAAATTTTGGTTTATTCAGTGTGAGTTACAGTTTTGTGCAGTCCGGCTCAGCTTTAAAGGTTCCAAAAGGCCGTATTTATACTCAGTGAAAAACCAAAGACAGTAAATTCAATAACCGAACTACTTTGTACTGTGTTGCCTATGGCCTGGTCCATGAAGAAATGACCTGAAAATGTCGTTCTGGCACTTGGATCCAAAATCAAGACCAGAGCCTCTTGGGCAAGATCCCTGCTCTAATATAAGTATACGCCCTTTAACACATTTCACGTGGGCCGCTACGAATTCAAAGTGTTCAAACCAAAAAATTCCTGACCTGGGAGCTGATTAATAAAGTTGAAGCAGGGCTGCAGCAGATCCCCTCCTGGCCCCTCATCCTCCCAGCCACATTTTCCAGCTTGCCACAGCTCCCCAACGTCAACCTTTTTGACAGTCATCGACAGCGCCTTCCTTCTACATGTCCTACTAAATAGGGCTAAATACGAAGTCATATACACAGCACCTTCTTTTAAAAAGTATTACTAGGCAAATTATTTTTACGACTGCGGGAAAAAGAAAACACCTCAAAACAATCACAGCACTTGTTTGTAAGGAAGATAGGCTAGGAATATTAACATCGTGCCATTAAAAAGGGTATTACATACAGCACAGGGGGAAGAATTAAAATCAAGGTTTTTAAAAAGCGGATGGTATAGGCTCTCAACAGAAATGCAAAAAAGCAAAAACAATGGAGAGACTGGAAATCTAAAGCATGAGCTGGAAAGACCTCTGAAATCATCCAGAACCTAGCGGTGAGGCTTTGGATGGAAGGGCGACACAGACATGCTCGCGCAGGCACGCACGCAGCACTCCTACACCAGTGGATCGTGTTCGCCCTGCAGGGCGGTGGGTCAGGGCTCTGGAGCAGCACGTCTGGCACAGAGGACTCTTTTGCCATCTTTCATTATCTGTACTTTTTTTTTTTCTTTTGCAAGTTCTAACTTTCCGCCTTTGCCTGTCAGCACGCAGCATTTAGCTGAGAAGTTTTTGGAAGACAGAAATTTGCACGCTTAGTTGCACGCGCAATCTGTCCCCAGATTTATTCTTCGTATGGACCGAGTATTTGTACGTCCTCTGTGCTCAAACCCACTGTGAATCTCAGGTGCAAGGTGGCGTGCCTGAATGGTTTGCTGGACACCGGAATGCCAAAAGAGACAGGAAAAGGATGGCGTCTTAGAGAAGAGCCTGCAGAAATTAGGGGACTGTGATCGGCACCCCAAAAAGCACAGAGCTCACAATAATTACAGGTGCGCATCGTTACAGAAGAAAATGCAATCCCCCCACGCACAGAACTGTGTGTAAATAAAATCTTTTAAGGTTTTAGGGAGTCTGTGAGGCTGATATGAAAAGCCTGGGACGATTACCCAGCTCAGTCCTGTCCCCCCCGTCTCCTCCCCCATCTCCACAGCTGCCGTGTGAAAGACCTCGATCTCTTCACAGCTCGGCAAATACTGCAGTTTCTTACTTCTCAGGGGAAAAATAAAGTCAATATAAATATTTCGCCAGACTTTTGGCATCACTTAATGAGCTTTCCCACTCCTGAACCTGTCCCTCCGCGTGAGCCCTTGGCGGACCATCATTTAAGACTTACCATCTTTCTTAAGATAAAAATCCAAACTGTGCCTGACAAGTCTCTTCCTGATCTGTTCTGCTCAGTCCGTAGCCCCGTGTCTCGGGGTCCTCCTTCCTTGTCTCCTGCGCTGTGGCCCAGACATGCGGGGTGCCTTTCCAGCCTTCAAACAGCCCGCCGTCCACACCTGCGTCTGCACTGTCCCTGGAAACGTAGCATCAGCTGCCTGGGCCGAGCTGACATCCTCATCACTCTCATCCCTGGCTGGGGGGGGGGGGGGTCCCTGCAACATGCTCCTGTGGTGTCCTCTCTTTCCCAGACACCCACCTGCTTCAACCTTGTTGTCTCAAGGCCTTAGGGCTGGGTCTGTTCCATTCACCACTTACCAGCCACGCCGGGCACGGTTTCCAGCGTGTGGTAACTGTTCAATAAATATTATTAAATAAGTGAACAAATTGCTAAACTCCTGTGCTAGACAGTAACCTTTCCTAAGATAAAATGTTTAACATTTAAATGGAGAGTTCTTACAGTTACAGAGTATACTGTAATCATAAAAGTTGAATAATTTGCAGAAACATATTTATTACCAAACCTCAGATAAATGTGGGGAGTTGTCAGCTCTTTGCAGGCTGCTGTTTGTGCCGAGGCAGGCCCAGATCCTTACCAGAACAGGTTACCTTGAACATAAAAGTCAACAGCTAGTCTGCTCTGGAAAGAGCTTCCCACCCCCCGCCGCTGTACTGGCCAAGTGAGGTGGGTACAGACAATGTCTTCGAACTGTCTGGAAGGAAAGCATGCCATATACTTCATCATACAAGCTCCAGCAGTGGCATCTCTGAGGCTAATGGCTCATCCCAGACACGATGGGAAATGAGGAGGCCCCGGTAGCTAATCCCCCCATCAGTCTGTGTTCTGCTCTGAGTTGGGCAAAGCGACTGATGGTCTGCAGGCCTCCATTTTTGTTAGGCGGCCCAGTGCCGGCTTCCTGGGGGTCCTACTTCCTGTAGGCTCACGGACAGTACCACTCCACAACAGGATGGCAAAGGGAAACCGTACCATCAGAGGACCTGGTCGGACGGGGCCCTGAGCCTCACGCCCAGGTCAGACATGAAGCCATGTGAATCTAAGAGCCCCCACGTCACTGCTTTACTGTGTGTCGCCCCCGTCCTGTCCTAGAATTACTGGGTCATTCTGACAGATGCTAAAAAACTGGTATGAGAGTTTTAAACTGGCAAATGCAGAGTTCTCAAAAAACACAGCCCTGGTATTTTTCCCAAGAAAGACAGAAGTGCTATTTCATCCAATATTAGGAAGGTGTAAAATAAAACAGACCCCCTATGTGTGCATATTATGGGCATCACTGTTACCGTTTATCCCCTCTTGCCTTAGTAAATGAAGATAGTACTTAAGAAGATCTTCGAAACATACTACTTTCCTTACTCCACGGCTAAAGGAACTCACACTGCCAACTTGGTATGGCTGTAAAAAACTGAACAAAAAAAAAAGGAAGTTATTTAATTCCTTCTTTAGGCCGTAATAAAGACATTCGACTCATCATCTGCAGTGAGGTCTAATGAGCTGCACGGACGCCCACCTCTCCAGGTAATCCCCCAAACCTACACAACTGACCATTCGCCAAGACTGGAGAGGGTACAGAGCCCATCTCTGAATGATCACTAATTAAAATTTCTACAGCTTTCCTCCTTTCTTTGAGCTCAGGTTTGATGTCAAGGGCGCTGCCCCTCCCCCACCGTTTCCTATTATTCCGACATGCCATCAAAGTCTGCGGCTCTTGCTCCCCATTGAAAACGGGAAGTTGTCAGTGGCCCTCTGTGGGTGCTTGAAAAAATCTGCATGCGAACCGGTGTGACCTCGCGGGCTGTAGTGTGGCCTCCCGGGAGGACAGGGCTAGCTAGGCAAGGCAGCAACCCATGACGTAAGGAGAAACTGAAGAATTCTGGAGCTTGAAGGAAGAATCTGTTCTCATGCTAATGGTCTTGGCAATAATTTGTAAAGGACAGAACAGAGAAATGGAGAAAATGTGATATTTAAGCATAATTGTCTTTAGATAGAATGTTTTTCAAAGTTTTCCATGAGACATCAGTGAGTCTTCAAGACCAATATTACAGTTATAATTGAGCCACTTATCAGGATTGCAGCTGTAGCAAATGGATTGAAAACCACAAAACACACAAATTATGAGCCTCATTCAAGGAAAAAAATGGTTAAAATTATATGGCAGACTTATAATAAAAGTCTAACTACTTTAAAAATGCCTATTTTTCATATTCCATCAGCTCTAATATGAACATGTATAATTGGGCAGCGACTAAAAGGAGGGACACACAGTCCCCACCTGTACCCACCCTGTGACCAAGAAGGCAGGAAAGGAGCTGAGGTGTGCTCACACTAAGGTCTGAAATGCATTCACCATAAAACTGCCAAGTTCAGGTACATTCAGCCTGGTATTGAGTGAAGCTACGGCTAAATAGCTATAAAACAATCCATTAACTCAAATGCTTATCAGAGCAGACCACTAAAATCCAGGAAATGAGACAATGTGATAAATGGGCATAAATTAACAATGGTCATAAATGGATATAGAAGTTCAGTAATCACACTTTGGACTGCTAAGTTTTTGGTAGATTTGGACATGAAAATTAGTTCTTAGATACTTACCTTGAACTAAACAATGAGGTGGCGCCACAGATAAGATATTCTGGGCCATGAAAACATTAAAAAGAACAAAATTCTCCTTTTTGGGGTTTTGTAACAAAGGGGTAACCTAAGATTTGTGAGGAGCATAAAATCTTCTCCTGGTCTAATGCTCACATCGGTGTTAGACAATTAATTTTTTGCAGTACTCCGTGCTGTTATTTAGAAAATTTCTCAAGGGATGTGCCCAGAAAAGCTGATCCTCTTGGCGTAGTTAAGGAGTTTTAACAGAGACCCCAGTAAAAAGCCTAAAGGATTCACTTTCCACTAGAACCGTGTATCCTGAGTCTATCCTGAGTTCTAATCCGCGGTGAATTAAAGGGACCACAGAAAGGTTTGTGTTCTTGTGTAACTTTGTTTTTTTCCCTTCATTTTATTTACTTATTTGTTTGTTTCTTCATTTATTTATTTTTGAGAGAGAGACAGAGAGAGAGAGAGCCCCAAGTGGGGGAGGAGCAGAGAGACAGAGAGAGACAGAGAGACAGAGAGACAGAATCCCAAGCAGGCTCCGTGCTGTCCCTGCAGGGCCCAACTTGGGGCTTGAACTCACAAAACTGTGAGGTCATGACCTGAGCTGAAATTAAGAGTTAGACGCTTGGGGCACCTGGGTGGCTCAGTCAGTTAAGTGTCCAACTTTGGCTCAAGTCATGATCTCTTGGTCCGTGAGTTCGAGCCCTGCTTTGGGCTCTGTGCTGACAGCTCGAGCCTGGAGCCTGCTTCGGATTCTGTGTCTCCCTCTCTCTCTGCCCCTCCCCCACTCATGCTCTGTCTCTCTCTCTCTCTCGGAAATAAATAAATGTTAAAAAAAAAAGAGAGAGAGAGAGAGAGAGACACTCAACCGAATGAGCCACCCGGGTACCCTTGTGTGACTTTCTAAGTGAAGTGACTATACGCTCCTTCAGAGTAGGGTCCTGATCCTCCTTGTTCACGCTTGTACCCCCAGCCTCTAGAGTTGTGCTTGGCACTTAGCTGGCACTCATGGGGAACTTACATCCATCCATCTAAACGGAAGCGGCCGTGAACCAAAGTACTGAGTAGACATGTCATCACGACACATTCATGGAACACACTGACTCTTGCTTCTCTCTTTTCCCTGCTGGATCCTCCCCGGGTCTCCTTTAAATGCTGACAATCCTCAGTTTATTCTAGGCTGCCTTTTCTTCATGCCATACACTTCCTCGTGCAGTTCTGGTACTTTCGTCCGCCCTCCGTATGCTGGCGACTCTGAAACCCACCTACAAGCCCAAAGACGTCTCGTACACAACACTGACAGGTTGAGCTGTGACAGCCTATGTCCTCCTGCCCGTCCCCTCTGCACATGCCCCTCCTCCGCCCGGCTCAGGAGAGCCACCGCCATCCACCTGCCACCCAAGCCCAGCACCTAGCGCTCATCGTCCTTCCCTCAAGTCCACATCCAACCCGAGGCCCGTGAGCTACCTTCTGGATGTTCCCCGATCCGTGCCCGCCTTGCCATCTCAGCTGCCCCGGCCACCGGTAGAACTGCTCTCTTATTTTTCCTAGATTATGAAAAAATCCTTCCACAGTCTCCCATTTTCATCACAATAAAGCCTGGCCGCCTTAAGGTAAGACAGGTCACTCATGATCGGGTCCACAAGTCGCTGCCCAGCCCCCTCTCCAGCTGCTGGAACCCCACCCACCACGTCTGCCCTGCATTTTCTTACGCCAGAGGCTCTGCACAGGCTTCCTCCCTCACCCAAAGTCTGTCGAGACTCCCTTTCCCTCTACTTGCTACCATATTCCCTCCAGTGCATTACACCACTCCATGTTCACGACCTACGCGCCTGTCACTAACCTCCTCTCAGCTCTCAGCACGGTGAACGCGGGGACATGTCTTTGGCACTCGGCAAATATCCAGGATCTACCTGAGATTATGGCAAAGTGACACATTCTCTCTGAGCCTCAGTTTCCCATCTGTAAACTGGAATGATTTTATCTATCTCAAAGGATTATTCTAAAGATTCGATGAAATGTAGATGCACAGCGCTTATCCCATGTATCCCATATGGAAAGTTCTAGAATTCTTAGCCCGCAAAACTGATTTACATACGACTAAATATTTATCGATTAACTAATTGACTTAAATTGAGCAATTAAAATGAGTAAGATACATAGCTCTCCCCAAGGAACACAGCCTTGTTCACCAGACATAATGTGGTATCTGATTTATGTACACGTCACAACAGAAACACAGAGCAGTAACTGACCTGCAATAGTTCAGCTGCTTCTCCAAGAGGCAAACAGAAGCTTCTAGAAGGTAAAGAAAATGCCCCAAACAATCTCCGGTGAGGTGCTGCCCTCTTCCCAGCTAGAACTTCCACTTGAAATTACTTTAGGGACGTTATTAAATTATAATGAGATTGTTTGGAACTTTTTAACTTTCGGGGTGTCAATACCAACCAGGAATCAATTCCTGGGAGTACGCTTCTCCCCCAGCCAGCCAGCCAGCTCATGTCAAAGGAGAATAAACAAAGAGCCATTTTGTTAAATGGAACAGTTTGATCATGGAATATTTTTTCCAAGGACACAGAAGAACAGCTGTGCGTATTGACTGTTTTCCATTAAATCTTTTAAACCAGCAAGAGATAAAAAGAGATCGCCCTGCACCTCCCTCCCTCAGGAGGTTATTAGTTAATACATTTTTGCAGCTATGTGGCCCCTGCATTACAGATGACACAGTAGGAAATCAGACGTTCCGATTAATAATTTAAGCTGAGGCATTTCTGTCTTAGGAAAACACACAAAAGAAAAACAGAATTTCAGTCTAGTGCCAACTGATTTAGACTGTCCTTCTGTTATTCTCACTTAAAAAAAATCACAGAAAAGAATCTATTCTATTCTTTAAATAAAGGTTTAAGGACACAGGGGTGGCAAAGAAGGGAACAGGAGCATTTTAGAAGAAAAACCTGGTGGGCTAGCGCCTTAAGAAAAGACTATTTGCGATCTGTCCTGTTGTGTTTCTCAGACAGAACCAATCCGCTCACTATTATTTTCCGCTGACTCCACAGCGCGAAAACTCTTGCAGAGCAAAGGTCTGTCTGTCTCACCTTGCGCCCCAAAACTCCAATCAATCAATACTATTGAAAACCAAACGGAACACGCCACGTGGTTACCTCCGATGTGTTCTTTGTAAAAATACAACAGGTACACCATAAAGCCATCAAACCTGAAGATGCTTCCTGTCGGCTGAGCATAAAGGGCCTGAAAAGAAAATGCCACCAACCCATACAACAGTCTAGTATTTGATTTTTAAAGAACAGTAATTTTAGCAGCAAATACACAACAAACACCCTTCACTCATCACACGCTCAGAGCCACCTTCCCATCCTTCTCAAGTTTATTTGAATTACAGGATCCGGAGTTTTGCCGAACAGCTTTACGAGGTTTATTATCTGATACAAAAAAGCCTTTGTTACTCCAGTAAATAAACGCATTCAGTTCTGCGCGGCTCCGTACTGGATGCTGAAGGACTGCTGGGGGAGCACAGAGGATGAATGACAGAGCTTCCTAATCCTTGAGAAGCTGAGCGGGACAACATACGCACCCGCATAATAAGTAACAGAAGGAAGGAGTTAAAAGGACAGGACAGCACTTCTGACTAGCGTGTTAGCCAAGTTATGCACATGCGTGGGCACACACGATGCCCTCCGTGCTGGTGAGGGTCTGGGGAATGGATGTCCTCATGTGCCGTGGACAGCACGTCCCTCTGAATGCCAATAAACATGGTCGTTTGACTCCATACTTCTCCACCTGAAAAATCTACCCAACAGATGAGAGCTGTGGGGGAAGACTTCGATAGAAAGATATTCACTCCAGAACTACAAGAGTGAAAAACGTGCAACACTCGTAACGGCCGGTGGCCAGGAGTTAACTGTGCCTCATACGGTAAATACCATACAAAGGAATATGGTACGCAGCCCACAAAGGTTTGAATGCGTGTGATGTTCACAACGCAGGATTATGTGAAAGGACCCAAAAATAAAACTTGATGTTAAAACCATATACATAAAAGTACTGCAGAGAAGGGCATCTGGGTGGCTCAGTCAGGTAAGCATCCAACTTGATTTCGGCTCAGGTCATGATCTCATGGTTCGTGGGTTCGAGCCCCATGTCAGGCTACACTGATGGCGTGGAGCCTGCTTGGAACTCTCTCTCTCCCCCTCTCTGTCTGCCCCTCCCCCACTTATGCGGTCTCTGTCTCTCTTAAAATAAACTTAAAATAAATAAATAAATAAAATGCCTGTAAAACCAACGCATGCTACACTGCACAGAGTCTATTACTCATTTTCGCACGATGAGATGACCATCATCTTCCTCCCCTTGCTCTACGTCCCAAGATGCCTAAGATGGTAAAATACCTGAACAGGGAGGTAAGTATTTGTGTTAGAGAAGCAAACACCTATTGCTGATTGACTGAGAGTATATTGTTTTCTTTTAGAGCAGGTATTCACAAAAATATGGCCCTTTCTCCCCAGGCACTGGAACGAGACTTTGGTTAGAATAGTAATACCTCGTACTGGCATGTATTTTCAGATGCCCTACATCCGGCGTGAGCCTGGGTGCCCTGCAGGGCAGCAGTGCCTGGAGAATTCGGAACGAAGAAGGCTGTGTGTCCCTCTGAGGACACGATTAACTGTGGGATCTTCGGCAATCCACGTACTCACGCAAACTCGGTGTCACCGGCGCGCTAGGGACTGTGTGTGCCCAGCACACTGCACACAGGTCTCGTGGGACCGAGTGAGAAAGCACGCGTGAGCGTTCTGAAGACCGTAACCAGCACACAAATGCAAAACAGGAGTATCATCCCCATCTGATAAATAAGCACGAGGAGACGGGAATGGGTTAAGTGGCTTGTTCCCAACGGTCCCCAGAGCCCTTCGCTAATGATCTCGCCACCTCGCCGAGGAACGAGGAACGACACTTGTTCCCACCTAAGACCGAGGATGGGCAGCTGAGAGCGCAAGGTGAAGCAGGACGCGAAACAGAGAAAATTGCTGGCAAAACTCTGAGAAGGCGAGTATCACCGAATGTGATCTGGGTAAGGGGTTTCCCCTGAGCTCCAGACTCCGATCACCCCCTGGTAACCCTCGAGAAGAGTCCACAGCACCTCTGCTCCCTGGAGCCCCCCGTGGAGAGCCAGTTAAAGTGGACTTCGCAGCAGGGGAACCGACCCTCCCTACCCCCAGGCTTGTCCCTGCACTCGCCACCCTCACCAGGGACCCCGACGTCACCTGCATGTAAAATCCTCACTGGCGTGCTGCACGGAAGTATGCGTTTCATACTGGATTCCAGGACCCACTGTACGGAGTTCTTCCAATTCCAGAACCTATGTGGAGGCAGGCACCTGCACCATGGCCTGCCCTGAGCTGACAACCCAAACGTCGGACTGGCTGTTAAAAGGTGGACATGGCCAGCCGGTCACCCAGCGGACACCCAGGCCCATGTCCTCGCCACGCCTCCGAGGGAGAGAAGCCGGGAGTGGGCTTTACGCCCTGCAGCTGAGGCCGTGGCTGCAACCCGCCAGTGGGAGCACGGCGCAGACCAGTGCCCGGCTGGGAGCACAGTGATGTCCCCTCCCAGGAGCCTGGCACTGGCTGCCTGCTCGATTCTACTGCAGGGCCTGCTTCTCAGGGCTGACAGAGGGAGGCTCAGGGAGGCGGGGACCGTCACAGACAGAAAACAGCCTTGCTTCCCAGAAGCCTGGGCCACCAAGCAAGCAATGATCTAACGGGAGAAGACAGTGTCATAAATACTTGATTTAATAGCTACTGCTGTGTACAGTCCCAATCCTCCGTTCCTGTCCACCAATACACCTGTCCTAGGGAAAAACAGGAAGCATGTGACACAGCGACTGAGGTCAGCTAGACAGAGAAGGGAGGCACGGGAGGGCTTCATTCGTGCTTTTCACCATCTGATTTTTACCCCGAATTGTCCTTGCGCTGGTGGCTAGCAGAAAGGCAAGTTCACTCAGGCCTCCTGAACACAAAGTTGCCCGAACCCCAAATTCAGGAGTGATGTTTAGAATGAATCCTTAAGGAATGTTCTTCTGACGTCCTTCTTTAATAAGGCATTTACTTCCAGGGGGGGACACATTTTCATCTCAGTAGACACAGGGAATGAATTCCAGGGCCCTGAAATGGAAATTCTTCCTCAACATACTTGACTTGGAATTTTTAAAGTATGAACCGAGGGGCGCCTGCGTGGCTCAGCCGGTTGAATGTCTCTGACTCTTGATTTTGGCTCAGGTCAGGATCCCAGGGTCGTGGGATCTAGCTCCACGTCGGGCTCTGCGCTGAGCATGGAGCCTTCTTGGGATTCTTTCTCTGTCTCCCTCTGTCCCTCTACCCCTGCTCGCTCTGCCTCTAAAATAAAAATATTATGGGGTGCCTGGGTGGCTCCCTTGGTTAAGGATTAAGGTTAATTTCAGCTCAGGTCATGATCTCATGGCTCGTGGGTTTAAGCCCCGTGTCAGGCTCTGCGCTGACAGCTCAGAGCCTGGAGCCTGCTTTGGATTCTGTGTCTCCCTCTCTCTCTGCCCTTCCCCTGCTCACACTCTGTCTCTCTCAAAAATAAATAAACATTAAATTTTTTTAATATATAAAATAAAATAAAAACATATAAACCAAATGCTATGTAAGAAAGGAAAGTTAAGCCACTATGCATGACAGATGCATACTAATTAATCTGGGTTGGTTATTTTTTTTAAAGTTCCCATCTCCAAAGATATTGACTTAAAGCAAAAAACTAAAAGAATGACCACCTACTATGCTATACAAGATTTTATTAAAATAACACTAACAACCCGATTTCCTTTTATAAACTTACGTTCATGGGAAATCACTACTTTCTTTGCATTTCTTGGTTAATGAATAAGAGATGCAGAAACCACAATTATGATGGTTATCAGTCCTGAGATATACAGAGAAAAGTACAAGCAAGTAAACCATCTATATCGCCATAAACTTCATAAAAACCATAGGTGGGCCCAAAGAATTTGTTGGGCTAACAATTTATCCTTTATCATAAAATGTTAATAGATAAGTATTCTGTTTATTTAGGGATCTGCCGTTTTCAAATGACCATTCGATCCCAGGAAGACTTCTAGAGACACAAGAGAGAGACTTGTCTCCCCAGTTAACAGATAAGGAAGAAAATCGTGAGGCAATTAAATAAGTGAATTGCCTATAATCAAATGACAGTGAATCACGAGACTCAGAACCAGGATCCAGGCTGTTTCATTCTTTCCACTCTAACTGCTAACTTCTCAAATGTACATATGGCCTTTAAACCTTAGGAATAAAAAACAAAACAAAATTCCGGAGTCTGCCCCAAAGAAGCCAACCTAATCCAAGTTTGCTAACTTCAAGCAAAAAGAAAACCATCTAAGTCCATTGCTTTGAGGCGTAAGGAAAGATACAGGGTTGAGGGAAAGCAGAAGACAGGCACACACAGGAGGGAGGAAGGGGGAAGGCTCAGAAGCAGGGAGGCGGTAAGGCCTGGCCTGCCCTGCAGAGGGTGGCCCGTCTGAAGGGTCTCCAGGTCCCTGAGCGTGAAGAACTCAGGCACCCACGGGTGGCACATCTCTGCAGGCCCCCCAGTCCCTCCTTTTTGCCCTTCTCAGAACCGGGGCACATCCTGGGCCTCGAGGATGGCGGCAATCCCATCAACCGAGCAGTGCCCAGTCACAGGCCCGGCTCCCCATCCACCAGGATTTGGATGGCAGCCAGCTGGTCTACTAGTTACCCGGATGGCTCGAGGGTGTGAGAGCACTTGACTAGTGGAGCAACAGACTGGGCATAATCCTAACCATAACCCAACCGAATAACAACGTCACAACTTCCAACGACAAACACTGGCCTCAAAGAAACACTTGTCTCCCTCGAGCCACGGCGCACTTTCTAGGGCTTTGACCATGAGCTGCTGCCTCAGACTCACAGTTGCAACATGAGCTCTTAAGGGAGCTAGACTATCTGTTCTGACACCCTCAGTCTATAATCTCGGATGGCAAGTGGCTTGCCTAAGGTCACAGGACGAGTCAGGAGCAAAACGGATTTCCGCCCAGGGTCCCCAAGCACTCACTGTTAGTTACTGCCCTTTCTCCTTTTCATCTGAATGTGGGATTAGGAAAATAATCAATTCTGGCGCACACATATCTCACTATGGTTGAAAAGACAGCTGCCCAGCCAGGACCTGTGCCCTCCCACCTTCATGCTTTTGCTTCTACACCCCTCCTTGCTTAGAAAGTCTCTCTTCTTCCCTTAGAAGTGACCAAATCTAGGGGCGCCTGGGTGTCCTAGTCAGTGAAGTGTCCAACTGTTGGTTTCGGCTCAGGTCATGACCTCACGGTTCCTGAGTTCGAGCTCTGCTTCAGGCTCTGCACAGTCAGCACAGAGTCTGCTTTGGATCCTCTGTCACCCTCTCCCTCTGCCCCTACTGCACTCGACTCTGTCAAAAATAAATAAATTAAAAAAAAAGTGACAAAATCTAATGCACTCAAAGCCATCTTCTAGGACTCTTTCCTCTCCAACTCGCTCATTACCCTCAAACTGCACCTTGAAAGCACTTTCTGTTCCTTTGTTGTGTTACAGTCTACAGCATACTCATCTACGCGGCAACCACTTACCTACCTGCTTAGTGCCCAGCTGGGCACAGGAGGATGGACGAGACCTGGTTCTCGGCTTGGAGAAGACCACGAAAAGCTTCCAGGGAAAGCAAACTTGATGAGCTGGGGCTCAGGGTCCCGGAATTCAGCTCAGCCAAGAGGATGTCCCATGAGGATTCCTTGCTGCTGCCCTTTGCTCCTATTAGCTAAAATCGCGTTCAGCATCGCGCACCTTCCCCTCCACGTTCTAGCTGCTGAGATTAAAACCCCACACACCCAGCAGCACCTGGGGGGCTCAGTCGGTTGGGCGTCTAACTTTGGCTCAGGTCATGATCTCACAGTTTATGAGATCGAGCCCCGCATCAGGCTCTGTGCTGACAGCTCAGAGCCTGGAGCCTGCTTCGGATTCTGTGTGTCCCTCTCTCTCTCTGCCCCTCTCCTGCTCGTGCTCTATAAATAAGGAGACATTAAAAAAAAAAACCCACACATGCATACAACTGGACAGTGGCAGGGGACACTACTATACAACAGGGAGTAAGAGATCACAAACGCCTTTTCTCTTTCCTCAGCTGCAAGGAGCAGGGCTGCAAATTTGCCCTTTTTTTCTCACGGGGGAAAAAACATAGGTGCTGCCAACTTTGGCCAACAGCCGGCAAGAGCGAGCCACAGAGGTGTGCACTAGACCCCTGAGGGCACCCTGCCCATCCAGGCGGTGCGTCAGGAGCCACGTGAAGCCTGGTTTCACCACCAACCCCGGTGAGGGGGGACAGAAGTGCCGGTTCCCAGGCTTAAGTGTGAGTCGGCCAGGTGACGAAAGCGCAATTCCGCCTGACCCCTCAGTCGCGGCAGGTGAACCAACCTGTTTTTCCCGAATCCTCTCCTGTCGAACCAGAACCTTCTTCCAGTCTGGAGGAGGAAAGCCTTGTCATCTGCGCTGCCTGCATTTATAGGCCCCTTCACATTTCAGCCTCGGAGCGTTTCCTAACGCACAGGCCTGAGTCCCTCCACAGACGAGCAGTAAAACTAGAAGGGTTTCTCGAAAAGTAGGAACCAGTCTCTGAGCAAGAAAGGTCAAGTATTCCTTCTCTCCAAGAAAGAAGTTAACAGGTTGGGGGTGGGGGTGTTTTAACCAGCGGTTCCCAATTTTCAAGACTACATGAGGTGCTTAGACCTTGATGCCTGGGCCCTAGCCCCACGATTCTGGCTTGAGCCTGGCATGAGCCCTGGAATCTACTGCCTTAAAAGGTGGTTCTCACGCACCACCGGCATTCGCGGCGACTGGTTTAAACACAACGCTGAAAGATAAAGCAGAAAGCTGAAATGCAGGATTCTGAAATCATCCTGTTTTCCGGTTTTCTCAAGTACTGAAATTGCTTCCACTCAGATTTCACAGCTGAATGCCAAGCAATGTATTCACTCACATTTGTTTAGTTAGTTCTGAGGAAAACAAACGAAACCCGGAATTGGGAAAGCTCTGGAAACCATTTACGTGAGCCCCAAACCCAAGACGTTTCTACTCGGGGGACTGTGGCCTGGGTTTGCTCCGCTGTGGAGACGTACCCCCAAGTGCAACACTTATGAGCGCCGTCTACATAGCAGGTATTAACTCCAATAACTTTATGTGGGAGGAGCTGCTATTACCTTCAATTTAAAGCAAAACTTCTCGAGCCCCCCAATACAGCATGTGAGGCCCTTCCCAAATCTAGTTCCATTCTGCAAGACCACCCCGAGAATCTCAGTGTCTCCGCAGTACCCCAGACCTGCTCCCACCTCTGTGACTTTCTTCTTGGAGTTCTCTCCCCAGACCTGCCCTTTCTGCTGCACAATTAGAACCCCTCTGTGACCGTAAGAACACAGACGTGGATGTCGGACCTGAGTGAACTTCTTGAACCCCCAGGATCTGTTTCATCGTCTAAGAGGCTTGTGTGCATTCAAGGGTGTTTGTGGCTGTCTCCTGGATTGAGGACACAGTGAAGCACAAACTAGGGAAGGTCCTGTGTTTATACAACTTGTATTCTGCCAGATGTCATATACTAAAGAGGAACAAATAGGGGCGCCTGGGTGGCTCAGTCGGTTAAGGCATCTTTCTTCGGCTCAGGTCATGATCTTGTGGTTCCTGAGTTCGAACCCCGCGTCAGGCTCTGTGCTGACAGCTCAGAACCTGGACCCTGTTTTGGATTCTGTGCCTCCCTCTCTCTCTGCCCCTCCCCTGCTTGCACTCTCTCTCTCTCTTAAAAATAAATAAACATTAAAAGAAAAAAATTTTAAAAAATAAAAAAATAAAGAGGAACAAATAAGTAACCTATCAACGATGAGTGTCACAAAGCAACAGGATGAAGAAGATGAAGCACCTTTGGGACGGGTGTGCATGTGACGGGGGTGAGGGGGCTGACCGGAAGGCCTGCGGGGGTGGGGGGGAGGAGGTGGGTGAGGAGCTCCTATCAGGGAAAACCAACGACTAGATTGGAGAGGGAGCCTGGCACAGGCAAAGAACAGCAAAGATACTGGGGAAATGGGTTGGAAAGGCAGCAGGGGCCAGATCACGGGGGCTTTTAGCCTGGAAGGTTCCAGGCAGAGCAGTGAGGAGACCGGACTCAGGTGTTCAGTCACCTTGTGTGTTGCAAAGAGAACAGAGAGCAGAGGTGGAGGCCACACAGGAAAACCCTTGCAGTAGTCCAGGCAGGGGAGGGTGATGGGGGTTTGAACGAGGTGGTGAGGACAGGCGGGTTCTGGACAGAAGGATCTGGATTTGGATGAGAAGGACAGAACGTGTAATGGCAGCTGACGGATGGGCTGAGCGGGATGAGAGAATGAGAAGAGTGAAGGAAGACTGGATGACTTGCGGGCTAAAGAGCAGGAAGTATGAAGGGGACCCTCACAACGATGAGGCAGACCACAGGAGGGGCGTGGGCTGTCGGGTCAAATACGACCGTGCACGTGCCTGACACGCAGGAAGGACCCGGTAAATGCTAACAGTTACGTTTGTCATCGCCCTCGTTCCAAGTGCAACCTTGACTCCTCCAGCACACGCTGGTCACTCCCCACCGGAAGCTCGATTACATGTTCGACTGGGCACCTGATACCCACCTGCCTTGCATTTTTGCACAATTTTCATGAGAGGTAAACTTGGCTTCCAAGATTGTTTGCAGGCTTCCTGTTGGCAATAAGGCACACAGCACTGCACACTTGTTCAAATGAACTGCAGGGTCTGGGGAACTGGAATTTATATATAAAAAGAAAAATAGTCTGAGGCTTAGCTGCTGTATGACCCAATCTGAACAAACACCCACACTTCACGTCCACGTTAAAAACTCGGTGGAGCACCTATGTGGCTCAGTCGGTCGGGCGCCTGACTTCGGCTCAGGTTGTGATCTCACAATTTGTGGGTTCGAGCCCTGCGTCGGGTTCTGTGCTGACAGCTCAGAGCCTGGAGCCTGCTTCGGATTCTGTGTCTCCCTCTCTTTCCGCCTCCCTGCTCACGCTCTGTCTCTCCACTCTCTCAAAAATAAAATAAACATTGAAAAAAAAAAAGACCCAAAAAACTCTGAGGCAGGACAGGGCAATAGCATTGTTCTTTTTACTTTGGGAGAAACGCCGGACTTGGAAGTCTAGTCGCTGGAGGAGAAAACAGGAGGGGAGACTGGGGTCAAGAAGTGCTGCCTGCTGGGGTGTAGTGCTCTGATCTATCATCAGGGGTGTCCAGTGATGGCCTGCCACACTGTGAGTACAAGAGTCCAGAACCAGCGGCGGGGATGGGTCAGGGGTTCGCAAAGGTCTGAGAGTGGACCAGCGCCAGGCCAGGTGCCAGGAAACTGGCTGAGAAGAGCCTGTTAAAAAACACGAATTCCTCAGCCACCTTCCTAGTAATTCTGACTCATGAGATTGGGTGTGGGGCCCCCAGACTGTTTTTAACAAGTTCCTCGGGTGTTTCTGGAATTGACTCATCTTTGAGATCCATGGGGTAGGAAAGCACTTCGGAAAATACAAGACACTACACAAGCATGTGGTATAATTAAACCATTAATTCACAAGCAGTGCTAACGGCCGCCCATCAAAGCCAACACCACACCCCTTCCCTTTGGCTCCGTGGACTCCACTCATCTAAGTCCATATTTCTCCACGTGCTAGATCCCACACGGCCCAGGCATCCAGACTGAAGAGCCTGGCTGGGCAAATCTGATCCCTACAGAAAACTGGAGTGTGCTTACTGCTTGCCTGAAACTGGACTCAGAGTCTGCAGTGGGAAAACTGAATGAGAAAGCAGAGAAAGGGATTTAAATCAGAGGAGGCATCCTGAGGTAAGGGGTCAGTCTAAAAAGATGAGAGACAAACAGGCAAGGTGTTGGGGAAATCATAGAGGAAGAAATTGGTGCACATATAGATGTCCACAGTTGGCCAAAAGGCACAAGGGGAAGGAAAAGAGATCACACACAGTGCTAGACACACAACATTTAACATTCACACAACTTCCGTTTGAAGAACAGGAAATCGCAGCTCAGAGACACCTAACAGACTCATCTACAAAGGTGCACAATGGGTTCAGTGGTAGAGCAAGATCCAACAGCGAGTCTGCCTAGCCACACCCAGATCTATACTCTTGCCATCGAAAAATATATATTAGAAAGTACTGGACTCAACCAGGTGGAAAGAAATCCCGAGTGTATGGACTGGAAGACTCAGTATTGTTAAGATGTCAGTTCTCTACCCAAAGTGATCTAAAGACACAATGCAATCCCTACCAAAGTCCCAAAGACATGTTTTGTGAAAATGGTAAGATCCATCCTAAAATTTATATGGAATCTCAAGGGACCTTGAATAGGCAAAGCAATCTTGAAAAAGAAGCACAAAGCTGGAGGTCTCCCATATATTCCAATTTCAAAACTTACCACAAAGCTACAGGCTCAAAACAGGTATAAAGACAGACCTAGAGACCAACAGAACACAACAGAGATCCTGGATATAAATCTCTGTGCAGGTGGTTGGATGATCTTTGACAAGGGCGCCAAGACTCTTCAAGTGGGAAAGGACGGTCTTCTCAACAAATGGCTCCGGGACAACTGGATTATCTCCATGCAACAGAACGAAGATAGACCCTTATCGTATACCAAATACAAAAATAAACTCGAAATGGATCAAAGACCTAAATGTTGAGACCTGCAACTATAAAATTCATTGACAAAAACACAGGGCAGAAGCTTCACGGCACTAGATTTGGCAACGATTTCTTGGATAGGACATCAAAAGGATAGGCAACAAAGCAAAATGAGATTAAGCTGGACTTCAGCAAAATAAGAAGCTTTTCTGTATCACACGACACTGTCAACAGCGACGTGAAAAGGCAACCCGTGGAATGGGAGGAGGTCTTTGCCAATCACGTATCGGATAAAGGGGAGCTTGAACAGCACAGAGCACTCCTGCTGACCCCAGATGCCCGTCTGAGGCTCAGAGAGCACCACCGTGGATAAGTCCTGCTGGACCCAGCAAGTCTGAGTCCTGCGGTAGGTTCTTCAGCAGACGTACTGCTCCGGTGTTAACATTCAGGCACTCCGTGAATCCTCCCAGTATCATCTTCCCCCAACTTATAGATTCCAGTTTCGTACAACTTGAAGCACTCCCCCGCTCTACTTGAGCCGTATATGAAAATAAATTGGTTGCACAGAATATCTGTTAGGCTTTGACAAATGGAATAAATCAGTTGTAACTGGTAGCTTTATATTCACAATTTAAAATGGCAATTTACGCTCATAAATATAATACAGTATGACAGGACAGAATTACTTCCACTGACAACATCAGGTTTTGATCCTAGAGTAATGTGTAAGATACAGTTCCCAATCACCAGACTCCAGGCTGTAACTTCTGAGTCCACTAGTCCAGAGAAAGATAAAAGGGAATTTAATAAATGGCTGAAACATCAAGGAGCTGGGTTATGAGTCTGCCAGAGAGTGTCCGCTCAGAGCCTGGGAAACATCCACAACATATGTTTTTTTAAAGCTGTCATAATTTAAAGTCTTTCTAAACATCTACTGTTTAATCTAATTTTCTCTCATGAATGTTTGGCTGCAGCTCAAATTGAATCAACATTTCCATTATAAATCTCTATTTTCACATTTTCCTGGTTTGATTGTAGAATGTCTTTAGTCTGAAATATGACACAAGCAGAAGCCTAACTTTTAATGCTTTCCATTGGCAACACGGTTTTACTACAAAACCTAAATCACAGTTTTCTGCAACCCAAATGTCTAGAAATTATTTAAAAGCAAAATGAAGAATAAAATTTTTTTAGAAAAAAAAATTCTTTAATTATAAATTCCCTCCTAGGTTCTCTAAAGAAGAAAACAAACAAACTTCTGCTAGGTTTTTTTTATTAATATTCATTCTTGCCCATCCAAAGATACCGCATTGAACTTTGCCTCCTAAATGTGGCTATGCACCATCAAAGTGTCCAAATGCTGACCATGATTACGTTTGCATCAAACATAAACCTAGTAGTAAGGAATTCTGCACCGTATCGTCGTGACATTCCTTTTAACAAGTTGCTTTGGGATGTGTACATTTAAATTCTGAAAATCAAAACCAAAAATTCTATGAGTCCTTTTTATCAGGGCTACTAAAATTATACATAGGAAACCGACAAGTAAGTGAAATGTACTCCACGTAAAAGAGACTGAACGTTCAATCACATTTATAAATGTTGGTGTCTCAAGTGCCTTTCTCCTTAGGGACACGTTCTGCAGCTCAAGGAGGAGAGAATTCTCTGACACGCACACCCTAGCGTCTGACAGCAGCCAAGGCCAAGTGCACGCACACACTGCCTGGGCAGAGCTGCTGGGGGCCTTCGGAGGGGCCTGGTGAACAGAGCTCTGCCTGCTCAGTCAGAGAGAGAGGGCAGGCCTGAGATCCGAGAGATGGCAGGTGGCAAAGGGAAAAAACAATGCAGTGTTACCTGAGAATCATGTTACACCATGTAAGCAACGATTCCCCCCCAATCCTTTCTTCCATCGAAAACCTGGCTTTGTCTCGACAATCCTGGGGTAAAATAGTCTTACCAATGTCTTATGTACATGGTGGTTTTCACATACGAAAGACTCTTGAAGGAAAACTGGAGGAATTCCCGTTTAATTCTCAGGATTCACAGACATTCAAGGCCACGTTCTAGTTCTAAGTGATGACCCAAACCAATCTCCTGGCCTCTTCCATCGCTGCTTGGCGAGACCCACTCTCCTCTCGCTCTGCTTCAAATGGTATTTGACTCCAGTCATGAGAACCCAGGCACCCAAAGAAAAAGTCAGACCAAAGAGGAATCAGTATTTACTACAGTTCCCACAGTACATACAGATTAAAATTCACAGATCTAAAACCTGAAGCAAAATAAATGAGCTGTTTAACTAAACTAAAATAAAAATCTGTAAGCAGATTAATGAGAAAGGAGTTCTCAAAACACAAAAAAAAATTTAAAAAAAGGTTTTAAACCTGTAGTGCCTTCTCTCATAACTGTAATATTTCTATGAATGATATTACTTTAAAAGAAATAAAAAGAGGGGCACCTGAGTGGCTCAGGCCATGATCTCACGGTTCATGGGTTCGAGCCCCGCATCGGGCTCTGTGCTGACAGCTCAGAGCCTGGAGCTGCTTCGGATTCTGGGTCTCCCTCTCTCTCTACCCATCTCCCACTCAGGCTCTGTCTCTCTCTCTCTCTCTCTCAAAAATGAATAAACATTAAAAAAAATAAATAAAAGATCTTCTGCCTAAAAAAAACTTAACATGACTGGCTAACAGGAGGAACAGTTCGGGTGACAGAGAACTGAAATACGAAAAACCTATTTCTCTTGTGTCCAAATATCTGGGAAGTCTAATGGCTTAAGATGTTTACGTTTCAAAGAATGTGCTTTCATTGGATTCACTGTGTGTTAATTGCTGGTACCAAGCAATTTGTAATTATAGTATTACAAATACTATATAGTATTTGTAAATACAGTATTGTTCCTAGGTCTCTTGGAACGAATTCTATTTTGATCAATAGAATTAACAAATATTCACATGCATACAAGTCTGTAACTAAACCAAAAGTGTAACAGGAAACCACAAGAGTTGCTTAAAGAGAACAAAAGGAGCAATTCATCTCTTTTTTACAGTTCCTGCGGTAAATACAGATTAAAATTCACAGATCTAAAACCCGAGGCAACAAGGGATGCTTCACCAACGTCAGAAACTTCGAAATTCCTAACCCTGTAATTTCGGTTCCACCGCCCTTGGGACGGGAGAGGGGGTGTCATGAAAGCTAACAGCTCACGGCACAGTGTCACATACAGAGCTGAGAATCACGGGTCCGCGCTCACTGACCCTGTGACCCAGTCAAGAAACTTGAGCTCTTCGAACCTCAGTTTTCTCATCTGTAGGATGGAGATAAGGACAGGACCTGCCTCACAGGACTGCCGTGCAGATTACCCGTGGTTAAAGCAGGTAAAGCTTAGAGCCGTGTTTCCACCATGCAGTGAGTTCAAAAGCTATTATTACTGTTTTCCTCATGATTCTTAGACGGCACACAACATTTCTACCTCTCATTAAGATATTTAAAGCGCACCCATTACTCTTTTATTAAAGTCATCCTGAATGACAAAAATATTCTGGGGAGAACTTTTTTTTTTTTTTTTTGCAATAAATGTCATTAAAGTTACCTGTGATAGTCTCCCGAAGAAATTCTGGGAGGCCTGGGTTTAAGGCCTCGACAGCATTTGTTACATACAACTGACCTTGAACTCACAACATGGGTTTGAACTGCATGGGTCCGCTTACATGCAGGTTTCAATAAATACAGTACCGTAAATGCATTTTTCTCTAATGATTTTCTTAACATTTTCTTTTCTCTAGCTTACTTTATTGTAAGAATACAATATGTCATGCATATGAAAAACAAAATAGGTGTCTATCGACTGAATGTGTTATCAGTAAAGCTTCTAGTCAATAATAGGCTATTAGTAATTAAGTTTCGAAGGGAGTCAAAAGTTATAGGTGCATCTCCCACTGCACGGGGGGCTGGCACTCCTAAATCCCACATCGTTCAAGGGTCAACTGTATAAACAACAAAGTCTCGGTAATTTCAAGGGTAGGAGTGCAAAGCTCAAGTATCTCTATTCCAGTACTGGCCAGTCACTGGCTGGAAAGCAGATAGGGGTTTCTGTTGACGGTGGGCCCAGCATTGGGCTCTGTTAAGGTTGAATAAGAAACACTGCAGCATGCTGGGGTGTTTCTAACACAGCCCAGGCCGGAGCAGTCTACAAGGTCTCTTAACCCTAGAGGCACCCACTTCCCTTCTCCAACATGGCAGACGGCACTTACATGACCCTCTGTAAGGGGTCATACCTCAGAACAGCCCTTCATAAAAGAAAGACTGGTGTCCCAGGAATATCTGATTCTTTCAGAGCATCTTTCTACATGAAAGATGGCGCTTTCCAGAAGGCCACAACCATTTTCTAGGGAAACCTTTTCACCACTGGTACCAAACAGCATAACCTAAAATTTAGTACCTAATCCTGCTATTTGCAAGTTATCCACAGAGAATCACTACAGAGAATGGTGCCATCTTTTAAGGGTTTTTTTTTTTTTTTGGCTAATTTCTACTGTGTATAATCTTGAAACCTATGTTTAGTGTCTTGTTACTACACACGCCAAAAAAAGCATGTACACAGACATAAACACACACACTCCCACAGACATAACTGAAAAGATGGAAAAACTACGTCTAGATCTTCGTGGCCATGAGAAAGCACATAGGCGCTGTGTAAACGTCGACTAGTGACCTCAGATCCTCTCCTGAATTACAGCACTCGCCCAGGAAAGCCACGGGGGGCCAGTCAGGAGAAACTCAAAATGTGACCTTGGCATCGAAGTCTGCAAATGTATGTAATGCCATGTCCTTTTCCCTATTTTTGTCACCTCCTCAGTCCAGCTGATGAATATTCCAGAGACACAAGTTTTATCTATTTCTGATGTATCCTAAAACTATTTTGATCGCTGACGCAAGTACCGTAGGGGCCACTTGGGTCTGTTTGTGGCCCCCCAGAATGAGAATGCATCTCCTTCAGGTGTCCTCTGTCGAGCAACGGGAAGTTCACTTCTCTGCGGTCTCCAGCTCTCCACCAAGTTAACTCTAAGCGTCACTGCCAGGAAAGCAACTCAATTCCAAGGGCTAATCTGACACATGAAGCCCTCGGGCTAGAGTCCTGCCTGCTGGTCGGTCTTCTCTGACCCTGGTGACGAGCCGGCTCCTCAGGCAAGGCCCCCAAGAGTTCAAGTGAAGGAGGCTTTCCAAGTGGGAGAAGGCTCACGGTTTAGGATCCAGTCAAAGGTCTGTCTAGAATGTTCAAAAGCACTTAGTGTAACTTCTTCCTTTTGCGGAGGAGGTAAAAGGGCAACGGTGATTCGGTTGCTAACTTGGAGTCAAGGTGAGCCTTGAAGGCCACATTTACAAGGATGGGTGGAGGGCCTGAGAGGAGCTTCACCCCCTCCTGCATCTTTTAGGAAGGCACTGTTCAGTCTATTCTGTATCCCCACAGAGTAGATCTAGGCCCACGTGGTCCTGTCCTTAACCTATGACCTTGGAAATGCTGTGCGCCCATCACCATGCTGATTCGGACCCGGCCAGTAAGCAGCAGCACCTCCCTTGCCTTCTAGAAGAGACCCGGGCAGTGTGGAGCTGCACCCCAGGGCCAGCCCCTACCCACCAGGAGCCTGAGGACCCTGTTCTCAGATCAGAAGGCCCCAGACGGAAACTGGAAGTCCATGTGGGGTGGGGGGGAGGAGCTGCTGAGGCGCCCAAGGCCTGCACTGCATGTTCCACAGGGTCAGGCCCTTTTCTAAGTGCCAAGGTCAAATCAAAAGCACCAATTATGAAAGCCAGATGACAATGCCGCGGCACCTTCCAACCGAGCCTCCTTCCACACCTGTGCGGCCGGCGCGGCCCCAGGACTACACCTGCTCCTACACAGAAACCCACAGAGGGGTGCGCTGAGGACAGTCAGGAAAGGAGAAGGAGGACCAAGGGCAGCCAGGGGCTCTGGCGGTTCACAGACATGTTAGAGCGGAGAGGGCAGTGAAATGGGAGGAAGGAAAGAAAGGAAGAAGGACAAGCAATGGTGGGGCAGGGGGCGCAGATACAAGAGAGAAACTGAACAGAGAAACACAGGAACAAATTAGGCAAGTGGGGGGAATGTGAGAAATAAGCCCACCGACCCAATCAAAGGAGGAACGCAGAGACTTTGAACACAGCGAAGCAAGGCTTCAATCCAGGTTCTTGCAAGAGCAGGTGTCTGACGGACAGCACACTGGGGCAGTTACAGCAGACCCTTTATCTCCTAGCGTGCAAGCCCCTCCCCTGGTCCCTCACTGGCTGAGCACCACAGAGGTTACAGCCTTACTCAGGTCGTCTAAGCCCCTGTAAGGCAAAAAGTAGTCTGGAGCAAACGTACCTCCCCTGAGCTGACCCAGAGACTTCCAGTCCCTCCTAACTTTGCTCTTTGGTGTATGCTCATTGCAAAGCCCATGAAAATAAGCCTGCTAAAGGGAGGGTGAGGAGGGAAGGGAAGAAGAACCTTAGGGTTTGGGACTCCACTGTCGGGGCGTGGGGGGGGTGGTGCGTAAACCTACTATTAACTAGACAGCACAGCTTTTGTTTGGTATTTCTGAAAACGTATCATCTCCCTTACTTCTCACAGGGAGAAGGGCAGGGGGAGGGGAGGAGGGATAGGGATCCAGCTGGTGGAGCATGGTGATAAAATTTAAAACGTGGACCAGAGCAGGGGTGCCTGGGTGGCTCAGTCAGTTAAGCATCCCACTCATTCGACTCTTGTTTTCGGCTCAGGTCACGATCTCACAGTTCGTGGGTTCGAGCCCCACCATGGGCTCTGCACAGACAGCACTGGAGCCTGCTTGGGATTCTCTCTCCCTCTCTCTCTCTCTCTCTGCCCCTCCCCTGCTCATGCACTAGCACATGCCCATGCTCTCTCTCTCTCTCTCTCTCAAAAATAAATAAACATTAAAAAACAAAACAAAACAAACTTGGACCAGAACATTATCAGCAGCAGGCATTCGCTTTCATCAGGCACCTGGCCATCAACACGCACCGCATTATGCCCACCGTGCGCTGGACATTACACCAATCCTTGACAGTTCATCTCTGGGCTTGCCACTTACTAACAATGTATGATTTTCAACAAGAAAACAGCTCAGAGTCCAGTATGCATCCTGACTGAACAGAAATACCTTTGAAGACAGGAAGATGCCAAAACCTTCACACTGACGTGGGTGGGCTTCCTGCATTCAGAGGTCCAAATGCCACCCAGGCTATCTTTAACAAACGAGACTGAAGGGTGATTTTTTCATCTCCTAAAACCTCAGGTTTATGGACACTGAAAAAAGCCTAAACAATTTTCTTGCCAGTATTTGCACCTAGGAGGTAAGATGAAGTCAACTCGGTGTGATAACATTTACATGATAAAGGTGTTCAGTGAAACTTGGACTTTAGCCTCCATCACCTTCATCTGCTGGTCAGATGCTTCTCCCTGCTATTTGAATAGAGAGAAACCATGAGGGAAACTCACGTTAGCATTAACCAAATGCTAGTTTTCGGTACATACCCTTGCACAAACAAGCTGGCCCCGAAGAGCAGAGCACAGACACGGAACCCGGAGGCGAGGCCAGTCTGGATCCGACAGATACACAGAAAGCAAACGAGGCAGGTATAGCTGAGCTTTAAATCTCTCTCTTTTCTCCGTACTTTATAAAAATACCTACCCAGACCCTTACCAGAAGAGACAAGATAGTGTCGTTCCTTTTTTTATTACAATGCCCCTGATATCCAGAAATGCCCTCTGAGTGGTTAGCATTTATAATAACTTAAAGTTCTCTTGATCGATATAAATAACGCTGGACTGCTACCACCTACTTGTGTAACCTTGGGAAAGCCTCCCTGGGCTGTTCGGTGATTTTTGTACTGCGTGAGAAAGGCGAATTTCATTTCCTAGTTAATCTGCAGTAGAAGCCCGTCGGAGACACCCAACACAAGCAGAGCTCCTGTGGTAATGGAACTCAATCACCTGCCTACAGGCGGGGCTGCATCTAGGCCATACTTGAACATGCGGAAACTGCATCTATCAGGAATTCTTCATTTCCAGTAGCTCCGACCGCATGACTCACCATATGCACAGTGCACCTTTATTTTTTTTTATGTTTTTATGTTTTTATTTATTTTTGAGAGAGAGAGAGAGAGAGAGAGAGAGCATGAGCAGGGGAGGGTCAGAAAGAGAGGGAGACACAGAATCCGAAGACAGGCTCCAGGCTTGAGCTAGCGGTCAGCACAGAGCCCGATGCGGGGCTCGAACCCATGAACCGTGAGATCGTGACCTGAGCCGAGGCCGGACACTCAACCGACTGAGCCACCCAGGCGCCCTGCATGGTGCACCTTTAAAGACACTCCCTGGCATACGGTGTGAAGGTTCTTGGTCATAAAGTTCTAAAGCTCATCCAACTCTAATCTCAAACACGGCACCACAATGACCTGGATAAAGCACCTCTGGTTGTGGCCACTCAGAATCCTCAAACATCGTCAGTCGTCTTCCTCTGACAGAGTATAAAATGGAAATTTCCTACTTTGCAGTCAGGACCCCCTCTGCCACGTGACACCCACCCACCTCCTTTCTCACTGTTCCGAGAAGCCAGAGACTGAGGCAAAGGAACATGGGCCAAACCCCACAGAGGGATGAAAAAGAAAATACAATGACCTCAGGTCCTCTGTGGATGAGGCACTGGCTAGGCATCTGCACTGACATGATCCCATTTCATTTTTACGACAAGCCAATGTGGTAAGAACCCAACACCATTTGTTCAGCTGGTTCAAGAGACAGACTTGAACCTGTTGACAAAAGAGAAGCCAAGATCTCATGACTAGTAAATGGTCAGGCAAGCACCGGGCAGGCCGGGTATGCGTACGTCACCTCCAGGAAGCCAGCGGAACCCCAAGAGGCACTGAGCCCCAAGAGGAAGCGCGCGTCGCTTGTGCTCACGAGATACGCCCCCTGGTTGCAAACAGCCTGGGGCTACGAATGGAACACGCCGTGTTTGTACACTGGTATTTGCACATGACAAAAATCAGGCGCTGCCACCTACTAATTCCCTCAGCCACAGCAAACAGCTACGTTTTCCAAGAATCCTCAAGACGTTATTTTAAGTACACTTGGTAAATCTGGGCTCCTCCAGAAGGCTTGCTCGGTGCTAGCTAGATCTCTCCCTGCGCAGAGGATCTGTCCAGCATGAGCCAAACGCCAGGGTCTTCCAAACGAAAGCCTGTGGTCATGAGGCTGTGGAGCAAAAGCAGAGCGACTCAGAGCTAAGCAAAAATAACCCTTGTTTTCACCTAAGGTCTAATTTTTTTTAAATCTTTGTTTATTTTTGAGAGAGAAAGAGAAAGCATCAGCAGGGGAGGGGCAGAGAGAGTGAGAGGGAGACACAGAATCCAAAGCAGGCTCCAGGCTCTGAGCTGTCAGCGCAGAGCCGAACATGGGGCTCGAACTCAGGAACCATGAGATCATGAGCTGAGCCGAAGCTGGAGGTTCAAATGACTGAACCACCCAGGCGCCCCATCTAATTACTGATAGAAAAATACATGGTACATAAACATAATTTAAGCGATTTACTGAAAGATCTTTTTGTCATGACGTAAAAGAACCAATACTTTAGAAGACTGGGGTTTATGACATTGCCATTAATATTTTCATAACAAACGCTTTATACATGAGTAAAAGAGTACAGAAAAGCAGCATATGCATATATTCAGGTAAACCCCTTCCAACACAAATCCTTTTTTTTTCCTGATACAAAAATTAAAATTTTGGGACCGCCAGGGTGGCTCAGTCAGTTGAACATCTGACTTCGGCTCAGGTCATGATCTCAGAGTTGGTGGGTTCAAGCCCTGTGTCGGGGATAGCCCGCTTGGAATTCTCTCTCTCTCGACCCCTTCCTGACTTGTGTTTTCTCTCTAAATAAATAAATAAATAAATAAATACTTAGGAGTCTTCATCTTTACAAAAAAAAATTAACTTTTGCTCTTATGCAGGGAATAGACACTGAATGAAGTATTTCCATGCTCTGGGACGTCTTGGGGCATATTCTATTTGACTGAAAGTTTGTAAAGACTTTCAAATACAAATGTACCTAAATGACAGTAATAATCTAAATCTCTCAAAAGGAATATCTGCTCTAATAAAGACAAGTTTGGGGGCGCCCAGTTGGCTCAGTCAGTTAAGCTTCTGACTTTTGATTTTGGTTCAGATCACGATCCCACGGTTGTGGATTGAGCCCTATGTCAAGCTCCGCAAGGAGCATGGAGCCTGCTTAAGATTTCCCCCTACCTCTCTCTTCCTCCCTCCCTCCCTCCCCCTGTTCCTCTCCCCCATGTAAGCTCTCTCTAAAATTAAAATAATAATAAAAAAGACAAGCTTGGCCAAAGTAGCATAGGAATGTGACACTAGAAAAAAAGAAGATAGTACGTAGGGCTGCTAGGTGCAATCTGCCACCTTGGTCACCGATTTCACTATCAAATGAAGGCACCTAACACCCAAAGTGACAGTACCAAGTTTTCTCATGGGGGAAAAAAAAGGGCTCCCAAGTATCTACGTATTCTCATTACGTTCTTCTCTCAATCAGAACAGCTCCCAAAATAGACCCTCCCCATTTCTCTCAGGCAGGAGCTCCCTCCACGCTGGGCTAACTCCCCCCGGACACTGTGACCTGAGCCCGAGAATTCTTTTTAAAGGAGTTACCAGGGCTTACACTTTTGTAAACAGGCCAGACTCTTTCCATACCTTTCCTTGCTGAGAACAAAATCAGCCAAGTTGATGGTTACCAAAGCCACGAAAGCAGCCAATGTCCTATGAAGACAAGCCACCTCCACTTGCAAGAACACGGTAAAGTGACTCGAAACCTGACAGCCCCTTCTAAGCCTAATGATTTTGACCAGCCTACTCCGCACTTGGTTAAGCATAGATTGTTACCATGTTCCCAGTAGCCGAACACTGAAACCGAGAAAGGCAGCAGGCACATGGCCATAAATTTGTCCCACCAACAGTGCACACTCGGTGACGGATTTTTAACTTCTTCTTGCACACATTTCTTATTTTCTTATGTGATTTAGCACTTTTAAATTAAAGCGCTTGACTCAAATCCCTAACAGGCTCTGTGTGGGATTCCCTGGAGGAATCAGGGCTGGCTTTGTTTGCGGTTAGTTCTGACAGCGATCCACTTCACAGAGATGGGAAGAGACAGAAAAATAAGTAATTCATACATAACATCACCGCCCTTACTGAGGCTGTGATTTACATGTGTTTCTTCTAGCCTCTTGTCCTTGGATTGTTTTCACTACCAAAAAACTGAAGTCACTAGCGGCTTTCTAGTCTGATAAAAAGCATGATAATTGTTTTTTAAAAAGTTCAAACTGTCGAGGAAAAGGAAAAACTTCTTAACTCTGATTAAACTTTAATAATAACTTAACGACTTGATCATTATCTATATGTACCACACTCATATATAAAGAGAGAGGGTGCAGGTGCCATCTGATTTTCTAATTCACTATCATTACCTAAATGTTGATGATGAAATTTACACCGTACCACAGATGCAATATTATCCTACTTGCATTTTTTTCAATTAGAGTATCAATGACTTCTTTTCTTTCAGGTCAGTATAGATCTGTGTTGCTGCTTTAATAAGTCGTTGCTGGCTTCCTTTAAGAGCTAGAGTAACAGTGCAAAATTGCTAGACAACATTTCAGAATGTACACTGTTTACAAACTGCAGAAGTTCCCTTCCTCCTTCTTCCTGCGCCACTGATGTGAGCACGATCAGCAACCGCTGTTAGCAATAGTCAGATCACAAAACTCCAAAAAGCCATTTTTATCTTCCAGCAGACCCAGAGCCCTGCCTAAATCTTGATGCTAACGAAAGCTGGAGACATTTAGATACAAAACAGTGCGGTGGGCTGATCCAAAGATTAGAAAGTGTGTTTTGCATCCTCCGGGCCACTAAGCAGTAGCTGGATACGCCACATAACCTTACTTTTACGTATCAAGATGTCCCTCGCGCCGGAAAAAGTACCTCCACTCTTCATAGAAGACTTCTCTACTACTGCCCTGAGAGGGGAAAGGAAACTCTACGAGGCTGCTACTATCCAGAAATCTCCACTCTCGTGGACTTACCATTTTTCATCTACTTTTATGAAGGGGTTTTTATGGCTCACTCCTCCTCTGTAAGAGTCAATACGCTTTATGAACTTCCTGCTTCGTCTAGTAAAAGATTTAAAAAAAATTTTTTTTATGTCTTTATTTTTATTCTGAGAGACAGTGACTGAGACAGAGAGTGAGCGGGGGAGGGTCAGAGAGAGAGGGAGACAGAATCTGAAGCAGGCTCCAGGCTCTGAGCTGTCAGCACAGATCCCGATGCGGGGCTCGAACCCACGGACTGTGAGATGATGACCTGAGCCAAAGTCGGATGCTTAACCGTCTGA